>JALAZF010000298.1:1922500-3122500 GCA_022829125.1 Lathyrus tuberosus | reverse complement strand
TAATGACCATACCTCATCCTAAAAGCTATTTTCGGAATATCACCAGGCTTAACACGAATCTAATGATAACCATACCTCAAATCAATCTTGCTAAACACATAAGCGCATACTAACTGATCCATCAAATCGTCAATCCTCGGAAGTGGATATTTATTCTTGATAGTCAATTTATTCAATTTCCTGTAATCAACACACAACCTCATACTACCGTCTTTCTTCTTAACTAACAGTATAGAAACACCCCACGAAGAAATACTCAGTCGAACAAACTTCTTCTCAAGCAATTCTTCCAACTGTTTCTTCAATTCACTTAACTTAGAAGCTTATATCCGATAGGGAGCCATTGACATCGTACTCGTACCTGGTATCAATTCCACTGCAAACTCTACTTCACGCTCTAGAGGCAAATCACTCATGTCGTCCAGAAACACCTCTAGAAATTCACGGACAACAGGTAATTCGATACTTACAACTTCACTATCAACTTGTAACGATGCAAACATCGAGGCTTAGTCTTCTAAGAGCTCGTCTATTTGCTTAGCAGACAAGAACATCAACTCCCCATTATCACCAAACTCAAGAAACTCCACGGTCTTATTATAACAGTTGATATGAACATAGTTGAACTCCAACCAGTTCATTCCCAGGATTACATCGATTTGGTGTAAGGGTAAACACACCAAATCCATCACAAAACTCTTCCCAAATATCGTCAAAGGACATCTCGAACACACAAAAGTAGTAGTAACAGAACCATTAACAGGAGTTTCTATTACCATACTACCATTCATATCAGACAATTTCAAACCCAATCTATTAGCACATTCAAACGAAATAAACGAATGAGTAGCACCAGTATCAATAATAGCGACCAACTCAACATTATTAATAAAACAAGTACCTCAAATCAAATTATCTTTCTTGGGAACTTCTGAACCACTCAAAGCAAACACTCTGCCATTGGTCTGAGCAGCAGTAGCAGTTTTCTTTGACTTCTGACACTAGGTACTGATGTGACCCTTTTCACCACACTTGAAACAAGTTGGACCTTCATCTTTGCAATCGGTAGCTCTATGGCCTCTCTTACCACATCTGTAACACCTCAACACATTGTTGCAACTCTCCGCACGGTGGCCTTGCTCTCCACTCCTGTAACACCTCAACACATTGTTGCAACTCTCCGCACGGTGGCCTTGCTCTCCACTCCTGTAACACTTAACAGAAGTGGGAGTTGCTCCCCCACTTGTCTTCTTCCCATCTGAAGCCTTTTGTTTCCCTTTGCCAGCTGGAGTCACATAAGGCTTCCCTCTAAATTGCCCCTTCTCTTTCTTCTCACTAAGATGCTTGTAGTGAGCAGATCAAGCTCGACTATCCTCATCATAGATCCTACTCTTATCCACCAGCTCAACATACCTATGAATCTGTTGGTATCCAATACCCTGCTTGATCTCTGGCCTCAGCCCATTCTCGAACTTGAGACATTTAGACATCTCAGCATCAGTGCAATTGTAATGAGGGCAGAACTTCACCAGCGCCTCAAACTTTGCAGCATACTCTGCCACAGTCATGTTTCCTTGCTTCAATCCAAGGAATTCCACCTTCTTCTTGCCGCAAACATCTTCCGAAAAATACTTCCCTAAAAATTATCGCTTGAACACAACCCAAGTTATTTCAGTACCAACATCTTCGAGTCTCTGACGGGTGTTATCCCACCAATCCTCAGCTTCTTCTGACAGCATATGAGTACCAAGTTGAACCTGTTGAGCGTCACTACGCGCCATCACTCGGAATATTTTCTCAATTACCTTGAGCCACTTCTGCGCATTCTCTGGGTTATGAGTGCCTACAAAAGTTGGCGGATTGTTCCTCTGGAACTTCCCCAAAGCACGAAACTCATCCAGAGCTTCACCATTCTGATTGTTCTGAGCCATTGCTTGAGCAAGTGATTCCAACGCATCAGCGATAACACGATCGTTTCTTCCAGCCATCCTGAACGCCATCAACAACGTTAGAAGAAACAAATCATCGATAGTGTACACATACTTATCGACTGACAGGGGACTGCCATCATACAAAACCTGGCTGGACGGACCGACCTGCTCTGATACCACTAATGTAACACCTTTCTACCTCAAAGAACATTCACAACAATTATTAACAATCATATCAGAATACATCACCACAAGGGTGCCACATTTCGTCATAAAAACGTCAAAATAACAACTTGCTTCGTAACAGGGGTTATGTCATCATAAATTCAATCAAATGCTACGCAACAGAAAATCAAAACTCAAAAAAATTTATAATTCAAAACGTCTTAAAACAAGAAACTCATAGCATCATGATGTCAACAAGAAAAATAACATAATCGTTCGACTCAAACGTCCCGACCCGATGTTACATATCAGAGCAAGACCCTCTAATCAACGGAAATAACCGAAATACTTCAAGCTAAATCTTCACGCACTAAGAGAGCTAATCCTGATCACCTGCACGTTACCCACGTGGAGGCAACATTCAAACAGGCAGGGTGAGTAATCACAAATCATTATACAAGATATAAGGCAAAAGATATAGTAGCCACACATATCATCATTAACTCATTC
Source organism: Lathyrus tuberosus (assembly GCA_022829125.1). Lineage (NCBI taxonomy): Eukaryota > Viridiplantae > Streptophyta > Magnoliopsida > Fabales > Fabaceae > Lathyrus > Lathyrus tuberosus. The sequence goes on along the minus strand of JALAZF010000298.1, from coordinate 3,119,894 downwards.
ACAACGTCATCACACTATTAAGTCACAATCACCACAAAACATCAATCAATCCATAACACCATCAACACTTTAATTACTCAATAATTATGCAATGTCACATTGTATGGAATGCAACAACATAAACTCATGCATGTGGTACCAACTAATTTAATGGACACTGGGCCATCACCCTCCAAAGATCCCCACCATAGGATTAATTCCCCCTTGGAATCAGAGCTCGTCACAAAAAATTCCATTCCACACAATGGGATTGAAGCCACCACTGGATCGGAGTCCTAACATCGTCACTGGCTAGTCCATACGCGTATGGTCCCTTCCACAAGCTCCCAATACGCGTACAAGCCCTGCCATGTGCGTATGGCCACTCCACCATACGCGTATCCTACGCGTACTAGCAGAAGGTCGTGCTGGCTCTGGGGACAGGTGCGTACCATATGCGTATCACCCTGGGAATGTCCCCCTCATCGCGTATGGCCTCCCTGCATACGCGTATGAGCATACGCACACCAAAAACCCAGATTTCGCATCATGCGAAATTTCCCCCATTGCAGCACCTTCAAACTTTTAAATCAGATCCAAAACTACCTTTGATTTATTACAGATTCAAGGTTCTTATTCTACTTCATTGTTTTCATCAATTTTCTACCATTAGAACCTAATTTCGTTAACCCCAAACCCATAATTTCAGATCTGGTTTCATGTTCATCACAACAACAGCATACACTTATACGAATTTCACAACAATAACAACATTCAACACGAAATTCATAGCAGACATCATATACACTCAAATTCAAAATGGTTATCATACTATTTTGTCATATTTTCATTAATTGACACATAACACACAAAACCTACATCTACCTTAAACTCCATATCAAATATAACAACCCGGATTACCCCCATACCTCAAATTCTTAGCAATTGATTCTTTCTCTGTGTTCTACGGATGATTTCCTCAATTCTCTGTGCCCTAGCTCCCTCGTCTCAGTTCTTTCCAATTTTTCACGATCATACCAGAGTGAACTTCCCTAATCCCACTTTTCTTTTTTGTCATCCTTACCCCTTGGACCCCTATTATGGTTTTCCTATCTTACCCTCACTTATCCCCTTACAAAAGACCACCTTGCCCTTAGTGTCTCACTCGCTTTTTATTTTAAATAATTATAATAATCTAAATAATATTATTCACATTATTCTATTATTATTACTACTAAAATAATTTTAATTAATCACTTAATTTCTAAAATGCTCTCATTATTCCCTTAGCTCAATAATATCCCACAACACAATACAAATACACCATGCTTCACAACATTTCATCAAAACTAACCGAAAATCAAGAATAATTATACTAAATCAATTAAATAATATTATAATTATTTTGGGGGTGTTACAGTTGATACAGGACTTGAGCAACTACAACTACCTGTTGATAAGAAATATTTTGAGGAACTCTTTCCCTCGCTCCCCTCATCACAACATTGGTCTCACCCTCCTTCTTCTTCTGGAAGTTCGAGTAAGGCATCTTAGATAAACTAGACGCTCCGATACTAGCTTGAATCTTTCCTTCTTTCACACCCTGTTCAACTTTGTCACCAATGGTCACCAAATTAGCAAAACTTGGAGCCCCACTAATCACCATTTTATCATAGAATGGATCCTTCAGAGTATTCACAAAGTTTCTGGTCATCTCCCTTTCAGACAAGGGTGGCTCTACCTGAGCAGCCAATTCCCTCCAGCGTTGGGCGTAATCTTTGAAGGATTCTCTCTCTTTCATTGACATGCTCTGAGGTTGCATGAGATCAGGTGCCATATCCAAGTTATACTTGTATTGGCAGATGGAAGCGTCAGCTAAATCTTTCCAGCTCTGGATCAGCCTCTGTTCCAGACTCATGTACCACTTGAGTGAAGTGCCACTTAAACTGTCTTAAAAACAGTGAATAAGAAGCTTCTCGTTATCGGTGTGAGCGACCATTTTTCTAAAGTACATGACCAAAATGACTTCTTGGACATGTGTTACCTTTGAATTTCTCAAATTCAGGAGTCTTGAACTTGGTCAGAATAACCAAATTCGACACGAGACTCATGTTGGACATAGATGATCCAAATATGTTGATACCTTTGATAACTTTAACCTCCTTTTCCAGGGCACATAACCTTTCAAGGGATAGTTCAGGAGCGGTCATTGCAGTAGGCATAAATGGTGAGGGTACGCCAAAAGCATCATATTGCTCATCAACATCGATCATGGAACCACGTTGAGCAGTTACAATAGAGAACTCTTGAGGGTCTTCGTTGATTATAGGGATAAGGATGGCACCCTCTTTGATCACTCCAGGTGAACCCAGTTGATTAGCGAGCTTCCTGGCCTCAGCAGCGGCTTCGGCATTCTCTTATTTATGTGCCAGTGTTAGCATGGCTTCCAGCAATTGGTCCATCTTCCCTCGGAGAGTATCAATGTCTGTCCTCATGGTGTTCTGGTTAGCTTCAATTTGCTCCAACGTCATGTTGTAATTCAATTGAGTTTGGTAATAGTGTCGAGTAGTCAGGTTGTCTGGAAAAAGAAGGTAGGGTCTATGAGTTTTTTTTTTGAATGAATGCATGGATGCATGCGTTTTTATTTTACAAAGCTCTCAATTATCTTTTTATTTATCGTTAAGAATATTAAGCATTTAACTTTGTAAATCATGAAAAGACACAGAGAAACATAAATTTCAACTTTTATTCATTCAAATTCAAGTACAAGGATAATCAAGTTTTTGAAATAGAACTACAAAGCAACAAAGGGGAATGACAGTCTTCTTGAATCAACAACATTAGTCTAACAAGCCATTATGAAGGTGACTCCTTAAGCTCTATGAATTTCCTTAAAATCCATAGCAAGGTCTTCCATGAGCTTCTTGTAGTATTTGATACAATTGTAGACTTGGTGTGGAGTATTCTTTGGACACATTATCAAGTTTGCCTCCATCAGCTTCTCAAGGAGATCTTGACCAACAAGATTAAGTAATCCAGCCAAGTTCATGAACTTTTGCTTCCACTCGGAATACATAGCTTTGAGGTTAGCAATAATAATGTCCCTTTCTCCCATGGCAGCTTCAGCTTCCTTACACTTGTTCATCCAATAAGTACAAGCATTCACCACGTCTTGGTAAGCTTTCCCAGATCTTAAATCTTTGATCTGCTCAGTGGCTCCGTCAAGCTGAAATTTCTTCTGGAGATACTCTCTATAGTGCCTCTCCTTTTCCAATCTTTCCCGTTCCAGGCTATTTTTATGACTTTGAATGGTTGCTTTCAACTCTTGAATTTAAGCCTCGTAATCAACCCTAGCGTCCCTCTTCATTTTGTTAGAGTTCTCCATATCCCATTCAAGGCCTCAGATCCTTAGCTTAGCTCGGCTTAACTCTTCATTTCGATGGTCTAGATCAGCATTTTCTCCCATAAGGGCACCTCTAACCCAGTTTCTTTTACCTTCTTCGGCCCGGATCCTTTTCTTGCTTCTTTCAACCTTTTCCTCCAGTGCTTTGTTCCCATCTTCCTAAGCTTCACTCTTCTGCCTGGTCCTACCAAGTTGGACTCGCAACTGTGTATTTTCCAGCTCAAGCTCTCTAATTTTTTCATTAAGCTTGTCTACATCTTCAGGCAAAACTGGACTAGGCTCCGGAGTCAGAGGAAAAGCTAATTGTCGCTACGCGAAAAACAACCGGCGTAGACACAGATTCACCATCAAACTTTATTTATCCCAACAAGGAAAGGAAAACATAAGGAAAACCTCGTAAGGGAGAGAACATGGTCTTGCAACCAAATTCAGGGTTCGGGAGTCGATTACGCAAGAGGAAGATATTAGCACCCCTAGCGTCCGTTGTACTAAACGGGATCCACTCTTGTTGTTCTAATCAAAGGGTGTGTATATATAAAGCTTACTTGCTAAGGGAATGCATGAATGAAAAAGGGAAAATAAAAAAGGGGCTCGCCAGGATCTCGCAATCCTGTGCCTACGTATTCCCTCGTGCAATGTGAAAGTCAAAGCAATCATAGTTCGGAAGACTACAGTAAAAAGAAAGGTCGCTTGCCAAGGATTGGGGCCCTTATGCCTACGTATTCTTAACAGGAATGAGAAATCAGAGCGTCCGTAGTTCGTGGGACTACGAGTTGTTGGTGTTTTTATGGAAGATGTTAACGTTTGCGTTCTAGCAGTTAGGTGTTTGTCGCTCGCTCATGGAGTCTTATGTGTTAGCTGTATTGCGGTAGAACGGAAATCACATGCCCTTTCTGAAAAGGTTTTTGAAGAGAAAATCCCGAAGGACAAAATGATTTGGATTTGTTGAAGTGTTTTTGTTAGGGTTTTGAAAAGGATTTGAGACGCGTATTGTACTAAAGTCTATGACAATAGGAGCGAATATTTTGTACAAATGATCCAAGCGTCTCACGTACAAAATACTCTAAGAAGAGGTAAGGAAAAACTCCTGATCATCTTTTCCCATGTACTTAAGACTCGTAACGTATTATACAAATCATGTTTATTAAGTTTTTTTTATTTTGATGCAAGAAAATATTTGGATGCAAAAGAAAGAAAAATCTAGGGGAACTGGATCCTAAATGTTGTCATGCAAAGTGGACCTAAAGTTGAAGTTAAAGGAAACCGTAATCTAATGTAATCATGCTTGGATTGAAATCCTAAAGTCTACCTTTAATCCAATTTAATCAAATTAGACAACTTAATTAAATTGAATCAAAGGACTTCTAAGGGAACATGTGAAGGCAACAACAAAACAGTTAAGCATCACGATTAATCAAGCAAGGCCAAGCACAAAGTGAAATTCACGTCATGTCAAAGTGTCAAGCACAAGGCAAGGCATCGAGAATTAATCAACAACCATCAAGAATTAATCAAAGGCATCAAAAATTTCATGGCATCAAGATAAAGCATCAAGAATTAATCACAAATCCACATCACCAATCGGCCACAAAACCAACCGAGGAATTAATTCAACAAGTCATGAAAATTTATTCAAGAAAGCATGGACAAATTAATCCATAATCAATTATGAAAAATTAATCAAAACAATTATGAAGACTAATAAAAACAAACAAGAAAAAATATTAAAACAAATCATGAAAAATTATTAAAACAAATCCTGAAAAATAAAACAAACTCGTGAAAATTTATTAAAACAAAATCCTGAAAAATAAAACAACTCAAAAGGGGAGGTGCAGTAGATATCTTTGATAGGATTGAGCTAAGCCCAAAACCATTCCAGTAACCAAGACAAAGGAGGTTGCAAAAAATTTGTGGACGTGTGAACAAAAATTCGGATTGGGCCTAAGCAAATCAACGACAATATTGGCCCATGAAGCAAGAAAGCAAGAACAAAATAGTGGTAAGACCTTTGACCTGAGAAAAGCAAAAGTTGTTCTTTTGCGTTCAGGAACAAGAAAAAATTAGTCCATGAGATCCTATTCTTTATTCTTTCTCCTTCCCCATCTCACTCTTTTAATCGATTCCACAACGGTGATGATTTATGCACGTTGCAGCTTAAAATCGTGACGGAAAAACAATGTGTGATTGCTGCGTTGTTTCAACGGCGAAAAAGCTTAGCTGTTTAAGGTTCTGATCGGTAGGTTTAAGTTGGAGGAATAGAGTGATGCGAGGTCTAGCGGCTATGTCATTTGTGTCGTGCGGTTTTGTGCGTTCCAACAGTAGTGATTTTGTTTTGTAGTTGTAGCGTGCGATTTTTGTCGGTGACGCGACCACCTTATCGCCATTGGTTAGAATTGGGTGCTACTTTCTGATTTCTTATTTATCCTATGAAGCTGGAAAGGAAAGAGAAGCTATCTAAAACTAACCTTGCACGCAAATGTTTTCTTTAACAAATGCTAAGAAATTGGGGGGTCCGGGGTCAGGTTTTACAATGGGGAGTTGTCAATTACCCATCCTATATATGACCCAAAAGGTGGAGAGAAGTAAGATCAACGGATCTACGACTCAAAAGATAAGATCAACAGATCTATGAATAGGAAGTAGGATCAACGGATCCAAGACCCAAAAGGTGGAGAGAAGTAAGATCAACGAATCTACGACTCAAAAGCTGGGGAATAGGAAGTAAGATCAACAAATCTACTACCCAGGAAATAGGATCAAAGGATCCATGACCCAAAAGATGGGGATAAGTAAGATCAAGGGATTTACGACTCAAAAGATAAAATCAACAGATCTATGAATATGAAGTAGGATCAACGGATCTACGACCCCAAAAAAATATAACAAAGAATATGATCGACGGATCTACATCCTGAAAAGAGTGACAAGATCAACGGATCTAAACACAGGAAATAAAATCAGCAGATTTACAACCCCGAGAAACTGTACATAAAAAGATGACTCCATTGGGGAAACAAAGGGTAAACAGGGGGTAAGATCGACGTATCTACGACCCAAAGGATTGATTGAAATATTTGATGGGGAATGGGCTCGACATTCTTTGTGGGGATATGTTATTGTCATGATTGAAGATTGATTCGGGCTTTCGTGCAAGGTACTAAAACTGGCTTATGCTTCGTATGCATGTTTGAATTTTTCCATGGCATAATACTCCATATCAAATAGAAATGCTACGCATTTTGATGATGTAATGTAATGATGATTGTGTATGCAAAATGTCGATGTAGGATCGGGCTACTGGAGATATGAGGATATGTAATCTAAAGGTCATGATTGTGCCAAGTATGGTTGGGCTTTTGGTTTAGGGTGCCAAGTATGATTGGGCTTTGGTTTAGGGTGCCAAGTATGATTTGGCTTTGGTTAGGCAGGGGACCAGATTGATGGTGATTGGATTTTTTTTGGGATTTATTCTTCATTGCCAACATAAGTGAACTTTGAAGGTGAATCACCAGACGAGGACTGGTTTTTAATGGGTAGACTACCAGACGAGAACTGTGGCAAAATGTTAAATTGTCAGACGAGGACTAACTTCTTGTTTTTCATCAAACTAGAATTGACTTTTAAAATGGTGTTTACCAGACGAGAGCTGGTTATGAAAAGAAAATTGACTATCAGATGAGAACTGGAGCAGGCTAATAAATGGGTGACCAGACGGGAACTGGTTTTAAAAAAAGTCTACCAGACGGGAAATGGTATTTTGAGATGATTTGCCAGACGGGAATTGGTTTTAAAGTGATTTGGGTTACACAACTTTTTGATGTGAGATTCATGTTGTGAGGTTAGGCTCGATGAATGAGATGATATACATGGCTTTATGCTAGAGCGAAGCGACATGACTAATGCATGAGGATGATTTATGCAATGATATGAAGGTTTCCAGAAATGTCCCTGAGGTAGGTAATGAAGATAAGGTCTTTTGTATCAAAGCTTCTTGTTTGTGAAAGGTGATTTGGTGAGGTGGTATCACAATTCCCCGACATTCATCTTGAACTCAAAGGTTGTTAATGAAATAGAATTTGCTTGAGTAGCTTAAAAGTATGGAGAGAAGTCTTGCCCATTTGTGGCTTATCTTGCCCCAGTCTGGGTTCTTGGAAGAATTTTCCTTGAAACGGAGCTTGGAAGCAGTTGTACCATAATTTTTCTTGGAGATGGCTTGCCCTAAAATTCTAAGTCACGAAAGGACTAGAATTTGATTAACCGACTCTTGGGGTGGTTGGCTTCAGTGCACTCTTGAGGTAATTTGCCCCAGAATAAGCGTTGAAACGACTTAACTTGTGTTGATTGAGCGCTGAAGGGTTTTGCCCTTAATTAAAAGAACCTCTGGGTGGCCTGCCCCTAATTGGTAGAGTTTTGAGATGATTATCTCTGATCAACCGATTCTCAAACGATTTGCCTCATAATCATTGATGCTCGGGGACTTGCTCTAGACTGACTGAATTCATAATCATTGGATGTTAATGCCCCTGATCCATAGGACTACAAGGTATTTTTGATTCTGATCCACTTTGGTGATTGGTCAAGTCGTCTTTGATTGCTCCTTGTTGGAACTTCCTTGATGTCAACTTACAGTCAAAATTGTTCATTCACAAAATGGTAATTTTAATGTGATGCTCATGCAAGTTTTGAAAAATAATTATTATTGGAATAAAGTGATAATGTGTGACGAATGGACCATTACTCCAAATGCAGTGCTGATTTTGCTAGTGTGAAAGATATATCAAGAATATAATACTAATACAGGCAATTAACGAATCTCTAGGAGTTAGTTTATGCAACCTAGCTGTAGTATGCTTTCAGAATAGACCCTCCTTCAATTAGGTATTTTAAGGGTTGTAACGTGGTCTGATTCATGGTTATAGAAACAAAGGATATAATGCTCAAAATTTGATTTTAACCCACCCCTTCTTCGTGATGTTCTCCAGTCCTACATTCAGTTAAATTGACACACGCATCTAGAGTTTGATGGTGTGAAAATGAAGATGATGATTCAGGATTCACTTAAATGGAAGTCACCTTATTTTAATCTTGTCATAGATGTCAGTGACCTTTTTGATTTGTGACAAGGTGATCACTGAATCTTTTTTGCTTTGCTAGAGGATTTGAGGACCTCTTTTGCTTCTGATCCCTAAATTTTTCCTGGTCTGATTTTGTTTTTCAAGTTCACCGGGATTGCCCTGATTTTTTCCTAAGTCATCTCTTTGAGTGTTCGACTTAGCGGGCTTTTTTAAAAATATTTTTTTCTATTTTTTGGAAAGGCTTGTGACTGCCAAATCATTGGTCATTGAAAAACAACCGACATAACTCTGGGATTTTACACGGTTCAATCGACAATTCAAGATTGTGCGAAGAATAGCATATGGTTGATTCTCAAATGGGATGTATTCTTGCAATCAAATGTGTGGCCAGGTTAATTGAACAACTACCCATGCCCTAGGTTAAGGTAAGGGTTTGTAGATTCGAAAGAAACACCTACTTCTAGGCTCGAAGTGGTTAACTAGGGACTAACTTCTTATCTCTCTAATGTTTGGGGATTTGTAACAATGCATGTACATCATCAACAAATTCTTATCCAAAAGCATACCATAAACAATTATGGGTATTTTGTTTTCTTCATCCCCCTCCAATTCTTTGTTAAAACTGCATTTTGATAAAGAAAGTTGACAAGGGGTATATAGATATATTTTTTTTAGATTTTTTTTATATAAGAGAAAGAAAGAAAAGAGCGAATGTGACATGATTAATTCAGAAAATGCATGATCACTTAATTAATATTACCATTCAAAATAATAATGTTTAAAAACAAGTAGCATTCAAAAGGAAAGAAATCACAAATGCAAATGATAAACATGGTCAAATGATCGTCAGTTTTGAGGATGTCTATTGTCTGAACCACTGGTTTTAGGAGATCTCTCTGAAGTCTTCAGACTCTAACAAATGAGAGGTTGACGTGCACGACCAAGTTTCCTTCTGGAAAGGATATGCACCCTTTGTCAATCAACTGTTGCACTTTGGCTTAGAAGGCTTTGCAATCTTTAGTTAAGTGCCCAATTGATCCTCCATGATATCCACACTGCACATAGGGATTGTACCCAAGCAGGTATGACTTTGGAATATGCTTCAGAGACTTGGGCGCTCTACCAGTGAACTTTGAATCAGATGTGGCAAGAGTTAACTGTATGACATAGGAACTGGATGAAGAGGAGCATTCCTTCTTTCCAAGTTGTTGTGAGTCCTATGCTGGCTCTGATACTGATTTTGAAATCCTCGGCCACAGGCTCGTTGATTTGTATGAGAAGCAATCCAGGGTCTTTGGGACAAAGCTCTAGGCATGGTTGGTTGCCCATAAGGATAGCATGGCATTGGACATGATGACTGTTGAGAAGAGGAAGGAACATAAGTTTTTTCCAGCGCATCCTGAGAACATTTAATATTTGCTATGACTGCATTGGTTTCATCCTCCTCTTCCTCTTCAAAATTACTGGGAGATCCAGTTTTGCTAGCTTGGTTTCTCAAGGCGTATTGAATTTGTCCGTTATTAAGGCCGCTCTCGATGCGTTCTCCAACTTTCACCAAGTCAGAGAAGTTAAATGATGTAATTCCAACCATCCTCTCAAAGTATGGGATCTGCAAGGTATCCATGAACATGTCAACTAGCTCTCTGTCTAAGAGTGGTGGTTGCACTCTGGATACTAATTCTCTCTACCGCTGTGCATACTCCTTGAAAGATTCACTACTCTTCTGAGATAGGCTTTGCAACTGGAAGCGACTCGGAGCCACATCCAAATTATACTGGTATTGCTTTAGGAAAGCGTTGGCTAAGTCCCTCCATGACTAGATACGACTTCTTTCTAAATCCATGTACCAACTCAATGATCCCCCACTCAAACTGTTTTGAAAATAATGAATCATCTACTTATCGTCGTGGGTAAAGGAAGTCATTCTTCAGCAGAACATCACCAAATGACGCTTTAGGCAACTAAGACCTGTGTACTTCTTGAAGTTGGGTACCCTAAATTTCGGAGGGATTACCAAATCTTGCACTAGGCACATATCAATGGCATCAAGCCCAGGTGTGTCATGTGCTTCCATAGCTTGTAATTTCTCCTCAAGGGAATGAAACCTTTTCTTCATAGGATCAGTCAATGGCATCCTCTGGGATTGAGTAGGAATGTCACTTGTGGAAGATCATCATCAGACAGAAGATTGTACAATGGGTTAGTTGTCACAGTAAAGCCTGATGGAGGCTCAACATTCTCCACCTCAACATGCTGAAGGTTGTTCCTTGACATAGCTACCAACGACTTCCAACTTGGCCTTTTCAAGTGTCTACCTTGCTTTTGCTTCAAACAACTTGTCGTCTTCCAACTGGTACTACTTGTTCAGAACGAGTACTGAGGAATCAGCTGGATGGTCATGAACAAAGGTGAAGTGAGTTTTTTTGACATGGTATGCAATATTGATGAATGCAAATGCAACGAAGTGGATGCAATGAAATGCCATGTTTGATTATTTTCATGGAATATACATACTTTGATTCAAGTTTTAAGCAAAAGAAAGGTTCAACGATAAGACTCAAAGACAAGATCCCTGGAAATAAGAGAACATGTATGTTACAAATATGATATAACGCTATGAATACAAGGACAGGGGATCAAAGCCTTCATATATACTGGATAACTGTTGTACTGATAACGAACAAGGTTCAAAAGTTCACCTCTATAAGGAACACAAGAAAATCGGGGAGGATAGAAGTCAAAGTTTTCCTGCAAAAACCCTCACTCCCTTTCACATGTGGGTTCTAATCTTGGACAGAGTTTCCTAACAGGTCCTCAGATTCTCGGGCTCTCAGGTCGAGAAATAATAATATGTTCACAATTTCTTGTTTTGTATTATTACCCCTCAAGGAGGCCTCCACTAATTTCCAAAGAAAAGGTCTCCAGAATCGTAAGTTCTCTATGAAAACATTATGTCTATTGCATAGGCATGCAAGACAAAGATGTATCCAAGAAAACCTCATCTGAATGTGGGTCCCGTGCCAACTATAGTATCAAGCGCTACGCAAGTCAACACGGCTATCCACTCTAATCCTATGTGTATCCTCAAGCTTGGGTAGTGGGCTTATCTCTCAGCAACAACCCATCCCAACAGTACAATAATATCCAAGATAAAATGAAAGGCAAAGATACAATGAATGCAATGAATAAAACAAATAAAGCATAAGAAATAAACACCTAAAGAAAACGAAAACAAACAAGAGCTAGGACTGACTTGCTTAGGGATAGTCCCCAGCAGAGTTGCCAGCTGTCGTTACGCGAAAAACAGCCGGCGAAGACACATAGTCGCCATCGAACTTTATTGATCCCAACAAGGAAAGGAAAACATCGAGAAAACCTTAAAAGGGAGAGAACATGGTCTCATAACCAAATTCGGGGATTTGGGAGTCGATTACGCAAGAGGAAGGTATTAGCACCCCTCGCGTCCATTGTACTCAGCAGGATCCACTATTGTTGTTCTAATCAAAGGGTGTGTATATCTAAAGCTTACTTTCTAGGGAATACATGAATGAAAAGGGAAAATAAAAAAGGGGATCGCTAGGATCTCGCAATCCTGTGCCTACATATTCTCTCGTGTAATGGGAAAGTCAGAGCAATCGTAGTTCGGAGGACTATGGTAAAAAGAAAGGTTGCTCGCCAAGGATTGAGACCCTTTGTGCCTACGTATTCTCAATAGGAATGAGAAATCAAAGCGTCTGTAGTTCATGGGACTACGGGTTGTTGGTGTTTTTATGAACGATGTTAACATTTGCGCTCTAGCAGTTAGGTGTTTTCCGCTTGCTCATGGATTCTTATGCGTTACCTGTATTGCGGTAGAACATAAATAACATGCCCTTTCTGAAAAGGTTTTTGAAGAGAAAATACTGAAGGACAAAATGATTTGGATTCGTTGAAGTATTTTTGTTAGGGTTTTGAAAAGGATTTGAGACGCGTATTGTACTAAAGCCTATGATAATAGGAGCGAATATTTTGTACAAATGATCCAAGCGTCTCACGTACAAAATACTCTAAGAAGAGGTAAGGAAAAACTCCTGATCATTTTTTCCCATGTACTTAAGGCTCGTAACGTATTATATGTATCGTGTTTTTTAAGTGTTTTTTTATTTTGATGCAAGAAAAGATTTGGATGCAAAAGAAAGAAAATTCTAGGGGAACTGGATCCTAAATGTTGTCATGCAAAGTGGACCAAAAGTTAAAGTTAAAGGAAACCCTAATCTAATGTAATCATGCTTGGATAGTAATCTTAAAGTCTACCTTTAATCCAATTTAATCAAATTAGATAACTAAATTAAATTGAATCAAAGGAATCCTAAGGAAACATGTGAAGGCAACAACAAAACAGTTAAGCATCACAATTAATCAAGCAAGGCCAAGCACAAAGTGAAATTCACGTCATGTCAAAGTGTCAAGCACAAGGCAAGGCATCGAGAATTAATCAACAACCATCAAGAATTAATCAAAGGCATCAAAAATTTCATGGCATCAAGATAAAGCATCAAGAATTAATCACAAAGCCACATCACCAATCGGTCACAAAACCAACTGAGGAATTAATTCAACAAGTCATGAAAAGTTATTCAAGAAAGCATGGAAAAATTAATCCATAATCAATTATGAAAAATTAATCAAAACAATTATGAAGACTAATCAAAACAAACAATAAAAAATATTAAAATAAATCATGAAAAATTATTAAAACAAATCTTGAAAAGTAAAACAAACTCGTGAAAAATTATTAAAACAAAATCCTGAAAAATAAAACAGTGTGAGAAGTGAGTTGAGTTTAATGGAATGTGAGAAGTTAGGTGAATTTAATGAAGCATGCTATGGAGTGTGAGAAAATATAAAATAAAAAACGGGAAGCATGATATGAGGTGTTGTGTGTGAATTGAGGTGAGTTTAATGGAGTGTGAGAAAAAATAAAATAAAAAAAAGAACCTCTTGGATCTGAATTCTGCGCCACGTGGGATCTAGGGATTGGGGTCCTCCTCTCCCTCATGCAATATATATATATATATATATATATATATGCTAGGTTTAGGTTTACTGTATGGTACAAATAACAAAAATCTCTTTTCAAAACTTAATAAACAAGTTTACTAAAATAGATTAAAAAAACAAATATTTTTTATACATAATAAAAAGAAATATAAATGGTAAAAATAAATTAAACTTAACCTAAATTAATTATCTAACTAACTAAATTAATATTTAACTCAAAATTAAAAAAAAATAAAAAGTCGGATATCAAAGTGCTCGAAAAGTAAAAATGACCGTACCAAAATGATCAACACGAAATAAACGACTCAGAAAAATACAGTGTATGGTCAAATTTCGAAATAAATTTTCTCCAGTTAATATGCTTAGACTGATCAAAACGCGGCCGAAAAGCAGTCGTAAAAATAAAACGAGCATGCCAGGTTAAGCTACGCGGAACATAGATTAATATAAAGGATGCATGCAAGCACAATTTTGAAACTCTTCGTCCACTGATTTTACGCATAGTTGATATTCAGTTTGACCAATTCGTCTGTAAATCCGACAAGTTTATTCTGGATGATAATTTTGGCATTATGCATGACGAAAAACAAGTTATACTATACAGATGATGCAAAGTGAAAATAAAGCCTGATGAATGCAAGTTTTAAAATGCCTGGTCAAAATTGGGGGTATGACACTGATGGATCAAAGGAAAAAGGGAGTTTAGCAACTAAGGCCCTTTCCTTTACCCATATGACATATGGTTCCTTGACAGCAATATTCTTCTTCAGATTTGGATTGCTCCTAATCACATTTGACCATGCACTCCTCACTCTTCTTACATCAGGATTTGCAGGAGATACATCATTGATGACACATGTTCATCCTCATCCACATATGCAGTAAGGGAGCGCAACAAAGGAAAGTTCCACCCTTCTTTTCGTGATGAGTGTGAAAGGTATGATAAAAGTCAGCCAATAAGAATGTAATGGGATTACCAGCCAAGAAGATCTCTACCGCTGAACGGTATATGAACTTTTCCACCTTTGGGAACATTACAATTCCATACACAAACAATGCTAGAATGGATCGACAAGACACCCGTATTTCTTCTTTGACACACTTCCATGCTTCTTCCTCCAAGAATGCCCTTGAGAACCCTCATTTGTCTAACCAGTTTGCTATCATGGTATCAGTCAGAATACTCAAAGCAACAACTACTTTGGACATAATAAGGTCTTCTTCAATCTTCGAAAGGGATTGAAATCTTTGATGGGTCGATCCAGCAATGTTTCAAACTCCTTAAGGTGGGAGCAATTTGAAAGTCAGAGAATGTAAAGCAACGAAGTGGAGCATCATAATATTGAGCCAAGGCTGTGAGAGCTTCAACGTTGAAATTTCCTGTCAACACATCCAGAATCCTCCCAAAGTTAGCACAAAACTTGTTATGCTTGATGGCAGTGATCTTTGAACTCAGAGCTTTCAGGCTATCAATCTTCGGCTCCTTGAACTTGAAGGTGAAAGTTTTCTTTTTTGTTAATCTAACTTGTCATGATTGCTCTGTCAAATAATTTAATCCGCGACAAATGTAAGAGACTGAGAGCTTTGTTTTTTTTTCTTCATATGATGAATAAATGCATTTTGCGGCTTCCAGATAAGTGGGTCCAAGATTCTGAGGCATGATGGAGGATACTTTGATTGCTCTCCTCACAAGGATATCACATGGTAGGATCTAGAGTTTAAAGTAACCCCAAAGTCACGAATCCATATGACTATTCATTAGACACGCCATGATCATGATGATTGATGACTCCATCATATCAATCTCTTCTAAGTGAAGTCTTTGTATCGAACTACACGAGGAGTACACCTCGGTATCCCATACTATGTGACCATCGAAATCAAGTTTTAAATAAGGGTCCCTGAGTCATGAACTTCTCTGATAGTTCGTTCCGTATGTCAGTGATTGCCAGGAAAATGACTCCATGAAGAAAGTCTTTTCTGAGTGAGATCTTCATGTCGAACTTCGCGAGGAGTAAACCTTGGTGCCCCATACTATGTGACCATCAACCCTAGTTGTTGGCCAAATGGTTTAATGTTCAAAAATCTCCTTAGAGTAATAGATCCCAAAGAAAACGTTAGTCGTCCACGTCAAAAAACTTGACGGTCGCCAACATCCTCCTTAGAATCTACTCTAAGCAAGGTTCTCGTATCAAACTACGCGAGGAGGACTCCTCGGTGCCCCATACTACTCAACCTCTCCTATCTTATATTTTTAATCTAGACTCGGGTATAGAGCCTTTCCCTCAAGGTTTGCAATCAAAGTTTCCATCCAAAGTACCAAGAAACCACAAATATAATATGGAAAGTGTAAGAAGAGTTTGCACCTAAGAGGGAAGGGGGGGGGGGGGTTGAATTAGGTACTATAAATTTTTTTTGATTTTTAACTTATGTCTTCTTATTTTTCTGATTTATATTCTAAGTGATGAAAGCAATAAAGTGTGGAAAGATAAAGAACACCGAGAAATATCATGGTTCTCCTTACATTCTGAGAGTACTCCAATCCCCTTTCAACATGAAAGAGATTTTCCTATTGTTAGGACTTATACAAGACTATCCTAGTTTTCCTATACAGACACTAACAAAAACCACCAAGAACAATCCTCTTGGATTTTCCACTAAGTCCACTAGGAGAACAATCCTCCCTTAATGAACCTCTTGCTTCCAACAATCTTGGACAACAAGGATTACAACAAGTATTCTGAATTCTTACAAGAGTTTGAAATGAAAAATACAATGTATAAATCTTTTGAATGATCTTCTCCTTCAAGCATACAATTCCCTTAATGATATACAAGTGTTCACAATGTATAGAATTAAACTTAAGATAATTTTACAATTAAAATTAAGTGCATAAAGTTTCAATAAAAATTCTGGTATGGAACACTTATGAGTTTTGAAAGATGAAGAGAATAAAAATTATGTGAATTGTAGATGAAAGAGGTATTTTGAAAATATGAAGATTTGGTGTTTAAATAGCCTCTATACACTTCTACAAATGTGTGCAATGAGTGAAAGGATGCCATGCTTCAAAAACATATTTTGAAAACCATTTGAATGAAAAAATAAAATATTTTCAGACACTGGTACAGTGGTAACCGGTTACCCAAAATGGTGTAATTGGTTACACCTGTGCCAACGTACTAAAAAATTTGAAAATTTACACCATGTAACCGGTTACACAGGATTGGTTAACCGATTACATCCTTAATAAAAAGCCACAGAATGTAACGCTGAGGGGTGGTAACCGGTTACTGAAAACATGGTAACCGATTACCATCAGTCCAGAATGTGAAAATAGACTTGGAATGAATGGAAAGGCCAGAAAATAATGCATAAAAACATTTTAATGTAACATGGCATGAATGAGTGATGATCTTGAACACTTGTATACACAAAGAGAGGTTGAGAGCTTTATACCTTAACATTTTTATGATCAATTCAATATAATTTCTTTAAGACTTGATATCTTTAAACACTTGAAACTTGACTTGTGCTTGATATTCTTGAGCCATTTCTTTTTGCCAAACTTTCTTGCTTGTAGAATTTGTCTTCAACAAAACACTTTGAGAAGCATGTCTTCACAATCTCTCCCTTTTTTATGATGACAACCTTTTCTTGAAATTCTGATCCAATCCAATCTTCTTTTCTCTAACACATGTGACTCCCCCTTGATCCATGATTGAGAGTTTAAAAGAAATTGCTAGCTGCACTTTTTGTTAGAGAAACATACATACATACATACAACAATAATATCTTCTCCCTTTTTGTCATTAGCAAAAAGGATGGAGAAAGACTAGATAATTAAAATTTATGTGTTCATGTGTTGCATGTAATAAACATATAATGGAATAGCATACAAAAATATATTGAACACATAGTAATGAAAACATATTGAATAATAATAATAGATGTTTTACTCGAAACAAGAAAACAGAAACACATAAACTTTAAAGCATTACACACCATAGTTGTCCAAACATAATTTAAACTAGCATAAACTATAAATACTAGAAACTAAGAAAAACCTAATATTCATAAGCATTTCAAGAAAAAAAACAACTTAGTCACTTTCGGACATTTCCACATTCTCTTCTTCACATTCTCCTTCTTCACTTTCCTCTTCCTCACATGCCTCTTGGTTTTGGGATTTTGTAAGATTTTCTAAAAGACGCTTAATGGAAGCCATTTCAAATTTGTGTTCTCGATGGTTAAGAAGCATGGTGGATTTAACCGAATAAATCTTGTTGTATAAAACTTCATTCGTATACCCGCCTTCCGGAATTGGTGGAGGAATGTTGTTAGAAGGATCATCTTTGTAAATGAAGATTCCATCTTTGTCTTTGATTATTCTGGTATTTCTTAGAGAGGTTACATCATTAATTTCGCATTCCTTAGCCGTCATAACCTTCTTAGGTTCTCTTTTCAAATCAACACCACTTGATTCCAAAATTTTGGAGATTATCCTAGCATATGGTAATCCTCAACTAAGAGATTGTTGATGATGCATATGATACATAATGGTAAAAGCCCAATTGATTTTAATCCTATTCTTGATAGAAAAAATGAGTTGCATCTCAACATCTCCAATTTGAGAGTGGTTGGAATGTTTAGGCATCAACGCATAAGCAATGATATAATGTAACATTCGATCACTCACAGATAAATTTTTTGCAAACAAAGTGACCCTAGAAGAAGATGGGTTTCACCTGCTTAACACATCCGCTTGACTGCCCCGACAGATATCAAAGAAATATTCCATTTTATTGTATTTTTTCCATCCATCAGAATCCGGTTGAATACCTTGACGAATAGGTTGACCATCAAAAGGTATTCCCTAACAGTTTCAAAATGATTTTAAATCCATACTAATATTTGTATCCTTAACCTTTGAAGTTAAAACATGGTCATTAAACTCATCAACACCAACAGACAAATTTGAGAAAAAATCCTTAACAAAGCCTGGATAATACGGACCAAAATCAGAAACTAACTTATCAATCCCTTGAAACTTCAAAAGTGCTGGAAAAGTGAAGCTGTGTTCAGGAAAAGATGAGAGTTTACCATACTTGACTGACATTAAAGATCAATTTTTGATATCAAAAGTGAGCTTCCTTGATTTTTTAGTGGGTGCATATTGTTCTGCTTCTGCTTGTTTAGAACTTGTTTCCCCAACTTTGTGCTTACCCTTATCTTTCCTTGAAGGATCCAAGGATGGATCTTGAAAGTTTGAGAGTTAGGGTTTGAGAAGGTGATTTTTGGATTTGGGAGTAGAGAGGTGTGAATGATGTTTGGATGAAGAGGATAGTGAAATATAAAGAGAGATTATGAGTGGGGAGTAATGGATTTTTAATTTGAGTTGAAGAAATTTAATGTGAGAAGAAGAAGTTGGAAGAATAGAGTAAAGAGAGTTAAACAAAGTGGTAAGTGAAGAGTCCCAAGAAAATATGTTGGAAAGTGAAAAAGACTTATTCAAATAAGAACTTATGCATATAAGACAAACAATAAAACACACATTTTATGACATAAAAAAATTAATATTTTTATCAATTCGCAACAGTGGTAATTGGTTAACCAATAAGTGGTAACCAGTTACAACATTTATAAAAGCTGAAAGAAGTCCACAACGCGCGCAGGTAACCAGTTAACCAATAAGTGGTAACCGATTACCACATGAAAAAAAACATTAGCTTTGTAACTTCCAGCATGCAATGAAATTTTACTTTGTATCACTTTGACATGTTATATTATATCATAAGGAAACTTTCTATATATCATACATGTCAAAAAAACATTGATAAGGCACAAAAATTGATAATATTTAAATTTTATGCACAAATCACATACATGCAATTTTGTATAAATTTTAAAATTGAAGGATAGAATGTACCTTTATGTTTGTACTGATTATAATGCATAATATTTGAAGAATTAGATGTCACATTCATCTAAAATGCCAAGTTCTCGCGAAATTTAGTAAAATGATTCCTTTGCGAGAGGTTTTATGAAGATGTCTACTAATTGATTATGAGTATCCACGAATGAGACTTCAACATCGCCTTTAAGCATATAGTCATGAAGAAAATGATGTCGAATGTCTATGTGTTTAGTACGAGAATACTTGACTGGATTATTTGTTATGTTTATGGCACTTGTATTGTCACACTTTAGCATAATGCATCCAAGGTTCACGCCGAAGTCGCTAAGTTGTTTTTTCAACCAAAGGATTTGAGCGCAACAACTTTCTGCAACAATGTATTCTGCTTCAGCCATACTGAGAGCCACGCATGCTTGCTTTTTGCAGGACGACGATACAAGAGCGTTTCCAAGGATATGACATGTTCCGCTTGTGTTGTTTCTATTTGTTTTACACCCTGCATAATCTGAGTCAAAAAATCCAATTAAGTTACATACACTACCTTTAGGATACCATAATCCGACGTTCGTTGTTCCCTTTAGATACTTCATGATTCTCTTCACTGAGGCAAGATGAGATTCCTTAGAATAGGCTTGAAACTGAGCACATAAACACACACTGAACATAATGTCAGGACAACTTGCCTTCAAATATAGTAGTGATCTTATCATACCTCGATACTTTTTAATATCAATTAAAACACCTACTTTATCTTGATCAACGTAAGTTCCAGATCCCATAGGGGTAGCCATATCCTTGCAATTTTCCATGTCGAATCTTTTGAGAAGCTCTTTGCAATATTTAGTTTGATTGATGAATATCTCATTCTTTGTTTGTTTGATTTGTAACCCTAGGAAGTAGTTCAACTTACCCATCATGGACATCTCAAATTCTCCTTGCATGATTGATGAGAATTCTTCACATAAGGATTCATTTGTAGATCCAAATATGATATCATCTACATAGACTTGCACTAAGATAGTGTGATGGTTAATTCTTTTAATAAAAAGAGTAGTATCAACTTTACCTTTTTCGAAACCGTTTTCACATAGAAAGTTACTTAACCTATCATACCACGCCCTTGGTGCTTGCTTCAATCCGTACAAGGACTTCTTGAGTTTGTACACATGATGTTTAAAGTCTTCAAATTCTGGAGGTTGACTTACATAAACTTTTTCAAGTATATAACCGTTTAGGAATGCGCTTTTAACGTCCGTCTGGTACAATTGTAAATTCGAAGAACAAGCATATACTAACAATAATCTAATTGCTTCTAGTATAGAAACAGGGGAAAATGTTTCCTCAAAATCTATACCTTCCTTTTGATTATATCCTTGGGCTACTAATCTTTCCTTATTCCTAATAATGATACCAGTTTCATCTAGCTTATTTTTAAAGATCCATTTAGTTCCTATAATATGTTTACCTTTTGGTCTAGGAACTAAATCCCAAACCTGATTTCTTTCAAATTGATTAAGCTCTTCTTGCATGGCTAGAATCCATTGATCATCATCTAGGGCGTCTTTGACTTTAGAAGGTTCAATTTGTGAGACAAACGCCATGTTAAGACATGCATCTTTAAGATTCAACCTTGTTGTAACACCTTGACTTATATCACCAATGACTTTATCAATTGGATGATCCCGATGGGTTCTCCATTCTTTAGATAGATCATTATCCTTTGATTCTTGTTGATTTGATTCTTCTTGATGTTTAGGTTGATTGTCATTGTTTGTAATTGGAGTATCTTCCTTAGGAACATCTATAAAATCATCATCATCATCATCACACAAAACAATTTCCTCCTTGGAGGGGTTAGATTCATCAAATGACACATGCATAGATTCTTCAATTGTTGAAGTTATTTTGTTATAAATTCTATAAGCTTTACTAGAAAGAGAATATCCAAGAAAAATACCTTCATCGGATTTTTCATCAAACTTACCGAGATTGTCTTTGTCATTGTTTAAGACAAAGCACTTGCATCCAAATATGTGAAAGTAGGCAATGTTTGGTTTCCTTCCTTTTAAGAGTTCATAGGGGGTCTTTTTGAAAATAGGTCTAATAATAACTATATTACTTACATAGCATGACGTGCTCACAACATCCTCCCAAAAGTACTTTAGAAGATTTGAGTCGCTAAGCATCATTCTTGTAAGTTCTACTAGAGACCTATTCTTTTTCTCCACCACTCCATTTTGTTGAGGAGTCCTTGGTGCTGAAAAGTTATGAGTGATTCCTTATTCTTCACAAAATTTTTCGAAGGAGGCATTTTGGAATTCTCCACCATGATCACTTCTTATGGAGGCAATCTTTAGAGATTTTTCATTTTGTATTTGCTTTGCATATTTCTTGAATGCTTTGATTGCATCACTTTTCTGCACTAAAAGGAATGTCCAACAGAATCTAGAAAAATCGTCAATAATAACTAATGCATATACATTACCTCCGAAGCTTCTTGTTCTTGATGGACCAAATAAGTCCATATGCAACAATTGTAGTGGCCTTGAAGTGGACGCCACATTCTTCGGTTTGAAAGTTGATTTGGTTTGTTTCCCCTTTTAGCAAGCATCACATAATCTATCTTTGACAAACTTTATCTTAGGCAATCCAATAACAAGATCATGCTTGACTAGTTTATTTAAATGTTCCATATGAATATGAGTAACTCTTTAATGCCAAAGCCATGAATCATTGTTATTTACCATTAGACCTTTTACTTTCAAAGATAGATCATCTAGGGAAATCATAAATATATTATTAATTCTTGTACCTTTGAGTTTTACCTCATGTGTGACTTAGTCTTCAATCAAGCATTCATCCTTGGTGAACTTGATCTTGAAGCCTTTGTCACAAAGTTCGCTAATACTTAGAAGATTAACTTAATTCTCAGAGGATCACGGCCAAATGCCAGATGATCTTGCAAAGAGAAAGCTGAGAAAGGTAGGACACATTTGGGGTATGACAGTGCCATAACCACTCTTCTCTACTTAACGCTATAGCTAAACACCTATGCTCTATAACTTTCAACTCCACGTTGAAATTTCTATTGGTAGCCATAAGATCCTTAAGGATCAAAACATCGTTTGCATCCACAACGCACAAAACCTTGTCTTCCATGCGAATTTTGTAACCACTCTCAAGCAATTGGCTAATACTCAAGAGGTTACATTTAATTACCGGAATATACAAGACATCTTTGATCATAGAATGGCCATCGTTCTTCTTTTTTATCAAAACATCATCGACACCTTCGGCCGCAAGAGTGGTATCATCCTCGAATTTTACTCTACTTTTCGCGGCTTGATTGATTTGCACAAACCAATCCTTTCTACCCGTCATATGCGTTGAAAAACCTCAATCCAAGTACCTCATCGTTGTATTGGATTCCATCTCACAACGTAACCATAACGTTGCCGTTTTCGCATTTTTCCGCAAAATTTTCAACAACTCTGTTGCATTTCTCTGCAGAATTTCCAGTACTTTCAGCACCTCTGTCACTTCTACAATCTCCTTGTGTGATCATTACTAAGAGCGTATTCTCCTCGTCTACCTCTTGCCTAGCAACCTTAGATTCATCTCCTTGGGAATCCCTCTGTTTTGCACTACATTCCTTTAAGAAATGTCTAAGTTTTTGACAATTCCAACACTGAATTTTACTCTTGTCAACCTTTGGTCATCCGACTTTACCGTTGCTTTGATCACCATATCTATTGCACCTGCTCTCACCCTTTTGCCCCATCAAAACCTTCGAATTTTGTGGATTTTTTCCACCTAAATTCTGGAAATTTTGCTTGCCTCTCGAAGCCTATTTTCCTTTCGATCTTTTATTCTTCTCGTTGAATTGAGCTTGCAAAGTGATCTCCTCCTTTGCCTTTTCGCTATTCCTTTCATACATCTGTTGCTCATGAGCCTCTAGAGAGCCTTGCAGCTCCTCTTTGTTCATCGTCGCAAGGTCCTGCGATTCCTCAATCGCCACTACTATGTTGTCGAATCTTGGTGTTAACGAACGCAAAATCTTCGAAACAATATTCAGCTGAATTGTAGTTTCTCCACATGACTTAATTTGGTTTACCAAACGAGTAATTCTTGTAACATTATCACTTATCGTCACTTTCTCCTTCATGTGAAGTAGTTCAAATTGACGTTTGTGAGTTTGTAACCTCACCACCTTGGCTTTGTCAGCCCCTGCATAAGCCTTTTCCAAGATCTCCCAAGATTGCTTTGCCGAATCGCAATCGCCAACTTTTTCAAAGTTGTCACCATCGACACAAGAATGAATTAAGAAGAGTGCCTTGTAACTTTTCTTCTTCTCTTCCTTGAATGTAGCCTTCTGAGCATCTGTAGCTTCTGCCCTAAGTGGTGTAACTCCATTGTTGACCACTTTTAGAATTTCTTGATACCCAAACAGAACTTTCATTTGTTTGGACCACTTGTCATAATTTTTCGAATCATGAATGGATAGGTTGGTGGGTACTCTATCATTGGAAACGGTATTCATCGTTGCAGCAGATTAATGGACCAGAACCAATGCTCTTGATGTCAAATGTTGAAACATAGAACAACTCGATTGGGTTAACAATGGTGAAAATTTGAATTTAGGAATTTGAAATTGAGAGAGAGAGAGAGAGAGAGAGAGAGAGAGAGAGAGAGAGAGAGAGAGAGAGAGAGAGAGATTTTTCATTAGCCACAAATGGGAGCACTAAAGACAATTTATACAACAAATACAAATAATTGAGAAAAACAAAACAGCTTAAAAAATAAGCTAATTACACAAAACTCTCAATATAACCGGTTACCATATTTGAGGTAACTGGTTACCATAATCACCTCTAGCCATTGTTTTTAGTGTAAAAAACATATAACCGATTACTACATATCCGGTAACCGGTTATACCGACTGAAATATTGAAAAACTACTTTCCAACACAAACACCATAGAACACGATTGGTGTAATGAAAACACAAAATAGGTGACTTAAGAAGAAATTAGATTTGATTGAAAGTAAAACAAAACCCTAACGTCAAACACCTCATGTTGACGACCTCTTAGGAAATACTGTCAGCATAAATTCATGAAGACAAATCTTGTTCCTAGGGGCAGTGAGACAAAATCGAGTGAAGGTGGAAATCACCCAACTCTTATTTAGTGATGAGATCAACGAAGAACTGATACCCAAACAATTGTGATATCCACCAATGGATGAATATGATGGTAAAATAGATTCAAAGGAATACTTAACGTCCTTCAAGGCCAAAAAAAAAAAAACTTTGAATTGGATCTAACACCCTCAAGTACATCATCTTCTCATCCACTCTGAAGAGAGTTACACTTATATATGATTCTCCTGCGTCACTAAGAATTTATTTATTTATGGAAGTAACTATCAAAAAAGTTGTTTCAAAGTTATCAACGAATCAGATAACATGATAAAGTTAAATGCATATTATTAGATCCAGATAGAAACATGAGGAGTCCATTATATTCATGCATTGTTTTAAAGATGAGACGTCCTAAATCAAGAGCCTCAATATAGTCTTGGACCTACACACATTGGTGGCAAACTTTCAGAAATTTCCATTTAATAACATGCTAGCATTCCAACCATATGATACATTACATGGATGAAATATTTGCAACGAAGTGAGGAAACAACAAGAGGTCCTCACAAAATGATCGTGACACAAGTGGAGGACGAAATGTCTAAGGGAATGATATAAGGAATGAGTATTACAACTTTAATCTACTTACGATCAAATACTTAGGATATTCTAAGATGCACATGAATCTAACCTAATCAACCTACATCGACATCAATAGAGTTAGCCCGATATATAGAAATGGATGTATTGTGAGCGCCATCGCATACATGGGCACTCCATATATGAATTTCATAGACTACAGACCTAGATAAAAAAATATTTACGAGACAGAGTCATGTACAGCAATACACATTAAAGAAATATTGGCCTAAAGACATAGACAAGTCAAGATCCCAACGAAGAACAACTAGGTCAATAACACATCAGAGAAAGTCTAGGAGTATAAAAAAGTGCAACTTAGATGACAAAAGGGTAAGAGGTCAACCCTTTAACCTAGAGAAATCAATATAATTTAGAGGATGACCCATCTAGCAATGTTAGGAACAAACATCTCAGGGCCTCGATATCCATTTGCATCCTCACATAGCTAAGAAACGCCTTGTCTTTCATTATTTTTTCTGAAAATGATTACAAAGGCCTTGAGAGGAAACATGACGACCCCATGGCCATGTTAGTAGGAATGTAAAACTAAATTAACAAAAGGAGTATAATCGATGACGGTATCTTAAACGATTTATATTTGGCAAAGCATTCAATTAGTTGGGATTACCTATGATAATTCTAAAACCAACAACAAAGTGTTGTAGGTGACGTTGTTGAAGTATAACGATTGATAGAAGTCTTGATGACCTTCGCAACCAGCATTACATCCAAGTCAATATAGGCTAAATTGTTGGTCGTGGAAGGCTTGTCGGTCTACAACTTCATTATCAAAATACAGACACTAAATGCATTGGAGCCTATCGTGTAAACGCCAAATTTAGAAATAAAGTTTTACCTTGAGGATGGGAAGATTTCTACCATGCATGCATACTTACAAATGGCGAGACAATGTTGTATTAACAACCTCAAGAAGCATCATAACAACCTTAATTTTAACGATATAGCCACCTGATTAAAGGATTAAGAGGTAGAATGAAAATTTATATAGTTGGACCGGATGGAAGAAAGAGATCATACAGATTAGCCTGTGGGGAAGGTGGGAGATGTTGAATTTGAATGATGTCAAATATAATTAACTAACTAATTTCAACATATTCTAACTAACTAATTAACAAATATAATTATTGAATCAGTAATTAGGTTAATAAAAATTATTATATTAAATATTATTTAACGGAATGATGTCAAAAATAATATTTGACACTGAATGATTAATTCGGTTAATAAAAGTCATTGAATCAAATATTATTTAATCAACCTGCTCCCTCCTCTGCCTAGGCCTCTGCCGCCTCGTCTGTCTTTACCGCCTCCTCGACCGCCCGGTCTGCGTCCTCAGCCATCGATCCCACCCGTCCTGACGCGACGCCTGCGATACATAAGTGCCCCCTGTGCCACCTCAATCATCTTATCAAATACACGCCTGTGGTCAGACCCCTCAGAGAAGAAACCGACGACAATGTCTGCCCACCCCATCTCCACTATCTCACGACAGCAAAGCAGGACATCTTGAGTGTGGTCCAACTGAGACTGCTGCTCCTCTAAGATCTCCTGATGAACTGGTCTGGGCGACGATCCTTCTGCAGTGGACACCATGTATGGGTGTGAGACGGTGAAGAACCATATGATGTAGCCATCAACGCAACTCAGTCTCTCGGCGCTCTGGTCGACCGAGCCTCGTCTGGTACCATGTGTGTCTGGTAGTCAACAAATATCTCATCTATCTGCCTACAGGTCAAGTCGAGAGGAGTAGAGACAACTGGGTGACTGGGTATCGTCTGTGTGTACCCGAAGTGCTGCATGACGCGCTCGGGAAAATATGGAACATTGATGGTCGAACTGCATGCCAACCATCCTGAGAATAGTGATATGTCGTCAAACGGGCGCATCTCACAGTGATCAACATAGACGTCGTAGCGTAGCGGATGTCCTCAGCAGCCAGGAGTTGGAGCGGAATAGCGACAAGCAACAAAAATTTTGGAAGTATTTTTCCGGGAATTTATCGTGTCCACAGAGATCGGTGCTACTGAATTGTCGTTCGACAATATCTAAGTTTTTAAGCTTGGTTTAAAATGGTTAAAACATAAAAACAGAAAAGTAAATATTAACACAAGAAAATTCATTCATCAGAGAGAAAAGACTTATCAAGCATGTATATATTCCACTCGTCACAAACTTAAACTTATCGACCAGTTATACTCAACCTACAATACTCCTAAATATCATCCAGCATCGCTCTTAATAGTGTTCATCTCTGACACACCGAGCTGAGAGAAAAACCGTATTACTCTCGTCGACACTCTCGCACTCGACTCAAATAACACGGAGGCATTAAGCTTCGACACCCAAATAGATTGTTAGCTCGAAATCTATCTCTAGCATCCAGAAACTAACAGATAATTATCCTTAATCGAAGTTTGGGAAGTTTATCTCTAACACGACCCAAACCCCGCACATTTAAGCAAAAATCAAGAACAATCACCAATAGAGATTTGTAAAGCAAATTAAATATAACGCCATGGGCGACAAATGTACATAAGATCAAAGTACAAACATATACAAACCCAACAAAGAAGAAAGACATGAAGAAAATCAGAAAATGAACCAAACACTTCACGGATTGTCAGAGCCGATCGATGAGAAATCCACCTCAGATCATCCACATGTAAGCTTCCATGATGTTTTATAAGCTAATCTAATGAAAAAAATGAAGTTGATGGAGTTGGGAGCAAAAAACCCCAAAACCATAACCTAAAAAATGTGTTTTTACCCCTATTTATTGCTGTCATCATCGCAGACCGCGCTTAGCCCGGTCTGGGCGCTAAGCGCGCCCTTATTAATGTTTAAACCGCCTTAAAAGCCAGCTAAGCACGGTCGGGCACGCTAAGCGCGCTACCTGCTGTCATGAAAAAAAGATAGCACATGTTTCGGCCATAACTTGAGAACCGTAACTCCGTTTTTTGCCCGGTTCGAAGCGTTGGAAAGCTTATTCAATGCTCTATCTAACAATGCTCCAATATCAATGCTTTAATACCTAGAAAAATAAATGGAAAACAATTAAACTCAATGATATTTACACGATAACGCAATACATACACTATAAAGTAAAGTAAACGTATTTACAAACAAAGCGGAGTTTATTCGAACGATTTTAACAAAAAGTATCGATAAGTGCAACAAAACTTATATACAAAAATAACTACAATTTTCACTTATCAACTCTCCCCAACTTACATAATTGTTTGTCCTCAAACAAAGCCAACATCTAAAGGAACAAAAGCGAAATCCAAGAAATCACGCAACAACAAGTTTTTACAAACAAAAACAAATGCAATGGTTCAATCGAAAATGGTACGCACAAAGTAAATGCTTACCACTAAACTTCAACGATAACATAATCACGAAACAAATGCTAAATACAAAAGTCATGCCAAACATTCTAAAACAAAACAAGTTCAAATGTGAATCACACCTAGCAAAAACAATCATCGGTTGATGAAAAACATAAAATGAGGGATTTTTCACTCACACAACAATCTTGCAAACAAAAGACTAAATTATGCAACTATCCAAAAATCATGCTGAAAACACAAAAGCAAGAATCAAAAGGACTTTCAGGGATGTAATGTGGTCGGGTGAACAAACAAGGGGTAATTCCTAAAGCTAATAGAAACAAAAGCTTGCCTAAACCTAAGGGAGTGATCAACTCACAAAAGTTCAAACACAAAATTTCAATCAAACTTCTTCCAAAATCCCAAGTGTTACACCAAACACATAGAACTTATTAGCACAACATTATTCTACTCTTTTTATTTTTCTTTTTCAAAGCTTTTTCAATTTTTTTCTTTCTTTTTCTTTTCTTTTCTTTTCTTTTCTTTTTCATATTTTTCTCTTTTTTCTTTTCTTTTTCAACCTCATAGTAACCAATAACATAAGTGAAAAAACATTGCTCTCCCCAACTTGAATTCAACCACATCATCATGTGAATACTCCCTACTTTCTAAGGCAAGGTAAAAATTCATACAACAACACAAAGTTGAGGGTTCAAGGAAAAAAACAACAATCAAGATCCACACAAAAAATGAATTTGACACTCATAGACAAGAATCAAACTCAAACAACATGAATAATGACCAAAGTCTCAAAGGGTTTACAAACGATCACACACTCACAAGGTGAATTGACTATTTGACTAAGGTAGTTGTGCTCAAAATGAAACAAGTGCCTTAATCCTTTTCTTGCTTTCAAATAATCAACCCAAACAAAAGATTAAGCATAATAAAATCTAGTTAAAACAACAATGTTGGTACTCCGAGCATATATGAACAATGGAAGGCTTCCTCATAAAAAGGGTGGGAACTAAAGTGATTCACATACGAACAAGTATATAAAAGAATGAATGGCGTAGAAGTTGTAAAAAGCCTAAGTATCATGAATATGATAAAGTCAAGAAAGCGATAAACACATACCTTGAACGTGTACAAAACTTTAAACACTATCATTACCACGTATTCGCAAGTTGAAACACTCAAAATCGGAAAATCACCGAATGCGACTTCAAACATCGGGCTAAAATTTGAGTCTAAACAATTAACAAAAGAATTAGAAAAATTACTAATAATTACTAATATATAAGGCCTTGGTGGAAGTGGGAAGAAGGGGGAGCTAAGTGAACAATTAAAAGAATTCACTGGCTCAGCACAACAGGGCACGCTAAGCGCGCTACACCAGAACCAGAAAAACCAGTACAGCAACAAGGTTCTGGTGTAGGCCTCCACTTAACACCTACACAATCTCATATGCATAAATTGGTCCAGAAAGACCGGGTGAAAATGAATTAAACAAGTTGTAAAGTAAAGATTTGAGAATTTTACGAACAATCCGAGTACAACTTGTTTAATGAATGTTCACCACACTACCTACGCTATAATGAAAAAGTAATAATGGAACAAAAAAGATAAAACATGCTTGTTTTACGTCGTAAGTTCGACACCTATTATTTATACACACTTCTCCAAGTTTCCTCTTTACACGGTTAGTGCTCACCGACGACGAAACTTAACCAAACACTTAGCAAACGTGAAGAGAAGCAAACATATATACTAAATTTACAAGTATGGAAAACATGTAAAATTCACAAATATGGTAAACATATACAAGTATCAATATAAACAAGTGAAAATAGACAATATATACGATATCTACAAAACTCAAAAATAAAGAAACTATCGCAATGCGATTCAATAAAAACACCAATCCCCGGCAACGACGCCATTTTGTTGGAGCGGAATAGCGGCAAGCAACAAAAGTTTTGGAAGTATTTTTCTGGGAATTTATCGTGTCCACAGAGATTGGTGCTATTGAATTGTCGTTCGACAATATCTAAGTTTTTAAGCTTGGTTTAAAATGGTTAAAACATAAAAACAGAAAAGTAAATATTAACACAAGAAAATTCATTCATCAGAGAGAAAAGACTTATCAAGCATGTATATATTCCACTCGTCACAAACTTAAACTTATCGACCAGTTATACTCAACCTACAATACTCCTCAATATCATCCAACATCGCTCTCAAAATGTGTTCATCTCTGACACACCGAGCTGAGAAAAAAACTATATTACTCTCGTCGACACTCTCGCACTCGACTCAAATAACACGGAGGCATTAAGCTCCAACACCCAAATAGATTGTTAGCTCTAAATCTATCTCTATCATCCAGAAACTAACAGATAATCATCCTTAATCGAAGTTTGGGAAGTTTATCTCTAACACGACCCAAACCCCGCGCATTTAAGCAAAAATCAAGAACAATCACCAATAGAGATTTGTAAAGAAAATTAAATATAACGCCATGGCCGACAAATGTACATAAGATCAAAGTACAAACATATACAAACCCAACAAAGAAGAAAGACATGAAGAAAATCAGAAAATGAACCAAACACTTCACGGATTATCAGAGCCGATCGATGAGAAATCCACCTCGGATCATCCACATGCAAGCTTCCATGATGTTTTCTAAGCTAATCTAATGAAAAAATGAAGTTGATGGAGTTGGGAGCAAAAAACCCCAAAACCATAACCTAAAAAATGTGTTTTTACCCCTATTTATTGCTGTCACCATCGCAGACCGCGCTTAGCCTGGTCTGGGCACTAAGCGCGCCCTTATTAATGTTTAAACCGCCTTAAAAGCCCGCTAAGCGCGGTCGGTCGCGCTAAGCGCACTACCTGCTGTCATGAAAAAAAGACAGCACATGTTTCAGCCATAACTTGAGAACCGTAACTCCATTTTTCGCCCGGTTCGAATCGTTGGAAAGCTTATTCAATGCTCTATTTAACAATGCTCTAATATCAATGCTTTAATACCTACAAAAATAAATGGAAAACATTTAAACTCAATGATATTTACACGATAACGCAATACATACACTATAAAGTAAAGTAAACGTATTTACAAACAAAGCGGAGTTTATTCGAACGATTTTAACAAAAAGTATCGATAAGTGCAACAAAACTTATATACAAAAATAGCTACAATTTGCACTTATCAACTCTCCCCAACTTACATAATTGTTTGTCCTCAGACAAAGCCAACATCTAAAGGAACAAAAGCGAAATCCAAGAAATCACGCAACAATAAGTTTTTACAAACAAAAACAAATGCAATGGTTCAATCGAAAATGGTACACACAAAGTAAATACTTACCACTAAACTTCAACGATAACATAATCATGAAACAAATGCTAAATATAAAAGTCATGCCAAACATTCTAAAAAACACAAATTCAAATGTGAATCACACCTAGCAAAAACAATCATCGGTAGATGAAAAACATAAAATGAGGGATTTTTCACTCACACAACAATCTTGCAAACAAAAGACTAAATTATGAAACCATCCAAAAATCATGCTGAAAACACAAAAGCAAGAATCAAAAGGACTTTCAGGGCTGTAATGTGGTCGGGTGAACAAACAAGGGGTAATTCCTAAAGCTAATCGAAACAAAAACTTGCCTAAACCTAAGGGAGTGATCAACTCACAAAAGTTCAAACACAAAATTTCAATCAATCTTCTTCCAAAATCCCAAGTGTTACACCAAACACATAGAACTTATTAGCACAACATTATTCTACTCCTTTTGTTTTTATTTTTCAAAGCTTTTTCAATTTTTTTTTCTTTCTTTTTCTTTTCTTTTTCTTTTCTTTTCTTTTTCATATTTTTCTCTTTTTCCTTTTATTTTTCAACCTCATAGCAACCAATAACATAAGTGAAAAAACATTGCTCTCCCAACTTGAATTCAACCACATCATCATGTGAATACTCCCTACTTTCTAAGGCAAGGTAAAAATTCATACAACAACACAAAGTTGAGGGTTCAAGAAAAAAAAACAACAATCAAGATCCACACAAAACATGAATTTGACACTCATAGACAAGAATCAAACTCAAACAACATGAATAATGACCAAAGGCTCAAAGGGTTTACAAACGATCACTCACTCACAAGGTGAATTGACTATTTGGCTAAGGTAGTTGTGCTCAAAATGAAACAAGTGCCTTAATCCTTTTCTTGCTTTCAAATAATCAACACAAACAAAAGATTAAGCATAATAAAATCCAGTTAAAACAAAAATGTTGGTACTCCGAGCATATATGAACAATGGAAGGCTTAAAAGCCCGCTAAGCGCGGTCGGGCGCGCTAAGCGCGCTACCTGCTGTTATGAAAAAAATACAGCACATGTTTCGGCCATAACTTGAGAACTATAACTCCGTTTTTCGCCCGGTTCAAAGCGTTGGAAAGTTTATTCAATGCTCTATCTAACAATGCTCCAATACCATTGCTTTAATACCTACAAAAATAAATGGAAAACAATTAAACTCAATGATATTTACACGATAACGCAATACATACACTATAAAGTAAAGTAAACGTATTTACAAACAAAGCGGGGTTTATTCGAACGATTTTAACAAAAAGTATCGATAAGTGCAACAAAACTTATATACAAAAATAGCTGCAATTTGCACTTATCACCAGGCGATCGAGATAGACTTTGTAAGGGTCGACCGCCTGGTTCCCCCTAGGCAGGATAAAGGCACGGGCACGCAGCATCTGCTCTGTGTAATTAGGCACACTCCCCCACCCGGCGATCATGGAAAAGTGCTGGAATATCCAAGCCTAAAATGAAAATAAAAAACATCAGGATCAAGCATTTTCACGAATATAGAATGAAAAGAAATGGAAAAAAGTCGATAGATATAAGATTGTTACCACAAGTAGTGCCACGCTCCCTGCCAGAATCCTGGTCTTCCACAGGTATCCCTTTCCCGGCCTCGAATACGTGTAAGCCATAGTAGCCGCCCCCCAGTTGTACTCATGGATCAGTGTGGAATCCAAAAAGTACCTCAGGTAAGCGACATCAGTATATGTGGAGGAAGTGTCCACAAACAGCTGTATGTTGACTAAAAATAGAAAATAACACCTCAGCACACACTGTCTGTGTATCTCAATCTCAGCTGGATCACCATCTTCCTGGTGTGCAGCAGTGAGCGCCTCACGAAATCTACGCGAGAGATAGGAGAACCTCACATGAGCCTCTCTGGTCTTATCCACCTCTTCAAGCGCATGCAGTGGATCAGCCCCAAGCTCCTCGATCAACATCTCTCTTGCATCCTCCTTCATCATCCTAGAGTGATAGAGGAGGATACCCCTGATCAGTATATGCAACAGACAGGAGATGTCGCCTAGTGTAATAGTCAGCTCGCCGTGCGTTAGATGGAAAGAGGACGTCTCAAGGTGCCATCTCTCCGCAAAGCCCATCAGCATCCCGTTGTGGATCAGGCTGTAACCGATCTCACAAAAGCTCTTCAAACCAGAGGCGGCAAGGACATCCTGGAACCAAGCCTCCTGTGGCTGCTCTAAAGATAATTATCTTTCGCCTATGGTTGTAGAACTTCTGTGACTGACGAGTCTGAAAAATTTCCATAAATAAGAAACAGTGTTAATAAGAAACAATGGTACAAATTATAAATTTGCAATGAAAAAAAAGAAATAATCTGTGTAATGTTACCTCTCCATCCCAGACATGTCTGGCAGTATGGTCAGCGTACCCTATCAGCAAGGACATATTTGAGGGACCCCCTGGGTAACCCTCAGGTTCACCATCGTCGTCGTCACCAGCATCCTCCACTGGTGGGTCATCACCCTCTAGAGGTGGCACCAGAGCAAAATCATCGGTAGGAGGAGGAACAAGAGTATCCCGACGAGGCCTGCGGGAGGACGGGGCCTGTGATGAACCCTCAGCTAAATCCTGACGCCTCCGGGGTGAAGAAGTCGATGATGGGGTAGGATACGAGATCGAGGGAGTGTCCTGGACATGTGATGAAGAAGGTTGTCCAGTAGGCTGTGCCTCAACTGTATCGGCCTCGGAAATGGTGGTCTGGCTCCGCTCGCGTCTAACAGATGCATGTTGCAAAATCCATCCAAGTCGCATTCTATCATCTCTTTCTGCCATAATGTCTACAAGGTATAACCAAGAAAAAACAATTATATACAAATAAATTAAAAAACAAAAAAGAAAAAAATAACATTTTCTACTTCTGGATATACACACACGAAACACCTTCCGTAGATGTATCTACGAAAGAACCCAGAATTGACAACATTTCGGTTGTTCTGGAGCTGCATCTACGGAAGTGTCCTAATGCTAAATTATTTCGTAGATGTAGATCCGGAACAACCTGCAACTCCAAAGGATACGGCAATGGCGTCCCCTACCCATGTGGGATTTTTGAAGCCCTGATCGTCTGTTTCAGCTAACAAACAATACCTACATTGTCTCTAAACTATGTTTCTAAAACTATCTAAGGATTTCTACCCCTAAAACTATATTCTAACTCGTTTACGAAAAATACTCGAAAATACCTCGGAAACTCGAAAACTTACCGATTATATAGAGTTTTGAATGTGTTGGTGTTTCTTGATCGTTGAAATGAACGCTCCTTGTCGAACTTGATTGAAAATAATGAAGTTTGGTGGAAACAAATTTTTTAAGGATTGAGCGAGTTTGGAGAGTTTGAGAGTGAGAAGATGAAAAATGAAGAATGAGGGAGGAGAAGAGGCTCTGGTGTGAATGTATTCCAAATGTTCTGGAGCTATATAAACGGAAACATTCCATAGATGTAGCTCCAGAAAAAACCAACGTTAAGTAAAAAAAAGGTGCGTTCGGAGATACATCTCCGGAAGCAGGGGGTATTTTTGGAAGCGCACATGGTGCGTAAGAACCCCAAGGGGTGGGGTAAGAAACTCTCTTTTTTATTCCAACCCTAAAAAATCTGTTATCCATTAGGGCTAGCCCATATGAGTTGTGGGTAGTCCATTAGATCCGCACAACTCTATATATATATATATATATATATATATATATATATATATATGAGCACGTACCATATGGGAATGACATTTTTATGTGAGAAAAAGAGAATAAATCTGAACCATTTGATTTAAAATAAATGGGTAAGATTATGTGTCATTTTTATTTTCTCTCTCCTCCATTATTAAAATAAATAAATAAAATTAAAATTTTTTGATCGTTGAAATGAACGCTCCTTGTCGAACTTGATTGAAAATAATGAAGTTTGGTGGAAACAAATTTTTTGAGGATTGAGCGAGTTTGGAGAGTTTGAGAGTGAGAAGATGAAAAATGAAGAATGAGGGAGGAGAAGAGGCTCTGGTGTGAATGTATTCCAAATGTTCTGGAGCTATATAAACGGAAACATTCCATAGATGTAGCTCCAGAAAAAACCAACGTTAAGTAAAAAAAAGGTGCGTTCGGAGATACATCTCCGGAAGCAGGGGGTATTTTTGGAAGCGCACATGGTGCGTAAGAACCCCAAGGGGTGGGGTAAGAAACTCTCTTTTTTATTCCAACCCTAAAAAATCTGTTATCCATTAGGGCTAGCCCATATGAGTTGTGGGTAGTCCATTAGATCCGCACAACTCTAATATATATATATATATATATATATATATATATATATATATATATATATATATATTAGCACGTACCATATGGGAATGACATTTTTATGTGAGAAAAAGAGAATAAATCTGAACCATTTGATTTAAAATAAATGGGTAAGATTATGTGTCATTTTTATTTTCTCTCTCCTCCATTATTAAAATAAATAAATAAAATTAAAATATTATATATATATATATATATATATATATATATATATATATATATATATATATATATATATATATATATATATATATATATATATATATATTGTCTTACTCTTAAATAACACATTGATTTTTCACACCTCACTAAATCTTATCTCTATTCTATTCAATCTTTTTCTTTTAAATCTTATACATTAATATAATTATTCTATTAATTTCTCTTATGTTAGCTATTCTTGTATTATTTTATATAATTTAGACATGTGTTGTATTTAAAAACATATTATAGTATTTATAAAAGATAATATAGTACTTAAAATTGTATTATGTTTAAAATAATATAATTTTTAATTTTATTTTTAATAAATGTTATGGGGTTTTATTTTAGTTTTTTACTAAAAAAAAAATTCATTTAATCTTGTGTAGCCTAAAGCCCATCTAAGGCCAGGTTTGAGTAGTAATTTTCAAAGCCATATTACAACAGAACTTTTTGACCTAATCCTTAAAAGACTGAGACCCATCAAAATTGACCCGTTTAGGGCTGAGTAGCCCACTTTAACAGCTCTAGATAAGAGTGATGCATTATCTTTGTCAAACTAAATAATAATAGAAACTTCTCCTTTACTTAAACATTTTATGTTTGTGTTTTTTTTTTAGAATAAAATAGAAAGTGTTAAAAATATTTAATTATTACTACAAGGCAATTGTTTCAAATTATACACGATAAAATAGAAAGTGTTAAAAAAAATTAATTATTATTACAAGGCAATTGTTTCAAATCGTACAGGGTTAAAAATGCTAATAGTTTAAGGGTAATACTAACATGTGTTCTAGGGCACACATTAAGAGTAAAATGTAAAAATATATTTTTTTTTGGAATTTATGCATTGATTTTATTAAAAGTTAATAATTAATTTTTCATTGTGATTTTCAATACAAATTTTTTATTTATGGGTTTTTTTAGCATATGCCATAATACTTATAGTTTAATATAATTCTTACCTATAATCGATTCCTGAATCTAATTTTTACTTATCTTGTTTGGACCGACCTTGAAAAAATGAATCGTAGCCAATTTTAATTTATTTATGGAAAAAAGTGGAAAAGATCTAAAAATATTTTGATCTAGAACCAAAAATTGGATTTAAAAATCGAATACGAGTATAAAAATTATTGTCTTATAATTACTTGTATAATATTTCAATATTTTAACACTTTTTATTTTACCACAAAATTAAATAACTAAGTATTATAAGTTTTAATTATTATTTGGTTTGATAAGGGAAAAGACTTTCTTCTTTGTATCATTAAGTGCAAGAGGGACATAAAAACACATAATTCTTTTAAAAATATTCAGGGTTGCATTTTGAACCGTTTTCCAGATTCATAGCAACAGGTTTAAGAGCGATGCCAAGTGAAAAAACTTATGAAATAGTTGGTCCCTCCTTCTAGCAAAGTAGATGATTTTTCTCTCTTGAGGCGCATCAATCATTGTCTGATTAGATATAACAGCTACCCACATAACACGCCTCCTCTCATGTGGATGATTTTAACCACTCGCACTATATATAAGAAAGAAAGTATGTCATTTAAGGTATTAAAATTCATTCTCACTCTCACATTACTCCTTATTCTCGCATTGACTTGGGTGTTGGAGTGCTAACCTTGCTGGTCGGTGTCTTACCCCAAATTTTGACCCTAGATTTCATCATCATTCTAGGAAGCATTACACATTGCATTACTAACCCTAACCTTGTTCAATATTGTTCCTTGATTTGCTTCATCAAAATTAGGGTTTTGCTCAAGAGAATCAAGAGAATCTTCACATGATTAGTCAATGTTTTGGAATGATCATCAACCCATCAAGCTTGCATACACCCAAGAGGCTTCTCTTCATCAAGAATCAAGTGCAAGTTGGTCTTGGTACAAGTTCTATGAAGCTCAATTTCATCTGGTCACAAATTAGGGTTTTGCCTGGAAAAGTCAACTGTGCCTTTGACTTTTGATCAAATCATGATCCCAAGCCTTGGGACATGATCCAAGACACTCAAATACATCCTTGGAGTCCATCCATGATGATTAAAAAGATAAAGAATGCAAGATCATTGAAGATTACACAGTTGAACTCATCTGGTACACAAGCTTTATCTGACAAAGTCAACCCTTTGACTTTTAGGGTTTTTGGTCCAAATTGAAGTATTCAAGCCAAATTTCATCAAGATATGTTTGATCAATGAATTTTAGCATGGAAAACCAAGATTTGGAAGGTTTCTTGCAAAAGGGGCAAAGTTAAGAAAGTAAAATTTTTCTAAGTATGGAAGGAAAACCGTAGTTTGGCACCAACTTTGGAAGGTCATAACTCTCAATCTACACATCCATTTTTTGAGTTCCAAAGATTAAATTGAAGCCCTAACAACATACTACAACTTTGTCACTATGAGTCCATCCCCAAAAGGAGCATAGATTTTGAGTTATGAAGCCTTGAAGTTTTGTAAAATCTTTGAACACTTAGAATTTTTTCAAGGCAGATTTTGGTCCTTAGAGTTAACAATCTTTGGAGCCAATTTTCACTATGATCCCTTGAGATTCAAGACTTTAGTCAAACATGAAAGTTTTAGGGCATACTTGGGGATTTCCAAAAAATACAAGAACTCCTCAATCCCATTTGTGAGCTAGGAGAATCGAAGACATGAAGTTAAGGTTTTTTAATTTGAATTTCAAGGTTATGCACATGATGAACTTGATGCAAATCCACCTCCATGCTGCATATCTTTGTTTTTCAAGGGCTATTACTTGCAAATCTCCATTTGATCAGAAGTTTACACGAATTTGGGGTGCATTATCCATCAAATTGAGCCATTAACCACTTGATCATTCCATTTTTGGCAAAAAGGTGAGACTTCCACTTTGATAAAGTTAACTTTAATCATAAAGTCAACTTCTTGAGCCTCTCCATTGTTCCTTCTGCACTCAAACAACTTTGTGGATCAGAAGCAACACCTCTAAGCCTCTCAACCATCCTACAACAGGTTGTACTTGGCATTGGAACTCAAAAGTCCATGAAATTTCCATTTGATCTCAACCAAATCAAAAACTCTCATGCCTGCAATTTCTGACCAGAGCTTTTTTTCACTCTTTCCCTATAAATAGAGGGACTCATAAGGCTTCAAAACATACAAGAAATTCATTCCAAAAACCTCATCTTTCTCTCTTCCAACAGTTTTTGTAAAAACACTCCCAGTTTGCAAAACCTCTGGCCAAACACATTTCCCTCGTGCAACTCACAAACCAACTTCACAAATCTTCTCTAAACATCATTTAGAACTCATTCCAACCCTTGGAAAGTTTCTGTACTAACTACAACACCATCCTCCACTTCCATTTGCTCATCTTGCAAGAACCTTAGAGCAAGACAATCCAAGTTGTTTCTGGCCATTTGCATTGCTCAAACACTCTCTAAATAATTCAAAAGGGCTCTGAAATTCTTTATCTTGCATTTGTAATCATTATAAGAAGCCTTGGACTTTCTGCAAGAGGTAAGCACTTTGATCTCTTGAAACTTATGACCATGCATTGTTCATAATTGTTTCTTGAAACTATCATAAAGTATGGTTGTATTTAGTGTAAATGACTCACTGTTTGCATAAAATATCATGTGTGTGTGTGATGCTTTGAAATTATGAAACTCATTGTTATTGCACTAGTTTTGAGATGAGTGTGTCTTGTATCCTTAACTTTAGGGAAAACCAATAACATATTTAGAATCCTTGGATTTTTCCAAGTAGGATAGGGTTTTGTTTTGTGAAAAAATATGGAGAAATGAGGGAGAAATATTGATGAGAAAATGAAGGGAAACAAGTTGTTTCACTCGGGGAGAGAGAAAGAAAAAGAAAAGAAAATGAGGAAGAAGAAGATGACTTGGCGCTGACTGGGTGTTGAGTTGTCCATTTTAATGTGTTCTTAAAATATATATTATTGAAGGTAGGATAATTAATGGATGGGGGCATAGCACCGCTGGTCAAGGAGGTTTGTGTGCTTGTTTGCCATGCACTGGGTCTGGGGTTCAAATCCCCCTCGCCCCATACCCTTTTGTTTGTTTTATTTTTTTAAGCATCCTGAAACAAACTTCGCATATATATATTTACATGCGCACCCTTAATACAAGCCATTCACTTGGCTCAGTTGGTTAAGAGTTTTAACCTGTCCCCCAGGATGTGTGTTCAAGTCCCATGAGGGTCATGTCCCTATATTTTTATGACTTATTTTCCCAAGTTTCTTCACAACTTTGAAACCTCATAACTTCCTCATTTTTTAGGCTTTTTGATCCATTCTTTTTGCTACATGTTCATGTTGCTTCCTATTTTATTGTGATGTAAAAATTTTCCTAAAAATATTTATTTTTATGGCACTTATTTATGTTTAAAGTAGGTGGTTTTTTAGGGTTTTCTTAAGGACCATTTTGATTCTTTGGTTGGTTCCTTTGTTTTTCTTTGCACATATGGACATGTTTGAACCATTTCCAACTTATGTGAATCTTGTGTAATGTTGTGGAATTGTGCATACTTGTTGCTACTTGATTTAATGCATTTTCACGTGTATATTTACATGTAAATGTGTGTTGAGCTTCCAACCATACCATAAACTTTTGTTTGGTAATTTTTCCTCTAACATGTGATTCTCTTCCATGTGTACATGACTTTGATGTGCATATATACCCTTTTTTGAGTCATACTATGTTTAGGTATCCTTAAATCTTTGATTTTGTCTTAAACATGACTTTGTATACGTGATTGTATGTATGAACCTTTGTGAGGTTTCCACTTTGTTTAAAGACCATGTTGAACCCTAACATGCATATTTGGTTGTTACCTACTTGTCTTAACATGTTCAAACTTGTACCATGCTTAATTGTTCAAGTAATGCCTTAACTTCTTCACATGATGTTTGAACTTTAAACATGTCATCTTTAAGCACTCTCACATGCCATCCTTTGTATGCTTGCATATTCACCCACCATGTTAGTGTCATAAACATGTCTTGATGTTCAAGTATGATTGGTTGTTACCATTACTTGTTTTAAATTGTATTCATGATTAAGTAATGTCTTAACTTATATATGTTTGATTTGAACTTTGATTGTTATCATGACTTGCATATGCCTTACTTTCATCGATGTTTAAGTGATGTCTTATACATGTTAACTTTGAACTCTTGTCTTTATCCATGCTCAAGTGTTGTCATAACTTATACATGTTAACTTGAACTTTGAATCATACCATGATTAGGTGTTGTAATGACTTATCCATGTTGAAATGTTTAAATTATATTCATGATTAAGTGTTGTTACAACTTATCCTCCTTTGTCTTGTATTCATGATTAAATGGTGTTAGTGAATCCTAAATCATGCTTACCTTAATTATGTATTTGAACTTATCATCCATGATATTTTGGTCTTGTTAGAACTATATCTCATTGATTGTTTAGATGATGTGACATATTTGTTTGATTGAACTTACTTTGGTTGTCACCATTTAGGTTTAAAAAACTTTCTTTGAATATGTTTGGTTATTACCTTGCTCCTTTTTGACTTTTTCAAGTCTTTGATGATTGTTATCATATATATCCTTTTGCTTTGGTTGTAACCATATGCATTAACCTTTGTCACACCTCTTATGAATTTTCCATTAACATCATGTTTGAATGTTATTTTGATTTTCTTTCATTGATATCATGTTTGCTCATGTCATCCATTTTAATTATACTCCATTTAACTTTGTCAAGTTATTCCCCAAGTGATGTTAGTTTGTTAGTTTCCATCGTCAAGTTGCCTCTTATTCCTTAATCCAAGGGAAAGTCTCTCTATTGACTTAAGTGTCATAGATAGCTTAGCACTGCCCATTCCCTTTGACCTTGTTAGAGTCATTAGGTTTACAACTTAGATTTAGGATAGAATGTACAACTCTTTGACTTTGTCAAGTCAAGAAAGTGTTAAGACCATAACACTTAGTCCCCTTTGAACCATGATCATAATTAAGTGTTCATTCATCCTTAAGTGAGGTGAACTACAAATGCTCTGATTCCATCCTTGTAAGGATATGTAGGCACAAGACCCCGAAGTTTTAGCGAGTATACTTAGTGATTAAACCCTTAGGCTCCTATCTCTCACTATAAAACCCAAACACGCGCAATAGCAAATAATACCACAAATACTAGTAAGAGGTTCCTATAGAGTACTATAGATACTTATGATGCTAACACCTTCCTGTCGCAACGCGAAAAACAACCAGTGGAAAAATAGAATAGTCGCCACTGAACATTATTTATCCCGACGAGGGAAAGGAAATGATCGAAGAAACCTCAAAAGGGAGAAGACATGGTCATCGCAACCAAGTCCTGGGTTTGGGAGTCGGTTACCCGAGAGGAAGGTATTAGCACCCCCTCGCATCTGTTGTACTCAACAGGATCCACGCTTGTTGTCTAATCAAAGGGTGTGTTATCTAAAGCTCTACTGCTAAACGGAAACGGAAAGGGAAAAGAAAAAAAGAGACTCGATAGGAGTTCGCCGTCCTAGGCCTACGTATTCCCTCGTGCAATGGGAAAGTCAGAGTCAACGTAGTTCGGAGGACTACGGATGGATGAGGGAAGGTTGCTCGCCAAGACATCATCGTCTCGTGACTATGTATCCTTAATCTGACGAGAATGAGAAACTCAGAGCGTCCGTAGTTCGTGGTTACGATCACAAGTTGGTTAAGTGTTTTTTATGAGCGACGTTAAGTTTGCATTCCAGTAGTTAGGGTCGATGCTTGTTTGAGGTAGAACAAAAATAACATACTCTTTTCTGAAAATGATTTGACACTAATCCCAATGGATACAAAATTTGCATTTTGTTTGTGAGTTTTAGACAAAAGTGAATTAAGTTAGTTTGAAACTTGTATTGCACTAAAGTCTATGACATAGGAGTGAAAGCATTGCAAGATCTCCCCCAAACGGGACGTATGCTAAACACTCTAAACAAGTAAGGTGAGACTCCACACTCATCATTTCCCATATACTTAAGGCTCATGGGGCACAATACTCATCATATTTATTAAGTGTTTTGATTTTGTTTTGAGATGAGAAAGAAAAGGACTCAAAGGTTGAAAAGAAAACAACTAAGGGAAACTGACTCCTAATGTTGTCATACACAATGGTCCTAAAGTTAGGATAGAAAGGGAATTCTACCTAATGTTAGCATGCAAAGAGATATACCTAAGGTTAAAGTTTAAAAGGGGCTAACCTAATTGTTATCATGCAAAGGATTGAAAGCCTAATGTTTTCCTACCTCTAACTTAATCAGAAATTAAGTTGAGCTAGGAATCCTAAGGGATCATGTGAACAAGCACAAGTGAACATTATACTAATAAATCACAAACAAAAAAATACTCAAGACCTAACCAAGTCTCAAGACTTAAAAGAAAAGAAAGAAGAATGAGAGATGAAGGAGAAGATGTAACACCAAGTAATCAAACAAAGAGGTTCAAACAATTTGACATAAGCACCAAGCAATGCAAGCAACATGTTCAATTACACAAGA
Organism: Lathyrus tuberosus; assembly: GCA_022829125.1. Taxonomy (NCBI): domain Eukaryota; kingdom Viridiplantae; phylum Streptophyta; class Magnoliopsida; order Fabales; family Fabaceae; genus Lathyrus; species Lathyrus tuberosus. The sequence continues at coordinate 3,075,906 of JALAZF010000298.1, read as the reverse complement.
TAAACATCAACACCATGTCAATATAACAAGAATGTGCACATATTTCAAGCCAAGTTCAAAGATAGGAAGCCAAAGTAATTAGGCAAAACAATGCACCAATGCACACACAAATGTCTTAAGCTTAATCAAGAAGCATTATCAATCAACATACAAGGTGAAGTGAAGTCAAATGATGTGAGAACTAAGGTAGGGCAGTAGCTAAGTCATATTGCATTCACCTCATGTTAATGACCAAAGAAAAAGTAAAAATATTCAAGGCATGCATCATATCAAAACTCAATCAATTGTCAATCAAAAAGTCATGCAAAGACACACCCAAAGAAGTAAACATGTGAGGTTAGGATAGAAATCCAAGTGGGGGAAGTAACACAAACATGAGTATCATTTCGAATGCCAACTCATGGATATCAAGAAGAAACAACAAGGACCAAATCCAAAGCATGCATCAAAACTAGGTAAGCATTACTCATGAACAATCTCAAAAGACAACAAATGCTCAAGCACAAATACCAAGCACAAATGGTCATGTAAGGCATACCATAGCATGAAGGTCAGAAGCATATTCAAATGAATCACATCAAATTCACTTCCAAGATATCACACAAGTTCAACAAATATCATGCTCAGAGAGCTAGACAAACACCATTCAAATCACCCATACAAAGAACAAAATGATCATGTGAAGAGAAAAATGAGAAGTGATCACACAATGAACATCACAACATGAAAATCAAATTCTCAAACATGTAATTTCAAGCATACAAGAATCCATAGGCATCAATTAAGACACACAAGGAAGCATCTCAAGGAACTAGGTCAAGAACACCAAAGGAACAAGCTCAAAACATCATCAACCTAGGAATTAAACCAAAGATAGGAAAATAACCAAATGACAATGAATCCAAAGCCATAATCAAGTCAAAACAGCATGTAATCACATCAACTAATCATCTTAAGCTTCACTTAAATAGAAGGTCAAGCATCATGCATGTTCAATCCATAACCAAGTCACATTTGGGCATCAATCAAAAATAGGAAAATGACTTATTAAATTCCAACAAGGGGCTCTAACTCATGTTATATCCATCAAGAACAAATGTACAAAAGATCTCAAGAAGAATTGCATAAATGCATCACAAATTGGATCAAACAATCTCACATAGTAAGCTAATCGAGCAATAATCGAGGATAAAATGAAACCAATTAAGAAACAACCAAAAATTGATCAATCAAACACCAAATCATCCCTCATATATTCATCAAATATGTATCAAAACATGGTAAATAAATTGGATCAAGAAAGTAAACAAAGGCATCAAAAGATCAAACCCTAATTCAAGGGAAAAGTTTGAAAACCACCTCACAAATTAATTCCAAATAAAATAGAAAATAATTGGAAAAAATAAAATAAAATGTGAAAAATATCTCAAGACACCAAAGGATCAGAAACATATTTTTAACAATTTTTAAAATGAATTAAACAATTAAAACAAAAATTAAATTGAAAATGAAATGAAAATAGAAAATAAAAGAAGAAACAAGCCATGGGCTGTATAAGCAAAATCAGAAACAACATGGTTCAGTTCATAGCACATTGGGCTCAGACATGCGGGGGTGTGGATATCAGAAATGTCAAGGGCCATCCCAAACATTACACACACTCAGGTGCCACATAGACCTCATTAATTAAGGTGGCACCCAGTCAGCCAAACCAACGAACCATAACAAGCAATTCAACATAATTTAAATTTGAAATAACGTGTGAAAGCTAGGTGACACCATCCCTAACCTACAGATGCCAGAGCCCTAGCTTCGGTCGTCTTCTCCGGCGAGCTAGCCACCGGAGCCACCTTACCCTGCCCAGAAATGAAAAAGCAAACCACCAATCCACTCCAATATTCATGCTGATTCCAAATCTAACATTCATTTTACAAAATAACTTCATTATCCTAGTGAATCGAAGGAAACAAATCTTGGACACACAAACTGGAATTCACTAAAACAACACAACAATTACACTATCATGTTCAGCAATGTCATGGCAACTCAAAAACAATAACCACAGGAATACGCATGAGTTAAGAGAAAAGAGTTGAGGAAATTTACTAAGTGGATATGGTCCACTGCTTATTCTTTGCACAACCTTGAGGAAAACTTCACTAAAAGCTTTAACAACCCTTGAGGATGATGAATCTGGCTTTGAAATGCAGAGAATCCTCTTGAAAAATAGGCTTCGAAGATGATGAAAATTGAGAGAAAATGTGAGGTTCAGATCTGAAAAATAGATGATTGGCTTAGGTTTGGAGTAAATCCACTTATATATGAGATGGTTTTTTAGTGTTGGAGCCAAAGCTAAGGGTCAGAGTTAGTTGTTGTGGCTTGGCAAGTGAAAAATAGAAAAATGCACATGGGGTGACTTTGGCTCGGGTTGTGCTATTGAGAGTGGTTTGTCACTGCTTTGGAGAGGCTTGGGAGGCAGCATGAAGTGTGTGATTGTTTGGCACGTGGGGGAGAGTAGAATGAGGTCATAATGTGTACAAACGTCATTTTCCCTTTATGGGAAAAATTCCACATGATGTGTGCATGAAAAGCATGACTTGGTTTAGGCTTATTAGGCAATACTTGGGTGAGGTTATGATTGTGAAATGATGCTGCAAGGAAACCAATTTAAATGTGCTAAGAAAAACAACATGAAGCATCAAAGCAACATGTGATGTGACCAACTTTAGATGAGAATAAATCCATGAATATGGCTTCACTTAGTGAGGAATTACTACCAACATTAAGTAGGAAGATAAACCAACAACTTCCATGTTGATTGCAACCCAAAATAGAGCTTGGAAGATGACTAAAAGTGGCTATGAAGTAGTGTCCCAAAATTTGTCCAAATACTTAGAAAAATTCTAAGTCATGAAGTCATCTTGAGACATGAAAAAGCCATGACTTTGAGGAGCCACAACTTGAGTTTCACAAATCCAATGAAGAAGTTCTCTATATGCATGGAAAGCTTGAAGAATGATCTACAACTTTGATGTTTGAAGGAAGATGAGATGAGAATTTGATCATGGAGAAAAATGGCGTTGAAAAACAATGGTTGAACTTGACAATTAACACTTGGAAAAAATTCTAAGTACTAAAGTTCACTTTTTCACTTTTTTTCTCAAATTCTTGACTTCATAACTTCTTTTCCTTTGATCTTTTGAACATCATTCCTTCTTCAAATTTGTAGTTCGTGATGCCCTCTTTAATTTGATAACAAGTTTGCCCCATTTGGATAAAGGATGAAAAAGTTATGGATGTTGCAAGATGGCTAAAAATGGAGATTTTCCTTACTTAGAAAGTTTTCATTGAAACCTTAATTCAACCAATCTCCTGATTTTATGTTTCTCTTTGATTCTTCTTGCTCCAAACACATGGAAACACTTGAGATGACATGAAATGTCCAGGATTTACCTCAAAATCCAAGACTTTGACCTTGTTGAATCACAGTTGACTTTTCTTGACCAGATGAAACCCTAGCCTTCTTTCCACTGACTGAGGCTCATGCCATGACTTGTGATGATACCTAATACATATAAGGAACCCTTAAGATGTGTATTGAGCCCTAAAACAATGCCTTGCCCAAGAAGCTAGCCACATATGCTCTTTAACCAAAAATCTAATCCAAATGATCAAAAGATAGGAGGATATTCCCAATGCTTGTAATCTTGATCTAGATGATTGTGAATGTCTTAGTGATGAAAGGTTGAGAGTGTCTTGATGAGAAAAGGACTTTGAAGCTTTAGAATGGAATAAGATTGAGTACAATCCTTTGCTAGAAGCTCTAAGGAACATGCCCTCCTCTTGAGACCCAATAAAGATACCTTGATCCCATGCTTAGAAACAATGATATGCACAAATGCAAATGAAAAGAAAAGATGTGGAAAATTTTGGGGTTCTACAGCTGCCCCTATTCAATCAACTTGGACCTGAAGGAATGATAGCAACGACTTCCAAACATTCAAGGTAAAAGAAGATTGAATACCAAAAGAACCCAGAATTTTGCAACCCGTATGGAGGTATATGATAAAGATTTCTAGCTGAAGGTGGACTTAAAGTAAAGATGCCACTCGAAAACGAATTTAAAGAAGGAATGCCAGCCGGAGGCAGACTCATATCAATGTAAGAAAAGTTTGTCGACTGAAGACGAACTTACAATCAAAGGGTTATAGAAAGAATGTTGGCCGGAGGCGGACTCACATCTACCACGAAAGAAATGCCGGTCACAGGCGGACTCACAACCAAACAAAGGTTTACCGGCCGAAGGCGGGTTCACAACCAAAAGATACCAGACGAATGCCGACTACATGCAGACTCACATCATTGCAAGAAAATGAATACCGGCCACAGGCAGACTCACAACCAAACAAAGGTTTACCGACCGAAGGCGGGTTCACACCCAAAGGATAATAGATGAATGCCGACCACAGGTGGACTCATATCATCACGTGAAAAGGAATGTTGGCCACAGGCAGACTCACAACAAAACAAAGGTTTACCAAACATAGGCGGGTTCACAACCAAAGGATAACAGATGAACATCGACCACAGGCGGACTCATATCATTACGAGAAAAGGAATGTCGGCCACAGTCGGACTCACAACCAAACAAAGGTTTACCAACCGAAGGCTGGTTCACAACCAAAAGATACCAGACGAATGGCAACCATAGGCAGACTCACATCTTCACGAGAAAAGGAATGTCGGCCACATGCGGACTCACAACCAAACAAAGGTTTACCGACTGAAGGCGGGTTCACAACCAAAGGATTCAAAAGGAAAGCCGGCTGAAGGCGAACTCACATCTAGAACTGAACAGAAGATGACTCGGTTGGGGAAAAGAAAAGCCTAATTAAACGACTCTGCAGGGGAGCACAAGTAAGATGAATGAATTCATCGGCGACTTCACTGGGGATAAAGTAAGATAAAATCTCCTAAGTTATGACATTTTATGCTGAGGAAATGTCTGGAAAAGATGATATCAAACCTGGCATATGCTTTGGATGCATATGTTTGAATTTTTCTATGGCGTAATGTTCCATACGAAATGGAAATGCTACGCATTTGGAGGATGCAATGTAAAAATGCTTATGATATGCAAAAGACACTCCACCAAGAGAAGTGCTGGAAAAACCTGGAAACAAACTCTGTTGAGGAAGACAAACTGAACGGCCTTCCTGATTACAACCTCTGCTGAAGATAAAATCCTAAGAGAAACTTCCCCTTTGTCGAGAATTATGAATAATACCTGTTGGGAAATCATCCCAAGAATCTGATACAGGAAAATACCAATGACGATTGGGCTTGGAATCTGCCGGGGATATCAACCACTATTGATTTACCTGTCGAGGGAATCAAAACCAAACTTTTCTTGGGGAGAGAAATCAGTGGTATCAAACCTGCTAGGGAATAACATTGGGCTCACCCTGTTGTTGGGAAATGACCTTTAACCTTACCTTGCTGGGGATAAGAGCACACTATTGCTGGCGCAATTACACTTCCTGACTTAATGAGGAAAGTAGATACCAAGACTCTGTAGGGAATATAAAATCTCTACCGGGGAGAGACATCCAATAAGTCTCCTGCTGGATGCCCACCTGTTTGCACACCAACATTATCCTGTCTAGGGTAGCTAACTTCTGAATACTCGCTGGGGAGTAACAAATAAAACCCGGCTGGGGAAAACAACCTCCTAAACTCTTGCTGGGGGAGAATGATTAAGAACTTCACCATGCTCTGCTGAAGATTCTATAACTTCAATGCTGGGGAGAGAAACTCTACTAGGGAGAGGAATCATGCCACCCTGCAAACACATAACAAACAACAGAATGTTCTATATGCGAAATGGCCACCACGGTTACCATCCGTGATACCCATCGCTCAAGCAATTTTCATTGTTTTAAATATGCTCTGTAAAGCTTAATGTTTTCACATGCAATGTTTATCAAAAATATCGAACGTCTTTGCAAACAAAATAGTAAAAAGCAAAAACAGAAATGAATAGCTCTTTTGAGTTAAATGATATTTTATTGATTGAATTAGCCTGTAAATAGGCATTTACAAATTGGAAGCAATTCCTGAAAAGAGGTAATTGCATGAAAGTGAAAAGAAGATACACACGTCGGCAATGTGGGAACATATATCCACCATGCTTCGATTCAGCTATGACTCATATGTCTTCAACGTTCACAGATGTTTTGCCTTCTGAAATGACTGACAGGACCGATTCCTTTCCCTAGAAATTACCATGTATCAAAAGTGTTCACATATCGAACGCAGACCGCAGCCTCTCATTTTCAAATCCTTAACTTTTGCCTGGATCGCCCTTTCGGGTTCTCAATCCATTGGGATAGCGGGTCTTTTTCTATGCGTAATAGTTTTTTACCGCGTTCTGCGCTCACAGGGGACGTAAAATCTTCGCCATCCATAGTTGAGAGTAACAAGGCTCCACCAGAGAAAACCTTTCTTACAACATATGGCCCTTCATAGTTTGGAGTCCATTTGCCCCTGTGATCTGTCTGAGGAGGAAGGATCCTTTTCAAAACCAAGTCGCCTGTCTGAAAACACCGAGGATGCACTTTCTGATCAAAGGCTTTCTTCATTCTACTTTGGTACAACCGTCCATGTGCAATGGCTGCCAATCTTTTCTCCTCGATGAGGTTCAGCTGATCCAACCTGGATCGTACCCATTCGGCTTCATTAAGTTTCACATCTGCCAGAATTCTTAAAGAAGGAATCTCAACTTCTAACGGCAGGACTGCCTTCATACCATACACTAGTGAGAAAGGAGTTGCCCCTGTTGATGTACACACTAAAGTATGGTAACCGTGTAGTGCAAATGGGAGCATCTCATGCCAATCCTTGTACGTTACCACCATTTTCTACACAATCTTCTTGATGTTCTTATTTGCTTCCTCAACAGTATCATTCATCTTTGGACGATATGGAGAAGAATTGTGATGTTTAATTTTAAAGCTCCGGCATAACTCCTTCATCATATTGTTATTCAAATTTGAACCATTATCAGTAATGATTCTCTCCAGGATTCTATAACGATAGATGATGTCCTTCTTTATAAATCGGGCGACCACTTGTCTGGTGACATTGGAAAATGAAGCTGCTTCTACCCACTTTGTGAAATAATCACTGGCAACTAGAATAAAGTGATGCCCATTAGAGGCAGTCCGCTCAATCTTTCCAATCATATCAATGCCCCACATGGCAAAGGGCCAAGGAAATGTCAATATGTTCAGAGGAGTTGGCGGTACATGCACTTTATCAGCATAAATCTGGTATTTATGGCATTTTCTGGCGTATTTAAAACAATCAGACTCCATAGTCATCCAGTAATACCCTGCCCTTAACAGTTTTCTGGCCATAGCATGCCCATTAGCATGAGTACCTTACAAACCCTCATGAACCTCTTCCATTAACAGGCCTGCCTCATGTTCATCAACACAATGCAACAGGACCATATCAAAATTCCTCTTGTATAACACATCGTCCTCGTTCAAAAAGAAATTTCCAGCTAGCCTCCTCAGAGTTTTCTTGTCCTTGGCAGATGCCCCAGATGGGTACTCTTGACTCTTGAGAAAGCATTTGATGTCATAATACCATGGCTTGCCATCTGATACCTCTTCAACTGCAAACACAAAGGCTGGTCTATCAAGACGCATGATTCTTATTGCATGATCTGCATTCCATAGATTCACTTTGTACATCAAAGTTAGCGTTTCCAACGCATCTGCCATCTGATTTTCAGCCCGAGGTACATGATGAAAGTCAACCCTATAAAATAATGGCAGTAATCTTCTGGCGTAGTTCTTATAAGGCACCAAGTTTACCTGACGAGTTTCCCACTCACCTTTAATCTGATTGATTACCAACGCAGAATCACCATACATATCAAGGTTCTTGATTCTCAAATCAATAGCCTCTTATAACCCCATTATGTATGCTTTATACTCTGCTTCGTTGTTGGTGCATATGAACGCCAATCATGCAGTGAAGGGTATATGGGAACCTCTTAGAGTAGTAATAATTGCTCTAACTCCGTTACCATACGTATTGGCAACTCCGTCAAAGATTAAACTCCATTGGGATCCAATCTCAGGTCCCTCGTTAGGCAAAGGTTCATCACAGTCTTTTGCCTTCAGATACATGATATCTTCGTTTGGAAACTCAAACTTCATCGGTTGATAGTTCTCAATCAGTTGTTGAGCAAGATATTCTGACAGAACACTTCCCTTAATGGCTTTCTAGGAAACATACTGAATATCATATTCTGTCAAAACCATCTGCCAATGAGCAATCCTCCTAGAGAGTGCTTACTTTTCAAACACGTACTTTATCGGATTCATCTTCGAAATTAATAGGGTTGTGTTGTTTAACATATATTTCCTCAAATGCTTAGCTGCCCAAGCGAGTGCACAACATGTCTTTTCCAGCATTGAGTACCTTGACTCACAATCAATAAACTTTTTACTCAAGTTATAGATGGTATGCTCTTTTCTACCTGTCTCGTCGTATTGACCGATCACACACCCCATCAAATTCTCAAGAACCGTAAGATACATAATCAAAGGTCTTCCTGCTACTGGCGGCATGAGGATCAGAGGTTCCTGCAAATATTCTTTTATTTTCTCAAACGCCTTTTGACAATTTTCATTCCACCTGACCTCTTAATCTTTTCTCAACAATTTGAATATTGGTTTGCATATAGCGGTAAGATGAGAGATGAACCTGGCTATGTAATTCAATCTTCCCAAGAAACCAGAAACCTCTTTTTCCGTTCTCGGTTCAGGCATCTCTCGTATGGCTTTTACTTTGGCAGGATCTACCTCAATACCCCTTTCGCTAACAATGAAACCCAACAGTTTGCCTGATCTCACCCCGAAGGTGCACTTATTTGGATTCAACCTCAGCTTGAATTTCCTTAACCTTTTAAACAACTTCTGAAGATTTACCAGATGCTCTTCCTCCGTTTGGGACTTCGCAACCATGTCATCAACACATGCCTCGATCTCTTTGTGAATCATATCATGAAAGAGAGTCACCATCGCCCGCTGATTGGTTGCCCCAACATTTTTCAATCCAAAGGGAATTACCTTGAAACAGAAAGTCCCCCACAGTGTTATGAAAGTAGTCTTCTCCATGTCCTCAAGGGCCATTTTGATTTGGTTGTACCCAGAGAAGCCATCCATGAAGGAAAATACAGAATATTGAGCAGTGTTGTCCACTAACACATCAATGTGGGGGAGCGGGAAGTTGTCTTTTGGGCTTACTCTATTTAAGTCATGGTAATCAACGCACATCCTGACCTTTCCATCCTTCTTAGGTACAGGAACGATGTTAGTAACCAACGGGGGATAATTAGTCACAACGAGAAAACCAACATCTAACTGTTTCTGAACCTCTTCCTTGATTTTGACAGCCATGTTCGGTCTCGTTCTTCTCACCTTTTTCTTGACCGAAGGACAATCCTCTTTGAGAGGAAATCAGTGTACCACGATGTCCGTATCAAGCCCCGGCATGTCTTGGTAAGACCAGTAGAAGATGTCCACATACTCTTAAAGCATTTCAACCAATCTTCCCTTAACATTGTCTTCCAAAGCGGCCCCAATTCTGACTTCCTTTTTAATGTCCTCGGTGTCCAAATTGACAAATTCAATATCCTCCTGATGAGGCAAAATAATCCTTTCCTCCTGTTTTAGAAATCTGGCTAATTCCTCGGGCAGTTCACAGTCTTAGACAGTCTCTTCTTCGGCTTGATAAATGGGATTATCAAAGTCATACCGAGCCATAGCTGAATCATTATCGGTGGAATCTGAGATGACAGACATGCATAAGTGATGTTTTATGTTTATTATGAATGCAACAATGAACAAGCAAAAACACATTGCCATTTTTCTTATAGTAAATGTAAAAGCAAAAAAGGAAAAACAGGGAGCAAAACATTTGAATGCAAAACGTCCTTTATTCATGATGACATTGAAAGTAAAACAGTGTGGCCCTACAGAATAAGTCACTACATCTTGGGCAGAACGTAGGACTTAACATATGCAAAGACAAATAAAAATTACTCTTCGTAGGTGACCCAGATGACTTCTTCGGCAGACCAGTTGCATAATCCCTGACCTGGAACACAGGTGGATCCAATCATCCATATCACAGTCACTTTCGACTTTATTATCCCCAATTGTGTTGATCCTGTCGAAAATCACCCCATCACTCGTAAACCTGTCTGACTCTCTGTATCTTGGGGGATCTTTTAATGGCTTGGATGGCTTGTACCCCAAACCATACTTATCTTGCTTCATCGGAACTTTAAGAACCTGGCCCCACCTTTGAGAACCACCAGACTCAACTACCGCGCACACCTCTTTCAATGAAGACATCGAAACCTCAGGCCCTTTGTCCTACACATGAGGCTCCTTCTGAATTTGCACAGCTTCGAAGGCCTGACACAAAGTTTCATGGATCTCTCCATCAACTTCAACATACTTAAATATCGACAAATGGCTAACCATTATATCTTCTTCCCCACATACTGTAACCACTTTACCCTCAACCATGTATTTCAGCTTTTGATGCAGGGTAGATGTTACCGCTCCAGCAGAATGTATCCAAGGACGGCCTAACAAACAGGTGTAGGCCGGTTGGATGTCCATGATATTGAAAGTTGCATAAAAAAATTTCGGTCCCACCTTGATAGGCATCACTACCTCACCAAACACTGATCTTTTCAATCCATCAAATGCCCGCACAACCAAATCACTTGGCCTGCAGATCAAACCTTGAGTGCCAAGCTTCATAAGGGCCTTCTTCGGCAGAATATTCAGCGAAGACCCTGTATCTACTAAGACATGAGATTTCAAGGAGCCTCTGCTTTCCAAGGAAATATGCAAGGTGTTATTATGATTTCTTCCGGCAGGGGTTAGATCCAAATCGGTAAATCTCAAACCATTTCCAGCATTCACATGCGCTACCACTCCTTCAAGTTGATTTACTGAAATCTCCTGTGGCACATAAGCAGTATTTAACACGTTCAATAAAGCATTTCTGTGGGCTTCAGAACATAGCAGCAATGATAGGATTGAAATTTTTGACGGCGTTTGATTAAGCTGATCAACAATCTTGTAATCACTCTTTCGAATCAACTTCATAAACTCTTCTACATATTTTAAGAAAGAAGTATCACTAGTCTGCTTTGGTGTGGAATCATCTACCACCTGCTTACCTTTGTCTTTACCTGAGCTGCCCACAATCTCATCTGATGGTGAAAATACCCTTCCACTGCGAGTAATCCCACCAGCCCTGACAATATTCTCCACACTTGAACTCGTATCAGAAGAACCAACCAGCTCTTGCTTTTGCCCGTTACAGAATACCTCTGCTCCATAGTTCCATGGAATCACTTTGGTACTCTCATAAGGAATTGGTTAGGGTGTAGTAATAACAACAGGTGCCTGCCGCAGCGGTGCTGAAATATGGATAGTTCTGTATGGGATAGAAATTGTGGCAACATCATTATCACTGTCATCATCAACAATATTTTTCTCAACCTTCGTCTTGTCAAACTGTAACTGACCCTCATCAATCATTCTCTGTATGCCCACTTTCAGCAAATTACAACCCTCTGACTGCAATGTACAACCCTGACAATCATTCTCACATCCTGGGAATACTTCTCCTTTCAATAATTGTTCTTTAACAAACAACAATGGAGTCTTTAACTCATTCACATCATATATCAAATTCAACTTCTCTCCGTCTTCAATGGCATTGACCCTCGCTGCCCCATAAGGTGGCATTGGGTTCTGAATGACATTTGGCCCGCTGTTGGTGAAATCAATTACCTTAGAATCAAGCAAATCTTGTACCTTATGCTTGAAGGCTTTGCAGTTGTCTTTATGATGCCCGGGCGCTCCCGAATGGAATTCACAGTGAGCATTAACGTCGTAACCCGGTGGCAGATTGCCAGTAGGTGGAGCCAAAGTTATTTTCTGTATCAACTGTAGTTGCAAAAGATGTTGTAGTAACTGAGAATACGACATTGGTGGAGTTTCAAAATGCCTATTCACATTTGGTCTATCTTGGTATCGGTGAGGAGCGTTGTTGTGTTGCTGAGGCGCAGCCAGAATGGCTACGGTAGCAACTTGTTGAGTATAATTTTGTTGAGCACTGCCTTTACCACGATAGGAGGAAATAGAATTTGTGTCACCCTCCCTCATCTTTGGGTTTCCTGCATATGGTTTTTTACTTCCTCCGGACGAGGATCTATTTCCACTTGATATCTTACCAGTCTTGATTTCGCTTTCAACCTTTTCCCCTGCCAGCACCATATATGAAAACCCTGCCCACATACACCCAACCAGCTTATCATAATAAGGCCCTTGAAGCGTAGCCATGAACATATCGATAAGTTCTCGCTCCATCATTGGAGGTTGAGCTCTCGCTGCCAGTTCACGCCACCTCTGGGCGTACTCCTTAAAGCTTTCATTACCCCTCTGGGAGAGATTCTGCAATTGCGTCCTGTTAGGTGCCATGTCGCTGTTGTATTGATAATAATTGACGAAAGCTTTTGCCAAGTCTCTCCAGCTTCTGATATGGGTCTTCTCTAACCCCATATACCATTCCAATGAAGCCTCAGCCAGGTTGTCTTGGAAGAAATGCATTAAGAGTTTCTCGTCATCTGAGTAAGCCGACATTTTCTTGTAGTAAGCCCGAATATGTGTCTTAGGGCAAGTTAATCCCTTATATTTATCGAAGTCGGGGATTTTGAATTTGGGAGGGATTCTCACTCCAATAACTAAGCCAAGATCAGCCATATCGAGACCAAAAGTGTTTTGGTACTCATATGCGCGCATCCTTTCTTCGATCATTTTGAATTTCTTGTCGGCCTCAGATGGGAGACCGGCGTCCAAACCTTGCATGGAGAAAGCATCCTTCTGACGATCCTCTTCCCATTGATGGCCACCAGCTCCATGTACAGCACACACACTCCCTCCTCAGCCAACACCGAAAACCTCGCCAGCAATGCCTCTACCCAGAGGAATGACAACAATAGGAATACCTCCACCCTGAGGGCCAGCACCACCAACAGCATCTCTAAGCCGAGGAACCACACCAGCACCATCATGAACAACACCATTCTCATCAACATGAGCTATCAAAGGTTAGACCGAGGTTCTTAACTGTTCCTTCCCCTAAGCCATATTTTGCATTAACTCCATATACTGAGTCATGCGGTTTCGAACCTCCAAAATTTATGCTTGTACTTGTTCCATTACTCTTTGTTGATTCCCTCTTGTGCAATACCTGTGAATACTAGGGTCTGCAATCGTGCTGAAGAAAACCAAGCAGAGATAAGTATAAGCCAATCAAGAACACCTGTTATGCAACTGAATATGCGTTGCAAATGCAAATGTCATGTTTGAATACTTCCAGGGCGATCTACCCCTTGATTCTAGTTTTAAAGTAATAATAAACACCAAGAATGGAAGGAACACCGATAACAGCTGCTCATAGATTACTGAATAAGAGAATAACCACCAGTCATTACATACAACCCAAATAGAGAAAGATATCCAAATACAAGAGCCTGTGATCCTAACCAACAAACCTGGTGGTGATCAAATACAAAATAAAGAAAGCCACTAAGGCACATTGTCAAAATCTACCATAGTCAGTCCTTCCTAACCTTCACGTACTTCACACCAAGCCTGAATCTCCTTGAATAGCTTCTTCGTGTTTGGATGCCACGATCTTTGGATCAATTCTTGAATGAGAGCATCGCGTTTGTGTATGATTTCCTCCAAGTACTGACACTGCGACTCCCAAGCATCCTTGCCAAAAGCGTCCTCGAGCTTAGGATCCTCAAGTTTAGGCTTCTTTATCACTGCTCGAATCTTGAGTTCTTTAAGGGATGACAAGGTCTCTTTAAGTTGTTATTCACTTCTGTACCTTTGAGATGATTCTGCTCTGACTTCTCTTTCTATATCTCTGAGTTGCAACTTAATCTTCTCGATCTGGTCTCGGAGGTCGTCTTCTTTCTTCTTATGAGCGGTCACCGTGGTGTTCCACTGACTATCGAACTTATAGATCTTGATAAGAGCTTTTTCCAATTCTTTCCTCTTTTGCTGGAGTATGTTGTGGGAGCCTTTCAGATCTTGACCTACTCATTGTTTGTTCTTGACCTCTTCTACTAGTTCTTTCTCTTTCTTGGAAAACATCTCTATTTTCACTTTGGCTACATAAACAACTTCCTTATGATCATGCCCCAACTGACTGATCTCCCTCTTCAATTCTTCATTCTCCTTGTGTAATTCTTCCTTTTCTACCCAAAGTTTGTTATACTTCTCAACCTCCACGGTAGCAGGCTACTCAATCATTAGTGGGTATAAAGGTGGCTCTACCGAGAAGGGCAGATACACCTCCTCTACCCTCTTCTGAACCCATTCCACATATGGAGCGTAAGCTCTACAGTCACTCTTACCCAGAGAAACTTTTCCCTTCTTGTGGATCTTTTCCCATGCGTCCACAACTCTTTTCAACAAATCTGGATCAGCTCCTACATGAATGAAAAGAGATTCTTGAACATCTCGATCTTTCGACAGCTCTTTCAGTGCGTATCCAAATTGTCTAATAGCAAGAATAGGGTTATAATTAATTCCCCCTTTTCTCCCTATCAGAGGCACATTCGGGAAGTCTCCACAGTTAATAATGATCTCTTTGCCCAACAAGTCACGATTAAACCATACAATATCTTTTGCCATTAGACCCATCAATCTCTTTGACCACTCTGACGTCTTCCAAGCGTCCACAAATGCCCCAGGACGAGGGAGATGATCCATGAATCATTTATGGAAGAATGGGGCGCAACAAGAAACAAGTCCTCCCCTCCTCTTCTCTTTCTTATGATACAATGAATGGTATAAATCACCGAGAAGAGTAGGCACCGAATTTTTCATAGTGAAGATCCTAACAACACTCATATCCACAAAATCAACCATATTTGGGAACAAGACAATTCCATAAACACACAGAACCAGAATAGCATTAAAGACTGTCCAACTTTTTGCCTCAGCATAATTATGAGCTTGACCAACCAGAAAATCCAAATGAAACCCTTGAAACCTCCCTTGCTAGTAACATTATCCTCCAGAATAGATTGGCCCAAATGAAGAGCAGCGACAACATCCTCCAAATTAAGGTTTTCCTTAGAATAATAGAAAGGTGTTCTCTCCTTGACGGGGACCCCCAAAATGAAAGCATATTCCTCTAATGTCGGCATTAATTGATAGTCTGGTAAGGTAAAACAGTGTAGTGGAGGGTCATAGATTGCAACAGAGTATGTATAGCCTTGTATTCGTACTCAGTGATAGTATGTAAGAAACTCATAATTCTCCTATAATCTTTTTTGAAATCTTCTAGAACGCTGGAATCTGCCAAAGTAACTAATCCATGAAGAAAGTCCAAGGTCGGAGTAGGGAACTTATACACGATGATCTTCTTTCTACCGGTGTCCATCTCTGTAGGTCTTTAGCAACCGGAATCAAAGATAAGATGCAAACACTGAAAATAAACAAACATGAATGTTAGAATGCAAAGATGATGCTATGCAAATGCAAATATGGGATCAAGGTATCCATGCTTAGAATAGTTGCTGTGCTGCTGACTGAATAAGACCAGAATTCCGCTCTAACAAGAACTCCAGAAAACCATAATACTGAGATAACCAGAATACGACATTCATAAGTTTACACTGACATGAAAACCAGAAATTCGGGTTGGTTGAAAGTCAAGGTTTCCTGTAAAACCCATCCCTTCTCACATGTGGGTTCTAGTCTTGGACACGACATCCTAGCAGGTCCTCAGTATCACGGACTCTCAGGTCGAGAAATGACGATACGTTCACCATTTATGGTTTGGCATCATCATCAATCAAGGAGGCCTTAACCAATTTCCAATGAACAATCTCTAGAGTCATAAGCTCTCTAAGTCAACATCCTATCATTTGCACCAGACGCACAGAATAGAACATCTCCAAAGAAAACCTCGTCTGAATGTGGATTTCGTGTCAACAAAACATGGCCAGACGCCACGCAAGCCACACTACTCTCCACTCTAATCCTAAGTGTATACTCAAGCCTGGGTATTGGGCTTATCTCTCATGGAACCAACCCATCCAACAGCACAGCAGCAACATAATAGGATAACAATAATCAAATGTAATAATGCAGTAAAATAAAGTAATATACAATAGATAATGTACAATAAATACAACAAATAAATGCACAAAAATAAACACCCAATGATACAGAAACACACAAGGGCTAGGATTGACTCGCATAGGGAACCAGAGTCGCCAGCTGTCGCAACGCAAAAAACAACCGTCGGAAAAATAGAAGAGTTGCCACCGAATGTCCCGACGAGGGAAATGAAACCATCGAAGAAACCTCAAATGGGAGAAGACATGGTCATCGCAACCAAGTCCTGGGTTCGGGAGTCGGTTACGCGAGAGGAAGGTATTAGCACCCCCCTCGCATCCGTTGTACCTAATGGGATCCACGCTTGTTGTCTAATCAAAGTAGTTCGGAGGACTACGGGTGGATGGGGGAAGGTTGCTCGCCAAGACATCTCCATCTTGTCAATCGGACGAGAATGAGGAAATCAGAGCATCTGTAGTTCGTGGTTATGACCACAAGTTGGTTGAGTGTTTTTTATGAGCGATATTAAGTTCGCGTTCCAGCAGTTAGGGTCGATGCCTGTTTGCGGTAGAACAGAAATACCATACTCTTTTCTGAAAATGATTTGACACCAATCCTGAAGGATAAAAGATTTGCATTTTGTTTGTGAGTTTTAGACAGAAGTGAATTAAGTTGGTTTAAAACTCGTATTGCACTAAAGTCTATGACATATGAGCGAATGAGTCGCAAGATCGCCCCCAAACGGTATGTATGATAAATACTCTAGAGAATTAAGGAGAAACTCCCCACTCATCATTTCCCATATACTTAAGGCTCGTGACGCACAATACTCATCATATTTATTAAGTGTTTTAATTTTGTTTTGAGATGAGAAAGAAGAGGACTCGAAGGTTGAAAAGAAAACAACTAAGGGAAACTGACTCCTAATGTTGTCATACACAATGGTCCTAAAGTTGGGATAGAAAGGGAATTCTACCTAATGTTAACATGCAAAGAGATAGACCTAAGGTTAAGGTTTAAAAGGTGCTATCCTAATTGTTATCATGCAAAGGATTGAAAGCCTAATGTCTCTCCTACCTCTAACTTAATCAGAAATTAAGTTGAGCTAGGAATCCTAAGGGATCATGTGAACAAGCACAAGTAAACATTATACTAATCAATCACAAACAAAATCAAACTTAAGACTTAACAGAAAAGAAAGAAGAATGAGAGATGAAGGAGAAGATGTAACACTAAGTAATCAAACAAAGAGGTTCAAACAGTTTGACATAAGCACCAAGCAATGCAAGCATCATGTTCAATTACACAAGATAAACATCAACACCATGTCAATATAACAAGAATATGCACATATTTCAAGCCAAGTTCAAAGATACGAAGCCAAAGTAATTAGGAAAAACAATGCACCAATGCACACACAAATGTCTTAAGCTTAATCAAGAAGCATTATCAATCAACATACAAGGTGAAGTGAAGACAAATGATGTGAGAACTAAGGTAGGGCAGTATCTAAGTCATATTGCATTCACCTCATGTTAATGACCAAAGAAAAAGCAAAAAGATTCAAGACATGCATCATATCCAAACTCAATCAATTGTCACTCAAAAAGTCATACAAAGACACACCCAAGGAAGTAAACATGTGAGGTTAGGATAGAAATCCAAGTGGGGGCAGTAACACAAACATGAGCATCATTTCGAATGCCAAATCATGGATATCAATTAGAAACAACAAGGACCAAGTCCAAAGCATGCATCAAAACTAGGTAAGCATTACTCATGAACAATCTCAAAAGACAACAAATGTTCAAGCACAAATACCAAGCACAAATGGTCATTTAAGGCATACCATAGCATGAAGGTCAGGAGCATATTCAAATGAATCACATCAAATTCACTTCCAAGATATCACACAAGTTCAACAAATATCATGCTCAAAGAGCTAGACAAACATCATTCAAATCACCCATACAAAGAACAAAATGATCATGTGAAGAGAAAAATGAGAAGTGATCACACAATGAACATCACAACATGAAAATCAAATTCTCAAACATGTAATTTCAAGCATACAAGAATCCATAGGCATCCATTAAGAAACACAAGGAAGCATCTCAAGGAACTAGGTCAATAACACCAATGGAACAAGCTCAAAACATCATCAAATTAGGAATTCAACCAAAAATAGGAAAATAACCAAATGGCAATGAGTCCAAAGCCATAATCAAGTCAAAATAGCATGTAATCACATCAACTAATCATGTTAAGCTTCACTTAAGTAAAAGGTCAAGCATCATGCATGCTCAATCCATAACCAAGTCACATTTGGGCATCAATCAAAAATAGAAAAATGACTTATTAAATTCTAACAAGGGGCTCTAACTCATGTTATATCCATCAAGAACAAATGTGCAAAATATCTCAAGAAGAATTGAATAAATGTATCATAAATTGGATCAAACAATCTCATATAGTAAGCTTATCGAGCAATAATCGAGGATCAAATGAAACCAATTAAGAAACAACCAAAAGTTTATCAATTAAACACCAAATCATCCCTCAAATATTCATCAAAGATGTATCAAAACATGGAAAAGAAATTGGATCAAGAAATTAAACAAAGGCATCAAAAGATCAAACCCTAATTCAAGGGAAAAGTTGGAAAACCACCTCACTAATTAATTCCAAATAAAATATCAAAATAATTGGAAAAAATAAAATAAATATGTGAAAACTATCTCAAGACACCAAAGGATCAGAAACATATTTTTAACAATTTTTAAACTAAATTAAACAATTAAAACAAAAATTCAATTGAAAATGAAATGAAAATAGAAAATAAAAAAAGAAACAAGCCATGGGGTGTATAAGAAAAATCAGAAACAACATGGTTCAGTTCATAGCGCATTGGGCTCAAACATGTGGGGGTGTGGATATCAGAAATGGTAAGGCCCAGCCCAAACATTACACACACTCAGGTGCCACGCAGACCTCATTAATTAAGGTGGTACCTAGTTAGCCAAACCAACGAACCACAACAAGCCATGCAACATATTTTTATTTTGAAATAAAGTGCGAAAGCCAGGTCACACCATCCCCAACCTCCAGATGCCGGAGTCCTAGCTCCGGTCCTCTTCTCTGGTGAGCTGGCCGCCAAAGCCACCTTACCCTGCCCAGAAATGAAAAAGAAAACCACTAATCCACTCCAAATTTCATGTTGATTCCAAATCTAACATTCATTTTACAAAATAAGTTCATTATCATGGTGAATCGAAGGAAACAAATCTTGGACATATAAACTGTAATTCACTAAAACATCATAACAATCACACTATCATGTTCAGCAATGTCATGGCAACTCAAAAACAATAACCACAGCTCCAGAATGCGCACGAGTTAAGAGAAAAGAGTTGAGGAAATTTACTAAGTGGAGATGGTCCACTGCCTCTTGTATTCTTTGCAGAACCTTGAGGAAAACTTCACTAAAAGCTTTAACAACCCTTGAGGATGATGAATCTGGCTTGGAAATGCAGAGAATCCTCTTGAAAAATAAGCTTCGAAGATGTTGAAAATGGAGAGAAAATGGAGGTTCAAATCTGAAAAATGGATGATTGGCTTAGGTTTGGAGTGAATCCACTTATATATGAGATGTTTTTTTAGGGTTAGAGCCAAAGCTAAGGGTCAGAATTAGTTGTTGTGGCTTGACAAGTGAAAAATGCAAAAATGCACATGGGGTGGCATTGGCTCGGGTTGTGCTATGGAGAGTGGTTTGTCACTGCTTTGGAGAGCCTTGGGAGGCAGCATGAAGTGTGTGATTGTTTGGCACGTGAGGGAGAGTAGAATGAGGTTAGAATGTGTACAAACTCTTTTTCCCTTTATGGCAAAAATTCCACATGATGTGTGCATGAAAAGCATGACTTGGTTTAGGCTTATTAGGAAATACTTGGGTGAGGTTATGCGTGTGAAATGATGTTACAAGGAAACCAATTCAAATGTGCCAAGAAAAAAAACATGAAGCATCAAAGCAATATGTGACGTGACCAACTTTGTATGAGAATAAATCCATGAATATGGCTTCACTTGGTGAGGAATTACTACCAACATAAAGTAAGAAGATAGACTAACAGCTTCCATGTTGATTGTAACCCAAAATAGAGCTTGGAAGATGACTAAAAGTGGCTATGAAGTAGTGTCCCAAAATCTGTCCAAATATTTAGAAAAATTCTAAGTCATGAAGTCATCTTGAGACATGAAAAAGCCATGACTTTGAGGAGCCACAACTTGAGTTCCATGAAAAAGCCAAGATCTACAACTTTGATGTTTGAAGGAAGATGAGATGAGACTTTGATCATGGAGAAAAATGGCCTTGAAAAACCATGGTTGAACTTGACAATTAACACTTAGAAAAAATTCTAAGTACTAAAGTTCACTTTTTCACCTTTTTCTCAAATTCATAACTACATAACTTCTTGTTCTTTGATCTTTTGAACATCATTCCTTCTTTAAATTTTTAGTTCATGATGCCCTCTTTAATTTGATAACAAGTTTTCCCCATTTGGATCAAGGATAAAAAAGTTATGGATGTTGCAAGGTGGCTAAAAATGGAGATTTTCCTTACTTGGAAATTTTTCATTGAAACCCTAATTCTACCAATCTCCTGATTTTATGTTTCTCTTTGATTCTTCTTGCTCCAAACACATGGAAACACTTGAGATGACATGAAATGTCCATGATTGACCTCAAAATGCAAGACTTTGACCTTGTGGAATCACAGTTGACTTTTCTTGACCAGATGAAACCCTAGCCTTCTTTCCACTGACTGAGGCTCATGCCATGACTTGTGATGATACCTAATACATGTAGGGAACCCTTAAGATACGTATTGAGCCCTAGAGTAATGCCTTGCCCAAGAAGCTAGCCACATATTCCCTTTAACCAAAACCCTAATCCACATGATCAAATGATATGAGGATATGCCCAATGCTTGTAATCTTGATCCAGATGATTCTGAATGCCTTAGTGATGAAAGTTTGAGAATGTCTTGACGAGAAAAGGACTTTAAAGCTTGAGAATGGCATAATATTAAGTAAAATCCCTTGTTTGAAGCTCTGAGGAACATGCCCTCCTCTTGAGACCCAATAAAGATACCTTGATCCCATTCTTAGAAACAATGCTATGCACAAATGTAAATGCAAATGAAAAGAAACATAAGCCAAAAGATTAAGAAAAGATGAGGCAAATTTTGGGGTGCTACACTTCCCTAAGTATAACCAACCCCGACCCCCAAAATCTCTTAGCATTGTTGTTACATTGCAAACTTAGGGTTTTTACTATCTTTACCCTTTCCCTTGGATAAATCAAAGCTCGGTGGTGAATCTTTAAGAGATTTGTGATTCAAGTTTAATCAATAGCTTGGTATCCAATTCTCACCACAACAAAATTGGCGACTTCACTGGGGAGACCCAAGAGGGTTAAGCCTAACTTACTTGTATTTTCTATATTTTTGTTTGCTTGTTTGTTTGTTGTTCCATTGGGTTGTTACCTTGTGGTGAGATGAGAGCGACTCCTCTGATGCAGATGAAGAGTGGAAGTTTTATCTCAATGATGACGGTTATATGTATCAGGGAGAAACGCACTTGCCATTCTGTTTTCCAAAGTAGAACCCGAGATATATACCAAGATCAGACGTCAGGATGATCTATGGAGATTGTGATCCCGAAGGATGTCGTGCTCCACCCAACTCATTAGAGGAAGACAATCTAATGAAAGACAATTCTAACTATGATTATTATAATCCCCTGGATGACTTGCCCATCTGGAAGCCATACACGGAAGACTCGGGGTAAAAGAGTCAGCCGGACAATACCTATCAGCTGAGTAATATTGAAAAGAATACCCATGTTCCCACAAAGTCATGGAATCATTACTCAGGACATTCCAAAAATGTCCAACACCATGGTGATGAATTTGCAAAGGTTGCAGGACAAGAGTTCATTAACTATGCATTTCCTGAGGTCAACGTCATTGAGGAAAATGACTCATCCATTCCCACAGAAACATGGGACACCTTAGGACAGCCAAGTGGCAAGTACGAATTCCTAGTCAAATACACTGCTCCCGAAAGCTCTCGTATCAGGCTTGAGGACATCTAGCCAAGTGGATGGGGAGATCCCCTTGAGATTGAAAACGCTATGGAAAATACAACAGAAGAATTCATTTATGATAATTCTGCATAGGAGGAAGACTCAAATGATCCTACACCCCCAAAGATCAGTGTCGTTTCTGAAGACAAACCAAGAAGGAAAGTACCAGACTTTGTGATTCATAGAGGAGTTCGTCGCCATTGGGTTGCAGTCGATGTCCTAAAATTCGTCCATAAGTCGAAGTAATTACCATCTTTGTTTTGACCTTTCACCTTGCCCGGGTGAAATGGATGTTTTATAGGGCTCACTTTTCTGTAAATGTCCCTCTTCGCTTCGCCCAAAGTGACAGAGTTTTGTTTTATAGGGTTGTGTTTCAAGAATTGACTAATTATGAATAAATAATGTCATTCTAAATTCCCGCATTTATTGTTGTTTTCACTTTTCATTTTTTAGAAAATGGTAATCCTAAAAAACAACTCAAAATAAAAACAAGCATTTTTCAGAAAATACACTACACACACTCTTGCATTCTCTTTGTCTTTTCTAAAAAGAATCATCACGTCATGCAGATTGCTTGTTTTAAACCCCATTGAAACATACAATCCAATTCCTTATCCCAACTTTGAATTCCCAGTATTTGAAGCTGAAGAAGAAGAGGACGAAGAAATTCCAGAAGAGATCTCCTGACTACTCAGGCAAGATGAAAGGTCTATTGAGCCTCCCAAAGAGCCATTGGAAATGATCAATTTAGGTTCAGAAGAAGAAAAGAAAGAAGTTAAGATTGGAGCACTGCTCAGTCCAACTGTCAGAGGAGGCTTGATACAACTTCTTAAAGAGTTTCCAGATGTATTTGTTTGGTCCTATTAGGACATGCCAGGGTTGGATACCAGCATCGTGGAACATCACTTGCCACTGAAAATAGAATGTCCTCCAGTAAAACAAAGACTGAGAAGAACTCATCCAGATATGGCCATCAAAATTAAGAAGGATGTACATAAGCAAATCGACGCGGGTTTCCTCGCCACCTTAGAATACCCTCAATGGTTGGCCAACATAGTTCCAGTTCCGAAAAAGGACAGAAAAATCAGAATGTGCGTAGACTACCGGGATCTGAACAAAGCAAGTCCGAAGGATGACTTCCCCTACCACACATTGACATGCTGGTAGACAGCACAACAAAATTCAAAGTCTTCTCCTTCATGGATGGATTCTCGGGCTATAATCAAATCAAAATGGTGTCGGAAGATATGGAGAAAACTTCATTCATCACCCCATGGGGCACCTTTTATTACAAGGTAATGTCGTCCGGTCTAAAGAACGCGGGGACAATCTATAAAAGGGCCATGACAACTCTGTTTCATGACATGATGCATAAAGAGATTGAAGTGTATGTCGATGACATGATTGCCAAATCTAAAACAAAAGAAGAACATGTGGAACACTTGTCAAAGTTATTTGAGCGTCTGAGAAAATACAAGCTTCGCTTCAATCCCAATAAGTGCACATTTAGTGTTTGCTCAGGAAAACTCTTAGGATTCATCGTCAGCCAGAAAGAAATTGAGGTTGATCCTGACAAGGTCAAGGCCATTCAAGAAATGCCTTCACCAAGGACTGAAAAATAGGTCAGAGGATTTTTTGGGCGTCTAAATTACATCTCCAGATTCATATCCCTCATGACCGCGACATGCGCGCCAATCTTCAAACTACTCAGAAAATATCAAAGCTTTGTATAGACAAAAGACTGCCAAAAGGCTTTCGACAGCATCAAAGAATATTTGCTGAATCCACCAATTTTGTCTCCTCCATTGGAGGAAAGACCATTGATCATCAACCTAACAGTCTTGAAAGACTCCATGGGTTGTGTACTTGGCCAACAAGACGAAACAAAAAGAAAAGAGTCTGTCATTTACTACTTAAGCAAGAAGTTCACGGACTGTGAAACTCGGTACACTATGCTCGAGAAAAATTGCTACGCTCTAGCTTGGGCAGCCAAACGTCTTCACCAATACATAATTTATCACACTACTTGGTTAATCTCTAAAATGGACCCGATCAAGTACGTCTTTGAAAAGCTTGCTCTCACGCGAAGGATTTCCCGTTGGCAGATGTTGTTATCAGAATACGACATTGAGTACCATGCTCAGAAAGCTGTCAAAGGAAGTATTATAGCCGATCATTTGGCTCACCAACCGATTGACGATCAGCAATCAGTCAGATTTGACTTCCCAGACGAAGATGTCATGTACTTGAAAATGAAAGATTACGGTGAACCGCTACCCAGCAAAGGGCCGGAACCAGGTTCCCAATGGGGACTAATATTCGACGGAGCTGTCAATACTTATGGAAACAGAATTGGGGCAATCATCGTAACACCTCAGGATACCCATATTCCTTTCACTGCCAGACTGACGTTCAAATGCACAAACAACGAGGCCTAATACGAAGCTTGTATCATGGGTCTTGAAGAAGCCATTGACCTAAGGATAAATAACTTGAATGTGTATGGAGACTCATACCTGGTTATCAATCAGATCAACGAAGAGTGGAACACATATCAATCAGGATTGATTCCTTACAAAGACTACGCGAGAAGGTTGTTATCATTCTTCAACAGAATCGAGTTTCATCACATTCCTCGTGAAGAAAATCACATGGCTGATGCACTAGCCACTCTCTCTTCCATGATTGTTGTAAATCATTGGAATGACGTACCTAAGATCGACATAATGCACCTTGAAATGCCCACTTATATCTTCACAATTGAAGCAGTCATAGATGACAAACCCTAGTATCATGATATCAAGTGCTTCCTTCAAAGACCAGAGTACCCGCCTGGGGCTTCAAGAAAAGATAGGAAGTCTCTCAGAAGACTAGCTAGCAACTTCTTCCTGAACAATGATACACTCTATAAGAGAAACTTCGACATGGTTCTACTCAGATGCGTAGACAGACAAGAGGCAAACATGTTGATGAAAGAGATTCACAAAGGATCCTTTGGCACTCATACCAATGGACATACAATGGCAAGGAAAATTCTGAGAGCAGGATATTTTTTGCTGACAATGGAATCTGATTGCTACCAGTACATGAGGAGGTGTCACAAGTGTCAGATATACACAGACAAAATCCATGTACCGCAAACGCATCTCAAAGCTCTTTCTTCTCCATGTCCTCTTTTTCTATATGGGGAATCGACATGATTGGCATGATTGAACCCAAAGCTTCGAACGGACATCGGTTCATCCTGGTAGCCATTGACTACTTCACCAAGTGGGTTGAAGCAGTGTCATATACCAATGTAACCCAACAAGTGGTGGTCCGATTTATCAAGAGCAATCTCATCTGCCATTATGGTGTTCCAAGCCAGATCATTACTGATAATGGATCCAACTTGAACAACAAGATGATGAAAGAGTTGTGTGCTGAGTTCAAGATCGAACACCATAACTCATCTCCATACTAGCCTAAGATGAATGGAGCGGTAGAAGCGGATAACAAGATTATCAAGAAAATCATCCAAAAGATGGTTGTAACCTACAAAGATTGGCATGAGATGCTACCCTATGCTCTTCACGGTTATCGCACATCTGTCTGCACTTCAACAGGGGCAACCCCTTTCTCTCTAGTATATGGCATGGAAGCAGTGCTCCCCATAGAAGTATAGATACCATCAATTAGGGTATTGATGGAAGTCAAGCTAACAAAAGTTGAATGGTGTCAGAGCAGACACGATGAACTGAACCTAATCGATAAAAAGAGAATGACGACTCTATGTCATGGTCAGTTGTATCAGCAAAGGATGAAGAAAGCGTTCGACCAAAAAATATGACCCCGTGTCTTCAGAAAATGAGGCCTCGTGCTCAAGAAGATACAATCATTCCTCACTAGTTCCAGGGGAAAATGGACTCCGAATTATGATGGTCCTTATGTGGTTAAGAAAGCCTTCTCAGGCGGTGCCTTGAGACTCACAACCATGGATGGAGAGGAGTTTACCTACCCCAAGAATGTTGATGTAGTCCAGAAATACTTCGCTAAATAAAAAAACGTCTCGGTGGATTGAAAACCCGAAATGGCGGTCCAGGCAAAAATTAGAGACATAAACAATGATCATCCCGATGGATTGGGAACTTTAAAAGGCAATCTAGGCAAAAGTTAGGGATTCATGGCAAGTAACTATATCCGATAAGTTTGACTCCTTAGAAACAACGTCATCCGTTAGGAAGACTTCAGTCAAGGTCACCTTTGACAGAAGCTCAGAATGTCTAGAATTCAAAGTTGGTGGAAGAATAGTGGTCATTATGTTTCAATGTAGCCTCTTTTCCGTTAAATTACCATTTTCTAAACTTTGTAATGCTCTATGGGATAACGCGCTTAGCTGATTACCATTCTTTCAATAAAATTTGAGCCCTAGTGCTTTTGTTTGCAATTCTCATTTATTTTGCTTTACAGAATGACATTTTTAACATGATCGACGATTCTTGAAAAAAATGAATTTAATTTTCAAATTTTCTTCTGCTTTTAAAATAAAGATGACAATCCATTATGATTATTGAAAGAGACATCGACAGCTTCTCCAGAAGTGATTAAACCTCAAAATGCAGAATCAAAGTACTCCTTTTAACCAGTACACCCTGTGTGAAGGATCAACTATTTCAGATGTAATGTCCCATCTGACATCCCCGGTAGATGTGTTACCTCCGGGAACCGATAATTGAGTCAACTGTATCTTTGACTTTTGACCAAGACATGTTCCCAAACCTTGGACATGATTCAAGACACTCTATAATACCTATGGAATCCATCCATTAGGTTTGAATTAGGTCAAGGACTTGATTTCATAGAGGATCACACAATTTGGAATTCATTTGACAAAAAGTCAACTATGCCAAAAAACCAAGTTTGAATTTTTGAATTTCTTGACAATCAAGGCTTCCCTAAGTCTAAAACAATGTTAATTCATGGTTTGGATCATCATCCATCAAGAAAAATCAAGAAAAGTGAGGTTACTTGAAAAAGGGGCAACCTTGAGAAACTTAAAATTTTCAAGTTATGGAAGAAAAGTGATTTGGTACCAACTTTGCAAGGTCATAACTCCTAAACCACAAAGCCATTTGCTTTCTTTCAAAGCTCAAATAAAAGCTTTCATTACATACTTCAAAATTGTCAACTACCTCAGATTCCAAATCCTCATGGATTTTGAGTTATGGATTGATCAAAATCACAAAAACATGAAAATGACCACTTTTTCCAACACTTAGTGAAAATTTTGGACATAATCTGTCTTGGGTTTTCCTCAACTTTGAGACCATTTTTCACCATGATCCAAAATGATTCAAGACCAATGTTGGACAACAAAGTTAAATTAGGATATACAAGCTTTCCAAAGAGTACCAGAACTCATCCTAATTCAACTTGAGTAGGGAGTTACAAGCATGGAAACATGATACCTCCTAGACTGGTTTTGCAAGACAATCTTGTACATGCCACACGATTTTGTCATTTCTATGACTTGGCAAGCCTTGTCACCATACAATACAAGTTTCTAAATTGCAATGAACATGATCTTTGTAGAGCTACAACACCATAGAGCCCTGCAAGTCAAAAACCTCATCATTTGGCATGTGACATTCAAAGTTCAAAATCCAAAAACTCAAATTTTGTCATGAGGCATTTAAGGGATGCATAGAGCTGGCATGTATCAGTCCATGATCAACCAAATAAGTCAAGATAAACTCAAGCATCAGAGGACCATAGGCCTGCAAGATTGACCCGAGTCAATGGCTAGAGGAGACTTTGGCAACAAGACAAAGTTCAATGGATAATGGAGTGATCCAGCCTCCATTCACTGTTGCTCCAAAAAAAAACTTGCTCTACTATAAATAGAGCTTCTTTCTGATCAATTCAAGTACACCAAAGCATATCAATACATGCTTTCCTCCAAATCACTCTCAAAAAACCAGATTTTGCTTCTCTTTCAAGTCACTATCGAATTTTCAATTTGAGAGCTTTTCAATTTGATAGCAATTCAATCAAAACCAATCATGCCAACACCTCACATACATTATATATGAGTGATCCATAACCTAAAAACTCATCTAGAACATCAGAATCACAAAGTCACCCCCATTTGCTCAAGCTTTTAGGCCTATTTGCAGTTGAGGTGCCATACCAAGTTCCAAGTTGATTCAATCCATTCCAAGCTTTTAAACAAATTACTTGAGGTCCATTGGAGCTATCCAGATCGTTACACAACATCTGTAACACCTACAACTGAGGATTTGATTTCCTCTTGCAGAGGTAATGTAACGCCTCATTTTCTTTTTATTATTATTTGTGAATAATTATATGTTGTTGTGATCGATTATGTGTTGTTGTGCCTTCATTGTGGTTGTGTACCCGTGGTGAAGGGTAGTAGCCTTAAGAAGTTAGTATTTAGGGTAGTAGGGGTGTATGGCTAATAAC
Organism: Lathyrus tuberosus; assembly: GCA_022829125.1. Lineage (NCBI taxonomy): Eukaryota > Viridiplantae > Streptophyta > Magnoliopsida > Fabales > Fabaceae > Lathyrus > Lathyrus tuberosus. The sequence continues at coordinate 3,047,051 of JALAZF010000298.1, read as the reverse complement.
ATAGAGATTTGCGGTGCATTGAGTAATGTTGATTGGATTATTTAAATTTATCATTTGTTGACTAATTTATTTCATTAGTTGAGTGATAATGTTAATATAATAAGATAATTAAAATAATTAAGAGGTGTAGTGAGTGGAAGGGCTTTATGGTAATTAGGCGAGGGTTAAGTGAGGGCAAATAAGGTCATTCATTAATTGGGGTATAAGAGAGAATTAGAGAGTGAGAGTTCATTATTCTAATTCCACGTGAAAAAGTGAAAGAGGGAGAAGAGCTAGGGCAAGAGGAAGAAAGGGAGAATCCATTGAAGTTAGGAAAGCTCATCACTTTAAGGTAAGGGTGGGAATTCTTTCTCTCTTAAGGGTTTGATGATACATGTATGTGGGTAGAATTGTTAGGTTGAATCCATAAGAATGTTGTTTGTGGGTTGATTGGGGTTTTGAGGATAATTCATAATTACATGATTGGAATTGATGAAATTAGTGTAGTTGTTTTGTATTGTTGGAATGCATATGTTATAAATAGGTTGTAATGGCATAATCTGTGGAAAAAGTGTGTTAAAAATCAGTTTGAGTGCAGAAAATCGCAGTTGAGGAGATGCTGTTATCGCAGGATTTTTCTGCTAAAATCCCAGAGGGCGCTTAGCGCGGTCGAGCGTGCTTAGCGCGGTCTGGAGGAATTTCGCCTCCTCAAGGCAGTGAGTAGCGCACTTAGCGCAGATGTGGGCCCGCTTAGCGCGGTTTGGGACTGAAAAACATTATTTTATTAGCTGAAAATTAGTGAAAATTGTATATTTTATGTTATATAAATGTTGTTTTGTTGCTGTGATGTCGTGAGCATGTATTGAAGTATTATATGCTTGTTTTGTTGATGTTGATGTGATAATATGAAATGCATGACTAAATGATGCAAAGGTGTGTAGTGGTTGTAGGACATAATGAGGTATGTTCGATAAATGCGTGTTGATTGTTGATTGATGATGTGATGTAATAACGGTATGCCATGTGTTCGCGTTAGTCGTTGTTGCATGTTGTCGTTGAAGGTGCATAAGCATATGCATGAGTTGAGGGATGGCGTGTGCCCATGTGGGGTGTGAGCGTTTATCCGGATTCCTTGATGGAATCAATGTTATTGTTGTTGAGGTGATTGTGTGTCCATGTGGGGTGTGAGCAATCACGATTGTCGTGTGCCCATGTGGGGTGTGAGCGATTAATCGACGTTCTGATGGGAATTGTGATCATGAAACAGGGATCGAAAATGGTACCACATGCATTCAGTCTAATGGGTGTCTCATGGCATTCTCTTGATAGTTGTGTTGCATTGTGCTTTGAATGATTATCTGTGGGGGTGTTAGAGTATGGAATTATTGTTGAATGTCATGATATGGGTGAATTACTTGATGATTTATACTTGCATATTATATCATCTTATTCTTTTGATTGATTGAGAATCTCACCCCTTCTGTTTGAATGTTACCTCTATGCGGGTAACGTGCAGATAATCAGGAGTAGTTGGAAGTCGTGGTCGGTGAAGACGAGGTGCTTCACTTTAGTGGTGTCTACTCTGATATGTAACATTGGGAGTCGGGAACGCTTATTGCATGAGTTGTTTTGTTAAAAGATTTTGTTGTCTTTATAGTTTTGAATTAAAAGTTGACAGTTAAAACCGTTATGTTTCCATATCATTGTTATGATTGATTTTTCCGCTGCATAATAATAGTTGGTTTATTGAATTATACAATATGTTACATGTCTATTTATGAGCGAGTGTTGGATAAAAGTAATGCCCTTTATTCTGATTGGTGATTTTACTTTGATTTTTTGAATAAATATTACGGGGGAATTTAGGGTGTTACAAAGTGGTATCAGAGCAGGTCAGTCCGTCCAACCAAGTTGTCGAGTCGTTGTCGTGTGTGAGTTGTTTAGTGTCGGTGTTGTTTCCTTATCCATTGTGTTCTGTTGTTGGCTATGGATGGAAGGAACGATGCTTCTCTTGCTGCTACTTTGCAAGCTATGGCTCAAGCAGAACAGAATCTGCCGCATGCTAACGAGAATGATGAGTTTCGGAAGAACAACCCGCCTACTTTTAAGGGAAGATATGATCCGGATGGAGCGCAGACTTGGCTCAAAGAGATTGAGAGAATCTTCTGGGTTATGGAATGTCCTGAAGCGTAGAAGGTGCGGTTAGGTACTCATATGCTAGCTGAGGAGGCTGATGATTGGTGGGTAAGTACCCGTCAATTGTTGGGAGCTGCTGGAGAGGTGATTTCTTGGGCGGTGTTTAGTAGGGAACTCTTGAGGAAATATTTCCCTGAGGATGTCTGAGGGAAGAAAGAGATAGAGTTCTTGGAGCTGAAGCAGGGTAGCATGTCAGTGACTGAGTATGTTGCTAAGTTTTTAGATTTGGCAAAGTTTTATCCTTATTACAGTGAGGCAACAGCTGAATTCTCGAAGTGTGTCAAGTTCGAGAATGGTTTGAGGCCTGAGATCGAGCAGGTGATTGGTTATCAGAGGATCAGACGGTTTCCAGACTTGGTTGATTGCTGCAGGATCTTTAAGGAGGATAGCAAAGCTCGATCGGCTCACTTCAAGGGGTTAGCCGAGAGAAGAGGGAAGCAACAAGTGAATCGTGGGAAGCCTTATGCAACTTTGGCTGATAAAAGTAAACAGAAACATGCTGATTGCAAGAAGCCAAGTGGGGGAGGTACCTCTGCTCCTCTCAAGTGTTACAGGTGTGGTGAGTTGGGTCATCATATCAGTGAGTGCTCGAGTGACGTGAAGAAGTGTTTCAAGTGTGGACAATCCGGACATTTGATTATTGATTGCAAGGTTAATATGTTGACTTGCTACAATTGTGGAGAGCAGGGCCATATTAGCACTCGTTGTCAGAAGCCAAAGAAAGCTTCAACTGGAGGAAAGGTATTCGCTTTGACAGGAACTCCGACTTCTAGCAAAGACAGACTAATCAGAGGTATTTGTTACATTAATAATATGCCTTTGATTGCCATGATTGATATGGGTGCTACGCATTGTTTTATTGCTGCTGATTGTGTGAAAAGATTAGGCCTTATCGTTTCTCCTATGAAGGGAGAAATGGTTGTCGAAACTCCTGCGAAGGGATCGGTGACCACTTCTCTAGTGTGTTTGAATTGTCCGTTATCAATCTTTGGTAAGGACTTTGGTGTAGATCTGATTTCTTTGCCGTTAGGAGGTCTCGATGTGATCTTGGGTATGAACTGGTTGGAGTTCAATCATGTTTACATTAATTGTTTTAATAAGTCGGTTCGATTTCTTACTCCTAGGGAAGATGGAGAAGATGGTTTTCTGTCTGCTAGAGAATTGAAATAGCTTTTGGAAGATAAAGCTCAGGTGCTTGCATTGTTTGTATCATTATCAATGGAGAGCAAGTCAGTGATTAGTGAGTTGTAAGTGGTGCGGCAATTTCCTGAAGTGTTTCCAGATGAGCTGATGTGCCACCAGAGAGAGAAGTAGAATTTACTATTGATCTTGTCCCTGGTACCAGACCTATTTCTATGGCACCATACAAGATGTCAGTATCAGAATTGTCAGAACTGAAGAAGCAACTAGAAGACCTATTAGAAAAGAAGTTGGTAAGGCCAAGTGTGTCGCCTTGGGGAGCTCCAGTGTTGTTGGTAAAGAAAAAGGACGGTAGTATGAGGTTATGTATTGACTACAGACAGTTGAATAAAGTAACGATTAAGTACAAGTATCCACTTCCAAGAATAGATGACTTGATGGATCAGTTGGTGGGTGCACGTGTGTTTAGCAAGATCGATCTGAGATCGGGATATCATCAGATAAGAGTTAAAAGATGAGGATATTCAGAAGACAGCTTTTAGGACTCGATACAGACATTATGAATATGTGGTAATGCCGTTCGGAGTTACTAATGGCCCTGGTGTGTTCATGGAGTACATGAATAGGATTTTTCATGCTTACTTGGATCAGTTTGTAGTTGTCTTTATCGACGACATTCTAATCTATTTTAAGTCAGAAGAAGAACATACTGAGCATTTGCGAGTCATGTTGCAAGTGTTGAAAGAGAATAAGCTTTATGCCAAGTTGTCCAAGTGCGAGTTTTGGCTGAAAGAGGTGAGTTTCCTTGGTCACGTTATTTCAGGTGATGGTATTGATGTGGATCCATCTAAGGTAGATGAAGTTCTACAGTGCGAAGCTCCGAAGTCAGCAACGGAGATTAGAAGCTTTTTGGGTTTAGCTGGTTATTATCGTCGGTTTATATAAGGCTTTTCGAAGTTGGCACTTCCGTTGACGCAGTTGACCTGCGAGGGTAAAGCGTTCGTGTAACACCCGTATATAAAACTCATACATCAAAGCATAAATATTATATATAGATCCAAGTATTTGGTACTGAAATACTATAAGTTCCTAGTTAACACATTATATACATTAAATGCCCTAAATACAAAGTCTAAAGTCTACGGCATAACATATACAAGATGTCTCAAAATGCACTAAGAACTAGATCACTACAATGATCTCAAAATAAAACACTATAGCGGAAGCCATGCCATCTCAAAAGCTACGATCCGTAAGGAAAAGTCAAACTACTTTATCCTTACCCTTCACTGAACCTGTAGTACCTGTGATGTAAACAACAACGTGGGGTGAGATACATCAAATCTCAGTGAGCTCGCTATCTTATAGTTCTCTCGGCTTTACAAGGTTCTAACAAGCCTAACTCAAGTCAAAAGGGAAGGGGAGTGACTTTGAGTACACACACACACTATATGGAAACATGTCATGAGTTCATCAACTCACCATGTCACTAATCGGTAACCACACCAAGGAATACCCTGTTCCCGTCCGCTTCTACGTCTAGAAGTCGACCCGAGTCATGGATCCTAGTAACCTACTTGACATACGAATGTATTCGGGTTCTACGGGCCATTAACCGTTATGAACCGTCACTTCACACGGGCCATTAACTGTCACAAACATACGCTCCCAGAGCGCCATTCGTAATGCACGCAGGAATCAAACCTGCCAAGTAGTTGTGCACATGTTTCAGAGGAGCTCGAGACCCATGAAACGCACTCACAAGATAACCTGTTACGATTACGTGATCTCTCACAGACGTGATTGTATTCGACAATCACAAGGCCATTACGCCTTATCACAACCAAACGGTTAACACACATGTTCCATACTAGTGTTTATTCCATCTACATTTTTCGACATTGTTTACGGTAATATTCCTCACTCTACCTATTTCGTATTTTAGCATACATACATATTCAAACATGTTAACAACGATCGCATAGGCATGTATTTGTCAATCACATAACGGAAACACATAATGCAACATATCACACATTACACCAATTCACGATTCCCTCCAATTTATTTAATCGGGCAATAAACATAGGTTTCTCACTACCATTAGCTTGAGGATGTTCATAGCTTCACAATGATACCAAGAATACTTACATCGGATAAACGAGTCAAAAGTTATGAAAGAAACAAGTTGGGTGATCTGTCATGTTCGCATTGCGAAGAAGCCAGCGAGTGCTCGCTACTCATTCACAGTGCGAACCTCTCAGCGAATTCCTAGCCAACACTGGTTCGCTGCACCATTCGTAGTGCGAACATCTGGCGAATAGTGGCAGAACCAAAACAAGCTAAGGTTCGCAGTGCGAACCACTGGCGAATGTCTAGCGAACGTTCGCCTTTCCATTCGTCGTGTGAACATCCAGCGAGTGCACGATTTCCCCTTCGCTGGGGGATTCGCAGTGCGAATCTGGGAAATTTCAGAAGTTCTGCAGCGTAACAGCTGAAATCCCATGGGTCCAAAACTTCACCCAAACATATCCAAACATCCAATAATCAAACACAGATGATTCTACATCCATCTAGCTTATACTACTCAGTTTTTAACACATTTCAACCATTAAATTTCATCGATTACTAAATTAAGCAATTTTCATAAAAACCTAACTTAAGTTATAATCATTTCTAACTCTAAACTTAAGTTTTTATCTAGAACCCGCCTTGAATAGATGATGATGGTGAAGATTGGAAGATGATTGATGAAGATTTGATGATGTTCTTGATGATCTTGCTCTTGGACTTTTTCCCCTTTTTCTCTTCCTTTCCTTCTCTTTTCTTTCTCTCCAAAATCCTTTCTATCTTGTTCTTTGGAAAATGAAAGGAAAGAAATGATATAGGGAAAATATCATCAATTAGCAATACTACTAATTGTCCAAAATGTCTCTAAAGTTCAAATACTTAAATATCTCAGAATCAGATAATATTAATTGGATTTACTCTAAGTTCAACAGTTACCCTAATTATCTCTGCAGATAATTTCTCAGAGCACACTGGGACTCAGTTGATCACAACTAATATTATCCAGAGTAAAATAATTTACGGGGTATTACATCCTCCCCCCTTAAATAGAAATTCGCCCACGAATTTAAAACAATTACCTGAAAATATGAGGATAGACCTCCCGCATCTCAGATTCCAATTTCCAAGTTGCATCGCCCGGATGCGTCTCATCCCATTGGACCCTAACAAGAGGAATCTCTTTATTTCTTAACACTTTAGTTTCTCTTCCGGTGATACGACTCGGTTGAGGCTCAAATGTCAAATCTTCTTCTATCTCAATTGTATTTGGTAAAATTGGCTGAAGAGGATCTGGGACAAATTTCCGAAGCTGAGATACATGAAAAACGTCATGCATCTCTCACAGAGAAGGCGGTAAGGCTAATCTGTAGGCTACTTCACCAATTCTTTCCAAAATCTGATATGGTCCCACATATCTCGGACTTAACTTCCCCGACCGAAACGGTCCTTTCAACCGCAATCTCGGTGTAACCTTCAAAAACACGTGATCGCCTTCTTCAAATTCTAAAGGTCTTCTTCGGTTATCTGCATAGCTTTTCTGACGATCTTGTGCTTGTCTGACCTTATCAAGGATCATCCTAATTTTCTCCGTAGTTTCGTGAACAATCTCGGGTCCCAACATTCTATCTTCTCCAACCTCCGCCCAACATAATGGGGTTCTACACTTCCTTCCATACAACGCCTCATAAGGTGTCATACAAATACTTGCATGATAACTGTTATTATAAGAAAACTTAATCAACGGCAAAAGTTCTATCCAATTTCCTCCACTTTCAAGTACACAAGCTCTCAACATGTCTTCCATGGTTTGTATCGTCAGTTCCGTCTGACCATCCGTTTGCGGATGATTCAACGTACTCAAACACAACTTCGTTCCCATGGCTTATTGAAAAGCTCTCCAAAATCTCGAAGTAAACTTTGGATCTCTATCTGAAACGATAGTAGTAGGAATACCATACAATCTCACTATCTCCTAAATGAACAACCTTGCGAGATGACTCGCTTTATAGGTAGTCTTCACAGCTAAGAAATGCGCGGATTTCGTTAACCGATCCACAATTACCCAAATCAAATCATAACCACCTTGCGCACGGGGTAATCCTACCGCGAAGTCCATAGAAATGCTCTCCCATTTCCACACCGAAATTTCTAAAGGTTGCAACAAGCCACCCATTCTTTGGTGCTCGATCTTCACTTGTTGGCACACCGCACATTCCGACACATACACCGCAATATCCTTTTTCATCTCGGACCACCAATAGTCCCTCTTTAGATCTTGATACATCTTCGAAGATCCCGGATGTATAGTAAAAACACCCTTATGCGCTTCTTCCAAAATCCTCATTTTTAACTCCGTGTTATCCGGAACATAAATCCTTTGGTTAAATATAATAACTCCGTTGGTAGCTCGCACAAAACCCGGTTGCAATAACACTTCTTGTAACTTCTCATCTAACCCTTGCTCTTGTTGGATTTCTTCCCGAAGAGTAGAAGTGATATTCAAATTTCTCATAATCACGCCATTAGGGGTCCAAACGAATTGAAGATTTAGATCTCAAAATTTTTCCAATAAAGTATGCTCTAGCACCATCAACTCGGCATTATGCAACACCTTCATACTCAATGCATCCGTCACCTTATTCGCTTTACCCGGATGGTATTTTAACTCCAAGTCATAATCTTTCAAATATTCCATCCACCTCCTTTGACGCATGTTCAATTCCTTCTGATCAAAGAGGTACTTTAAGCTCTTGTGGTCACTAAACATCTCAAAACGTACACCATACAGATAGTGACACCACACCTTCAAGGTAAAAACAACGGCCGCCAATTCTAAATCATGTGTTGGATAATTCTCTTCATGGACTTTTAACTGTCGTGAAGCATAAGCCACTACATGTCCATCTTGCATTAACACACCTCCTAATCCCATCTTCGATGCATCACAATATACCTCATAAGACTTGCTAGGATCAGGAATAACCAAAACAGGAGTGGTCGTCAATTTCTCTTTCAAGCTCATAAAACTTTGCTCACAAGCCGAATCCCATTCATACGAATAATCCTTTCGAGTAAGCCTCGTCATCGATAAAGCCAGTTGAGAAAATCCTTTAATAAACCTTCTATAATAACCTGCTAGTCCCAAGAAGCTTCTAACTTCAGACACATTCTTCGGTCTCTCCCAATTTATCACTGCTTCGACTTTTGATGGGTCAACCGCGACACCCCCCTGAGATATGACATGTCCAAGAAAATTAACCTCCGACATCCAAAACTCACACTTACTTAACTTAGCAAAAAGTTGTCTCTCTTGTAAGATGGATAAAACGATTCTTAGGTGTTCTCCGTGCTCTTGAGGATCACGAGAATAGATAAGAATGTCATCAATGAAAATCACCACAAATTGGTCCAAATAAGGTTGAAATATCTGATTCATATAATCCATGAAAACTACCGGAGCATTTGTCACACCGAAAGGCATCACCAAAAATTCATAATGACCATAACGGGTTCTAAATGCAGTCTTTGGTATATCCGAACTCTTCACCCGAATCTGATGATAACCCGACCGTAAATCAATCTTCGAGAACACACAGGCTCCTTTCAATTGATCTAACAAATCGTCTATCCTTGGTAATGGGTATTTGTTCTTGATGGTGACCTTATTCAACTAACGGTAATCAATACACAACCGCATTCCACCATCCTTTTTCTTTACCAACAACACAGGAACTCCCCAGGGCGAAACACTGGGTCGAACAAAATGCTTAGTCAATAACTCTTCCAATTGATCCTTTAATTCTCTTAATTCAAGGGGTGCCATCCGATACGGAGAAACGGATATTGGAGTCGTTCCTGGTATCAGGTCAATAGAGAATTCCATTTCCTGCTCCGGGGGAAGAGAAGTGATATCCTCGGGGAAAACTTCAGGAAAGTCACAAACTACCGGAATACTCAAAACTTGGCGGTTACCACCCTCCTCCTTAGTAAGAATCAAAAGAACGGATTTTTCCTCCTAAAACAAGAAATTAATCATTCCAACCGTACCTTCTAAAATAGTAGTTAACACATCCTTCGGAGTAGCCTCCCTGGACGGAATAATAATTAACTTCTCCTCACAACCGATAAAAACCGAATTAGCCAAAATTCAATCCATTCCCAGAACAACATCCACTTTCTTAAGCGGCAAACATATATGATCAATCTGGAAAACTCTTTCATTCACCGATAATACACAATTTTCACACATCAACGGTGTTTCAACAATCTCATCCATGGCAGTAGTAACCACCATGGGTGGAGACAACGGAACCGCTTGCAACCCAAGCCACTTTACACATTGCATCGATACAAAAGAATGTGTTGCTCCACAATCAAATAACACAAAACAAGGATTTCCATTCACAAAACACGTACCAGCAATCAAAGAGTTGTTACCCTTTGCTTTCCTCACATCCAAGGTATACACTCGCCCGGTATTCTTCTTTTGAGGACAGTCTCTCGCCAAATGGCCCATTTTCTAACACTGATAACACCTCACAACTTTGATACCACACCTCCCCTGATGATTTCTACCACAATGATGACATACAGGAGGTGCACTAGTCCTAGAACTCTGAACTTGCTTCCCTTTGAAAGATTGTTGCCTTGGTCTGAATTGTTGATTCGATCTCCCTCGGTCACTCGGATTCAACCTACTCAATTCTCCTTCCGCTTGTACCTTCTTCAAACTATGCTCCGCCACATAACATTTCCTTAACAATTCACTATAGCTAGTGAATTCCCTTTGAGATACGCTATGTGAAATTTCAGCCCTTAAACCAAACAGAAACTGATCGATCTTCCACCTCTCATCAGGAGCATACATAGCCTGCCTAGAATAAGCATCCATAACCTCAAACTTTTCTGCATAAGAAGCCACAGTCAAGTTACCTTGTCTCAGCTGTTGAAACTCAAATTCCTTCTGAGACCTTAAGGAACTTGGGAAATACTTCTCCATAAAAGTTATCTTAAATTGCTCCCATACTTTCGGTACCTCTTGGATTGTCATTAAGGCTGAAGCACTTTCCCACTACCTCATGGCAGGACCCTTTAACAAGTGAGAAGCGAAAACAACCTTATTTTCCTCACTGCACTGAACTATCAAGAAAATCTGCTCCATACCGGATATCCATTCATGAGCCTTTACTGGATCTAACCCTCCCTAAAACTCCGGAGGGTTCATACGAATGAAATCCCTAAAGGTTCCCCCTGCAGCTTCAGGAACAACCACTGGAGGATGCACACCACCAGCCATTTGCTGTACCATTTATTGCACTAACTGATTCTGCTGTTGCTACATCTGTTGCATAAATTGGTACAAAGGGGCATTCCCTTCGTCCCCTGGCGGATTTGTCCCTGCTGAAGTAGTTCTCGGTCTACCACGGTTGTTTCTGCGTCCATCGGCCATGTTCCTAAATTTCATATAGATAGGATTAAGTTGATCGGCTCAATACCATAAATATAACACGTAAGACCAATGGCGACACAACACATATGAAATGGAAAGAAACACTTATACTATTTCATGGCTAGGTCGAGGATACGACCTGCTCTGATACCAACTGTAACACCCGTATATAAAACTCATACATTAAATCATAAATATTATATATAGATCCAAGTATTTGGTACTGAAATACTATAAGTTCCTAGTTAACACATTAAATACATTAAATGCCCTAAATACAAAGTCTAAAGTCTACGGCATAACATATACAAGATGTCTCAAAATGCACTAAGCACTAGATCACTACAATGATCTCAAAATAAAACTCCATAGCGGAAGCCATGCCATCTCAAAAGCTACGATCCGTAAGGAAAAGTCAAACCACTTTATCCTTACCCTTCGCTGAACCTGTAGTACCTGTGATGTAAACAACAACGTGGGGTGAGATACATCAAATCTCAGTGAGCTCGCTATCTTATAGTTCTCTCGGCTTTACAAGGTTCTAACAAGCCTAACTCAAGTCAAAAGGGAAGGGGAGTGAATTTGAGTACACACACACTATATGGAAACATGTCATGAGTTCATCAACTCACCATGTCACTAATTGGTAACCACACCAAGGAATCCCCTGTTCCCGTCTGCTTCTACGTCTAGAAGTCGACCCGAGTCATGGATCTTGGTAACCTACTTGACATATGAATAGATTCGGGTTCTACGGGCCATTAACCGTTATGAACCGTCACTTCACACGGGCCATTAACCGTCACAAGCATACGCTCCCAGAGCGCCATTCGTACTGCACGCGGGAATCAAACCTGCCAAGTAGTTGTGCACATGTTTCAGAGGAGCTCGAGACCCATGAAACGCAGTCACAAGATAACCGGTTATGATTACGTGATCTCTCACAGACATGATTGTATTCGACAATCACAAGGCCATTACGCCTTATCACAACCAAACGGTTAACACACATGTTCCGTACTAGTGTTTATTCCATCTACATTTTTTGACATTGTTTACGGTAATATTCCTTACTCTACCTATTTCGTATTTTAGCATACATACATATTCAAACATGTTAACAACGATCGCATAGGCATGTATTTGTCAATCACATAACGGAAACACATAATGCAACATATCACACATTACACCAATTCACGATTCCCTCCGATTTATTTAATCGGGAAATAAACATAGGTTTCTCACTACCATTAGCTAGATGATGTTCATAGCTTCACAACGATACTAAGAATACTCACATCGGATAAACGAGTCAAAAGTTATGAAAGAAACAAGTTGGGTGATCTGTCATGTTCGCATTGCGAAGAAGCCAGCGAGTGCTCGCTACTCATTCGCAGTGCGAACCTCTCAGCGAATGCCTAGCCAACACTGGTTCGCTGCACCATTCGCAGTGCGAATGTCTGGCGAATAGTGGCAGAACCAAAACAAGCTAAGGTTCGCAGTGCGAACCACTGGCGAATGTCTGGAGAACGTTCGTCTTTCCATTCGCCGTGCGAACATCCAGCAAGTGCACGATTTCCCCTTCACTGGGGGATTCGCAGTGCGAGTCTAGGAAATTTTAGAAGTTCTGCAGCGTAACAGCTGAAATCCCATGGGTCCAAAACTTCACCCAAACATATCCAAACATCCAATAATCAAACACAGGTGATTCTACATCCATCTAGCTTATACTACTCAGTTTTTAACACATTTCAACCGTTAAATTTCATCGATTACTAAATTAAGCAATTTTCATAAAAACCTAACTTAAGCTATAATCATTTCTAACTCTAAACTTAAGTTTCTATCTAGAACCCACCTTGAATAGATGATGATGGTGAAGATTGGAAGATGATTGATGGAGATTTGATGATGTTCTTGATGATCTTGCTCTTGGACTTTTTTCCCCTTTTTCTCTTCCTTTCCTTCTCTTTTCTTTCTCTCTAAAATCCTTTCTATCTTCTTCTTTGGAAAATGAAAGGAAAGAAATGATATAGGGAAAATATCATCAATTAGCAATACTACTAATTGTCCAAAATGTCTCTAAAGTTCAAATACTTAAATATCTTAGAGTCAGATAATATTAATTGGATTTACTCTAAGTTCAACAGTTACCCTAATTATCTCTGCAGGTAATTTCTCAAGCACACTGGGACTCAGTTGATCACAACTAATATTATACAGAGTAAAATAATTTACGGGGTATTACAGTTCGTATGGGACATTCATTATGAGAAGAGTTTCATTGAGCTGAAGAAGAGATTGACTACAGCTCTGGTGTTGATTTTTCCCGAACCAGATGAACCGTTTGTAGTGTACTGTGATGCTTCGTTGATGGGTTTGGGAGGTGTATTGATGCAAAATGGTAAAGTTGTGGCTTATGCTTCGCGACAGTTAAGGATTCATGAAAGGAATTATCCAACTCATGATTTGGAACTAGCGATAGTGGTTTTTGTGTTGAAGATTTGGAGGCATTATCTTTATGGATCCAGATTCGAAGTGTATAGTGATCATAAGAGCTTGAAGTATCTGTTTGATCAGAAGGAACTGAATATGAGGCAGAGGAGATGGCTTGAATTTTTGAAGGATTATGATTTCGGCTTGAATTATCACCCCGGAAAAGCTAATGTTGTGGCTGATGCTTTGAGTCGGAAGACATTGCATATGTCGGCTATGATGGTGAAAGAATTAGAATTGCTTGAACAGTTCAGAGATATGAGTTTGGTTTGCGAGCAGACACCATATAGTGTGATGTTGGGAATGTTGAAGATCAATAATGAGTTTCTGAACAGTATCAGAGAGGGCCAAAAGTTGGACGTGAAGTTGGTGGGTTTGATAGTTGGAAATGATCGGACCGAGAATAACGAGTTCAGAATGGATGAATAAGGTGTGTTGAGATTCTGTGATAGGATTTGTATTCCTGATGACGCTGAGATGAAAAGGATGATTTTAGAGGAGATTCATAAGAGTAGCTTGAGTATCCATCCAGGAGCTATAAAGATGTATCAGGATTTGAAAAAGATATTTTGGTGGCCTAGATTGAAGCGGGATGTGGCTCAGTTTGTGTATGCGTGTCTGACTTGTCAGAAGTTAAAATTGGAACATCATAAGCCTGCTGGTTTGATGCAACCGTCGGACATTCTAGAGTGGAAATGGGATAGCATTTCTATGGATTTTGTGATTAGATTTCCTAATACGCCAAGAGGACATGACTCCATTTGGGTAGTAGTGGACAGACTGATGAAGTCAGCACATTTCATTCCGATTAATATCAGTTTTCCTCTGCAGAAGTTCGAAGAGATTTATATCCAAGTGATTGTGAAGTTGTATGGTGTGCCGTTGAGTATTGGGTCGGATAGAGACCCGATATTCACTTCCAGATTTTGGGAGAGTTTGCAAGGAGCGTTGGGGTCGAAGCTGAGGTTAAGTTCAGCTAATCATTCGCAGACGGGTGGGCAGACGGAGAAGACTATACAATCTTTAGAGGATTTGTTGAGAGCTCGTGTACTTGAACAAGGAGGTGCTTGGGATAGTCATTTGTCGTTGATCGAGTTTACTTATAACAACAGTTATTATTCCAGTATCAGAATGGCGCCTTTTGAAGAGTGGTATGGTCGAAGATGTCGGACGCCTTTGTGTTGGCATGAGTCTGGTGAGAGTGTAGTGCTTGGACCCGAGATTGTTTAACAGACCACGGAGAAGGTGAGGTTGATCCGCGAGAAGATGAAAGCTTCGCAGAGTAGGCAGAAAAGCTATCATGATAAGCGAAGAAAGGATCTAGAGTTTCAGGAAGGAGACCATGTGTTTTTGAGAGTCACTCCGGTGACCGATGTTGGACGGGCATTGAAGTCGAGGAAGCTCACTCCTAGATTTATTGGTCTGTATCAGATTTCGGCAAGAGTTGGACCTGTTGCATATAGAGTGGCGTTGCTGCCACATTTGTCGAACTTGAATGATGTGTTCCATGTTTCGCAGCTTCGGAAGTATGTTCCAGATCCGTCGCATGTGATTCCGATGGATGATGTAGAAGTGAGAGAGAATCTCACAGTCGAGGCCTTGCCAGAGCGTATTGATGATCGCGAGGTGAAGCAGTTGAGGGGCAAGGAGATTGTTCTCATGAAGATAGTATGGGGAGGTGCTGCCGGTGGGAACATGACTTGGGAATTGGAGAGTAAGATGCGAGAGTCGTATCTGAGTTTGTTTGCGTCAGGTAAATTTTCGAGGACGAAAATATTCTAAGTGGGGGAGAGTTGTAACACCCCATTTTCTTTTTATTATTATTTGTGAATAATTATATGTTGTTGTGATCGATTATGTGTTGTTGTGCCTTCGTTGTGGTTGTGTACCCGTGGTGAAGGATAGTAGCCTTAAGAAGTAAGTCTTGAGGGTAGTAGGGGTGTATGGCTAATAACGTAGAGATTAGCGGTGCGTTGAGTAATGTTGATTGGATTATTTAAATTTATCATTTGTTGACTAATTTATTTCATTAGTTGAGTGATAATGTTAATATAATAAGATAATTAAAATAATTAAGAGGTGTAGTGAGTGGAAGGGCTTTATGGTAATTAGGCGAGGGTTAAGTGAGGTCAAATAAGGCGATTCATTAATTGGGGTATATGAGAGAATTAGAGAGTGAGAGTTCATTATTCTGATTCCACGTGAAAAAGTGAAAGAGGGAGAAGAGCTAGGGCAAGAGGAAGAAAGGGAGAATCCATTGAAGTTAGGAAAGCTCATCACTTTAAGGTAAGGGTGGGAATTCTTTCTCTCTTAAGGGTTTGATGATACATGTATGTGGGTAGAATTGTTAGGTTGAATCCATAAGAATGTTGTTTGTGGGTTGATTGGGGTTTTGAGGATAATTCATAATTACATGATTGGAATTGATGAAATTAGTGTAGTTGTTTTGTATTGTTGGAATGCATATGTTAGAAATAGGTTGTAATGGCATAATCTGTGGAAAAAGTTTGTTAAAATCAGTTTGAGTGCAGAAAATCGCAGTTGGGGAGATGCTGTTATCGCAGGGTTTTTCTGCTAAAATTGCAGAGGGCGCTTAGCACGGTCTGGAGGAATTTCGCCTCCTCGAGGCAGTGAGTAGCGCGCTTAGCGCGGATGTGGGCCCACTTAGTGCGGCCTGGGACTGAAAAACATTATTTTATTAGCTGAAAATTAGTGAAAATTGTATATTTTATGTTATATAAATGTTGTTTTGTTGGTGTGATGTCGTGAGCATGTATTGAAGTATTATATGCTTGTTTTATTGATGTTGATGTGATAATATGAAATGCATGACTAAATGATGCAAAGGTGTGTAGTGGTTGTAGGACATAATGAGGTATGTTCGATAAATGTGTGTTGATTGTTGATTGATGATGTGATGTAATAACAGTATGCCATGTGTTCGCGTTAGTCGTTGTTGCATGTTGTCGTTGAAGGTGCATAAGCATATGCATAAGTTGAGGGATGGCGTGTGCCCATGTGGGGTGTGAGCGTTTATCCGGATTCCTTGATGGAATCAATGTTGTTGTTGTTGAGGTGATTGTGTGCCCATGTGGGGTGTGAGCAATCACGATTGTCATGTGCCCATGTGGGGTGTGAGTGATTAATCGACGTTCCGACAGGAATTGTGATCATGAAACAGGGATCGAAAATGGTACCACATGCATTGAGTCTAGTGGGTGTCTCATGGCATTCTCTTGATAGTTGTGTTGCATTGTGCTTTGAATGATTATCTGTGGGGGTGTTAGAGTGTGGAATTGTTGTTGAATGTCATGATATGGGTGAATTACTTGATGATTTATACTTGCATATTATATCATCTTATTCTTTTGATTGATTGAGAATCTCATCCCTTCTGTTTGAATGTTACCTCCACGCGGGTAACGTGCAGATAATCTGGAGTAGTTGGAAGTCGTGGTCGGTGAAGACGAGGTGCTTCACTTTAGTGGCGTCTGCTCTGATATGTAACATTGGGAGTCGGGAACGCTTATTGCATGAGTTGTTTTGTTAAAAAGATTTTGTTGTCTTTATAGTTTTGAATTAAAAGTTGACAGTTAAACCCGTTATGTTTCCTTATCATTATTATGATTGATTTTTCCGCTGCATAATAAAAGTTGGTTTATTGAATTATACAATATGTTACATGTTTATTTATGAGCGAGTGTTGGATAAAAGTAATGCCCTTTATTCTGATTGGTGATTTTACTCTGATTTTTCGAATAAATATTACGGAGGAATTTAGGGTGTTACAGGTAAGCCTGACACTCTCAAACTCTATGATCCATGCATCATAAATGTGTTTTCAAGTTACAAACATGTTTTTGCACTTATGTAGAGTGTTTCCCCTCAATCAATTGCTATGTATGAATCATGTATAGGATTTCATAGTGTTCTTGTAGAAATTAGGTTCTTGAGTTCATCATTTGATTTCTCACTCAACACTTAATATAAATGCAATTAATTGGTACCATTGGAATCCTTGTTCAAAAACGAGCAAGTTTCATGTTTACAAAAGTCAAAATCATTGAGTAATCAGAGAGATATGAGAGGTTTTGCAAATCTGGGGAAGAAGAACACGCGCGAGCAAGAACATGTGTTCTTGGCGCCATTTTTTAAATATTTGAATTTTTGAATTTTTGATGTTTTATTAATTGATTTCAAAAATTAATTTCTCTCTCATTTTTTATCATTTTTTATTGGTTCTTTTTTTAAAAAGTCACAAAAATGTTAAATTATTTTATTCTACAAAAAAATCACATTTATATTATTTATTTAATATAGTTTGATTTTTTGAATTTTATTTCATTTTTATTGTTTTAAAACATTTTTAAATGAAATTCTCACCTTGATTTTTCAAAACCAATTAGATTTCATGTGATTAAACATGATTTTTCAAAATATTTTTTAAAGTGGACAACTTGTTTTTTTATATATATATTTGATATTTTGTATCATTTTATATTTTAATTTCCTTTAAAAAATTATATTTTTTTATTAAAATTAGGGTTTCGCTTAATTTTAATTTTTCAAAACACTTTTGGGCCTCTTGGTAGAGTGTAAGTCCCATCCCTTTGTAAATATTTGATTTGGGCCTCAGTCATTGTATAAGTCCTGATATTATTTTAAAAATCTCAGCGCGATCGCCGTTTTCAAAACAATTTTCATCTAGGCCTCCCTTTGGTTGTAAGTCCCATTTTTCTTCTTTTTCAAACACTTTCGGACCTCTAATAGAGTGTAAGACCCAACCCCCTTTGTACATAAATAATTTGGGCCTCAGTCATTGTATAAGTCCCGACGCGATTTTCAAAATAAACGGTGCGATCGCTGTTTTTCATTTGGGCCTCTAATAGAGTGTAAGCCCCAACTCTTGTATAAAAATAACACTTTTGGGCCTCTAATAGAGTGTAAGACCTATCCTTTTTGTAAATAGAATAATTTGGGCCTCAGTCAATGTATAAGTCCCTCTTTGGTTTTCAAAACTACAACGTGATCGTCCCCTTTTCAAAAGAGATCATCTGGGCCTCTCCTTGAGTATAAGCCCCCAAATTTCCTTTTAAAACAACTTTCTTTTTTATTCAAATTCAAATTTAAAGTTTTATCAAAACTTTCTTCAATTTCTTGAAAACCTAACCATACAGCTGTAGTTAATATGCTTGGGCTTTCATCAGACTGTAAGTCCCACTATCTCTTCAATACATACTTATTTATATATTTCATCTGTATATATATATATATATATATATATATATATATGCTTGTACATACTTGCTTAGAGTTTTCCCCAGCAGTTAGGTCTAGGTTTAGATTAAACCAGAGGTTACTCTTTCAACATAGTCAAAACTAGTTCCCCATAGGAAATTACAGATACAGTCTTGCCTCCTCTTGGGCTTATACAATATGGAACAGAGAAAGGGATTATTCCCGGTGAAACTTTTCTCAATACTGTCCAAACTTAGAAATATGTGTACAAGAAATTCAATTCCCCAAAGAGGACTAATTCTCGGTGAAACCTCTTTTGAATTTCTTCAAACCCTAGAACTGTTCTGCAGAGAAAGGATTAATTCCCAATGAAACCTTTCTTGAACTTTTATTAGGCTTGGACCCACAGGCTTCCTAAAAGCATCCCCAGCCTCCTCTTGGGCTTAGTACAAGGACCCCCAGGCTTCTTAGAAGTTTATCAGCCTCCTTTTGGGCTTAGTACAAGGACCCAAAGGCCTCTTACATGTATAGGACAGAAATTAGTCATCTTTGCTAGTTCAATCCTTAGGAGAGTCAAAATTCCAAAATATCAAACCATTTTAGGGTTGATCTTCATCCCTTAAACCTTCAGCCTCCTCTTGGGCATTATACAAAGATCTCTCTCTACAACCATAATCTACCACTTCTTGAGAGACTTGGACAGTCTCAGCCTCCTCTTGAGATTCATACAAGTAGACTTGGAAAGTCTCATATTCTCTTGAATCTCACAGCGACCCTTAAGTTTCCTAAAAAAACACAGGAAAAAAACCCTGATCATTTCATCAGTCTCCAGCAGAGTTTAAAACCTTCTTAGGTTTTTAGACTCATTTTCAAAACTCGTCAGATCCCCAACAAGGTTAAAACCTTCACCTTAAAAATCCCAACCCATGGTTAATTTACATCAATAAAACCCTAACAGAATCAGAGCCTCATGGTATATGATAGTGTAACTCTCCCTTTGATCCCCAGAAAGAGTAAAAACCTTTGGGATTCCCCAACACATATTGGACACGTCTCTGTACTTCAATAATCCTCAGCAGAAGCCAGCCTCCTCTTAGGCTTCATATAAGAATTTCCCCAACCAGCCTCCTCTTAGGCTTTATATAATGATTTTCCTCAGTAGATTCAGCCTCAATCTTGAGCTTTGTACAAGACAGATAACAATCTCCCCAGTGGAGCCAATCCCTTTTCAGCCTCAATCTTGGGCTTTGTACAAGACAGATATAAAACTCCCCTAGTAGAGTCAACCTTTTAGCTTCAACCTTGGGCTTTGATCAAGGCACACAAAAGTCAACATCCCCTCAGATGAGACCCTGAGTCCACTCTGCAAGAGGATATTTTCTCTATACATTATACATCAAAACAGACAACTAAAATATTTTTCCCAGATAATTATTGTAAGTGGCACACTTGTTGATTCAAAATCCAAGCTAGAGTCCTTCTCTTATCCTGGTCAAAAATCATCTTTCATCTAACAGCTGTAAGTGGCAAGCCTCTGGATTCCTAACATCCAAGCCAATGTCTTTCTTTTAGCATGAAAGATTCATAAGAAAAAATGGCATTGCTCAATATTGAGTTAAAGTTTCTTCCTTCATGACATCACCCTTATAAAGGAAATTATGGCATTGCTGAATTTCTCATATCCCAGTTAAAGTAATTTCCCTTATAACCAATTACCCAACATATTGCGATGAATAGATGAGATATCTCTCTTTAGAGATGACAAATTCTCTCTCAGTCAACCTTTTAGCTTCAATCTTGGGCTTTGAACAAGACACAAATACTCATCTAGCTTCAATCTTGGGCTTTGAACAAGACACCAATTATCTTTCCTCCCATAGAAATAGGAGGAACTACGATTGCTCTGATTTCCCGAACCTCTTTACGGGAATATGTGGGCATAAGATTGCGAAATCTTAGCGAGCACAAAAATAAAAAAATTTAGGTCCAGTACCTTCCCAAAAAAATCAGAAAACCCAAAAACAACAAAAACACTCTCAACACTCCCAAAGGAGAAACTTTCCCAAAGTACAGCAGATAAACACCAGAAAGTATTTGAAACAATAGAGTAACATGCAATAAAAAGTCTATGGATAACCATATATACACTAGGTGTTGACAACTTCCCTTTGTATAACCTGACATCGACCCCCCAATCTCTTAGCATTTGTTAAAGAAAACATTTGCGTGCAAGGTTAGTTTTAGATATCTTCCCTTTCCTTTCCAGCTTCATAGAATAAATAAGAAATTAGAAAGTAACACCCAGTTCAAACCATTGAGGTAAGGTGGTTGCGTCACCGACAAAAATCGCACGCTACAAGATCCAATCATAAGTTCAAATTAGCCTCAAGGGATGCATTCATCAAAAATTGGGAATTAGGGTTTCTTGACCTAATTCATCCCTAAGTTGACTTTTGGAGCAAGACATGAGCCCAAACCTCAAGGAATGTTTGAAGACCTAAAATGTCTTGTATTGATCCTCTCACAAGCTCAAATTGACACAAAGAACTTGGTTCATGAGCAATATAAAGATTCAAATTCATCTGGACCACAAATTAGGGTTTTTGAGAAAAAGTCAACCATATCTTTGACTTTTGACCAAGACATGATCTCAAACCTTGGGACATGATTCAAGACACTCTAAAACACCTATAGAATCCATCCATTAAGTTTGATTTCGCCCAAGGACTTGATTTCATAAAGGATCACAAAGTTTGAAATTCATCTGACAAAAAGTCAACTGTGTCCAAAAACCAAGTTTGACTTTTAAGATTTGTTGACAAACATGGCTTCTTTAAGTCAAAAACATTGTTAAATTATGGTTTTAATCATCATCCATCAAGAAAAATCAAGAAAAATGGAGTTACTTGCAAAAGGGGCAACCTTAAGAAACTTGAATTTTCACTAAGTCATGAAAAAAGGATGATTTTTTCCAACTTTGCAAGGTCATAACTCCCAAACCACACATCCATTTTCTTCCATCCAAAGCTCAAATGAAAGCTCTCATTACATACTACAAAAGTGTCACAATGCTCCGTGAGCCAAAAAAAGCTTGGATTTTGAGTTATAAAGCCATGAAGTTAGGGTTTCAAAACTTTTGAACTTAGACACTTATGTAATTTTTGGACAGAATCTGTCTTGTATTTTTACCAACTTTGAGGCCATTTTTCATTATGATCCAAGATGAATCAAGACCAAACTTAAAAATCAAAGTTGAAGTATGATATGCAAGCTTTCCAAAGAGTACAAGAACATCATCAAACTCCATTTGAGCAAAGAGATATGGAGTGACCAATATGCCTTGACACAAACTATTTTTTTCACAGCATTGGTACATGACTTGTATCCCACGATTTCTTGAGCCAATTTTGGACACTTGTATCATTGTATTTCTGTCCAATATCAACATGAATGATGAGGAATCAGAACATAAAACCACCAAGTCAAAAATCCTATCCCTTAGGCATGTGGCATTCAAGATTCATTTCCAAAACTTTTAATTTTGTCATAAGGCATTTAATGGGTGCATAGAGGTGGCATGAACTGAGGCATTGTTATTCAAATGAGTCAAGACATATCCAAAGTTCAGAAGACCTAAGCCTGCAAAGCTGATCTCAAGTCAATGGCTGGAGGAGACTTTGGATACATGACAAAATTCAATGGATAATAGGGTGATCCAGCCTCCATTCACTATTCCTTCAAAAACAAACTTCCTCTACTCTAAATAGAGGTCATTTGTGACTGATTAAGACACACCAAAACATATGCAATCCATGTTTTCCTTCACTTCACTCTCCAAAACCAGAATTTGCTTCCTTTTTAAGTAACTATCGAATTTTTCAATAGGAAGTAATTCCATCAAAACTAAAAGTGTAGACACATCACATATATCATATAGAAGTTGTCCAAACACTTCTCCATCATCTGTAACACCAGAATCACAAACCTCTAAATCACACTCAAGCCAATTTGCAGTTGAGGTACCACAAGGAGTTCAAGGTGTTTCCAATCCATTCCCAGCTTCTAAACACCTTACATAAGGTCCATTGAAGTTGTCCAGATCATCACACAACATCTGTAACACTGTCACGGTGAGAATCGGATATCAAGCTATTGAGTAAACTTGAATCACAAATCTTGAAGTTCACCACCGGTCTTTGATTTATCCAAAGGAAAGGGTAAAAATCTAAAAAACCTAAGTTAAGAGAATCTAGGTTCGAGGGTTGGTTACGCCTAGGGAAGGTATTAGCATCTTAAACGTCTGTAGTACTCCACAGGAACCTCTTGTTAATATTTCTTATCTATTGCTTGCTTGCTAAAGGTATCTGCTAAGGGAAAAACCTAGGGGTTAGTTTCTAAGTATGCTCGTCAAGACATCGCATCTCATGCCTACGTATCCTGACGGGAATGGAATCATAGCATTCGTAGTTCTCCTCAATGAGAGTGAGGAACCTTGACCACAGGGGGAAGGTAAGCATCCATGGCAAGACGCTTACATGGAGTGCGGCGACTCCAAAATTAAGGTTAAGTTGAAAGGGAGGTAAGTATTCATGGCAGAACACTTACATGGAGTGCGGCGACTCCGATCCTAAGGCTAGGATAAAAGGGAAGGTAAGAAGTGTCCATGGCAGAACACATAGAGTACGTCGACTCTAATCCTAAGGCTATGAAGGGAAAGGTAAGTTGGTCTCGATCGCGCGGCTGCGTGAGATAAGGGAGTTAGTTGTGTATTTTTTAGGGACGATGCTATGAAGCATGTCTTTTTGAAAAGTTTAAACGGAAAAACTCGAAGGCAAAAAGGTTTAAGATGTGTGAGGTGTTTTTTAGAGTTTGAAAAATAGTTAGAGATGAGTTAAAGTATTTTTTTGATTTTTTTTTTAGAAAAGAGATTTTAGTTTTAAGAGAAAAATACTCGATAAAAGATCGAGGTTTGAATTTGCGTGATGGCGATTGCAAAAGGCAACCGAATTATGAGAGAAGTATCCACTTGACGTTGGATCAAGGGTTTTGAGAAAAAGTTAGGTCGAATCCTAGTCCCTAAGGGTGCTCCTAGTAAACGAAACCGCAACCAAAGTGAGAGAGAAAATATTGGCATGAGGTTGATGGCAATGCTAAAAAGCAGGCGACTTACAAGTTGGGGTATGGCTTGATATATGAATCAAGAATGTTTTGGGTTTGGTTGATGGCGATCGTAGAAACAATCGACTTACAGGGGTTTAAAAATGGCTTGATTAGATCAAGAATTAGTTTGATATTTTTGAAAAGGGTTTAATATGGTGAATACGAATAGTGACGCGAAGGATGCGAAGCTACCAAAAGAAATTTAATCAGATCTAAACATACCAATGTAGGATAAAAATTAGCACAGATTGAAAAAGACAAATTGCTACCGCGTAAGCGGTCATCGCAAATCGAATCAAGAAACAACATGGTAATAAAAAAAATCACAAATTACAGGTCGGGATGCGAATCGGTTAGCGCAAAAAGTGTATTGTCAATACGCTAAATCGTCAGACGCGTGTAACATCGAAATACAATGATAATAAATTTAAAAAAAAGAGTAAAATAAAAAATCGTACATAAACCGATGAAATTACTCAATAGATTGCTACACTTAACGTGATCATCGCAATCTGGATCCAAATCGCGTGGATCTAAATATAACAAAAAGAAACCCAAAGAAAAAAGAAATTTTAAATTTGATAAAAAAAATCAACAAGATTGCTAACGCGATCATCGCAACCGGGTCAAACCGACACAAATGTTACGCATCGTGCACACCAATATGCAAACAGCGTATCGACACAATTCAATCCAAATAATCTATATATACAAAAAAATATTATAAATAAATAAATATATATATATATATATATATATATATATATATATATATATATATATATATATATATATATATATATATATTTGTCTATATTTGTTGCGAATATGAAACGGTAAACTAACAAGTTCCAAAACGGCTGATATGTGAAATGTACTGTAACGTGAAATCTAATTCCAGTATAATGTAACATGTTGTTTTAATATGTTTTAACATGTCGTAATGTCAAATCAAATATGCGAAATGTACTGTAACATGTTGTTTTAATATATATATATATATATATATATATATATATATACCTAAAATTAGTGAGCCCCACACAAAAATACACTAAATCTATTTTTTTTTTAATTTTTTTCTTCATCTTTTTAATGTAGTTCCCACTCAAAATTGGTGGGCCCCATACAAAAATACACTAAGGTGTATGTTGCTAATGCACACCTACATGAGTGTGCATTAGCATAACCCATATATATATATATATATATATATATATATATATATATATATATATATATATATATATATATATATATATATATATATATAGGTCATGCTAATACACACTCATGTAGGTGTGCATTAGTAATATAAACTTTGGTGTATTTTTGTGTGGGACCACCATTTTTAATAGAACCAACATTAGAATAATGAAGAAAAAAATAAAAAGAAAATATATTTAGTATGTTTTTGTGTGAGACTCACAATTTTTGAGTGGGACCAACATTAGAAAGATGAAGAAAAAAATAGAAAACAAAATACACTTAATATATTTTTATATGAGGCCCACAAATTTTAGATGTGCGTTAGCATTTTCATATATATATATATATATATATATATATATATATATATATATATTAAAACGTGCAGCAAACAAATATATACAAGATTAGCAAAAGAAAATTGTACCAATAAGAAATTGAATTGAGCAGCTACTTTGAATCGGATTTAGATCCTCTCCTGCACTTTCTCTCATGTTTCCATTCAGCTCCAATATCAACCATACATTTGTCTTTTTTATTTTCTCTTTCATACTCTTGTTTTTCCTTTATGCCTTAATTAACCATTGGATTAGAAAAGGAGAGAGGGCAGCACAAAAAAGGCAGCAGAGGATCCATATTCTAAGAAAATGGATTTAGATTCTCTCCTGCACTTTCTCTCATGTTTCCATTCAGCTCCAATATCAACCATACATTTGTCTTTTTTATTTTCTCTTTCATACTCTTGTTTTTCCTTTATGCCTTAATTAACCATTGGATTAGAAAATGAGAGAGGGCAGCACAAAAAAGGCAGCAGAGGATCCATATTCTAAGAAAATGGATTTAGATCCTCTCCTGCACTTTCTCTAATGTTTCCATTCAGCTCCAATATCAACCATACATTTGTCTTTTTTATTTTCTCTTTCATACTCTTGTTTTTCCTTTATGCCTTAATTAACCATTGGATTAGAAAAGGAGAGAGGGCAGCACAAAAAAGGCAGCAGAGGATCCATATTCTAAGAAAATGGATTTAGATCCTCTCCTGCACTTTCTCTCATGTTTCCATTCAGCTCCAATATCAACCATACATTTGTCTTTTTTATTTTATGATTTTTTATGGTAATATTGTGTGTGACAGTGTATTGAAGATAGTATAGACATCTAATACAATGGTTGATATTCAATCCAAAAAAAAAAAAGTCTCTCACATGAGAGACCTATGGACATTGCTCACCATAGACGGCACCCTAGCTTTCCCCTAAAGTCCACCCACATCTAAGCAAAAGAGGATAGCATGAAAGAAATCAGTATGCTCTCTCTTTCTCTCTTGCGACTTTCCCTTCTACTCTATCGTTTCTAACTCTCTCACACCACTTCAAATCTTTCTATTGTCAAAGTTTCACCCAAAAAATAATAACAATGCATCCACACGAAATCAAGTACAAACAAAGAAAGGCAGAGGCATACCGCTGGAGGTGGCTGTGCGAGGACGAAATCCGGTCGGAGAGGGCGTCTTCGCGCGGTGCAAGTACACGGAGGTCTCCAGTGGTGGTGTAGCAGATCCGACGCGGTGGTTGCATGATCAGATTCAAACGGAGACGGAGGGGCGAGTGCGGAGCTTCGTCGGCGGAGGTCACAAGCGGTGCGGATGGTGAAACCTAGGTACGGTTTGACTTCGATCTGTTTTATATTTCCTATTTGGTTTCGATTTGGTTCTATTGGTTTCAAATGGCTTGAATTTGTCCTTGTTTTGCAACAGAATTTTGGAAATTGTTTTGAAATAGAAGTTTCGAAATTGTTTTGAAATAAATGTTTTGAAATCGTTGTGAAAAAAGGAGATTTGACATTGTTTTGAAAAAAGTGATTTGTTTACCATAATTATTCTTTGATTTCACTTTGACTTTAATTTGTGTTTGATCTTCTTCATAGTGCTGCTTCTATTCTAGCTTAGTGTTAAAAAAATACAAAGGTGTGAGGTTTTGTGTTTTTTTTCTGTGTGAAATTTCTATGCAATGTGTGTAATCTACTTATGTTCGTCCTGAAACCGTGTATATGGTACCCTTTTATAGACTTGAGGTAATAAATGCTCAGGATTGAATTTAATACAAAATTATCCCGTTGATTTCGATTTTGGAAAGAATATGATGGATGTGATTTTCTTGTGATTGAAGGTGATTTCGTGATTGAAACTTCTGTTTTTGAGGATTTTGTTTCTGTTTTCGGTACGTTCACCTTTGATGATTATTGATTGTGTCGGATCCTGTGAATTAATTAACTGTTATTGCCTTGCGATTTGCAGCAGATTTACGAATTCAGTGCCAGCTTTCACGGTTGATTGTGGGATTTACTAAACCGTTGTGACAAACATTTTCCACCTTTGATTCATCCAAAATGGCAGACCCAACAAATCCACGAACAACCGCTTCCTGTTTGAATTCCAAGACCTTTGCACATCACCATATTTTTTAGAAGGAACGTCCTTAGGTCGGGGGAAAACAGAGCCGTCCTTCATCATCCATATATATCAGGACTGATTCTTGACGATGCTTGCCAGCTTCAGTACTTTGCTGGTCCGAAAAGGAACCAGTTGGTATGATTCCATTGTCCAAGTTTTGTCAAAAACTTCAAAGTTGTTCTTTGAGGTTTTCTTTTGATACCTTTTTATGTAATTTTCTTGCTAAAGGTACCGCCTCAAGTGGCTCACTGACCATGCTGTTAATAGCATTCATTGCCTCCTTCATGTTTATCGTAGGATGAATTAGTCCCTTATGACATGAATTTTCTAACTTAGACCTTCCATCCAGGGCAGTGTTTTTTTTGTATGTTGAATTATGCTAACTTGATTTTGGCTTTGTAATAGTCCGTATTGACATGCTAGGTGACTTAAACATGGTTCACGATTTTGTCTACTATGTACTTCATTTTGGAATCAAAAAAGTGTTTATTCAAATGATTACTTGTTATATATGTTCTTTGTCTTAAACACGTTTCTTTCTGGATGGTAGAAGTTTCATTGACTGAGCGTTTAGTACGACCACTTTGGAATGCAATTTAGCATCATGTGTGTTGAGAAAGAAAAAATATGCATCAAATAAAAAAGTCCTTGAACAACCCATACTCATCACTCTCTTCATATGGCCAAACCTTGTTTAGAATACCAACAAGGTTGATATGGTCCATTCTTAACTCATGTGCTTCGACAATTTCTAAACGGAGAATTTGATCGCATAGTGATCGATGCCCTTTAACAACCAATCCCTTCACGAACAACTTCATTTTTTGATATAATTTGATATATCAATCAAGGAAGTTAATCAAGATCGGAGTTATAATTACCCATTGTTTTTCAACATCCACATCTATATCTCTTTTAAGTAGCATACTTCAAATTTCCCATATTTGACTAATTTTTAAGAATACAACATGTTTAGCCTCATGCTTATAGTAGCATGGTGAATAAAGCCTGATGGATAATTATAAGTTACAACCTCCGAATAATAACCAGATGAATAAATTTATGAACACGAAATAGGATGAACATGGATGGTTGTACTTGAACCCTTGAATGGATTTTGAACTCGTCACTAGTAACTTGAATTCTAGGTAAGCCATAAGCATGAACCTTCCACCTTGATCATTTGAACTTGATTTGAACCTTGGTTATTTGTAATGAACTTGAAATGGTGAAGAAATATGGATGATATGTGATGTAGCGTGGAAAATGTACTTGAATCAAATGGAGATGGATTGGTGGGCTCGAAACCAAAATGCATGCCTTGAACCTCAGCAAGTTGTGGCTTGCATCTTCACTTCTAAGAAACCCATGAATTCCCAAAGAATCCATGAACTTCCCAATATTAGCATATTTGAATCACTTCTCTGACAAATCAAAGGATTAAAACTTCGAACCAATCTATTTGAATACTCCATCAATGTTCTTAATTCTTAATGAACAACCTAACTTGCATCATAAGTAATGGGTACTTGAAAAGAGAACAACGCCTTGAATACCACGGATATTTGCCTTATATCTTGTACTTTAGTCCATAAAGGCAATCTTGACTTGCTAAGAAACATAATAGTAATGCATTGAAGAGTCCTTGAAGATGAATAAGGAAAGAAATCTTGGCCTGAAAACCCCCAGCATTCCTGATCTTCAATTCAATCACAAAGGTAATTGTATTCCATCTGCTGAGATCTCAATCCAATATGAAACACTTTGACTTAATGAAAATCCAAGCAATCTTTTAGATGATGATGATCTTAGCATAAGAACCACGTCCTGAGGAATCCCTGGAAATAGGGATACAACTTAAAATGTAACTTGTCATGAAACCTTGATCATGCTCAAAACCAATGGAAAGAAAACCCTAATTCTCCTTGAGGTATACACTGAAGCTTCTGAGAAACTTCGAGGAAAGTGACTTCGATCCTTGATAAGAAGATATTCAGACCCTAGTTCCCTGACTGAGATAATGAGTACTATCTCCACTTGAAATTAATGCATCTACGCAAAATGGTTAGTCATAATAAGCATGCACACATTATCCTATGACCTAATTATCAAAAGATCATGGTCAAAGGCCAGATGATCTTACAGAGAGAACGCTGAGAAAAGGTAGGACAAATTTGGGGTATGACAGATGCCCCTATCTAATTGCATTGAACCCGATAAAATGAGCTACTGCATGGAGTTTATTTTTAGGGTAAAAGTCAATTAGATACAAGAAGACCCCACAATTTGTCTACCAAGAAGAATAAACAAGGTAAGGGTAGATAGTAAAAAGAAAACAACGTGATGCAAGATGGATAGAATAGAATGAGATTCTTTGGATGGCCAAAGTAGTATCTCAGACACAAATGAAAATCTTTAGGTCGCGCGAAGCAGTACCTTATGGATTAAGGCTCTTCGGGTACCTTTAGAGTAGTTTAATGAAGATTAGGATGTTCTCTATTATCGCATGAAGTAGTACCTTATTGATTAAGGCTCTCCAGGGATATTCGGAGCAAAATTACAGCAATAGGGGAAAATATGAGATTTTCTAAACCAATGAAGCAATATCTTATCATCGAGATATTCCAACTAGGGGGAGAAATCACTCAACCTAAGACTCTCAATGTGTACTAGAGCAGTATCTTAACAAGAACACGAGATTCCATAGGCCATATGAAGCAGTACCTAACTGATTAAGGCTCTCCAAGTATGCTAGGAGAGTATCTCGATAAAAAGTATGAGACTCTCTAGGCCATGTGAAGCAGTACCTTATGGATTAAGGTTCTTTAGGGAAACCAAAGCAATGTCTCAAAAAATGAGATTCCCTAAGTTACACAAAGCAGTACCTTGCATGGCAAGGCTCTTTGGGAATAATAGAGCAGTATCTCGACAGAGGTATGAGACTTTTCGATCACGTGAAGCAGTACCTTATCAATTAAGGCTCTCCAAGGATACATGAATAATATCTCAACCACAACATGAGATTCTTTAGGCCAAATGAAGTAGTACCTTATTGATTAAGGCTCTCCAAGGATGCCAAAGCAGTATCTCGAACAAATGAGACTCTCCGATTTAACGAAGCATTGTCTCAAACAATCATATAAGACTTTCTAGATCATGCAAAGCAGTACTTGGTGAAGGCTCTTCGGGAATACTAGAATAATATCTTTACCAAAACATGAGATTCTTTGGGCCAAATGAAGCAGTACGTTATGGATTAAGGCTCTCCAAGGATGCCAAAGCAGTATCTAAAAAAAATGACATTCTCTAAATCACACAAAGCAGTGCCTTATGGAATAAGGCTCTTTGGGAATAACAGAGCAGTACCTCAGATGTTAAACGTGAGACTTTCTAATTCTTATGAAGCAGTACCTCGTGGACCAAGGCTCTTCAAGAATACTAGAACAATATCTCAAAAAAAGGGCATGAGACTTTCTAGACCATGTGAAGCAGTACCTTATGAATTAAGGCTCTCCCGAGGACATTAGGAAAATATCTCAGCAAAAATATGAGACTCTCTAGATCACATAAAGCAGTACCTTACGGATTAAGGCTCTCTGGGGATCTCTAGAGCAGTATCTCAGGCATTAAACCTGTTGGGGAAAATAGTTTTTAAGTAAAATTCCTTTTGAAGGAAAAGGGTCAACAAAGTTCTGCAGGGGAAAGTTCACAAGAAACTTTTAGGATAACCTCTGCTTGGTGAGCACAAGAGCAAGAATGCTGGGGATTTTCAACCGCATGGTTGAAGAATGAATTGCTGGGTGATAGAAATTCCATGAGCAGGTGCGGGATATCAACTCTTCTCGGAGTAACACAGCAAACTTTGAAGGGGGACCGACCGAGATGTTTGCTGATTGATCCTGGATCCCGTTATGATATGATGTTCCACTTTGGGTGGAAATGCCATGCATTGCATGATGCATGAAGTTACGTATGAGGATGTAAATGTTGGGGATTCTTATGTATGTATGAATGCACAGGACTGGTTGGTAAAGCTTCTTGACAGAGAGACCATGCATAAATATGATAATGATTGATAGGATGTCCTTCCTGTTTAGCAAGAATGTCATGTATGATGAATGTTATGCAAATGATTGGGATAGGTCTCCCTTATGAGGGTATCACTGGGGATCGGATTTAGGAATTGCCAGGTGAAATTGGACTTTAGGTTTTATGAAGGTGCCAACGAGGGTGGGCTTTTGGCGGTTACAAAAGAAAATTGGACTTTTAGTTTGGCGTCAAGTGAGTTTGGACTTTTGGGGATTATGAGGAGGCCAACAAGGGTGGACTTTGGTAGTTTCCAATGAAGACTGGACTTTAAAGGGTGAATTTAAAGGTGCCAACAAGGGCAGATTTTAAGTAGTTACCAGCAAAAGATTGGACTTTGGTTGGTAAGAGGGTTTTGACTTCTCGACACTTGGATTTTGATGGTGTGATGATTAGCACACAAATATGGATGCTCTTGGTGCCCCAATTTGATCCCTCGCTGATAAGTTGGATATTCTTTCTTTGAGAGGACCTGAACTCTTTTTCCTGATACATCATTATGGCTTTGTATGAGCGTAGCGACATGATCAATGCATGTTGATTGTGCTTCTTCTACTTCCCAAAGGAGTTAGGATGCCACATTAGTGTGATCTTCTGACACGTGTTGTGAACTCAATGGTTACCACCGTCCTGCACAGTTTTCTTTCATGATTTTGATAGCATGAAGGAAAACTCCTCATTTGCAACTTGTCTTGCCCTAGTCTGTAGGGTCCTTTGAAGTAATTCTCTTTGAAAGTAATCCTACCATGAAATGGTCCAAGATGATTTGCCCCAATGTTTGAATCTTGCAATGGTTTTCCCTTGATCAAGCCTTTGAGGGAATTGCCCCAGATGAGTTGAATCTTTGAGATGGTCTTTCCTCCGTGATCTACTGATACTTGGAAATTTTTTAGCCTGACCAATTCACTGGTCAACATAGTCATTGGATCTCATGCCCCTGTTTCATATGGCTATGAGATGAATTTGGTATTGTTGAATGATCAAGTTCCTCGGACCATTGCTTGGAATTTCCTTGATGCCAAGTACTGACTCGCAGTTAAAATTGTTTATTTAAAAAAGGGTTAATACCCATTTTGGCCCCTGCCATATAGGCGCTTTTCGAAAAACCCCCCTGTAAAAAAAAACTTGCAAAAAAAACCCTAACATTTGAAGATTCTCTCAGTTTTGACCTTCATCACATTCAGTCACTAAAAATGCCAAAATGGCAGGGGTCAAAATAAAAACGCTGCCAAAATGGCAGGGGTCAAAATGAAAACGCTGGCAAAATGGCAGGGGTCAAAATAAAAACTCTGCCAAAATGGCAGGGGTCAAAATGGCAGGTTTTTGGTGACTGAATGTGATGAAGGTCAAAATTAAGAGAATCTTCAAATGTTAGGGTTTTTTTTGCAAGTTTTTTTTTTACAGGGGGATTTTTCAAAAAGCGCCTATATGGCAGGGGGCAAAATGGATATTAACCCTTTAAAAAATGGTAATTTTAATGCAGTGTTCATACAAGTTTTGAAAGTCAATCATTATTAGAATGATGTGATAGTGTGTGACGGATGAACCATTAGTCCAAACGTAGTGCTGGTTTAGCTGGTGTGTGAAAGATATAGCAAGAATATGACAAAAATTAGAAGATTAGCAAATCTCTAGGAGTTAGTTTACGCAACCTTCCTATAGTATGTTTTTAGAATAACCCCTGCCTCAATTAGGTCTTTTGAGGGTTGTAACGTGATCTGGTTCACGGTTATAGAAACCAAAGATCTAAGGCTCAAAATATATTTTGTACCCACCCCTTCTTCGTTATGTTCTCCAGTCTTACGTTCAGTTAGACTTTGTAGCGTGCGATTTTTGTCGGTGTTGCGACCACCTTATCGCCATGGGTTTTTCCTAACTGCAATGGAAGGGATTGGGTGCTACTTTCTTATTTCTTATTTATCATATGAAGCTGGAAAGGAAAGGGAAGTTATCTAAAACTAACCTTGTAAGCAAATGTTTTCTTTAACAAATGCTTAAGAGATTGGGGGGTCCGGGGTCAGGTTATACAATGGGGAGTCGTCAATTACCCATCCTATATGTGGTTATCCATAGATCGTTGGCAATTATACCATTTTCTATTTACCGGTGTTTGTCTGTTGATTGGGAAAGTTTCTCCTTTGGGAGGGTTTGAGAGAGAGAGAGAGAGAGAGAGAGTTTTTGTTGATTTAGGGCTTTCCGATGTTTTTGGTAAGGTACTGGACCTAAGGTTTTTGATTAGGGTGTGAAGGTACTGGACCTAAAGTTTTGGATTGGTGTGCTCGCTAAGATTTCACAATCTTATGCCTACGTATTCCCGTTAAAGAAAACAGGGAAATCAGAGCAATCGTAGTTCCCTCATATTCTATGGGAGGAAAAAGATGGTTGGTGTCTTGTTCGAAGCCCAAGATTGAAGCTAAAGATTTGACTGAGAGAGAATTTGTCATCTCTAAAGGAGATATCTCATCTGTTTATCACAACTGTTGGGTGACTGATTTTATAAAGGAGGATTACTTTAACTGGGATGTGAGAATCCAGTAATGCCATAGTTTCCTTTATGAGGATTTGTCCTGAAGTAGAAAACTTTAACTCAGTGTTGAGCAATGCCATTTTTCCTTAGGAATCTTTCATACTAAGAGAGGGACAATGGCGTGGATGTTTGTAATCTAGAGGCTTGCCACTTACAGCAATTAGATGAAAGAAGAGGATTTACCAGGATAAGAGATGGAATACAACTTGGATTTTTGAATCAACAAGTGTGCCACTTATAGCAGTTATCTGGGATTAAGGTTTGTTTTGATTTTCTGTTTTGATGTGTGATGTACAGAGAAATGTCCTCCTTCAGAGAGGTTTTTGATTTCCTCTGAGGGGATTTTGGTTTTTTGTGTGCCTTGATCAAAGCCCAAGGTTGAAGCTAAAAGGTTGATTGACTCCACTGGGGAGATTATTATCTTTCTTGTACAAAGCCCAAGATTGAGGCTGGAAAGAGACTGACTCTTTTGGAGAATATCATTATATAAAGCCTAAGAGGAGGCTGTCATTGACTTTTGGGGAAGGTTTTTATCTCTCTTGTACAAAGCCCAAGATTGAGGCGAAAAAGACTTATTGACTCCACTGGGGATATATTAGGGGTGTCTTGTACAAAGGCCAAGATTGAGGCTAAAAGGAGATTGACTCTTCTTAGGGAGATTAATTCACAAAGCCTAAAAGAAGGATGGGAGGAATTGACTCCGTTGGGGAGATATTTATACAGTGCTTAAGAGGAGGTTAGAAGGATTTGACTTTGCTGGAGAAAGTTTATATATGTCTTGAACAAAGCCCAAGATTGAGGCTAAAAGGAGATTATTGGCTCAGCTGAGGAAATTTCAGGTGTCTTGTACAAAGCCCAAGATTGAGGCTGAAAATAACTGACTCAACAAGAGAGTGTTTTATCTGTCTTATACAAAGCCCAAGATTGAGGCTAAAAAGAACTGACTCAACAAGAGAGTGTTTTTTATTTGTCTTGTACAAAGCCCAAGATTGAAGCTGAAAAGAACTGACTCAAAAAGAGAGTGTTTTTTATCTGTCTTGTACAAAGGCCAAGATTGAGGCTGAAAAGAACTGACTCAACAGGAGAGTGTTTTTGTTTGTCTAGTACGAAGCCCAAGATTGAGGCTGAAAAGAACTGACTCAACAAGAGAGTGTTTTTTATCTGTCTTGTACAAAGCCCAAGATTGAGGCTGAAAAGAATTGACTCAACAAGAGAGTGTTTTTTATCTGTCTTGTACAAAGCCCAAGATTGAGGCTGACTCTACTGAGGAAAATCATTATATAAAGCCTAAGAGGAGGCTGAAAAAGGTTGACTCAACAAGAGAGTGCTTTAAGGTGATTGACTCAACAAGAGAGTGCTTTAAGGTGATTGACTCAACAAGAGAGTGCTGAAAGGTGATGAGGAAGAAGAAAGAATCATTATACAAAGCCTAGGAGGAGGCTGACTGGGGAATTTATTATACAAATCCTAAGAGGAGGTTATCTTCTGCTGAGGATTATTGAGATTCAAAGGCAGGTCCAAAGTGGGGAATCAACTCTTGTTGAGGATTACAGAAGAGTTGAGGTATCATATGCCTTGAGGTTCTGATAGGCTAGTATTGATGATAAGCTGACCCTTAGCTGGGGAAGTTTAGGATGAAAGATTGAGTTTTAGAACTTATGGAGGTTTTAACTCTGTTGGAGATTGATTAAATGACCAGGGTTTCTCCTGTGTTTGTAGGGAACTTGAGGATTCCTTAAGATCCAAAAGGAGATTAGACTGTCAAAGAGTTGAGTTTTAGAACTTATGGAGGTGTTTTGATGATTGCCCAATTCCATTTCCGTAAATGTTGACAGCCCCGTCAAAAATTAGTCCCCATTGGGAACCTGGTTCTGGCCCTTCACTGGGTAGCGGTTCATCGCAATCTTTCATTTTCAAGTACATGACATCTTCGTCTGGGAAGTCAAATCCGAATGATTCCTGATTGTCAATCGGTTGATGAGCCAAATGATCGGCTAAATACTTCCTTTGACGGTTTTCTGAGCGTGGTATTCGATGTCGTATTCTGATAACAACATCTGTCAACGGGCAATCCTTCCCGTGAGAGCATGCTTTTCAAAGACATACTTGATCGAATCCATTTTGGAGATTAACCAAGTGGTGTGACAAATCATGTACTGGCAAAGACATTTGGCTGCCCAAGCCAGAGCACAACAAGTTTTCTCGAGCATAGTGTACCGAGTTTCACAATCGCTAAATTTCTTGCTTAAATAGTAGATGGAAGACTCTTTTCTTTTTGTTTCGTCTTGTTGGTAAAGTACACAACCCATTGAGTCTTCCAAGACTGTTAGGTATATGATCAGTAGTCTTCCCTCTATCGGAGGTGACAGGATTGGTGGATTCAACAGATATTCTTTGATATTGTTGAAGGCTTTTTGGAAATCTTCCGTCCGTACACAATCTTGATTCTTTCTGAGTAGTTTGAAGATTGGTGCGCATGTCACGGTCATGAGGAATATAAACCTTGAGATGTAATCCAGACGTCCCAGAAATCCTCAGACCTATTTTTCAGTCTTTGGTGAAGGCATTTCTTGAATGGCCTTGACCTAGTCAGGATCAAACTCAATTCCTTTCTGGATGACGATGAACCCTAAAAGCTTTCCTGAGCGAACACCAAACGTGCATTTGTTGGGATTCAAGCAGAGTTTGTACTTTCTCAGACGCTCAAATAACTTTGACAAGTGGGTCACATGTTCCTCTTCTATTTTAGATCTGGAAATTATATCATCGACATATACTTCGATTTCTTTGTGTATCATGTCGTGAAACATAGTAGTCATGGCCCTTTGATAGTTTTCCCCGGCGTTCTTCAAACCGAACGGCATTACCTTGTAAGAAAAGGTGCCCCATGGGGTGATGAATAAAGTTTTCTCCATATCTTCCAGCGCCATTTTGATTTGATTATAGTCCGAGAATCCATCCATGAAGGAGAAGACTTTGAGTATGTGTGGTAAGGGAAAGTCATCCTTCGGACTTGCTTTGTTTAGATCCCTGTAGTCCACGCACATTCTAACTTTTCCGTCCTTTTTCGGAATTGGCACTATGTTGGCCAACCATTGAGGATATTCTGAGGTGGCGAGGAAACCCGCGTCAATCTGTTTCTGCACTTCCTCTTTGATTTTGATGGCCATGTTCGGACGAGTCCGTCTCAGTCTCTGTTTCACCGGAGGACATTCTGATTTCAACGGTAGATGATGTTCCACGATGCTGGTATCCAACCCTGGCATGTCCTGATAGGACCAAGAAAACATATCTGGAAACTCTCTGAGAAGTCTTATCAAGCTTTCTTTGACAATCAGACTGAGCAGTGCCCCAATCTTGACTTCTTTCTTTTCTTCTTCTGAACCCAAATTGACCGTTTCCAGCGGCTCTTTATGAGG
This sequence comes from Lathyrus tuberosus, assembly GCA_022829125.1. Lineage (NCBI taxonomy): Eukaryota > Viridiplantae > Streptophyta > Magnoliopsida > Fabales > Fabaceae > Lathyrus > Lathyrus tuberosus. Next base: position 3,009,627 of record JALAZF010000298.1, on the reverse strand, counting down.
CTCAATAGACCTTTCCTTTTGCCTGAGTAGTCGTGAGATCTGTTCTGGAATTTCTGCGTCTTCTTCTTCTTCAGCTTCAAATACTGGGAATTCAAAGCTAGGAGAAGGCATGGGATCGTATGTTTCAACGGGGTTTAAAACAAGCAATCTGCATGACATGATGATTCATTTTTTAGAAGAGATAGAGAGAATGCAAGAGTGTGTGCAGTGTATTTTCTGAAAAATGCTTGTTTTTATTTATTTTTGGGTTGTTTTAGGATTACCATTTTTTGAAAAACGAAAAGTGAAAACAGCAATGAATGCGGAAATTACAGAACGACGTTATTTTATTTATGATTTTGTCGATTCTTGAAATACAGCCCTATAAAACAAAACTATGTCGCTTTGGGCGAAGCGAAGAGGGATATTTACAAAAAGGTGAGCCCTATAAGAACATCCGTTTCACCTGGGCAGGGTGAAAGGCTAAAACAAAGATGGCAATTACTTAGACTTATGGACGACTTTCGGGACATCGACAGCAACCCATTGGCGACGAACCCCTTGGTGAATCACAAAGTCTGGTACCTTATTTCTTGGTCTGTCCTCAGAAATGACGCTGATTTCTGGCGGAGCAGGATCGTTGGAGTCTTCCTCCCAGGCAGAGTTGTCGTAAAGGAACTCTTCTATTGTATCTTGCAAAGTGTTTTCACTCTTAGGCGGATCTCCCCATCCAGTTGGCTGGATGTCTTCGAGCCTGATACTAAAGCTTTTAGGAGCGGTGTACTTGAGCAGTAAGTCGTATTTGCCACTCGGCTGTCCTAAGGTGTCCCATACTTCTGTGGGACTTGAGGAGTCATCCTTCTTGATGACGTTGACCTCAGGAAAAGTATAGTTGATGAACTCTTGTCCTGCAATCATTGCAGATTCATCGTTGTGCTGGATATCTTCTAAATATCCCGAGTAATGATCCCATGACTCGGTGGGGACACGAGTATTCCTTTCAATATTACTCAGCTGATAAGTGTCGCTGGGTTGACTCTTTTGCCCCAAGTTCTCAGTATACGGCTTCTAGATAGGCAAGTCATCCAGGGAATCATACCCACAATTGTCTTTTATTAGATTGTCTTCCTCTAATGAATTGGGTGGACTACGACATCCTTCAGGATCACAATCTCCATAGATCATTCGTACGTCTGATCTTGGTATATATCTCGGGCCCTACGTGGGAAAACAGAATGGCATGTGCGTTTCTTCTTGAGACATATAACCGTTGTGGTTGAGATAAGATTTCCATTCCTCATCCGTATCGGAGGAGTCACTCTTATTGATGGTGTGTACTTCTTGAGACATTGGGTGGAGGAAGCCTCCACTACGGAAGAAGTCATGAATGGGATGAACACTTTCATCTTTCTTGGCAGTTTGGGTACAAGTTGAGGAGAAACCAAGACCTTTCTTTGTCTTGTTATCCGTAGGATTTATGAGCTGTCCTTATCCTTTTGTGTCGTTACTCTCGATTGCTTTGAGAGCATCTTTGTATGAGGAAATCGACGTCCCTCTTTCTGATCGATTCTCATTGCTCATTGACAGTGCCTGAAACTGATTTCCAACAACCTCCTCAAGTTCTACGCAGGGTAATAATGATAAGTTGCTCACGATTAAGGCCTGCTCTCCGCAGACTGTGACTAGCTTGTCATTCTTGACGAACTTAAGCTTCTGGTGAAGTGTCGAAGTGACTGCCCCAGCCTCGTGTATCTAAGGTCTTCCTAGTAAACAGCTGTAGGCTGCCCGGATGTCCATGACCTGGAAAGTGACTTGGAAAGTGTGAGGACCGATAGTTATGGGAAGGTCGACTTCGCCGATAACTGTTTTTCTGGATCCGTCAAAGGCTTTGACAATGACCTCGCTGCCTCTCATCGGAGATCCTTGAAATGATAATCGTATCAGAGTTGATTTTGGCATAACATTCAGGGCTGGTCCTGTGTCTACCAGTACGTTGGCTAGAGCATCGTCCTGGCAATTGACTATAATGTTAAGCGCCATGTTGTGATTTTTGCCTTCTTCCGGCAGTTCTTCATCACTGAATCCTAAATTGTTGCAGGAAGTGATGTTGGAAATGATGTTGTCAAACTGTTTTACCGTCACATCTTGTTCTACGAAAGCTTGGTCCAAGACTTTCTACAAAGCTTCCCTATGAACTTCAGAACTAAGTAGGAGAGATAACATAGATATTTTAGATGGAGTTTGCAACAGTTGGTCCACATTGTTGTACTCGCTTCTCTGGATGAGCTTTAGCATCTCATCGCTGTTCTTTGTAAGTTCTGGGTTAATGGACTACCCGATTTGTTGATTAGGAACTTCTGTTTGAGGTTCCTTTTGTTTAGCGGGTTCTCCCACTCCTCTGTTGAAGATTCGCCCGCTTCGTGTTACTCGACTGATGTCGGCAATATTTACGACGGAGGGTAATGGAGTTTCCTTTCCATTTTTGATTATTGTTGCACCGTACTTGTAAGGGATAACCTTATCAGATTTGTACGGTATTGGTCCCAACAAGTAGATAACCACAGGAGTTTTTTGATTTCTCTGACCGTTATAGGCCACCTCAATCAGTTCCTGGTTGGAAACTTTTCTACTGTTAAGAGGAATTCTTGATTCATCGAGTAAAGGTATTATAGTACAAACGTCTTTGGTCCTCCCATGATCAGAGATTATGACAACGTCTTTGCTTTGATCAAGGAAATAGTCTGGTATCCTGTTGGTCGACGGGAACTTGAACATGGTCGGATCTCTTTGTGGTCCAACTGATTTTGAAGATCCGCTCGTACGAGGTAGCATCCTTGGTTGTTCTCTGAACAAACTCTACAGCGCTCGTAGTTGTAGAGTGGCACCCGACTAGGCCCGCTTTGTATGCAGTACATCTTTGCTAGATCTGTTTCCATCGAGCGAACATCCTGACTTTGATATCTACTAGGATTTCCGTCAGTCATACTGATCTGTTGTGTAGCTTCATCCAAGTAGATTGGAAGCCACCAGTGGTCCAACAAGTGTTGAAGTGTTCTTTGGACAAGTGCACATCCTTGGTCGTCTTCATGGCATTGTTCACAGTTTTGATAATCATGTGAAGCCAGAAAGCCGAGCTTGACTTGCTTAGCGTGTAATTCTACCAGACTGGTATTCATCAAGCGTATGTCAAAGATTTGAATCATATTAACTTGATGGTTACTTCTATCACGGTAATCCTGAATCCATCTGAGATCCATCTGACGTTGGAGGGCCTCTTGTACAAAAGAGCATCCCTGATTGCTTATTGAGCAGATCAGACATGTATTGTAATCGTGCTGTGGCAGATTATGGTATTGACTTTGCCTTGAGTGCTTCACTACCAAGTTGACGTTCATCGCCAGAATGTCGTGGTTCTGAATAATGTTGGGATTTGTGTGGGCCATATTGACTTCACGGATTCGGTGGTCTTGGATCCAACCCAGATCCATTTGTTCTTGTAGAGCTGATTGCACTACGGGACACCCCTGATTATTCTTTGAGCAGATATCACACTGGTGATAATTATGAGGTGGTACATGATCGTACCCGCTCTGTCTACAATGCATCCTGACCAGATTGGTTCCTAACAGAAGTACATCGTGAATTTGATAACTGCGGCTAACCTCTTCCTCTATCAAATTTACTACAGTCTTTTCATGTTGTGGCAACGGGTTCGTCTGAACATTTGGATTAGTATCTTTGAAAGATAAGACCCTGTTCCTGATAAGCTTCTGTAAATCATACTTGAAGCTGATATAATTCTCAATGTTGTGCCCCGGTCCTCCTTGATGGTAAGGGCAAGTTTGATCCACTTTGAACCAAAAAGGCGGATTTTCCGGTACTGTAAGAGGAGACCTGGTTTGGACGTGCCTCTTGGCCAGTAGAAGTGGAAATAGTTTTGCGTACAACATTGGTAAAGGGTTAAACCCTGGTGGTCGTGTTGTATGATTGTTATTATTGTATTGAGGATGAGCCTGCTGAAGAGGCTGTTGTGTCCTTTGCTAATACTGTTATTAACTTGGTTGGCTCTGAATAACTAGAGGTTAATAAGTCAGAGCTGGCGTTGGGTTGATAACGGGAGTTACCGCTGCTACTGGTTGATACCTTCGCCTTTGCTTTCCGAGAGAGATATTACCAATATCTTGCTCTTTTTTCTTTTGGAAAGCACTACCGTATCTTTTGGTACTGCTTGATGGCTCTAAATTTTTGACCAATCGTCCTTCTCGGACTGGTTCCTCAAGGCGCATTCCCATGTTCACCATTTCAGTAAAGTCACTATGCGCACTTGCAACCATTCGGTCGTAGTAAAATGAACTTAAGGTTTTCAAAAAGATCTTTGTCATCTCTTTTTCCTCAAGAGGGGGACAAATCTGAGCGGCAATTTCACGCCATCTCTGAGCATATTCCTTAAAAGTTTCTTTGTCCTTCTGCGACATCGCTCTGAGTAGATCCCTATCTGGTGCCATGTCCAGGTTATACTTATACTGCTGAACGAAGGAAGCGCCGAGATCTCTGAAAGTATTGATCTTGGTGTGGTTTAAACCCATGTACCATTTGAGTGCGGTACCAGTTAAATTGTCTTGGAAGTAATGGATTAGTAGCTGTTGATTCTCTGTCTGAGTTGACATCTTTCGAGTGTACATAACCAAATGACTTTGAGGGTAAGGGTTGCCCTTGTATTTTTTAAAGTCGGGCACCTTGAATTTGTGCGGTATTTTCACATTAGGGACTAGACAGAGGTCTGCGGCGTCCTTTCCAAATAAATCCTGACTGTGAATGGCATGTAGTTCCTTTTGCATTTCCAGGAATTGTTCCTGGAACTCATTCATTCTTTCGTGCATGTCTTTGTTTCCACCTGAAATTACTTGTGGAATCTGTCCTTCCAGGATAGTGTGTACCACTGGTTGTGGTATAGTCATTACGGCGGTGACTCTTGGTGCTTCCATGCCCCGAAGTTTGTAACCTTCAAGAGTTGCTGTCATAACTCTTGTGTCCTCGCTTTCCCAAAGTTTGTAACCTTCAGGCCCAGCAGTTTCTGCTGCAGTTTCTGGGTCTTTAGTGACCGTCGGGATGTATCCTTCAGGGACAAAGTTGATAGGCATGCCCTAGGGGCGATCTTTAGGCATGTGGTATCGAGGATCATATGTCTCCACTACGGGCGTAGATGTGATCTCTGAGATCACAGTCCTTTGTTGTTTCCTCTGAGCTGCTGCCAGGGATTACATGTCATTGTGAAGTTTTTCCAAACTTTCCTTTAGAGCGTCGACTTCTTCTCACAACTCTCTGTTCTCTTCCTCGAGATCGTCCATTTTCTTTTGTCGATTGACCCGAGTATTGTATGAGTGAGACAATTTGACTCTAGAATTTTGACGTATACGTGAGAATCGAAGATAACAAGACGCGTTATGTGAGAATGATGAATGTTATGCAATGATATATATATATATATATTTTTTAGCTTTAATCAAAAAGGAACTTCAACAAATAGATTGCAAATATCATACAATAAAGGGTGGAGACCCTGTTTTATTGAATTCGAAAGATTGCGGAAATGGAAAAGTACAGTATTTTACAAAGTGTTGTAAGGAAAATGGCTAAGCTTATGGATCCTGAGTCCTTTTTGAAGAGAGCCCAGATGTTGGTTATGGTATTTTCCTTTTCTTTGACCGGGGCTCTTTAGCCATTGTCGGGTTGTCAGTCATTTGTTAAGTGAAAGGATCGAGAAGATTTCTTCGGTCTTTTTGACTCTCTATAACATGCTGCTCTAATATCTTAATTAGAGCATCCTTTTCCTTTAACAGTTCCTGAATCTTGGTACACTCCACATTGATGATTCGGTATTTTTTTTTCTAAGAGTTCTTCTCACGTTGAACTTTGTTGAGAGCTACCTGGAGTTTTTCCGTGTCAGACATGAAATAAAGGACAGATTCCTTTAAAGGAAAAACTTCTTGGCGAGAGTAAGGTATCCTCAGCTTGAGGGCTCTAGTTTGCACCCAGTGGAGATAAGGCTCCATGGAGGTACAATTTGGTCTTCCTAGAGACTCTCTTCCTTTCCTGTGAACATGTTGCCAGGCATGCACTATTTCCTTCTTTAGTGCCCTGTCATTTTCCCCTTCCTTGAAGAAAAGACCTTCCAGATGAACATTATGCGGGATATGCCTCATCGGGTATCCGAGTTGACGACGAACTAAAATTGGATGATAGTTGATTCCTCCTTTAGTTCCTATGAGGGGTACATTAGGGAAATTTCCACAACTATCGATGATCTCTATTCCCTCATAAATCCTATCATACCAATCTATATCAGAGTTGGTAAGAGACATGATCCTTTGTGACCAACGTAGAGTACTCTTGTGATCCCAAAGAGTAGCAGACTTGGGTAAATGGGAAATGAACCATTTGTAGAGTAAGGGTACACAACATGTGATCATTCCTCCGCTGTACAGATTCCTTAAGTGTACAGAATGATAAGCATCTGCGAGCAAGGTTGGTACGAGGTTTCCAATCAGAAATATCTTAACAGCGTTGGTATCAACGAAGTTGTCAATGTTGGGAAAAAGGAACAACCCGTATGTGAGTAGGACAAAAACGTCTTTGAAAGCAGTAACGTTTCCTATACTGGCAAAGTACAGGGCTTTCTCCACCAAAAACTTGGTCGGTAAACCTTGGATTCCTCCTTTAGTGGTCATGTGAGTCCTGACTTCTGACTCGTCCAAAGAGAATTCTCTTGCGATGACCTGATCCTTTGGATCTTTCATTCCAGAAAAGGGAGTTTGTTAGGTGATAGGTAGATCAGTCAGATGAGAGTACTCTTCTAACGTTGGCTCCAGTTGGTAATCCGGGAATGTGAAGTAGTGATAAACTGGATCGCAGAACTGAATTAGCTTAGACAGGATTCCTTCAACTAAGTGGACCTTTAATAGAGACAACAACCCTCCATGCTTAGCTCTGAATGCATCAGGGTTGGTGATCATCCTTGCCAACCCCCTTAAATCCTCTAGTTTTGGTGCCTTGAAGGTGTACTTGTGCGTTTTTCTTCTACCGAAATCCATAACGCAATCTCTCTCTGATATTTGCAATTATTGTTTTAGTTTAAATTGAAAAAAGGAGAGAGGAAGAAGAAGAGATTTTTCTTTGTTTAAGAGTTTTTTAGATGAATGCATGAATGAAACACACAAAAATATTGAAAAAACATGGGTTCAAGGGTTCAACATCACGAGCATGGAGTCATGGCTCTACCCATCCCCAAAGGTTGTATTCTGGTCAACTTTTGTACCTGTAGAATGGATCCTAAGGTTCCCAAAATCATTGACCCCCTAGGGATATCAACAGCAAGCTGGTTCACACGAGCGAGCTGTAGCATCCTAGGGTAATCTCATTTGAGTGTAGTATCGCGTATCAATTATTCCCGATAGTCATCGCACTACCAAGTGGTCATAAGGTTAATGCCTACTAAATCCTCAGGTTCACAGGTGCCGCTCTAGGAAAACTCTGCTTTCATAACAATCGGTTGTTCAGCAGGTAGAATCCCACGGGCCCTCGCCTGATTTGGTGGTCTACCAGGATCGCTTATTCGGGATTCACTCCCTATAAGTCCACCCGTCTATGCCACCCCTTATCTTAGGTTTCTCTCAAATTTTCCAGATGCGTATCAATCGCATTCCCATTGACAAAAAAATAAACACGGATATCAAGTAGGAAAAGCAGTATATATATATATATATATATATATATATATATATATATATATATAGTATGATTACTAACAACCTAGACCTCTTAGGAATTTTGCTCCTAAAGACCTCCCTAGCAGAGTCGCCATTTTTCTGTAGCGTACGATTTTGGTCGGTGACGCGACCACCTTATCGCCAGGGGTTTTTCCTAACCGCAATGGTAGGGATTGGGTGCTACTTTCCGATTTCTTATTTATCCTATGAAGCTGGAAAGGAAAGGGAAGCTATCTAAAACTAAACTTGCACGCAAATGTTTTCTTCAACAAATGCTTAAGAGATTGGGGGGTCTGGGGTCAGGTTATACAATGGGGAGTTGTCAATTACCCATCTTATATGTGGTTATCCACAGATCGTTAGCAATTATACTGTTTTTTATTTACTGGTGTTTGTCTGTTGATTGGGAAAGTTTCTCCTTTGGGAGGGTTTGAGAGAGAGAGAGAGAGTTTTTGTTGATTTTGGTCTTTCCGATGTTTTTGGTAAGGTACTGGACCTAAGGTTTTTGATTAGGGTGTGAAGGTACTGGACCTAAAGTTTTGGATTGGTGTGCTCGCTAAGATTTCGCAATGTTATGCCTACGTATTCCCGTTAAAGAAAACAGGGAAATCAGAGCAATCGTAGTTCCCTCCTATTCTATGGGAGGAAAAATATGTTTGGTGTCTTGTTCGAAGCCCAAGATTGAAGCTAAAGATTTGACTAAGAGAGAATTTGTCATCTCTAAAGGAGATATCTCATCTGTTTATCACAACTGTTGGGTGACTGATTTTATAAAGGAGGATTACTTTAACTGGGATGCGAGAATCCAGTAATGCCATAATTTCCTTTATGAGGATTTATCCTGAAGGAGAAAACTTTAACTCAGTGTTGAGCAATGCCATTTTTCCTTAGGAATCTTTCATGCTAAGAGAGGGACAGTGGCATGGAAGTTTGTAATCCAGAGGCTTGCCAATTACATCAATTAGATGAAAGAAGAGGATTTACCAGGATAAGAGATGGACTACAACTTGGATTTGTGAATCAACAAGTGTGCCACTTATAGTAGTTATCTGGGATTAAGGTTTGTTTTGATTTTCTATTTTGATGTGTGATGTACAGAGAAATGCCCTCCTTCAGAGAGGTTTTTGATTTCCTCTGAGGGGATTTTGGTTTTTTGTGTGCCTTGATCAAAGCCCAAGGTTGAAGCTAAAAGGTTGATTGACTCCACTGGGGAGATTATTATCTTTCTTGTACAAAGCCCAAGATTGAGGCTGGAAAGAGACTGACTCTTTTGGAGAATATCATTATATAAAGCCTAAGAGGAGGCTGTCATTGACTTTTGGGGAAGGTTTTTATCTCTCTTGTACAAAGCCCAAGATTGAGGCGAAAAAGACTTATTGACTCCACTGGGGATATATTTGGGGTGTCTTGTACAAAGGCCAAGATTGAGGATAAAAGGAGATTGACTCTGCTTAGGGATATTAATTCACAAAGCCTAAAAGAAGGCTGGGAGGAATTGACTCCATTGGGGAGATATTTATACAATGCTTAAGAGGAGGTTAGAAGGATTTGACTTTGCTGAAGAAAGTTTATATATGTCTTGTACAAAGCCCAAGATTGAAGCTAAAAGGAGATGATTGGCTCAGCTGAGGATATTTCAGGTGTCTTGTACAAAGCCCAAGATTGAGGATGAAAATAACTGACTCAACAAGAGAGTGTTTTATCTGTCTTATACAAAGCCCAAGATTGAGGCTAAAAAGAACTGACTCAACAAGAGAGTGTTTTTTATCTGTCTTGTACAAAGCCCAAGATTCAGGCTGAAAAGAACTAACTCAACAAGAGAGTGTTTTTTATCTGTCTTGTACAAAGCCCAAGATTGAGGCTGAAAAGAACTGACTCAACAAGAGAGTGTTTTTGTTTGTCTTGTACGAAGCCCAAGATTGAGGCTAAAAAGAACTGACTCAACAAGAGAGTGTTTTTTATCTGTCTTGTACAAAACCCAATATTGAGGCTGAAAAGAATTGACTCAACAAGAGAGTGTTTTTATCTGTCTTGTACAAAGCCCAAGATTGAGGCTGACTCTACTGAGGAAAATCATTATACAAAGCCTAAGAGGAGGCTGAAAAAGGTTGACTCAACAAGGGAGTGTTTTAAGGTGATTGACTCAACAAGAGAGTGCTTTAAGGTGATTGACTCAACAAGAGAGTGCTGAAAGGTGATGAGGAAGAAGAAAGAATCATTATACAAAGCCTAAGAGGAGGCTGACTGGGGAATTTATTATACAAAGCCTAAGAGGAGGCTATCTTCTGCTGAGGATTATTGAGATCCAAAGGCAGGTCCAAAGTGGGGAATCAACTCTTGCTGAGGATTACATAAGAGTTGAGGTATCAGATGCCTTGAGGTTCTGATAGGCTAGTATTGATGATAAGCTGACCCTTAGCTGGGGAAGTTTAGGATGAAAGATTGAGTTTTAGAACCTATGGAGGTTTTAACTCTGCTGGAGATTGATTAAATGACCAGGGTTTCTCCTGTGTTTGTAGGGAGCTTGAGGATTCCTTAAGATTCGAAAGGAGATTAGACTGTCCAAGTCTAATGGTATGAAAGGTTTATCTTTGTATGATGCCCAAAAGGAGGTTGATACTTTAAGGGATGAGAATCAACCTTAAATTGGTATGAGGTTTTGACTCTTTGGAAAGATTGATCTAACAAAGGATGACTAAGTTCTGTCCTATACCTTTAAGAGGTCTCGGGTTCTTGTACTAAGCCCAAGAGGAGGCATGAGAACTTCTAAGAAGCCTGAGGGTCCTTGTACAAAGCCCAAGAGGAGGCGGGGATGCTTTTAGGAAGCCCGTGGGTCCAAACCTAAGAAAAGTTCAAGAAAGGTTTCACCGAGAATAATCCTTTCTTTAGTGAACAGTTCTAAGGTTTGAAGAAGTTCGAGAGAGGTTTCACCGGGAATTAATCCTCTCTGGGGGAATAATTTCTTTGACAATTTTCTAATAGTGACAGTCTGAGAAAAGTTTCACCGGGAATAATGTCTTTCTCTTTTGTATAAGCCCAAGAGGAGGCAAGACTGTATCTGGAATTCCTATGGGGAACTAGTTTTGACTGTGTTGAAAGAGTGACCACTGGCTTTATCTAATCCTAGACCTAATTGCCGGGGAAAACTCTAAGCATATATATATATATATATATATATATATATAGACAAGTATGTAAAAGAGGGTAGGAGGACTTACAGGTGAGCAAGCTTCCAGCACAAATATATATATATATATATATATACATATATATATACATATATATATATATATATATATCTGTGTGTGTGTGTGTGTGTGTAAGTATGTAAAAGAAAGCTGTTTAAAACTTACAGGTGAGAAAGCTTCGATTGTAACAGCTCTATGGTTAGTTATTTAAGAAATTAAAGAAAGTTTTGATAACAACTATGAATTTGAACCTAAATCAAAAGGGAAGTTGTTTTGAAAAGATTGGGGTTTACACTTAAGGAGAGGCCCAAAGAATTGTGTATTTACAAAAGGGTTGGGTCTTATAACTCAAAGAGAGGCCCAAAGAATTTTTTTTATTTTTGTACAAGAGATGGGGCTTACAGCTCAAGGAGAGGCCCAAAGAATTGTTTTGAAAACGGCGATCGCGCCGCAGTTTTAGAAACACAGTGGGACTTATACAATAACTGAGGCCCAAATTATTTTATGTACAAGGGGTTGGGTCTTACACTCTATTAGAGGCCCAAATTATTTTATGTACAATGGGGTTGGGTCTTACACTCTATTAGAGGCCCAAAAGTGTTTAAAAAAGAAAAATGGGACTTACAACACAAGGGTATGCCCATATGGTTTTGTTGAAAAGGCGACAATCGCGCCGAAGTTTTCTGAAATTGTATCGGGACTTATACAATAACTGAGGCCCAAAAATGGTTTGTATGTGATAAGTGGTGGGTCTTACACTCTATTAGAGGCCCAAAGAATGTTTTAAAATGTTTGAAAAAGATCAAAATCAAAGAAACCCTAATTTCATTTCTAAAAGTAATTTTTCAAAGAAAATTAATTAAAAATGATAAAAACACCAAATAAGTTTAAATAAACCACTTGTGATTTTTTGGTTAAGGTTTGAAAAATGATGTTTTAATCACAAGATGACTTAAAACTCATTTGGTTTTGAAAAGATCAAGAGAAAAGAAATATTTTCAAATGTTAAAAAACAAATAAAATAAGTTCTTTATGAAAATATTAAATATATAAAATAAAAAATATTTTTTGTGAAATTTTTGTAGAATAAAATATTTTAACATTTTTGTGACCTTTTGCAAAAAGAACCAATAAAAAATGAGTGAGAAATTAATTTTTAAAGTTATTAAAGAGATGGTGAAAAAGTGAAAAGAAAACTAGTGGTAAAAAATTAGAAATGGTCCCCCCAAGGCTTGAACTCACACCCTTGGAGTGAAGAGCTTAAAATTCTACCATCTGAGCCATGTGCGTGGGCTGAAAGAGGATGGTTACAATGAATAATATGTGATAAACCCTTTTGAAATTAGTTTAAAAAAAATATCAAAAGGTCTGGGCGAGGGGGATTCGAACCCCAGACCTCTCCCTTGCTACACACACACATATACTAGTGTTTCCACTAGGGCGCAATGCCAATTCAAACACAATATGGCAAGTGTATAATACATATCAAAACTAGTTGAATTTCTGAAGAATTGCGCCATGGCCATCTTCTCCCTTGGGCAAGCTACGTGAAGCCTCCTATCTCACTCATTTATTAACCATTTCGCATGATATAAAGATGAAATTCGTGTGTTTTGAAATAAGGAACATGATGGAAATATTCAATTTTGTTTAAATTAAGTGAATAAAAAAATATTACACTCTGACCAGATGAACCCTAAAAATTGCAAAAGCTTAATGAAATCACATACACGAATCATAAACATCAATTAATTGAGGGTTAATGATCTACAGACATTCAGAAACACAATGGTAATTTGAAAATATGTTTATGATGCATAATTCATTGAGTTTGAAAGTTTAAGGTTTACCTCTGCAAATCAGAATCTAATTCTGGTTTAGAGGTGTTACAGATGTATTTCAATGATCTGGACAACTTCCTTAGGTGCCAAGGAGTGTGTTTGAATGCTTAGAGTGGATTGATATGAGCTGGGATTTGATGTGGCACCTCAACTGCAACTCTGTCAAGAACTTGAGCAATTGGCTGGTGATTTTGTGAATTTCATGTTCCAGATGTTGTTTTAGTGTTTAGATAACCTACATATGATGTTTATGAGGTTTTGGCATGATTGGTTTGGTTTGAATCACTCTCAATTTCAAAACCCGATAGTGACTTTAGTTAGAAGGCAAATTTGGAGTGAAAGAGAGATTTTGAGTAAAGCGTCAGTTTGGGTGCTTTGGTGTACTCAAACTGATCACAAATGAGCTCTATTTATAGTAGAGCAAGTTTGTTTTGGATGCAATAGTGAATGGCAACTACAGCAGGTCTGTGGCAAATGGTGATCAAATGGAATCTCAAGTCTCCTCTAGCCATTGACTTGAGGTTAGAGCACAGACTATGTGTCTTTAGTGGCAGGGATAAGGCTTGACTGAACTTGGATAACATTGTCTTGATGAATGCCACCTCTATGCATCATTTAAATGCTTTGAAACAAAATTGACCATTTGAAGCATCTTGAATTTTTAGGGGTGCCATGCCTAAACATAGATCCATGGACTTGTGAGGCTTGTGGATCAGTGTTTGTCCCTTGGTTGTTCCCCCTTGAGGTGTGCAGATGGATAACCATACTTGTTATTGCACAAAAACAAGAAATTCGACCAATGACCTATAATCTGATTTGTGAAAAATCAGTTTTGGAGGCCAACTTCCCATGGATGTACCTCTTAGCTCAAGTTGAATTAGAATGACTTGTACTTTTTGAAAAGCTTAAATGATGTACTAAATCATTGAGGTCTAGGGTTTTCATTGATTCATCTTGGATCAATGTGACAAATGCCTCGGAAGTTTGATGTTTCATGCTGAAATTACAAGGCAGAATTTTCACTAAGTGTTTTTGACATATTTTGATTTTTTTACCACTTTGATCCACTCCTAACTAAAAATCCATGAAGAATTGGAGTTTGATATAGTTGAAGCTTTTGTAGAGTGTAGAATGATATACAAATCAGGCTTTGGATCACCCAAAATGGCTGCCTAGATCAAAAGTTATGATCCTTGAAAGTTGGCACCAAAACCATCCAAATTTAGTAACTTAGAAAAATTTTCAATTTTTCAAGATTACCCCTTTTACAAGTCATCTTGATTTCTTGATCAATTCTTGTTCAAATGACATTATAAGTCATATTTTATGAAAATATGAGTCATAAGGATCATTTTTGCCAAAAAAGTCATGTTTTGTCTTTTGGCTCTAGAGCGGTTCGGCGCGTGAAAACCCTAATTCCCGACTTTTGGGGAATGCTTCCTCTGAGGGTAATTTAGCTTTGCAAATGGATTCTTAGGGTTATTTTGAGCATATTGAGTCACATGTTGAAGTCTTGGCTCATCCTCTTGTGAAAATCTCACTCTGGAGGTCCCAGTCGTCCAAAACCCTAATTTGGCGACATCGGGTGTTTCGAGGCTCAAACCACTTAGAATGTGGCAACTTTTGTGCTTGATTTTTGACGTGAGGGTCCTTTTGATCCTTTGTGGATGTTTTAAGAGGTTAGACAAGTTGAAGATCATGTTATTTCTTGATTGATCTTTTGTCTAAATGTTCTGGGAGGGTTCAAAACCCTAATTCTTGATTGTGGTGGATGCTCAACTATCTTTGAGGAGATTGATGAGGCATGATGGTACATCAATATTGTGGTGATGATTCTCACAATGATGGGAAATCTTGGTGGTCAAAATTTGGGGTATGACAGACTTGACACACACATTTATCTTCTGCGAGAGTTTGACAGTGTAATGAAGATGAGGATCTGCCTGATATGGCAGTCACTTTATTTACTTTTGTCATGGACATCAGTGACCCTTTTTACTTTTGACATGATGATCACTAAATCTTTTTCTGCTTTGTTGAGGATTTGAGGACCTCTTTTAATTGACTTGTGACTACCATGTCATTGATCATTGAAGAATAACCGTCATAACTTTTGATTTTTGCATGGTTTCTTCGACACTTTAGGATGTGTGCGAAGAATATCATATAACTGATCCACAGACGGGATGTATTATCTTGAAATCAAATGTGTAGTCAGGTTAACTGAACACTACCGATGCCCCAGGTTAAACGTAAGGGTTTAGAAATCCGAAGGAAATCCCTACTACTAGGCTCAAAGTGGTTGACTAGGGACTATCTCCTTATCTCTCCATTGTTTTGGAAATTGAAAAAATACATGTACATCATCAGCGAGATTTTGTTCGAAAGCATACAATATCAATTATGGGTATTTCGTTTTCGTCATCCTCCATCCAATCTTTGTTAAAGCAACAATGTGATAAAGGAAGTGAAGTGGATAACTATTTTTATATTTTTTGTTTGGTTTTTTTTGTTTTTTTTATATAAGTGAAGAAAAATGAGTGAATACGACATGATTAATTCGGAAAATGCATGATCACTTCATTAATAGTACCTTTCAAAACAATAATGTTTAAAAACAAGTAGCATTTAACAAGAAAGAAACTAGAAATGCAAATGATAAAGAAAATGATCCAATGACTGCCAGCTCTGAGGATGCCTTTTTGTCTGAACTACTGGCTTGAGATGCCTCTTGAAGTCTTCGAACTTATTCGGGCAAGAAGCTGACACGCACCAACAAACTCCCTCCTTGAAAAGATATGTACTTCTTGTCAGTCACCTGTTGTACTTTGGCTTAGAAATCTTTGTAGTCTTCAGTTGAGTGCCCCATTGATCCAACATGATATCCACATCGCACATTAGGATCGTACCCAAGAGGGTATGGCTCAAGCAACGACTTCAGGGACTTGGGCTCTACTAGTGAGTTTCGGACCAGATGCGGCAGAAGTTAACTATATGACATAGGAATGGGATCGAGATGAGCATCCCTTCTTTCCAGGTTGTTTCGAGGCCTATGCTGACTCTGATGCTGATTCTGATGTCCTCAGCCATGAGCTCGTTAATTTGCAGGAGGAGCAGTCCAAGTTTCTGGTATGGCATTCTAGGCATTGCTGGTTGTCTTGTTGGGACCCAAAGGTTGATGTCTTAATCATCAACAATATCAGTGGAATGCTCTCCGAAGTCAGTTTTCCCAGTAAAACCCATTGGATTGTTCAGGATTAAACTATCGGCCTTTGGAATAATGGGATAAGGAATTACCACAGGCACCGGAGATCTTTTGCTTCGCGCGTTGCATGGCCTATTGATCAGGGTGTCTACCTTTGAACTGTTTATTCTAAACATCAGTACTTTGCTGTCAATCAGCTTTTTCACCTTATACTTAAGGGTATTGCATTCTTAAGTAGTATGCCCGGATGACCCCTTATGGAAACCACAGTTTGCATTTAGGTCATATTCAGGTAAGCATGGGTACACAACTGACTGGAGCTTTTGAGGAAAAAATAATGACCTTTGCATTAGCTGAGGAAGAAGTTCACCGTATGACACTGGCAGTGGTTAAAACTAAATAGGCTTCCTTTATTAAGTAACTCGAGGTTTAGTTTGACCGTGATTCTGATCATGAGCTTGGTTCCTCAGCCTTGACTGCGCAGGTTTGGGATAACATCTAGGAAGACCCTCATGTAATGGGTTGATTAATGCAGCCTGCAAAGTGGAAGGAAAGATAGGAGTAAAATCCCTTACTGCAACATTCTGTTGAATTCCTTATTTCCTTGCCATGTCTGTTATAGCCTTCAGGATTTGGTCCACCTTTCCCTTCACTTGATCCATATCCCTCTTCATCATGTTTTGTTCTAGCATTAAATGATCCATCAGTTCTGTATCAAAAGTGTCTAGTCGTCAAATGGATGTTTATGGATGAAAGGTTTAGTGAGATTATTTTTTGTAGGAAATGACATGCATAATGAAAATGGTATGTATCTTTGCTTTTTAGGGAATCCTTCGAATTAATTATTTAGTTATTCAGAAATGTAAAGAACAAACAATTATAAAGCACCTCACATTATTCATTCATAAAAGGAAACATCCATTACAAAGCCATAAAAAATCCAAAACAAATATTCTCAAAACTGGAAATCTAACAGGAAAGGGAAATATGATAATAATTAAACTGCAGATCTGCGGGCTTCACACTCCTTTAATTCTTCCTTGAATCTCTTCATCATCTCTTGGCAAAGGTAGAGGAAGCCACTCACAGCTGGAGGAACGATGTTTTCATCTAATGCCTCTATAGAATCTCTGAGCGTCCAAGGTAGATATGTAGCTAGCTAGTTGTAAAATTCTGCTAGACCATTAATCTTTGCACGATACATGTCTCGGTCACCCATCAGAAAGTGTGTAGACTTCTCATAAGCTTCATAATCATTGACCACCTTTTTTCTTGCTGCCAACCATACTTGACTATCCTCGAGTAGAGCATCATACTGACCTTTCCAATAGTTAGCACTCCTCTTGGCTTCATAGGCTTCTCGATACTTCTCATTCCAATCAGTCTGCATGACTAAAGAAACTCTTATGGCAACCTCTTTAAGTTGACGTTCTTGTTCTTCATTTGTCATTGCATAGAGGAGGGCAACATTGAGTTCTTTGATCTCGGCTTCAAGTTCATCTCTTATCTGCTTATTCTGCTTTGTAGCAAACAAAACCCAGTTCACATTCTCGGCACACTTTGTCCAAGCCCTATCTAGTTTCTCCTTGAGGCCACCTAGACGATTGTCAGCTTGATCAATGCATTCCTTTGTTTTCTTTCTTTTATGTTCTTCCTTGTCCACCCTTTCCTCAATCACCCCGAGTTGTGTCTTCTTTCGCCTAAGCTCATACTTCATGTCATTCTTCCCAATGATGACTCCTTGAAGATTCAGAAGTAGTCCTTTATTCTCCTTTTCCAACCTTGCTATTGTGGCTTTGAGGTCTTCAGCTTCCTCAATCGGGATATGAGTAGGCCTAGGTTCAGGAAGAGGATCTTCCATTCTGACTACAAAAGACATCTTGATTATCTTTATCCTCTGTCTAACCCACTAGAAGTAAGGTTCTTTTGTGACACTATTCCTTCTTCCTAACTCAGTTTTTCCCTTTCTGTTGATTTTCTTCCAAGACTTCTTGATCTTCTCGAACAGTTCGGGGTTTCCCATTTTCTGGTCATGTAGTATGAAAGTCTCTAGAGTTCTCTCTTTAGGAGGTCCTTCCATTGGGTATCCGAGCTGC
Source organism: Lathyrus tuberosus (assembly GCA_022829125.1). Lineage (NCBI taxonomy): Eukaryota > Viridiplantae > Streptophyta > Magnoliopsida > Fabales > Fabaceae > Lathyrus > Lathyrus tuberosus. The sequence goes on along the minus strand of JALAZF010000298.1, from coordinate 2,991,552 downwards.
CTCACAGATAACATAGGATTTGAATTGACATAACCTCGAGTTCCAATGAGAGGGAGGTTATGGAATTCACCATAGCTAGATATAACTTGATCATACGCTTGAGAATACCAAGAGAAATATGTAGGTAGGAGAGATACCATTTTTTTTGGCCCAACTATCATTAGTTCGTTCCACAAAAGGTTCTTTCCTTGGAAGGTGCATCCAAAGCCACTTGTACAACAAAGGAGAACAACAAGCAATTAGTCATCCCTTCTTTGCATGCCTCCAAGTCATATAGTAGTAAACATCAGCTAAGAGGGTTGGTACGAGATTTTTCGTGAGAAAAATGTTGATGGCAGTAATGTCTATGAAATCATCCACATCCACATTAGGAAACAAGACAACTCCATAAATATCCAACGCAACAGCCCCGTAACAAGCCTCCCAACTTTGAACTCTTAAAAGAGTTTCAGCTCTCCCCGAAAGAAAAGAGAGTAGGAACCCTTTGACGCCTCCTTTGGACTTCCAATTAGCAGTAACTTCCTTCTTATCCATGTGAAGGGCTTTGGCTATGACCTCATCCTTCAAAGATCTATCTACCCATATGAATGGCAACTTGTTCTTCATCGAAGTACCCACCAAGATTTCAAACTCTTCCAACGTTGGTGCTAGCTGAAAGTCTTGGAAAGTAAAGCACCTTAATGGAGCATCATAAAACTGTGCAAAGGTAACAAGCATCTGTGAATCCACATCTTAGTTCAAAAGGTAGAGTAGCTTGCCATAATCTTTCCCAAAATTGCTTCTGGCGATAGCAGACATTTGAGAAACTAACCCACGCAATTCACCTAGTTTAGTCTTCCTGAATTTGAATGTGTGACAACTTTGAGTGTTAGAGCCCATAATTCATGAATTCCTATTAACAATAATTCTTAGATTCCCTGGAAATAAAATGTGAATGTTACGAGTATGAATATGCAAATGTGTACGCAGAGGTTTTAGGATCATAGGATCACAAGCAATCAGATTGTGAAGTTGAAGTAAAACAACGGGTGAGTAACCGGTATTATTGATCAAAGGACCCCATGGGTAGGCTCTAGAAGGTAGGTGTCTAGAGTCATGAATCCCTATCAAAGACATTATTACCCTGATTAAGGTTCATCAGATAATAATACCTTTGAAACGATCTCCTCTAGGTGAGGTCTTCGTATCGACCCAACGAAAAAGGTTCCTTGTGGGCTTTTACTACACAACCATCGACACAAGGTTTCTAAAACAAGGTTCTCAGAGTCATAGATCGAGGATGAACCCATCACTGTTAACTAGTAATATGTTCAAGGGATCTCATCTGATTGGGCTTTCGTATTAAACCAACGAATCCAACGGTCTCGTAGGTTAGTACTACATAACCACTGTGGATAGAACAGGTTAAAGGTCCTTAGAATCAGCAATTCAGGCCTGAAAACATTATCACCATGATGAAGGTTCATCGAAATAATAACATCTCCAAGGGAATCTAATCTAAGCGGGGTTTTCGTATCGGCCTCATGAGGAAGAATCCTCGCAAGTCTATACTAGACAACCACCATCCTAAGCTTATGTTTTTTCACAGGCTTGGGTATAAAGCCTATCTCACAAAGTCCATGATCAAGAGCCCAACATAATAATAATAATAATAGTAGTGTAGATAAACATATAATTAAATAAGCAAGTAATATAAAGCAAGTACATAAACAAGAAGAAAAATAACAAACGGAAGGAAGACAACTAAGCTAAGTCCATATTCATAACTAATTATCCTAACTTAGGCTTGACTCTAGCATGGAGAAATTATACTCCCCGGCAGAGTCACCATCTGTCGTACCTCAAAAAATACGATCCTCGCAAAGGACGCAGAAAAATAGTGTTCGAACAGAGTCGTCACCAAACTTGAATTTATTCCAATGAAGGAATAGGAAAATATCGAGAAAACCTCTTTAAAATGGAAAATGGTCATCGTAACCATATCTGGGTTCAGGAGTCGGTTATGTGAGGGGAAGGTATTATCACCCCCTCACATCCATTGTACTCAACAGGAACCTCTTAGTCTAATTAGTGGTTTTGGAGTGTTTAACTATGCTTATTTGTCTTCTTCGAATAGTAAAGATATTTGCAAAATGGTTAATTAGTGTTTTAGCAAAAACAATTGATTTTATTATTAGAGTGAATAGGAAGTTTTTATTAAGGTGCTCGCCAAGGATTGGGGCCCATGTGCTTACGTATTCTCATTTGGGAATGAGGACTCAGAGCAATCGTAGTTTGACTACGTGTTACGATGAGAATTAGATATCAAGTTATTTATTAACTTGAATCACTAATCTTTAAATATTCACCAACGAACTTTGTTTTATCCAAGGGAAAGGGAAAAGATCGTATAAAACCCTAATTTTGCAATGTAACAACAATGCTAAGAGATTGTAAGGTTCGGGGGTTGGTTATACCTAGGGAAGGTGTTAGCATCCTAAGCATCTATAGTACTCTATAGGAACCTCTTGCTAGTATTTGTGTTATTGTTTGCTATTGTTTTATGTTTGGGTTTTATGGGTGAAGATAGGAACCTAAGGGTTTATTACTAAGTATGCTTGCCAAAACTTCGCGGTCTTGTGCCTACATATCCCTACAAGGATGGAATCAGAGCATTTGTAGTTCATCTCACTAAGGATGAATGGACACTTGATTATGATCAAGGTTCAAAGGGGGAGATAAGTGTTATAGTCTTAACACTTACTTGACTTAACAAAGTCAAAGAGTTGTAAGTTCTACCCTAAGTCTAAGTTGAAGGGTAATGACTCTAACAAGGCCAAAGGGAATTGGGTATTTCTAAACTACCTATGACATTAAGTCAATGAAGTATGCTTTCCCTTGTATTAGGAAACAAGAGGCAACTAAGGATGGAATATAACAAGCTAACATCACTTGGGAGAAATAACTTGACAAAATTAAAAGAGTATGAACAATATGGATGATATGAACAAATATGATATTCAAATAAGATATCAATTTCAAGTATTCAAAGTAACATTGTAACATGATGTTAATGGTAGTATGACAAATATTAAAGCACATGGTTATAACCAAAGCATAAGGGTGGATGTGACAACATCTAAAGTAAAGACTTGACAAAGTCATAAAGAACAAGGTAACAACCAACCACATTCGAAGTTTAAAGAAGTTATAAATCAACATGGTAACAACCAAAGTAGGTACATTCAAACAAAGATGTTACAACATCTAAACAAACATGAGATATAGTTCTAACAAGACTAAATCATGGATGACAAGTTTAAGTACATAATTAGGGTAAGCATGCATTAAGGTTTGATAACACCACTTAATCATGAATACAAGACAAGTAAAGATAAGTTGTAACAACACTTAATCATGAATACAATTTAAACATTTCAACATGAATAAGTCATCAAAACACTTAAGCATGATAAAATTCAAGTATGAAGTATGACATGTATAAGTTATAACAATACTTAAACATGGATGAGAACAAAGTTCAAGATTAACATGTATAAGTTAAAACATCACTTAACATGGAGAAAGTTTAAAGATGAAGTAAGACATGTATAAGTCAAGACATTACTTAACATGGTAACAATCAAGATTCAAGGTAAACATGTATAAGTTAAAACATCACTTAATCATGAATACAATTTAAACATGGACAGGTAAAGATAACAACCAAGGCATACTTGAACAAAGAGACATGTTTATGACAATAACATGTGGATGGAAGATGCATCATACAATGGATGACATGTGAGCATACATATAGATGGAAAGTTAAAGTATAAACATCATGTGAACAAGTTAAGACATTACTTGAACATTCAATCATGGGTACAAGTTGAACATGTTTAAGATAAGTAGGTAACAACCAAACATACATGTTAGGGTTCAAACATGATCTTAAACAAGGTGGAAAACATCACAAAGGTTTAGACATACAAACATGTATACAAAGGCATGTTTAAGACGAAAACAAAGATTTAAGAAAACTTAAACACAGTATGATCAACACAAGGCATATGTGCACATCAAGGTTCATACAAAACATGAAGGAAAGTCACATATTAAGGACAAAAAGACCAAGCAAGAGCTCATGGTATGAACAAAGTTTCAACATACATTTACATGTAAACAGACACTTGAAAATGCATTAAAATCAAATTGAAACAAGGATACACAAGTTCAAAACATCATACAAGGTTCATACAAGTTGTAGGAGTTTCATACAAGTCAAAATGCACAAGGAAAACCAAGGGATCATTCATAAGAATCAAAAGAAGTCTTAAGAAACCCTAAAAACATCACTTAATTTGAATACACGTAAGTCCAAGAGAAAATAAATATTTTGGAAATTTCTTTTCACAAACAGAAAATAGACAACATCATGAGAATTTGGCAAAAAGAATGGTCCAAAAATCATTTAAAATGAAGAAGTTATAACATTTTGAATTTGTGAAGAAAATAAAGTCCTAAAAAAAAGGGAGTGGCCCTATGGGACTTGAACCCACGCCACTGGACTTACATCTCAAAACAAATACCAGTCCAACTAAAGCGCGCATGTGATATTAGAATGGAAGCATACATATATATGTGAAAAACTCTTTAGAAAATGAAATTAAAAATAACACAAAAGGTCAGGGGCGAGGGGGATTCGAACCCCAGACCTAGAGGACAAGCATACACACGCACAACACACTCTACCACTGGGGTGGCCAATACATCCGTGTATTAAGCCCCCTAGTTAAATATATATTTTATTTTCAAATGGAAATGATAACTCAGCGCCAACTCAGCTTCTTCTTTCTCCTTCGCTCACTCTTTTCTCTCTCTCTCTCGTGCCCTAATTATATCCATGGATGGGTTTTCAACTCAACCTTTCTTCCTCATTTCCCAACCAAAATTAAATTTGTAAAGATCAAACTTGAAGCATTTTTCACAGGGAATCTGAATACATCAATAAATCACCCTAAAACTAGTTGTATAAATAAAAAATTACTCAACAACAGTGCAACACCATAAACGTTTAACATGTCTAAACATCACATGTTTAGCTCATTTAATGCAACAAAAGCTTCAAACAGAATGTACATGATTTGAAATACATATTGCTTCACAAATAAATCAATAAAAGTGCATGCATAATGAGTTTGAAGATTCAAGGATCTTACCTCTTGGAGTCAGTCCAAGGCTTCTTCAAATGCTCTTCCAGAAGTGCAAAGATAACCTCCTTAGCATTGTTGACCCTTAGAGAGATGGTTTGAATGTTTAAGAGGATTGGAAATAACTTCAAGAACCAAACATGTGTCTTCTTGAAAATGAAGGTGTGAAAATGGTGAATGTGGTAGCGCTTGATACATAACTTGTTTGATGATTGGAACAAGCTCTAAGGAGTGTTTAAGGATTGGTTTGTGGAGTTTCTTTGGAGTATGCATGAGGGAAATGAGTTTGGCTTAAGAACTTGCAAAAATAGTATGTTTTTGCAAATTCTGTTGGAGAGAATGCGTACTGAGGTTTTTGTAGGTGATTATTGTTTGTTTTGAACCTTGAGGAAGTCTGTTATTTATAGGAAAAAGGTGGAGGTAAAGAGCTGGTCAGATTACCAAGTTCTTGATCTTTTGGCTTGGTTGAGTTACAACTTGGTAGTTTCATAACTTTGTGTCATTTCAATGCAATGTACCAGCTCCTTCTAGGGTTGTTGAGAGGTTCAGACATGTTGCTTATCAGTACACAACCTTTTGAGTGCAGAAGAAACCATTGCAATTCTCAAGACAAGTTGACTTTGGCTAAAAGTGGCTTTATGCAAATGGAAGTGCCATCTTTCTTCCATAAATGGAAACATTTCTTGAACAATAGCTTAACCACTTGGATAATGCTCCATTTTTGTGTGTAAAATTATGATCATGGATTGATTTAGAAGTAATGAGGCCTGAAAAGTGGGATCATAGAGTATAGCTTAGAGATTTTGTCAAGAACAACTTGTGGAATTGGCATGAAAACCAACTCTGTGACACCAACTTCCTTAATTCAAAACTCTCAGATCAAAAAAACTATGGATGAGTTCTTGTACTTTTTAAAAAGCCCCAAACATGCTCTACAACTTTCACGTTTGATGAATTTCTTGATTCTCAATGGATCATAGTGAAAACTGGCTCCAAAGTTTGGTGCTTTTTGTGAACAAAACTGCCTTGAAAAATTTTCTAAGTGTTGAAAGATTTTTCACAACTTGATGGCTCCAAAACTCAAAATCTACGCACTTTTTGGAGATTAACCCGAATTGACAAAATTTTAGTATGTTGTGAGGGCTTCATTTTGATCTTTGGAACACAAAAAATGGTGGCCTATATTGAAAGTTATGACCTTTCAAAGTTGGCACAAAATTAGGGTTTTCATCCATACTTAGACAATTTTCAACTTCTCTAACTTTGCCCCTTTTGCAAGAAACCTTCCAATTCTTGATTTTTCATGCTCAAACTCATTGATAAATCATGTTTCCATGAAATTTAGCTTGAGGACTTCAATTTTGATCATAAATCCCAAAAGTCAAAGAGTTGCCTTTGCGGTTAAAAGCTTGTGTATCCGATGAATTCAACTGTGTGATTTTCAATGATCTTGCATTCTTGAACCTTGTAAACACCATGGATGAACTATAAGGATGTATTTGAAAATCGTGAATCATGTCCCAAGGCTTGGGATCATGCTCTGATCAAAAGTCAAAGGTACAGTTGACTTTTCCTAATGAAACCCTAATTGGTGGCCAGATGAAGTTGAGCTTCAATGAACTTGTAACAAGACCAATTTGTACTTGATTCTTGATGGAGAGAGACCTCTTGAGTGTATGTACACTTGGAAGGTTGATGATCAATCCAAGATAATGACTGATCAAATAAAGATCCTCTTGATTCTCTTGGTACAAAACCCTAATTCACAAATGAGACAAACAAAAAGTAACTTGAACAAGGATAGGGTTAACAATGCAATGTGCGATGCTCCTAGAATGATGATGAAATCAAGGGTCAAAATTTGGGGTATGACAGTTGCCCCTATTTAAATAAATTTACTGGACGACATGAGTGGTGACAACCCTCATGGAATCAAAGTAAAAGGTATTTAAATACAGAAATAACCGAAAATTTTGCCCCTAGATGCAATGGCATGCTATGCTACAGACGAAACTGATTCTCAACAATGCTAGGAACAATGCAGACATGCGATGAACTCTAGTATGATGATCTATAGTGGATTAATAAATGCAAAATGCAGACAAAGACGACAATGAGTAAAGACTCCCTAGGGATAAAAGAAAGACAACACTGGGGATACTCTAAGTGGTTGATCAACGGGTTCAAACATGACCGGGAATCACTAAGGACATCTGACAAGAATTATACCTTATTACAAGAGATCAACGACAAAAGGGAATCCCCATAACAATAGGATACAGCAGAACAAGATCCTCATAACAATAGGATGCAAAGTAGAATGAGATCCTCATAACAGTAGGATAAGCAGCAAGATCCTCATAACAATAAGATTGGTGGAGAAATAATCCTCATGACAATATGATACAAAGCAGGGTAAAATCCTCATAACAATAGGACTGGCAAAACAGATTCTTATAACAACAGAATCAACAAAATAGGTTCCTCATAACAATAGGAGATAAAACAGATTCTTATAACAATAGAATCAACAAATAGGCTCCTCATGACAATAGGAATGACATAGATTCTTATAACAATAGAATCAGTGCAACAGGATCCTCATAACAATAGGATTGGTCCAAAATTCCTCATAACGATAGAGATAAAACAAAGTTCCTCATAACAATAAGATAAAGTCCTTATAACAATAGGAATGTGTTGATAGTACCTTTATAACAATAGGGACGGTAGACAGAGAGAGAATCCTCATAACAACAGGATTACTAATCCAAAAGGGATCCTCATAACAATAGGATCAATAACACATATTATTGGATTTTTCAAGCATCCAATCTTCTGGAAATTCCTTAAAGCGAAGAATTCAGACATGATCTTCAGAAACCATCAGGAAAGGTACATGGTAATCAATTCTTCTGTACGTGCCAAATCAATTGGACTTAGATCGCGAACAAAGGTATCATGACCAACTTTTGACGGATTAGTGCTAGTGACAACTAGACATCAAGGGGATATCGGTGACAACCAAAATAGCTTACCAATGACAATTGGATTTCAAGCAGATTTACTAGGGGGAAAAATATTAGTAGCGAACAATACTTTAAGACACCAAGAATAAACAGACTGGTGAACGCCAGTGACAACTGGGGAAAAGATATATGGTGACGACCAAAGGAAATAGATTTAACAAACGTGAGGCGTAGGGATAACTGGTCTTCATGGGGAAAGAAAACTAGTAATAACCAAACCCAAAACAAAGAGCTAATGCTAAATGCACATGCTTGAACATGATATGAATGATCATGGCATGCAAACGCTGACTCTTGGAGAGACACGATTTTAGTGGAGATACTTTCATAGGGGAATGAATCCTGAATATCAGTAATTCAAACAAAAGTACCATAGGATAGACATCGGGGAAGCATCCTCAAACTTGATGATTACATAATTGATCAACGGATCAATCCAGAAGTGCTATCAGCTTGAACTTTCAGTGGGGATTTACAAATGGTATGACAATGCCTTTGCAATCTTAAAGCTCTTTGGGGATGTACAACCTTGTTGGAGATTAGGAAACCTGATCGGGGGGTCTCAAAAGAGATATGAGCTGGTTGATCTGTGATCATATCTTCTCAAATAAATAGAAAGTTCTTTTGAATTTTCACCAAACTTCACAGAGTGATGCCATTTAGTGGAAGAAAAGTCAAAAACCTTGATGACTTGTTGGGGATAAACAAACTGCCTGGGAAAGAGCTTGCCACTTGTCGTCCAAAATAGGAAGTTTGAGAACCAAACAAGTTGCTTAAATAGAGAGACCGCCGCCTGTTGTCTGGGTACAAATTCCAAGAAGATCCAAGAAGATGTTACAACACTACTGGAAAAGGGGGGAGTTGTAAGAAACTCACAGATGGATGAAATAAACATCCAATTCATTGAGGAAGCACGAGGCTAAGGAGATTCATTAGGAATTCTGAGGTCGCCAACCGGGTGGTCTTGCGTCAAACCTATCGCAATGGCTTGAAGTGAACACTCACCGGGTAGTTGCCATAACCACTTGAAGTAGATACTCACAGGGGAATCACCCAAACATGTCAGAGTTACCTGAGGTAGAGACCCTTTGGGGATACGTGTAAGGCAGATCACAAGGACACGCTTGCTTAGGAGAACACTTAGTTCTACACTGAAAAACTCCATGGTGGACAACTGCAAACCTAGTGACCAAGACCAACTTCAATTATCAAATGCCCCATATCATATGGTTTATGAGAAGATAACATCTCAAGAGGATTTTACAGAAAACGGACCATGACGATGCCTTAGTATCTTCAAACTCTTAGAGATATTCAACGAATCTCGATGTAACTACCCCAGATTGGTTGTATTCTTTGCGTCAAAGTATTCGAATCAAGCACTCCAGTAACAACGGGTCTCCATAAATGGACTAGGGACTACCAGGTTACCAATATCGAGAACTTCAGTAACGATTGGGAAAGATAAGTGTCCATGCTTAGCAAAAGTCTTCAGGTAACATGCCCCTAGACATGGTCCTCTTCTAAAAATGATTGGCAATTTACTCATCATAGTTTTATGTCTCGAAAGATTAAACTCATCACTGATGCTCATATGCAAGATTCTATGCTATCAAGCAAAGTTAGCAAGCAGAAAATGCTAATTTTGAAACTGCTAATGCAACACATATGTTTGTTTTGAAGTTTTTCTTCAAAAGATATCGTGATAACTTGTGACCGAATCACTAGGATATTGCATTAATTTTCTTTTGCAAAGCCAACAGGATTTTAAGCATAGCTCATAGGAGTCAGGAACATTATCTCACTGAGTATGCTTTCAAAATAAACCTGCCTCAATTAGGTCTTTTGAAGGTTGTAACGTGGCTTGGTTCACGGCTTATGAAACAAAAGATACAAGACTCAGTTTATTTGTACCCACCCAATCTTCGTGATGTTCTCCAATCCTACGTTCAGCTTAAGCTTGATGCAAGCACTCATTTCTCAAGAGGAGTTTTAATATGGTTGGGGAAACATTGAGGCTTTGGACACGACAATCATTTCACCTTTTTTGTCATTGGTGCTTGGTCACACGACCTTTGTTTTTTTAATTGAGGATATTTAAATAAGAACGCAAGTGACAGCTGGACTTCAAGAAATGACTGGTGACAACCAGATATTTAACAAGATGCCAGTAGCAACTGGACTTTGGGTACCAATGACAATTCGATTTTAGTTTTGACCTTGTTTTCGCTTTTTGCGTTTTTGTTCGTTTTCCCTAACTTTTGCCTGGACTGGTTCTTTCGGTTTTGAATTTAAAGTCCAGCGGGATGCCCCAGTTTTGCCTAAGTCTCCTTCATAGGTTTTGACTTAGCGGGCTTTTTCTTTCTTTTTTATCATTTTTTATTTATGAACAAAATGTGTGACTCTAAGTCATTTTGACTTGTTGAGAGGGTTGTGACTGCCTCGCTCCTTAACTAGTAGCAAACTGTTTTAGGACACCAATGACAATTGGATTGTTGAAACGATACTAGTGACAATTGGATTTTATGATACCAATGACAATTGGATTTTTGAAACGATACCAGTGACAACTGGATTTTATGATACCAATGAGAATTGGATTTTTGAAACGATACCAGTGACAACTGGATTTTATGATACCAATGACAATTGGATTTTTGAAACGTTACCAGTGACAACTAGATTTTATGATACCAATGACAATTGGATTTTTGACCCCGAACCTCTTAATGTGTGAGGGTACAGTGAAGTGGATCCTCGGATATTCACTCCTCTTTATGAATGTTTGGGTGCTCGATCAGCTTTACTGAAAACTACCCTGCCCCTGGTTAAAAATGAGGGTTTTTTGATCTGGAAGAAAACTCTTACTTCAAGGCCCGAAGAGGTTAAAGAGGGATTATCTTCCTTATTTCTCCAATGTTTGGGAAACTGAAACAATGCCTTACATCATCAACAGGTTTTATTCAAAAGCATACAACAAAAGATTTTGCGTTTGATTTCATCATCATCCTTCCAATTCTATGCCTAAGCAAGAGATTGGGTGGTATTTGGCATTATAAAGCAAAAAAGTATTTAAAATGAGTGAATATGAGTGGATTTCTTCAAGATAAACATAATCATTGCATTAATCATTCAAAATAACAAGTTCTTACAACTCCAAAACAAATGCCTTAACAAACACAGAACGTTACATATGAAAAAAGCAGTTAAACATCTGACAAGACATAGCCTAAAGAAACATTCTTCCGCATCAGTCCACCATGTGCAAGGAAGAGCTTGCTCCACGCTCTAGCAAAAGGGTGATTTGAACCTGGGGCTTACACATTTTGAAGGACATAATGCCCTTTTGAACCAACTCTTTCACCTTTTCCTTGAGGACATAACACTCCTTAATGTCGTGGCCGGGTACCCCCTGATGGAGAGCACAAAAGGCATCAGTCTTGAAGTAGCTCATATGGATCACCGGAATAGCTAGTGGAGTTTCTTTCTTGATCAAACCCTTTTGTAAGAGGACAGGGAACAACTTGGCATAAGACACAGGGATGCCCCTAGAGTCACCGCTCTGTTCAACTGACTGATTAGTGGAGGAAGAAGAACCATCCTGACGTTGAGAGAGGACCAAATCTTTGACCAAAGTAATCAGACGCTTTTTAGTAGTCTTCAAGTTTGCAACCTGATCTCGGAGCTCTTGGTTTTCTCTTTCTTGGTTGTCCACCAAAGCCTTCATTCATGGTAGTGGAAAATGTTCCCATGTGGGCCTTCAAGGTGGCAATCTCCTCGTGAAGTGCTTGGTTTTCTTGTTCCAAATGATTCATCTTCTCTTGCTCGAGTACTAAGGTGATGAACTTAGTGAACTGGAGATGATAAGACAGAATGAGTTTAAGTTGAAGAAATGCAATGCAAATGTGACAACAGATGCAAAAATGTAAAATGCAATGCAAAAGGTTTCGTGGAACTTAATAAATATTTGCAAACATCAAGATATATCAAGAGAAAACTCATTTTCATTAATCAAAAGAGTGGATTACAAATTTAGTACTTCTTACAAGAGTCCTAAACAAAAAGCTAACAAAAGTCCTAAGGAGATTCTCCTAGTAACCTAATGTTGAGCTTCTTAATTTGCTCCTCCATCTGAGTCTTCTCGAGAATTAGCTTATCCACGATCAGCTTCTAAGGAGTTGACTGAGGGCTAGAGGAAAATAAATCCTCTTGCGCCTTCCTCTTCTTACAAGAGAGTACTTCTTCAGTCTTCATCTGTTGTTGTCTTTGGAGTTCTACGTTCTGTTCGACGACAACTTGATACTTATTCTTCCAAGCATCTCCTACTTGTTGCGCTTTGCTCAAAGCGATCTTCAACTTCTCTACTTCAGACATGAAAATCAGAGTGGGCTCTTTCTTCAGAGACATGGGCTCTTGAGGAGGATAAGGCATCTTCAGCTTGATGGCCCTATCTCGTACCCATTGGAGATATGGTTTCAAAGAAACACAATTAGGTTTTCCCAAGTCTTTCTTTCCTTTCCTATGCAAATGGTGATAAGCAACCACAATCTTTTCCTTGAGTTCCTTGCCATCTTCACAATCTTTGAAGAAGATATTCTCCATATCAACACCACTGGGGTTGTCTTTCAGAGGATACCCTAGCTGACGGCAAGACAAGACTGGATTGTAACTAATCCCTCCTTTGGTACCAAGAAGGGGTACATTAGCAAAGTCTCTACAGCTATCAATGATCATTACCCCCATCATAGACACAGTTTTACCAATCAATATCAGAGTGAGTAAAAGACATGATCTTTTGTGACCACCGCAAACCATTCTTAATATCCCAAAAAGAGCTAGATTTGGGCAAGTGAAAAATAAACCACTTCTACAGTAATTGCACATAGCATGTGATTTCCTTTATGAAAGTTCCTTAGGTGAATAGAGTGATAAACATCTGCTAACAAGGTAGGCACTGGATTCTTCTTTAGGAAAATCTTGATAGCGTTGATATCGACGAAGTCCTCAAAGATAGGGAAGAGAAACACACCATAGATAAGTAAGGCAAGAATATCCTCGAATGCATCCATGCTCATGTTATCTGCATAGTACTGAGCTCTACCTATCAAAAACTCTATGGTCAACCCAAAGACTCCTCCTTTAGTGGTCATGTTGGCTTGAATTTTAGACAATCCCAAATGTGTGACTTTGGCAATGTCTTGCACCTTAGGATCTTTCTCCAAGATAGGAAAGGGAGACTCATCAAGGATAGGCAACCTAACTAGATGAGAGTACTCTTCTAATGTAGACACAAGTTGATAGTCAGGGAAGGTGAAACAATGCTAGATTGGATCATAGAACTGAAGTAGTGTAGAGAGAAGTCCATCTTCCATATTTGTCTTCAACAGTGATAAAAGCTTCCCATACTTGTTCTTGAAACCTTCTTGGTCTGCAACCAAAGCTTCCAATCTCCTTAGGCCATCCAGTTTAGGACTCTTGAAAGTGTACTTCAAAATCTTTTTCCTTTCAGAATCCATGACAATTCTATGATGTTTGCAAACAAAAGCTCTAAGTTCCATGAAATTTGGATGAAAATGATGCTTATGAATGCATGTATGCAAAAACATAGCAAAGATCGCACACAAACAAGGTTTAAGGCTTGCATGAAGTCAAAGGTTCACCTCTCCCATTAGGTATGTACTAAGGTTTATTTGTGTACCTGTACAACGGGTTCTAACAAGTTCCCAAAGTCATTAGTCCATCTTTCAGATATTATCAATTTCCTAATTACTCGGAAGTTAATAATATTCTCAAGAGAACATTTTTTTAGTGTAGTATCACATATCAAATATTTTGGGTTTACACCCTAATAGTCATCGCACTACGTTCCTAACAAGGCCAAGTGAGGTTAAAGGTGATTAAAGGATCTCAGCTTCGTAGGCTCAATCAAGAAATAATATTGTTTTCATAATCTCTTGATCAACAATACTTATTCTCAAAAGCGCCTCAACTAAGTGGTGATTTCTCAAGTTAGCTTGGTCGAGAATTAACTCCCTATAAGCCTCCTTGAATGTACCGCCTTCCTATCTTATTTTTGTGCTCAAGTCCAAGGTCGGGACTTTATCTCAACACACAAGGTAACAACCCCTGAACCAACAAAACAAACCAGCAAGCAAACAATAGTAAATATAAGCAAGTTAGGCTTAACTTATTTAGTTGTCCCCAGTGAAGTCACCATTTCTGTTACGGTGAGAATTGGACATCAAGCTATTGATTAACTTGAATCACAAATCTTTAAATATTCACCACCGAACTTTGTTTTATCCAAGGGAAAGGGAAAAGATCGTATAAAACCCTAATTTTGCAATGTAACAACAATGCTAAGAGATTGTAAAGTTCAGGGGTTGGTTATACCTAGGGAAGGTATTAGCATTCTAAGAATCTATAGTACTTTATAGGAACCTCTTGCTAGTATTTGTGTTATTGTTTGCTATTGTTTTGTGTTTGGGTTTTATGGGTGAAGATAGGAACCTAAGGGTTTATTACTAAGTATGCTCGCCAAAACTTCGCGGTCTTGTGCCTACATATCCTCACAAGGATAGAATAAGAGCATTTGTAGTTCATCTCACTAAGGATGAATGAATACTTGATTATGATCAAGGTTCAAAGGGGGAGATAAGTGTTATAGTCTTAGCATCAGAGTCATCCAAGAATAGCATTGGATATAAACAAAATTCCATTTGAAAATCTTCACTGGGGACATCCAAGAATGGCATTGGATGGCAAGGTTAAATATCAGAAATATCCAAGAATAGCATTGGACTTAACTGGGGAAATGGTATCCAAGAATGGCATTGGACAAAAGAAATCACAACATCCAAGAATGGAATTGAATGAAGTGAGAAAAGTTCTGGAAAATACATCATAAGTATCCAAGAATGGCATTGGATAAAAAAGCATTCACAATATCCAAGATTGGTGTTGAATAAAGTGAGCAAGGACTTTTAGGAATGGCACTGAAAGGTAAAAGTAAATCATTACATTCAGGAATGGCACTGAATGAGAAGTGAGAAAGACATCCCGGAATGGCACTGAATGCAAAGGAGAAAACTCATCTAGGAATGGCACTGAAATAACAGATAAAACTTTCAGGAATGACACTGAAAGATATCCAAGAAAATCTGTAGAGGATTACAGAAGAAAGGTAAAACTTCCAGGAATAGCACTGGGAGAAACAAGAGGAACAAGGTATCCAGGAATGGCACTGGAGATCAAAAGAGACAAACATCCAGGAATGGCACTGGAGTGAAAGAAATATAAATATCCAGGAATAGCACTGGAATGAAAGAAGACAAAGACCCAGGAATGGCACTGGAAAGAAAGAAGACAGGTAAACGACAACATTCAGGAATGGCACTGAATGAGAAGGCAGGTAAAAGTTTTGGTAGGTGCCAAGTAAGTTGGACTTTGATCACAAGGTAAGATGTTGACAACAACAGGACCTCGGAAAAATACATATGAGCACGAAGCACACTTCGAGCTATAAAAATATGTCTATGTGTGGTATATGAATGATTTATGTATGCAATGCAGATGATAGGGACAACTGAGATAGAATCCTTTGTGAGGGAAGAAAAGGGGACTCTGATTCCTCAACACAGGGAACACTGCCCACTCTGCTTGGAGAGAAGATGTTGAACACATCTCTGTCACACTTATGAATTGTATCATGCTGATGGTCTTTAGAGAAAAGACATCTTGAGGATTCTTGGAGAAGACTGCCTCAGATTGATTGACTGATGAAAATAAACTGATCATAGCTTCAGTTTGACTGCTGCAGGGGAAGAATGAACTGATTATGGCTTTAGTTCTAAAATGAATGTTGAGTATAAACTGATCATGGCTTCAGTTGCTATTGTTGGGGATGAACTGATCATGGCTTCAGTTCTTGAAATAAATGTTGAGAAGGCTAAACTCAGTATGGGTCTTGAAGGATATCTTCTGGTTAACCGATTCTGAGAATAACTTGCATTGAGCAACAAATCTTGGAATGATTCATAACAGGATCTGGAAGTAATGTGCCCCTGATAGGATCACTGACCAAGTTTCTCAACTGTTTGAAATTTTCTTAATGAGGAAAGTTTTCCTGCAAATAGGATTATTCAAATAAGCATGGTAATTTTAATGCAAAGCTCAATGCAGTTTTGAAATCAAAAATCATTTTTGGAATGATATTATTGATGTAAAGCAAAATGAATCACTTGTCAAAACACGGCGGTTTAGACATACAAAGTGAAAGAGAAAGCAAAGGTATGACATCAAAGCAAATGATTGGCAACAAACTTAGGAGTCAATTTATGCAACCTTGCTGTAGTATGCTTTCAAAAGAAACCTGGCTTCAATTAGGTCTTTTGAAGGTTGTAATGTGGTCTGGTTCACAGTTTTTGAAACAAAGGATATAGGCTCAAAGTTCATTTGTACCCAACTCATTCTTCTTGATGATCTCCAGTCCTATGCTCAGTTAATTCAAACTATGCATTCAGGTTCCAAGAGATTTTTGAATTGCAACATTGTTAGGATGATGGCTCAAGGACCAAGAGATTTTTTGACATGGCAGTCACTTTTTTCTTACAACATTCTGTTGTTTTTGATGAGGACCTCAGTCAACTCGTTTTGTCTTTGAGGATTTTGGTAACCTCTTGATTGATTTTTTGTTATCCCTAACTTTTGCCTGAACTGTGTCATTTGAGCTTACAGTCAGCGGGATGCCCCAATTTTTGCCTAAGTCTCCTTCATAGGTTTTGACTTAGCGGGCTTTTCATTTGATTTTTTTTTCATTCTCTCTTTTTTTTTAAAGATAGTGACTGTCTGGCTTAATGATTACGGTGAACCATCATTGGCTTTCGATTTGAAAGACATCTTCGACACTTCTTTGATGTGTGCGAAGGAAAGCTTGTGATTGCAATGATTCTCCTGTGTTTAAATACACAGTCAAATTAACTGAGAACTACCCATCCCCAGGTTAAAATTGTGGGTTTTTTCGTACAGAAAGAAACTCCACCTTCTAGGCTCGAAGGGGTTGACAAAGGATTAACTTCCTTATTTCTCCAGTGTTTGGGAGTTGAAACAATGCCTGTACATCATCAGCCAAGTTTTGATTGAAAGCATACAGTCCGGCAATTTCATGTATTTCATTTTCATCATCCTCCCTCCAATCTTTGCATAAACAAAAGTTTGATAAAGAAAGTGAACAGGAGATATATTTTTGTTTTTTGAAAAAGAAAACAGAAAGATGCACACAGTGGATATAAATGATTTTGAACCAAACATTGCAATGCTCATTTCATTGAAATTACCATGAAAGTACAAATAAAGTTCGAAAGCAAACAGTCAATACAATCAAAGATAAATGCAAACAAAAAGAAACAAGGCCTAGTGACTAATCAGCAACAAGGATGAGTTGTCCTGTCTGAAACACTGGCTTTAGGAGATGATCCGTCTGAACTGACTCAAACTTCACTTGGCATGCTCTGGCAAAGGATTGTTGACAACATTGGTATTATCATCAAGAAATGACAGAATCTTTGAGTTCACCAATTCTTGTACTCTAGCTTTCAATGCAAAGCAACCTTCCAAGTTATGGCCCGCCCCACCTCAACTGGGAGAGGATTTGGAGGAGGAGGTAGATCCCTCATTGTAATCAAACCTTTCTTTACAAGACATGGATACAACTCAGTGTAGGACATCAGGATAGGATCAAATTTAACCCTCTTGCGATTCTGATTTTGTCTAACAGCCTGACGAGGAGCTTGAACTAGTTGAGCATTGACAACAGGAGCAGCTGCAGCTACATATTATTGTTGCCTGCGACGAGGTTTCCCTTCAACTTAAACAGCATGGGTATCACCATCCTTTTTCTTTTGAAAATTCCCAGCATACTTTTTAGCACCACTAAAGGCTTCAGCATTAGTAATCTTTCCTTGATACCTTCTTCTAGTCTTTCTCCAATAGTGACTAGGTCAGTAAAACCAGATGATACACTGCCTATCATCTTTTCCCAAAAGAGTGACTGAAGAGTGCATGAACAATCCAGTCAATTCTTTTTCAGCCAAGGGTGGCTCCACTTGAGCAGCTAGCCCTCTCCAGCGCTGAGCGTACTCCTTAAAGGATTCTTTTTCATTCTGAGACATGTTTTGCAATTGGCGACGGTCAGGTACCATGTCCAGATTGTACTTATATTGCTTTAAGAAAGCATCAGCCAAGTCTTTCCAGCTTTGGATACGGTTCTTCTCAAGTCCCATATACCATTTCATTGAAGCCCCACTCAAGCTGTCTTGGAAACAGTGAATGGGAAGTTTGTCATTTTTGGCATGAGCAACCATCTTGCGGCAGTACATCACCAAGTAGGTTATGGGATAGTGCACAACAGAATGCACAACAGACTGAGGATCAGTGAACAATGGAGCTGAAGATACTAACAGTACAGACGGGACAAACACAAGAGTAGTTGCAAATGGTGGCGAGTAATTCGGAGGTAACCCAAATTCTGGCCAAGTAGAAGTTGGATGCTGAGTCAATGAAGGGTCAACAACAGCAAGTAAGATTTCAGAGATCACAGTCCTCTGAGGTGGTTCACCTCTAGCAATCAGAACTTGCAGCATTTCTGTGAGCCTGGTCATGCCGGCCTTCAACTCATCAATTTCCATTCTGACTTCGGCGTTGTGTTGTTCTTGGTTTTCCATTCTCAATCTGATAGTAGCTCTAGTTCTGTATTTGTGTTGAGGAAACAGCTTGATGGTGAACAGATAACTGGAGAAGGAGACAAATGAAATGAGTTTCTGAGACAACTGGGAAGAAATGCATATGTATGCTCATGGATGCAAGAGTGCATGGATGCAACAACTACAAACAAGATCACTCGAAGCACACAGGTTCAAAGGTTCGAGTCACGAGCATGAAGTCAAGGGTAAGAACCAATCCCACAAAAGGTGTGTACTAAGGTTTTGTCTTCATTGTACCTGCAGAAAACATCGGTTCTAACAGAGTGCCCAGGGTCCATAATCCACTATCAGACACACCAGCGCACCGATTTGCTCAGAGGTTGGTAGTTATCCTCAAGAGAATCTAACCTGAGTGTGGCATGGCGTAACAGCTAAGTCAGATTTGCATCTTCATAGGTTCCGCGCCACAATCCTAAAAAGGCTAAGATGGGTTAAGGGTTACTACCGTCCTCAGTGTTACAGGCTTCTATGGAAAAAGTAACGCCTTCACGATTGCTCGATCGGCATCAGTAATTTCAAAGAGGCAACCACCGAGTGGATGGATTCTCAAGTTCTGCTTTTTCAGGATTCGACTCCCTCAAAGCTCCCATGACTATACCATCCTCCCTCAAAGCTCCCAAGCAACTGTCCATCACTCATATCCCAGGAACTGATCAATGGGCAGACACACTCACAAAACCTCTTCCCTCTACAAGGTTCCTTGAACTTAGGCACAAACTCAAAGTGAGAGACTCCCCTTGAGCTTGTGGGGGGAGGGTATTGGAATAGTAGTACTGTATAACTCAGAACTGATAGGTGTCAGTCTGAACAGTCTATTGTAATGTTCTAGAACCTGCTAGTGCAGGTAGTAGTGATTGTTATAACCTCCTAGTGCAGGTCAGTGCTATTCTTGTCATATATAAGGAACTTTGTGTAACTGAATCATTATCAATCTGTAACAGAAAAAGAAAAGTTAGTTACAGAATGAAAACTCTCTCTCTCTCTCTCTCTCTCTCTTCACTTTCTAATACCTTTTATGTTTAATTTAGTTTTTATTTTTTTATAATATACAGAGTTTTTTTATCCCTTTTGAGTAACACTTGTTTGTTAAGTTTAAAAAAGTTATTTTTATCTTTTACTTCATTTTAGTAACCAAGTAACAGGATATATGACATTTCATTGAGAGACGGACGAAGAGGAGGGGGACATAGTGAAAACAAATTTTCCATACACAGTACATCTTCTCTTCAAAAGAAAACCATCATCTATCCACATAAAATTTCTACACACCTCATACATAATACTCCCTCTATCACCATCTCTTACAAGGCTTCACCCTTTTCTTTTTCATTTCTTCTTCTTCACTCATACACCATAAACCAAAAAATTTCTTACAAACACACTACTGCATTAACAACATAACCCTGTATTTTTATTCATGCAACAAATACTACAACCCATATCTAAACACTAAAAAGCTCACATCATCAATATCACTTCCATTACATGTTCATAAAAAGAACCAACAACCATGAAAACTCATATGACAACATAGTAAAACCATACACATCTTCTTCTTCCATCAAAAACTCTCCCTCTCACATATATCTCACTCTTCATTTTCTCAATGACAACTTATTCATGAAGATACAACAAAAAAATCTCCAAAAAAAGAGAAAACTTTCCATACATACCATTTCCATCCTTCACACTAAAGCTTTGCCTTCACCATAACCTTGCACAAATCTTTTTCCTCCACAACCTCATGTTATTTGACCATCCAACACCATATAATAACTTCTTAAAAACTCTCCAACAAAAAGTAGTGAACAACAACAACAAGCCACGATAACTACACATATACCACATAATAATTTTATTCCATTCACCAGCACCTTCCTCCCACATTACTGCAGTGATCCAACTTTCACAATACAAAAGCTACAACGACTCACTTCAAGTAACAAAGCTCACAACATGCTACACCAAACTTCCTTAGAAACCGCACAACACACAAAAAGGTCCATGATACATGCTCCTTGCAACAAAATATGAAGTCTTCAATCCATTATCTCCAATCTCCTTTCACGTTAAATCCGCTGCAACTAAATCCCACAGCTTGAAAAAAATCCAAATAACAACATAATAATAAGAAAAGGAAAGACGAAATCGCACAAAACTCCAAACCACTCCAAAATGAAACCAAACCGGCTGCACCCTTTCATCTCATCTGCGCCGTACATCACATGGCCACCACCATGTTCGCACACAACAACACATTTCCCACCAGAATCGCGCTCAGTCGCGCAATCGCCATCGGAAACGCGTCTCCCCGCCGAAAGTCACGCGAAAGACACCCCATCGTTATCGCACTGTTAAAGGTTGGTTGTTTATCTCATTTGTATTATTTTTGTTGTTTTGATTTTGTTTTCAATTGATGGATATAGAAAGCTTGTGTTTTTCATGAGAGAAAATGGTCTGTATATTTTTTGGTTGTTAAATGGTCATTTTGTCTTTTTCAAATTGAAAGTTGAGAGAGGTACTGCAAATATGAGACATTAGAAAGAGTACTCATTCTTTTCTTTTTATTTTACAGTGCTGTGTGTCAAATATTGATTAGGGGGATTTTGAATTTAAAAAAAAAAAACTCACATTGCTCAACTTTCTATTTTTTTTTTCATTTTTTATTTCACTTTTTATTTACTTATTTACTTTTTTATTCTAGGTCTTTATGTTTACGCTAATTGTTATTTATGGTGATGGATTGGGCCCAAATTAACTTAACTTTTTTGCGCCCTACACATTTCTTTGTGCCCCCTTTTCTTTTTTTAAATTTAATGTTGCTTTCTATTTATTTTCTTAATAAATTTATCTAGATGAGTAATTAATTATTTGTTGATATATTAGTTATTTGTAGTTAAATTCATTAATTGATTTTTAATTGTTCAATAGAATATTTGATTAATTGTTGTCTCGATTTCATTGTGTTACGATTTCGGAAGTTAAAATCCAGTCTAGTTTTCGAAAACCGTTTAAGCACATAGATTGTTGCTCGACTTCTTATAGAGCAATTCTTACATGAATCTACTTTAATTTAGCTTAGAGCTAAACTCGATTGCTTTAGATTTCGATTTATTTTGAGCCCCGCGACCTACAATTTTCCTAAAACAAAAATTTTCCTAAAATAAAATAGAAAGAAGAGGACTATTGGAACCTAGCATTCTAGCAGAACACTCGAATGATCGGTCTCAAGTCTCGCACTTTGGGATAACCGTTCATTTTTTTCTTTCGTTCTTAAAACACTTAATAATTAACTTGGACAAATAAGGGTTGTTGAGATCTAGCATCTTGGCGTAAATCTTTGAGCAATTGATTATCATCAAGCGTTCGTTGTCCATCAAATGATTTTTCTCATAATCTTGAATAAGAAAGGGCCATTGAAATCTAGCATTTTGGCGCAACTCTTTGAACAATTGATTTTCATCAAACATTCACCATTCACCTAAAATACATTCAACCAATCAAACTTTTTTTTCTCGCCGCCGTGCCACCCAAAAACCTTTTTCATAAACGTGAGATATTGTGTCTTGAGACGATGCAAAACATTGCTTCATCCACAAACGATTTTGAGTTGAGATAAGAGGCGTTTCCTACTAATGTTAATTTGTAAATCCATTATGATGTGATGCAAACGTCCGTTTCTCACTTGTTTTGGGTAAAACAATGTTTTTTGTCTAATGCGACTAAGTATCTTTCGCTAAAATCGACTAACAAACAAACATTTTCTACCCAGAACTACGGATGCTCTGATTTCTCATTTCACAACGAGAATACGTAGGCACAAGGGCCCTAATCCTTGGCGAGCAACCTTTTTCTTTTTTCACCGTAGTCCCCTAACTACGAATGCTCCGATTTCCTCATTGCACTATGAGGATACGTAGGCACGAGCTTGCGAAGTCTTGTCAAGCCCCTAGTAATAAAAACCCTTAGGCCTCCTTTCTCTTTAATAAAAATCTAAAAAACATTTCTCTTCTCTATCTTTTCCCACTCAATAAGTAGAAGATTAGAAATTAACATAACCTAACATACATTCGACCCTAACTAAATGGTTCCCATTGAGTACAACGAACGTGGGGGGGGGGGGGGGGGGGGGGGGGTCTTAATACCTTCCTCATGCATAACCGACTCTTAAACACAAATATTGGTTGCGGTGACCATATCATTGTCTTTCTTTTAGGGGTTTTATTTGATATCTTCCCTTCCCCCTATTGGAATAAATAAAGATCGCTGACGACTCTGTTAAGTCCATCCCACGGGTGTGCGATTGCGCTTCGCGAGGTCGTTCTCATTTTTCGAGATACGACAGACGACAACTCTATTGGGGACATTCCCATCCCTAAGTGAGTCAACCCTAGTTTAGTTAGGTTTTCGTTTGTGTGTTAGATTTGCTTATGTATTATTCTTTGTTATATGTTTTCTCTATTTTTGCTTTATCGCATTTATATTTGTTTCTATATATCATGTGTGGGCTTTAGGATTTGATATCATGAATAAAGCTCTACACCTGGGCTTTGTAAAAAGAAGAGAGAAAACATAGTTTAGATTTGGAAGTTGTGTAGTGTTTAGTCACCAAGGGCCACCCCTTGTGTGCCTAGCATGAAGACTCCTCTAGAGTAGACATATTCATATATCTCGTTATAAGACAGCTATCTTGTCGCATGACACTGATTCATGAAGGGTTCGTGACTCTAGGACCCCCTCTTAGAACCATTTTTTGTTTTGGTGGTTGAGTAATGTTGGACTCCAAGGACATCTCCTTATTGCAACCAACATAAAAACCTCGCTTAGAAGAGACATTTTCGTCACTCTTGTCATAAAGCGGCTAGCCTGTTGCATGACGTTGATACGACTAAGGTCCATGACTCTGGGAACCTTATCCATCAACCTAGTAACTATCTTGTGAGCAGTTTATGGGTAGAAAGCATAAAAATGTCCACTATAGGGAGACATACCTAATAGGGTGTTCTGATTTACTCGTGTTATCCCAGATTCTAACCATACCTGCATTGCATTTTCATTGCATAAAAAAATCATACATTGCATTTGCATTTGTCAACATGCATTGCATTTCATTAAAAAAACAAAAAAAACACTCATCCTCATCCTGTGTCTAACCCGCTGCTGATTTCCTGACACCTACATCAGACTTGAAGCGGGTCTCGCAAGCTCATGGACCCTGGAGAGCAAAACCAGATTGTGTTAAGAGAATACGTTGATCTGATAGCAAATCAGTCGAGCCAACTCATGGAGGCTATGAAAATTTTGGCAAGGAGAGAGGATAATGTCAACGAACTGCCATCACTGAAAATATTCGACCTGAAGTAAGCGTCCATGCTCAACCTCAACCTGTACGGATCCCAGTTGAGGCCCCTGCTATTCAAGAGCATCCTATTTCCGAGACAAACATTCCTTAACTCATGATGCTATTGAGTATCATAGTTTTGCATTCTCAGAGCCAAAATCCCAAAGGGCAATCCCAGTGAGGAAGACCAAGAGACCAGAGGTTATTGAGATGGATGAAAAGTGTCGTGTGCTGGATGAAAGACTTAAAGCTATAGAGGGGCATGATGTTTTTAACCTAGATGCTTTAAACATGTATTTTGTGCCTGGCCTAGTTATACCCCCGAAATTTAAGATACATGAATTTCAAAAGTACAAAGGGAATAGCTGCCCAAAGCAGCATTTGGTGATGTTCTGCCAAAAAATGACCGCCTATGCTCTCGATCATAAGCAAATGATTCATTGTTTTCAAGACAGTTTGAACGGGGCATTGTTGACTTGGTACATGGAATTAGAAAGAAGCCATACTCAGTCACGGTCGGACCTAGCTAACGCTTTTTTAAAAGCAATACCAATACAATTTGGATGAGGCTCCCAATCGCTTCCAATTGAAAGACCTATCTAAGGAGAGTAATGAATCGTTCAAGGAATACATCCAAAGGTGGAGAGAGTTCACTGCTCGTGTTCAACCGCCACTCTCAGAGAAAGAATTGGTGGATATGTTTATGGATACCCTACAGAGCCCATACTTCAAAAAGATGGTAGGCTGTGCATCAACAAGTTTCTCCATCCTGGTGAAAGTTGGAGAATATATTGAGAGCGGTCTCAAGAGCGGAAGAATCCAAGGTGCCTTGAATATCC
Organism: Lathyrus tuberosus; assembly: GCA_022829125.1. Taxonomy (NCBI): domain Eukaryota; kingdom Viridiplantae; phylum Streptophyta; class Magnoliopsida; order Fabales; family Fabaceae; genus Lathyrus; species Lathyrus tuberosus. Next base: position 2,966,391 of record JALAZF010000298.1, on the reverse strand, counting down.
AGAGCATTGAGAATGAATCCCTTAATGATTCCCAAGAGGAAGAGGATGATGAAAACCATACATCTTCTCTTCAAAAGAAAACCATCATCTATCCACATAAAATTTCTACACACCTCATACATAATACTGCCTCTATTATCATCTCTTACAAGACTTCACCCTTTTCTTTTTCATTTCTTCTTCTTCACTCATACACCATAAACCAAAAACTTTCTTACAAACACACTACTACATTAAAAACATAACCTTGTATTTTTCTTCATGCAACAAACACTACAACCCATATTTAAACACTAAAAAGCTCACATCATTAATATCACTTTCATCACATGGTCATAAAAAGAACCAACAACCATAAAAAACTCATATGACAACATAGTAAAACCATACACATCTTTTTCCATCAAAAACTCTCCCTCTCACATACCTCTCACTCTTCAATTTCTCAATAACAACATATCCATGAAGATACAACAAAAAAAACTCTCCAAAAAAAGAGAAGACTTTCCATACATACCATTTCCATCCTTCACACTAAAGCTTTGCCTTCAACATAACCTTGCACAAATCTTCTTCCTCCACAACCTCATGCTATTCGACCACTCCACCACCATATAATAACTTCTTAAAAACTCTCCAACAAAAAGTAGTGAACAACAATAACAAGCCACGATAACTACACATATACCACATAATAATCTTATTCCATTCACCACACCCTTCCTCCCACATCAGTTCAGTGATCCAACTTGCACAATACAAAAGCTACAACAACTAACTTCAAGTAACAAAGCTTACAACATGATACACCAAACTTCCTTAGAAACCGTACAACACACAAAAAGGTCCATGATACGTGCTCCTTGCAACAAAATATGAAGTCTTCAATCCACTATATCCAATCTCCTTTCACGTCAAAACCGCTGCAACCAAATCCCATAACCTAAAAAAAATCCAAACAACAACATAATAATAAGGAAAGGAAAGACGAAATTGCACAAAACTCCAGACCACTCACGAATGAAACCAGCACCCTTCCTTCTCAGCAGTGTCGTACATCACACTTCCACCACCACGTTCGCACACAATAACCCATTTCCCACCAGAATCGCGCTCAGCCACACAACCGCAATCGGAAACGCGTCTCGCCACCGGAAGTCATGCGAAAGACACCCCATCGTCATCGCTCTGCCGACGGTTGGTTGTTTATCTCATTTGTATTATTTTTATTGTTTTGATTTTGTTTTTAATTGATGGATATAGTAAGCTTGTGTTTTTCATGAGAGGAAAATGATATGTATATTTTTTGGTTGTTAAATGGTCATTTTGTATTTTTCAAATTGAAAGTTGAGAGAGGTACTGCAAATATGAGACATTAGAAAGAGTACTCGTTTTTTTTCTTTTTATTTTGCAGTGCAGTGTCGCGTGTCAAATATTGATTGGGGGGATTTTGAAATTAAAAAAAAAACTCATGTGCTCTATTGTATAGGGCACTGCATTGCTCATCTTTCTATTTTTTTTTTCATTTTTTTTTTTCACATTTTATTTACTTATTTACTTTTTTATTCTAGGTCTTAATGTTTATGCTAATTGTTATTTATGGTGATGGATTGGGCCCAAATTAACTTAACTTTTTTTGCACACTACCCATTTCTTTGTGCCCCATTTTCTTTATTTTTTTAATTTAGTTATGGTTTCAATGTTTTTTTTAATTTTTTGATTAATTTATCTAGATGAGTAGTTAATTATTTGTTGATATATTAGTTATTTGTAGTTAAATTCATTAATATTTTTTTAATTGTTCAATAGAATATTTGATTAATTGTTTCGTCGATTTCATTGTGTTACGATTTTGGAAGTTAAAATCCAATATAGTTTTCGAAAACCGTTTGAGCGTATAGATTGATGCTCAGCTTCTTATAGAGTGATTCTTACATGAATCCACTTTAAGTTAGCTTAAAGCTAAATTCGACTGCTTTCAATTTCGGTTTGTTTTGAGCCTCGCGACCTACACTTTTCCTAAAATAAAATACGAAAGAATAGGACTGTTGGAATCTAGCATTCTGGCGTAACTCTTTGAGCAATTGATTATCAATAAGCGTTCGTTGTCTATCAAACGATTTTTGTCATAGTCTTGAAGGAGAAAGGGCCGTTGGAATCTAGCATTCTGGCGTAACTCTTTGAACGATTGATTCTCATCAAACGTTCGTCATTCACCTAAAATACATCCAACCAATCAAACTTTTTTTCTCGCCGCCGTGTGACCCAAAATCCTTTTTCATAAACGTGAGATATTGTGTCTTGAGACGACACAAAACTTTGCTTCGTCCATAAACTATTTTAAGTTGAGATAAGAGGCATTTCCCGCGAATGTTGATTTGTAAATCCATTCTGTTGTGATGCAAACGTCCCCTCCTCACTTGTTTTGGGTAAAAAGAATTCTATTGAATGCGACTAAATATCTATCGCTAAAATCAACGAACAAACAAACATTTTCTACCTAGAACTATGGACGCTCGGATTTCTAATTTCACAACGAGAATACGTAGGAAAAATGACCCTAATCCTTGGAAAGAAAACTTTTTCTTTTTTCACCGTAGTCCCCGAACTACAAATGCTCTGATTTCCTCATTGCACTATGAGGATACGTAGGCACGAGAATGCGAAGTCTTGTTGAGCCCCATAGTAATAAAAACCCTTAGGTCTCCTTTCTCTTTAATAAAAATCTAAAAAAACATTTCTCTTCTCTCTCTTTTCCCACTCAATAAGTAGAATATTAGAAATTAACATAAGCTAACATACATTCGACCCTGACTAAATGGTTCCCGTTGAGTACAACGGACGTGATGGGTGTTAATACCTTCCTCTTCCATAACCGACTCCCGAATTTAGATATTGGTTGTGGTGACCATATACTTATCTTTCTTTTAGGGGTTTTATTCGATATCTCCCCTTTCCCCCTATGGGAATAAATAAAGATCGGTGGCGAATCTGTTAAGTCCATCCCGCAGGCGTGCAATTGCGTTTCGCGAGGTCATTCTGAATTTTTGAGGTACGACACGTTTGAACTGAAACAGGATGAAATGATTTGAAGGGTTTAAAAATGATTGATAAGTGGAAACGATTTTGATTTGGGAAAGTGCTCGACGTTGGATCGAGTATTTGTTTTTTTGGTCTTTTCTGAAATTGGTTGATTTTAATCTTTGTATTAATAATCAATCAAGACAATAAAGCAGTAAAGGAAAGCGGTAAAATTATTACATATTTAATGGGAATGGGGGTACAAGTTTGTCGAATGGGGATATACAATCTAGTAATTAATAATGCAAACTTAAATAAACAACTGTAAATAACAAAAATAATAACAATGGAATCAAAAGAAAAATTTATCAGTGCAATGCTAACTTAAATAAATAACTATAAATAGTAAAAGTTTAACAGAATGGTAAAATTTATCAATGGAAGATAAGAAATTGAAATAAATCATAGTTTAACTATTGAAATTTAGCGATATGTTAAACAATCGAAATGTAATTCATGTAGGAATCAATCCTATCTGAGGCCGGTCAACAAAACATTATGTATTCATGCAAATTTCTAAAGTTTAATTGAATTTTTAACTCCGAAATCACAATGCATCAGTAAAAAACCGACAAGACCCAAAATCAAATTTTTATTTAATAAATAAAATAAACAGTTTTAATCAATAAATAAATATTCAAAAAATAAAAACAGTAATTATAATGACCATAATAAATAATAATAATAATAATAATAATAATAATAATAATAAATACTCACATTCAAAAATAAAAATTAACTATCAAAGTTTAATTATAATTAGTTAACAATATTAACTAGGTGATATTAATTAATTAAATTAAATGATTATAATTAACACAACTATTTATACCAACAAGAAAGAATAAAATAGGAAAATTTTACCCCATACCCCATCATTTATTCCCCTACCCCTACATTATATTTTTTTATACCAAAATATCCTCATATAAATAAGTATAAAATTTTCCTAATTTAATTATTTGATCCACAATTTAATAAATAAATCTATCTTTAAAAGCTGCGTTATTAATATTCTCAACAAATATGGCAAGTATTATCTATACTATTATATAATCTTATAATGTCTCCGTCAAAGATTTTCCGCTAAAACTTTTTCCTTTAATTAATTAATTAAATATAAATATATTTATTATTAACTCCATTTAAAACTTCCGACTAACTCGTTCTTATATTTTAAATAATTATTAATTAACAAATACAATAAGACACATCTTATTTTTTTTTAAAATGCAGTCATCTACCAAAAATTAATTAAATATAAATATATTTATTATTAACTCCATCATTTAAAATTTCTAACTAAGTCACATTCTTATATTTTAAATAATTATTAATTAACAAATGCAATAAGACACTCTTGAAATTTTTTTAAAATGCAGTCATTTACCAATAATATGTTAACATAGTAACTACCCAGCATAACTTTTCTCTTCATTCTATTAATTAATCTTTTATTATTACTAATTAAATATTATTATTAATTAAATAATAATTAAATTAAAATATTTAATATGTTTATTTCTCAAATTTCTCTTCGCTCAACACTCTCTATTTATATCATACAAACAATTAACCTTTCTCCACTCTTAACATCTCTTTAACCCCACATTGATAGAACACATAGTAATATTAAATTAAAAATAAAAAAATAAAAAAAATTAGACATATAATATAAACTTTAAATTTACTTAATACAAAAATAAATTAATAAATATAATTCATAAAACGGTTAAAGTTTTTTATAGTCCCTACTAATTTCATTTTAAAGCTAGTAAATAGTAAAATAAATGTATAAATTAATGAGATATAAATTTGATTAGTAGGAAGATAATTTTGTGAAAAAAATGGAATAAAGTAATGAGGTTAATTGATGAGATATACATTTGATTAGTGAGAAGATAATTTTATGGAAAAAATGAAATAAAGTAATGAAATTAGTGGGATTATAAAAAACTTTAACCGTTTCATGAATTATATTTATTAATTTATTTTTGTATTAAGTAATTTTAAGATTTGAATTATATGCCTAATTTATTTACTTTTTTGATTTTTTAATTTAATATTACTATGTGTCCTATTAATGTGGGGTTAGAGAGATGTTATGAGTGGAGAGATGTTAATTGTTTATATGATATAAATAGAGAGTGTTGAGCGGAGAGAAATTTGAGAAATAAATATTTTAAATATTTTAATTTAATTATTATTTAATTAATAATAATAATATTTAATTATTAATAATAAAAGATTAATTAATAAAATGAAGAGAAAAGTTATGTTGGGTAGTTACTATGTTAACATATTATTGGTAGGTGGCTCCATTTAAAAAAAAAATTCTGGAGTGTTTTATTGCGTTTTTTAATTAGTAATTATTTAAAATATAAGAATATGACTTAGTTAGAAGTTTTAATATACTTAATTAATTTTTGGTCGGTGGTTGCATTTTTAAAAAATTTTAGGGCGTGTCTTATTGTATTTGTTAATTAATAATTATTTAAAATATAAGAATAAGTTAGTCGGAAGTTTTAAATGGAGTTAATAATAAATATATTCATATATAATTAATTAATTAAAGGAAAAAGTTTTAGCAGAAATTTTTTTATAGATACATTATAAGATTATATAATAATATAGATAATACTTGCCCTATTTGCTGAGAATATTAATAAAGCAGCTTTTAAAAATAGGTTTATTTATTAAATTGTGGATCAAATCATTAAATTAGAAAAATTTTACACTTATTTATATAAGGATATTTTGGTAAAAAAAATAATAATGTAGGGGTAGGGGAATAAATGATAGGGTATGGGGTAAAATTTTCATAAAATGGACTTAAAAAGAATTAGAAAAAACGGCCCAATGGTTAAATGGGTCCAACCATTAAATTGACTAATTGATTTTAATAATAAAAGAGAAAAAACCTTCAGTAACAACAAATTATCCCACACAATATGTAAAACAAAATAAAATGGTAAAACTCTACAACGTGGAAATCATGAAACAGAAGGAAAGGGAACTCACACTCACACTCTCTTCTCCATGGTTCGAGTGGCTTCGCGGTGTTGTAGTGGGTGGTGTCGGCGGTTGGTGGTGATGTATTGTTGAGATGGTGGAGGAAAGATCTTGAGTGAGAGAAACTAAAAAAGTAGTATATTGTGAATGGTAGTTGATGAAGTCACTATATTTTTGCTTATGAAAAGGTGACTTTTGGATGAAAGTTATGAAGTTTTGAGTGGTGAGATCAAAATGTTGCAGCTTTTCATGTTTTTCATTTTTTTTATTTCCATTTCCATATTTAAAGAGAGAGGTAGACGTGGATAGGATGAAGTTTGGTTGGTGTATGGTTTGTATGGAGAGTGAAAGTGATGTATAGAGGTTGTGTTTGAAGGTGTGTGATGAGTTAAAGTTTGTGTCTTGGTTTGATGTTGTGCTTTTCCTTTTTTTGTAAAAATCAAGGAGTAGTGTTGTTCATGTGAGGGATGAATATTATAAGAGAGAAAGAGATATTTTCATTCTACTTTTTTCATATATTTTTCCATGAAAGAGAGTATTTTTATGGTGAGATATTGTGAGTCTTGTAGAGAAAATGAAAGACATATATAAGTTTTTAACCACACATGAAGGAAAAGAAAAGGAGATGAAAAAAATATCTAAAAACCAAGCTATGTAGCAAATTCCCAACTGTCCAAATTTTAAGTAATTTAAAAAATAAAAAAATAAAAATAAATGACAATTGATCTATAGTGATTGGTTAACTTTTTAATTTAAATACAAATAATTTTCTTAATTTTTACTAATTAAATTAAAATATATAAACATGAATAAAAATTAAATCGAAAACATAGATAATTCTAAACAATTCTCCCGAGTATTTTGGCGAAAGACCAAAAATAATCGGGTAAAAAATGAATAAAAATCGAGCGCAAAAATGTTTAAAAAATAAACTGAATGCATTAAAATGATCACCGCGAAATAAACTTCTTGGAAACATACAACTTTTGATCAAATTTTAAAATAAATTTTGATCAGTTAAAAGGCCCAGGCTGGTAAAAATTTGACAAAAAAAGTAGTCGAAAAAAATAAAACGAGCACACCAGGTTAACCTATGTGAATCATAGATTAATAATAATGATGTCTGCACACTTAATTTTGAAATTTTTTTTGTCCGCTAATTCAACGTACAGTTGAGAAATGGTTCGACCGGTCTGTATGTAAAACTGAAAAATTATTCTGGTTGATATTTTAAGCTTTACACGAAACAACAAGGCATGCTGTAACAAGTAAAAATGTACATGTCTAATAAATGCATTAAATTGTTGAATGAAAAATTATGAATAGACAATCAGATGTAAATAAATCTCCATTGGACCATTTACTTCTAATTCTCCATTATAATTAAAACTTACAGAGATTCAGATGACAACAACACTTTTGATTGTCACCCTATTGACCTTTGAAACATGATGCAACCGAATGAACAATGCATTGGGACTAAGAAATTAAGCCTTTTGACTTCTGAATTAATAATTGACTGAATGAATGTCGTCAAGACCAGATAAAATGCCAGAATTCCTGACATTTCGTCTAAACCCTGATGAATGTTTTTGACTGGAAGAATGCTTGATAAAAATGTAAGTGAACAGGTTATGCTGATGCAGGTAAAAACTCAAGGTAAAATTTAGGGTATGACAGCTGCCCCTATTTAAACATCTTTAACCAGAAGATATGAAGAACTCTTGTCTTCAAATCTTCCTAGTGAAAGATAGTTTAAATACCAAACATACCCAAATTTTGACGTCTTATGCAATAGAATGATATGCTTAAGGTTATGAATGAATGTAACTTTATTGGGGGTGGATTTGTTGCAAAGTATCATGTTCGACTATTCTTCAAACGCTCTTTGTTGAAGGTGGACTCTTCTGGGGAAGAAATGATCATATTCAGATGCTCTTGGCTAAAAATAGACTCCTCTAGGAATTGAGATGTTCAACTATTCCCTCCGTTTGGATCTAACACAGAGACATCTCTGCCTTTTGCTGAAGATGAATACTTTGATCTAACACAAAGAGATCTTTGTGCTGTTGGGAAATGGATGTCAGACCTAACACAAAGAGATCTAAACAACCTTCTTGAAATCTTAAAGCTTCGATCTAACACATAGAGATCTTCACATTATCGAAAATGACGCTAAAATCTAACACAAAGAGATCTTGGCACTGTTGAAAATGATACTAAGATCTAACACAAAGAGATCATTACCCTGAAAATGATGATTTGATCTAATACAAAGAGATTAGTGCGCTGGTGAGAAGAGACTTCGATCTAACACAAAAGAGATCGTCGATCTATTGATAAGAAACGTCAATCTAACACATAGAGATCTTCGTTCTTGCTAAAAATAATGCTAAGATCTAGCACAAAGAGATCTTAATATTGCAGGTAAGAAGCTCCGATCAAACACAAAGAGATTGTTTCCTTTGAACTTGGATGCTTGGAAATAACACAAAGAGATCTTCACTTCTGATAAGTTGAAGGTTCCAATCTAACACACAGAGATCTTAGTAATGTTGGGTATGATGCTCTGATCTAACACGAGGAGATCTATACTAAAAAGAGACTTTGATCTAACACAAAGAGATCCTTGCCCTGGTTGAAAGCTGATGTTCTGATTTAACACAAAGAGATCATCACAAACTGAAAATGACACTAAGATCTAACACAAAGAGATCTTTCCTCGAAAATGACGCGCTAATCTAACACAAAGAGAGCATTGCACTACTGAGAGTGACTTAGATCTAACACAAAGAGATCATCACATGCTAAAAAAGGTCGCTAAGATCTAACACAAAGATATTTCCCCTAAAAAAGATGCTATGATCTAACACAAAGAAATCATTACACTGCTGAGAGTGACTTCGATCTAACACAAAGAGATCGTCACATGATGAAAAGGACTTTGATCTAACACAAAGAGATCCTCTCCCTTGAATAAAGTTGCTTGGATCTAACACAAAGAGGTCCTCGTACTACTGAGAAGAGACTTTAATCTAATACAAAGAGATCTTCGCCTTTGAACAAAGTTGCTTAGATCTAACACAAAGAGGTCATCGCACTACTGAAAATTTTAATATTCAGATCTACCACAAAGAGATCTTCACAAGCTGGGGATAAATGATCGAATCTAACACAAAGAGGTCCTTGCATTTTTTAGAAATTGAAATTTTCGATCTGACACAAAGAGATCTTCACATTGCTGAAAATAAAAACTAAGATCTAACACAAAGAGAACTTCACATTGCTGAAAAACTCTGATCTAACACAAAGAGATCGTCGTCTTCTGAAAATCGGAAAGATCTAACACAAAGAGATCCTCACACTACTGATGTTTGAATGTTCCAATCTAACACAAAGAGATCTTCGTATGTTGAAATGATGCTAAGATCTAACACAAAGAGATATTCACATTTCTGAAAGTTGATGTTCTGACCTAACACAGAGATCTTCACATGCTGAAAAGGTAAATGTTTCGATCCAACACAAAGAGATCGTTACATTGCTGAAAAAGAAAACTCAGATCTAACACAATGAGATCTTCGTACTGCTGATGTTGAATTATGTTGATTGTCGTCTTCCCGGAGGCTGCTGCTTAGATTAAACATAAAGATTCTCTAGGTAATGAGAAGATTCGAGAGATTTACTGGGGAATTAAAGATTAATACTAACCAAGAGGTTTATCATTTACTTTCAATCATCGGACCAAATGGTCTAATCCGAATGCTTCTTTAGAGAGTGTATCAGTAAGAACACTGACTCTGTCCAGAATTGAGTGAAGTAATTTATTGAGGAATACAATAGACTTTCTGGGGAATAAACACACATGAGGCTTACCGGAGATATCTGAGGATCATTCAGTGAAGCTTGCCTATTTATTGAACTCTTGTCCATTAGAATCACTAGGGAGATTGCTACCTTAAGCTATCTTTGTGAATAAATGGTGCTTAGACAAATACTTTGATGAGATCTGCTGAGGATAAAGTTGTTGGGGATACCTTTCTAAGGAATTTTGCTAATATGAAACTCGTCTGGTGAGTTCATGAAATTTTACTGGAGAATAAATTCCAAAGGAAACTCTGTGGAGAGATATATATTGGGGAAGCTAAGCAGAAATTTTGTTGACACTAGAGTTCAGTTGGGGAATATCAATCACTTTGCTAGTGAAGAAACTCACTTTGAGAATCAACACTAATACTGATTTACTTCTGAGAGCAAATTTGCACAGAAGAAAAGAAATTGTTCTACCCTTGAGAACACTCTCGAATCTTGGTCTGCTAAGGAATACACTGAACTTCCTTGGGAGGTTACTAAATGTGGACTGAGGTTTATGCATGTATGCTCTATACATGATATGCAAGAAGAAAATGAATGCATGAATATACTAGTTTATGCATTTTGTGGGTATCAAGATTTGATTCCCCAACACCCTTGTCTTGAATAGCTTTGACACCATGAAGATGGTTTGCAAAAACTCTAATTTCTACTCTGCCGCTTGGTGGACTTTAGTGGGGACTCTTGTTTTCTAGAAGAAGCCACCTCTTACTTGCTCATATCAAAGTGATCGTTGATATGCTTCACACTTTGTGAACTTATCCAACCCCAGTTTGTTGAGCCTTTGAAAAAAAAAACTTCCACTTGAAAAGGAATTTGACAGTTGTTTCCCAAAATATGACTTTAAGATAGCTTGCCCCAACATTTTGAATCTTCCATCAGTATGCCCCTGATTGATCAAATTTTGGAGTGGTGAGCTTCACTGTACTATGGGAATGGCCTGCCTCAGTATGAGCCTTGGAGAGACCTACCGCGTCTCGAAGTGATTTCCCCAGATTTACTGAATCTTGAAACAACTTGTGCCAGGCTGACTGCTCTCTAGAAGGATTTCCTTGATGCTAAGTGCCGATTTGCAAATAAAGTTATTCCTTTAAAAATGGTAATTCTAATGTAGTACCCATGCAAATTTTAAAATCGATTATTATTGAAATGAAGGTGATATACAGTGAACAGATCACTGGTTTATTCAAAGTGCGAAAGACAATGGGATATGATACCAATACAAATCATTAGAAAATATCTAGGAGTCAGGTTAACGCAACCATGCTGAGTATGCTTTCAAAAGATACCTTGCTTCAATTAGGTCTTTTGAGGGTTGTAACGTAGTCTAGTTCACGACTTTTAAACAAAATGATATGAGGCTCAAAATTTAATTTTAATCGGCCCTTATCTCGTTGATGATCTTCAGTCCTACATTCAGTTAATTTGACAAACACATTCAAATTCTAAGAGGAATTTGATGGTGTGAACATGATGGCTTGAGAACCAATGACAATCATTCATTTGAGGTGCCAATCATCTGTCTTTGTTTGGTAATCACAAAATTTGATTATGTTAGGAACTTTGGCGATCCTTTGTTTTTTGATATGATGGTCACCTATTTCACCTTTTCCCTAACTTTTTCCTGGATTGTTCCTTTTGAACTCTCAGTCCACCGGGATGCCCTAATTTTTGCCTAAGTCACCTCCTTGGTGTTCGACTTAGCGGACTTCTTCTCTCTTTTTTTTCATATTTTTTTTGGTAGGTCATGTCATTGGTTATTGAGGAACAACCACCATACCTTTGGATTTTTATGACTTGCTTCGACACTTATTGATGTGTGTGAAGAAAAGCATGTGGCCACACCTCTTTGGTATTTAGAATGACTCTCTTAAGATTCAAATGTATAGCCGAATTAACTGAAAACCACCCTGCCCCTGGTTCAGCTTTAGGGTTTTTTTCGTATAGAAAGAAACACCAACTTCTAGGCTCAAGGAGTTAACAAGACATTATCCTCCTTATATCTCTGGTGTTTAGGCGTTTAAACAATGCCTTACATCATCAACAAAGTTTTGTTTTGAAAGCATACTTGTCAACAATTTTGGGTATTTTATTTTTCGTCATTCTCCCTCCAATTTTTGCTAAAACAATAGTTTTTATAAAGGTAAGGAAATATGAGAGACAAAGATATATACTTCCTTTTTTTGAGATAAAAATATGGAAAAAACGAGTGAACATGAAATGATGGATTCAAAATAGAACATCCTCGTTTCATTACTTTTACCATTAATATTAACAATATTTTACAAGCAAATAAACACTTAGCAAACAAGAAAACTACAAAAATGAAAATGATAAAGTGGCCTAATGATCTGCTTTAAGGATGAGTTATCCTGTCTGATGCATTGGCTTTGCTTCTTGAAGTCTTCACACTTATCTAGGAGGGGAGTTGTTCGCCACATTCAGAACATCCGCAAATGATAATATCTTCTGATCAATTAATTCTTGTACCCAGTACTTGAAGGCTTTGTAGTCCTTTGTCGTATGCCCTAGCGACCCATCATGGTGCTCACATATAGCATGGTGTTTGAAGTTAGGTGGGAAAGTCACCAATGGATTAAGCTTCTTGGTGAACAGCAGAGATCTTTGGATCAATTGAGGGAGTAATTAAGTGTACGTCACCGGAATTATATCAAAATAAGGTGGCCTTCGGGGACCCGTTTGATTATAATTCTAGTTCTGTCACTGTTGGTACTGCTGAGGTGCTAGTTGTTGATATTGCTGAGGAGCCTGTGGCTGATACGGTTGAGGAGCTCTTGGTCAATATTGTTGAGGAGCTTGTGGCTAATATGGCACTTGAGCTGGAGCCGGAGCCCGAACAGCCTATGGATAAGACATAGCAGCATATTGTGCAGCTTCTATATACAGGTACAAAAATTAAGGCGTCGGGACCGATGCCATTTGTGGTGCTTTCCCTCTTTGAGAGAAGATGGCGCTTGTCTCGCCCTCATTCTTTTTATACCCGGTTAAAGGCTTCCTCACTCCAGCATAGCTATTGGATTCTCCTTGAGTCTTTCCATTTTCAAACCTTCCTCCACTATTTCACCAACAATCACCATGTCTGAGAAGCCTGTAGACACACTACTGATCAATCTTTCATAGTAATGGCCCTGCAAAGTACCCATGAATATATCAATCAACTCACGGTCCACTAGAGGTGGATGTACTCTTGCATCCAGTTCTCTCCAGCGCTGTGCATATTCTTTAAAAGATTCATTATCTTTCTGAGCCATACTCTAAATTTGAGTACGGTTCGAGCCATATTAGTGTTATATTTTTATTTTTTGCAAACGCATCAGGCAGCTCAGCCCAAGTGCGTACATTGCTTCGCTCTCATTGCATATACCATTCAACAGATGCCCAGTCAGGCTATCTTGAAAACAATGGATCATGAGCTTATCATCTCTTGCATATGCAGCCATTTTTCTACAATACATCTTTAAATGAATATTTGGACAGTTGAGACCTTTGTACTTCTCAAATTCCGGCGCTTTAAATTTATGAGGCATGACAACATCTGGCACTAAACACATTTCCAAATCACTTAAACTGCTTGAGTTATACCCCTCTATGACCATCATCTTCTCTGCTAAGGCATGGCACATCAGGATGGCTTCAAAATCCTGAGCAACATAAGGATTAACCCCTGGAGTAGCTCCATGATAATTCTGCATTTCGCATTCATCCTGGAATTCCTCATCAATACAAGGAATAGGGATCTGATTAACTACAGGAAGCCCTTGCGGAGTAACACCCTCGGTGACTCTAGAGATATCCACAGGATGAGGTACTTGAGTTCCTTCAGGTTTAGGCGTGAACCTATGAGGAAGACCATAGACCACTGGATTAGGAATAGGACCTAAAGGTTGCAAAGGTGAAGCAGGCATTTGAATAGGGGCATCATTCCTCGCAGCAGTGGTAGCACGAACCTCTTCTTCCCTTTTGGCTAGAGCCCTCATTGCATCTTGTTCTTTTTGAACCTAATCCATTACTCTCTTTGTATTTCCTTAGATAACATACTTAAGTTGACAAATAAGCTTGATTGATCTAGAGATGAGGGGAGATAAAAATGAGTTTTTGTTTGGAAAATGAAATGCATGATGCACATTTGATGCTTGTGTAATTTAAAAAAAAAAATCAACTTTTGAAAATACAATTCTATGATATGTATGGATGCAATGGTATGCATGAATTTGGGATCACATGTACAATCAAGTTCTTAGGTTGGGCAAATTAATAGGTAAACACTGGTATCTTTGATTATAGGAACCTCATAGGTAGGATATATGGTTTGATAGGTTCCTAGAGTCATGGATCCTTCTCAAAAATATTTTTTCCATGACAAAGGCTCGTCGGACAATAATATCCTTGAAATGATCTCTTATAGGTTAGGTTTTTATATCATCCCAATGAGGAAGATACCTCGCGGGTTAATACTACACAACCATCAACTTCAAGGTTCTAAAAAGGTCCCTAGAGTCATTGATCCAACTTGAAAACATTATTGCCATGATGAAGGCTCGTCAGACAATAACATCTCTAAGAGAATCTACTCTAGGCGGGGTCTTCATATCGTCCTAACGAGGAAGGCTCCATGCGGGCCAATCCTACACAACCACCATCTAAATCCTATGGGTTTTCTCAGACTCGGATAGGGAGCCTATCTTGCAAAGTGCCAATAATCAGAGATCCCCATAAATGTCAATGAGAGCAAATAAGATCACATATAGCAACAATACAATGAGATAATAAAAAAAAAGATAAAAGAAGAATAAAACAACAAAAAGATAACAAAAATCTAACTAAGTTATTCCCCAGCTGAGTCGCTAGCTGTCGCATCTCGAAAAATGCGATCCTCTGTTAGGCGTTCGCACGATCGCGGAAAATATGTTTGAATAGATTCGCCACCGAATGTTTATTTATTCCAAAGCAGGAAAGGGAAATATTGATAAAACCCATAAAAGAAAAAGAAAATGGTCATCGCAACCAAATTCTGGTTCGGGAGTCGGTTATGTAAGGGGAAGGTATTAGGATCCCTTACATCTATTGTACCCAATGGGAACTTCTTAGTTAGATTTGCGATTGAAATCTATCTTTTTTAATTGTTTCATCTACTTAATGAGTGAGAGAAAGAAAGCAAGGATGGTTGTAAAATAAAGGGGTGTATTTTATTAAAGGGATGAACGTTTTATTAAAGGTGTTATCGCCAAGATATCAGAATCTTGTGCCTATGTATTCTCATGGTGAAATGAGAAATCAGAGCTCCGAAGTTCTGTTTACTAAGAACTATTGGGTTGATTGCTTTTAAAAAGTGGTGATCCGAAGTAGGAATTTAGAACAAGGCGAAAAACATGTACCCCTATAGATTGTCTCGTGGGGGTTACAGGAAACTTGAGAAGAGGATCATGCAGGAAAAACAACAAGAAGGAGGAGATGGTGACATCCCATCTCCACCTTCAAGACTTGAGAAATGGAAGAGGGATCGATTAAGACCTAATGGAGAGTACACCTCTGAGGCTTCAAGAGTAGTTGCTGAGAAAATTGTAAATATATGTTTTGTTTAAATGCGTTTGCTTATGTAAGTTGCTCATGAGTTGTTATTTAAATGCGTTTGCTTATGTAAGTTGCTCATGTTGTGTAGGATAATTTGGTTGTGGCGTCGTGAAGGCACATTTGTTCTGGAAGCACGACATGGCATATTAGTCGATGCTATCGGAACAACTGAGCATGGTGGTCGTGTTTGTGGTGTTGGAGATGGTGTCGGCTTGAGGTCATACTTTGGATCTCAAAGAAGAAGCACCGAAACCGCTGAATTTCTTGCTCAACGACAAAATATTGAGAATGTTGAGAAGCAATTGGCAGAGAAAAGGAGGCTATTTGAAGAGGAGAGGGAAAAAATGGAGAAAGAAGTGGAAAAGTTACAAGAGTTGTATTCGGTATGTGTCGTAAATCGCGCTTATTTTTGTATGATATATATTGTATGTTCTAATTGAATATATTGTGCTTATTTTTGTTTTATGTTCTAATTGAATGTTATGATGTAGAGATTAAGTGAAAACCTCGAACAACGAACTAATGAAGATCATCGTTTCGTTGGTGATGATCAAACTCCAAGTAGAAGTGTCGTAAATCACGCTTCTACAAAAGGAAGTAATTGTACAACCCCTCCCCCCTGTAGATAACCGCAATGGGATATTGGACCCTAGTCCAAATGAAATAACAAGCTTATTCTTGTCCATTTCAACAACAGACCTTGCGCAAGCTCTCCCGCTAGAACATTGCCCGAAATTGAATTTAGTGTATTACACTCCTGAAGATGTGAGGGATTTTCTCGCAGGATTTAAGTGGCTTGACATAGATATTTTGCAAGTTTGGTGCACGTAAGTATATAATCGAATATACATGTCATTAAAGAACATTATACTTTTTTGTATTTTCTCCCTTAATTTATTCATTTTCTTTGACCATTTAGGTACATTCACCGTGTTTGTATAGAATTGAATAAATCAAGTACCTATGGAATCTTGGATCCAAGTTTTATTTCTTGGGTGTATAATGATAAAAATATCAGAGAAAAGTACTTGAAAAGCCGGCTAAATGACGGAGGAAAAGAATGTTACCTTGCACCATTCCTCTGTGGGTTAGTATTGCTGTAATTTATTTCTATATTCTATATTTAGTTTTGTTTTAGTAACAACTAATATATATATATATATATATATATATATATATATATATATATATATATATTCTCGTGTTCATTCAGTGGTCATTGGCAATTGATCATAATATCGTTTAGGACAAATACGGCGACATTACTGTGTTCCTTGCACGATCCACTCCACAAACCAATAAAAGATCTTGTATTAACGTAAGTGTATTTGTTTAATATCATTTTATTTGGCATTAATTGTAATTAGTTTATCATGTAATATGTTTAATTCAATTTTCAATGTGCAGTATTGTGGAGCAAGTTAATATAATGAATAATGTTAGAAAAAAGCCCACATACCTTGCTCCTAAAATAAGTGGCCTGATTACCTGTTTATTTCATTTACATTCATGCATGTGTGGTTGTATTCATGTTTTTATATTCATGTAATTTGTAGACTAGGAAACAACGCGGAACTTACGAGTGTGGGTATTTTGTCATGAAACACATGTTAAACACTGTCCTTGCCGGCACTGTTGATTCATGGGATACGGTATATATGCCATAAAATGTTTACATATATTAATATATAAGTTGACTATTGAATTATTATCATGCATGATCTTCAATTTTTTGCTCTTATGTAGATGTTTAACGACGAAACCCCATTCCCCGTTGAGGACTTTATGGATCTTCGTAAACGTTGGGCGTATATCCACAATGCGCTTAAGGGTGCTCCTGCTGTTTGATATATCAGAAACACTTTTTGATGCACATATTTTTGGCTTTTGATGCACATAATGTGAACAATAGTTTTGGCTTTTGATGCACATAATGAAATCAATAATATTGGCTTTTGATTTAAACAATGTTAACAGTTTAAATCTCTTATTCATTTAGCTTTTGATGTAAATTTCTTTTGATGTAAATTCTCTGATTCATTTATAAGAATAAAATATAGGAAGAATTGTGTTTGATGCACATATTGTGTTTGCATGTAAACAAAAGTTGTTTTGACAAGATAAAATATAGAAAAAATTTGATAAGCAGATAATTTTTATATTTAAAACATGTTGTTTTGGCAGCGGTTATAAAACCTAACCGCAGTTGTATGTCAAACGCTGACTAGAATAATATAAATAAAAAATGTTGTTGCTGAGAATCGAACCAGATCACCTTTAGTTATATCACAACGGTTGAGTAAACTAACCGTTGTGAAATGGTGCGCGCATACTGGAATACAACAACGGTTCCAAGACCGTCATTGTACGTACCTCATATACAACAACACTCTACATAACAACGCCTTCTCCCTCGTCATTATATGTCATTTCCAACCGTTGTTAAATGGGTTTTTCGTAGTAGTGATTACTCGAATGACCTAGTAAGGCTACTCGTATCAGAGTACTCGAGAAGAGGAATAGAAGTCTCTAGAGCATCTTCCTTTTCATCCTTAATTTCAAAAGGATTTAAATAAGGTTAATGTATTTTGAACAGACGATAAATACTCGAATGGCCGAGTAAGGCTACTCGTATCAAAATACTCGGGAAAGGGAATGGAAGGCTTTAGACAACCTCCTTTTTCCTCCTATTTTATTACGAAATGAATTTGACCTAAATTTGATTATAAAAATGATTTGGATGTGGCAAAGGTGAGAAGTTTTTAACGAATGACAAGTGTTTGAATGACCAAGTAAGTCTACTCGTATCCAAACAATCGAGGAGAGGAACCGAAGCCTCAAGACCATCTCCCTTTTCACCCTTTTTTGAAACAGTGTTTAATCATGATTAGGTATTTTAGTTTGAATTAGATAAAAGGCGCTCGACATTGGATCGAGGTTTTTATTTGCGTTTGAACTAAAACGGGTGAAATGATTTGAAGGGTTTAAAAATGATTGAGAAGTGGAAACGATTTTGATTTTGGAAAAGTGCTCGACGTTGGATAGAGTATTTGTTTTTTGTTCTTTTCTGAAATGGGTTGATTTTAATCTTTGATATTAAAAATCAATCAAGACAATAAAGTAGTAAAGGAAAATGGTACAATTATTACATATTTAATGAGAATGGGGGTACAAGTTTGTCGAATGGGGATATACCATGTAGTAATTAACAGCGCAAGCTTAAATAAACAACTGTAAATAACAAAATTAAACAGAAATGAAGTCAAAATTAAAATTTATCAGTGCAATGCAAACTTAAATAAACAACTATAAATAGTAAAATTTTAACATACATGAACTCAATGTAAAATTTATCAATGGAAAACAAGAAATTGAAATAAATTAGAGTTTAACTATTAAAATTTAGCGCTATGTTAAGCAATCGTAAGGCGATTCATGTAGGAATCAACCCTATCTGAGGCTGATCAACAAAACTTTATGCATTCAAGCAAATTTCTGAAGTTTAATTGAATTCTTAACTCCGAAATTGCAATGCATCGGTGAAAAACCGACGGGACCCAAAATTGGTCCAACCATTAAATTGACTAATTGATTTTAATAATAAAAGAGAAAGAATTAGTTTTTTTTTTAAAACAAATCTTCAATAACAACAAACTATCCCACACAATATAAAAAACAAAATAAAATGGTAAAACTCTACAGCGTGGAAATCATGAAACATAAGGAAAGGGAACTCATGCTCAAGCTCACACTCTCTTCTCCATGGTTTGAGTGGCTTAGTGGTGTTGTAGTGGTTGGTGCCGCCGAGTTGAGTATATGGAGTATGGATCAGTTTTGTGTGCGGTGGTGGATGTGGACAACTGGGTTCAGGCGAGGTGGGGTGGTGGTCACGATAGGTTGTTCACTGTGGTTTGAAATAGGAGGGGGTATGGTGTTCGAAGAAACTGCGTATCTGACACGGTAGTGTGATCGGTGTTCAAGAGGAAGTGTGATGAGATGGTTTTGAGGGTGAAGGGTGGATCCGCGGTGAGGTTGGAGATGGAAGGAGGTGTTTGAGAGTGATGGTTTTGATGGTTGTTGTGAGCATGAAAATGGAGGTCAAGGGAGGAGCTTATGGTTGCTACGTGTGACTTGCACGGCGGTTGGTGGTGAAGTATTATTGAGATGGTGGAGGAAAGATCTTGAGTGAGATAAAGTAAAAAAAGTAGTATATTGTGAAGGGTAGTTGGTGAATTCGTTATGTTTTTGCTTATGAAAAGGTGACTTTTGGATGAAAGTTATAAAGTTTTGTATGGTGCGATCAAAATGTTGCAGCTTTTCATGTTTTTTTCAGTTTTTTTATTTCCATTTCCATATTGAAAGAGAGAGGTAGACCTGGATAAGAGGAAGTTTGGTTGGTGTAGGGTTTGTATGGAGAGTGAAAGTGATGTATAGAGGTTGTGTTTGAAGGTGTGTGATGAGTTAAAGTTTGTGTCTTGGTTTAATGTTGTGCTTTTCCGTTTTTTGTAAAAATCATGGAGTAGTGTTGTTCATGTGAGGGATGAATATTATAAGAGAGAAAGAGATATTTTCATTCTACTTTTTTCAGATATTTTTCCATGAGAGAGAGAGAGTATTTTTATGGTGAGATATTGTGAGTCTTGTAGAGAAAATGAAAGACATATATAAGTTTTTAACCACACATGAAGAAAGAAAAGGAGAGAAAAAATATCTAAAAGCTAAACTATTTGTCAAATTCCCAACGGTCCAAATTTTAAGTAATTTAAAAAATAATAAAAATAAAAATAAATGGCAATTGATCTATAGTGATTGGTTAACTTTTTAATTTAAAGACAAATAATCTTAATTTTTACTAATTATATCAAAATATATAAACACGAATAAAAATTAAATTGAAAACATAGATAATTCTAAGCAATTCTCCCAAATATTTTGGCGAAAGACCAAAAATAATCGGGTAAAAAACGAATAAAAATCGGGCGCAAAAATTTCTGAAAAAATAAACTGAATTCATTAAAATGATTAGTGTGAAATAAACTTCCCGGAAACATACAGCTTTTGATCAAATATTGAAATAAATTTTGATTGGTTAAAAAGCTCAGGCTGGTAAAAATGTGACAGAAAAAGTAGTCGAAAAAAAAGGAGCACACCAGGTTAACCTACGCGAACCGTAGATTAATAATAATGATGTCTGCACACTCAATTTTGAAATTTTTCTGCCCGCTAATTCGACGTACAGTTGAGAAACGGTTCGACCGGTCTGTCTGTAGAACCGAAAAAATATTCTGGTTGATATTTTAAGCTTTACACGAAACAACAAGGTGTGCTGTAATAACTAAAAAATGCATATGTCTTGTAAATGCGTTAAATTGCTGACTGAATAATTATAAATAGACAATCAGATGCAAATAAATCTCCATTGGACCATTTACTTTTGATTCTCCATTATAATTAAAACCTACGGAGATTCAGATGATGACAACACTCTTTATTGTCACCCTCTGGACCTCTGAAACATGATGCAACAGAATGAACAATGCATTGGGACTAAGAAATTAAGCCTTTTGATTTCTGAATCAATAATTTACTGAATGAATATCGTCAAGACCAGATAAAATGCCAGAATTCTTGAATTTTTGTCTACCCTGATGAATGCTTTTGACTAAAATATTGCATGATAAAATTGTAAGTGAACAGGTTATGCTGATGCAGGTAAAAAATCAGCGTAAAATTTAGGGTGTGACAATGTTTTATTAATAATATTCCGCTGATCGCTATTGATCGATCACCATTTCTACTATGTTTCAGTCACTTATTCGGCATTTTATCCATGAATCGGTAATATTTTGTTTAGTCTTTTTATTGTTTTTCGAGTGAATTTCACTTTTCTTATTTCATTCTCGCAATTTATGATTTCTAGTTTTATTTCAATTTTGTTGCATTTTATGCGTTGTTTTGCTAGTTTTGATGATTTCAGGTTTATACGAAAAAGCCCAAAGGACTAACGTGAAGAAAATGGAAGTTCCGGGAATTCATAAGAGTTTTTGGAAGGGAAACAGTGGCCCGACACGGCCACCCGTGTCACCTGACACGGCCACCCATGTCACCTGACACGGACCGTGTCAGGAGGAAACCAAGAGAAGAGATTTTTTGAAGAGTGGCAGTGGGTAGACACGGGTGCCCGTGTCAGCTGACACAACCCGTGTCAACAAGTCTGGGGCATAAAACCTTTTTATCAGAGAGCCAGGGGGCCAACACGACCCGTGTTGGCTGTGACGTGTCATTTTCTAATTTTCTTGGATTTTTGACTTTTGTGATCCTTGAGGGTATTTTTGGGTATTTCCTTACTGCTGTGTTGGACCTGGAAGTATTTTAGACGTGTTTTGACAAGAAAGAGGGGACTTTTGGACTGGAGAAAATATTACGATCAAGATTGGAGCGATCAAGAGAAGTCGGGAACAGAAGATTTTCATGCGCCTTCGCAATTGAAAATCAAAGTAACCACATATCTTGTAATGTTTAATATGATTATTATTGTTGTTTCTCTGAATACTATGAGTAGCTAAACCCCCCAATGCTAGGGGGTGTCCCTGAATTACTTTTGTAATGATATTGATTTTCTTTGTTTAATGACATAAGTGTTTTTTCATAATCAATTTTTATTGTACAATGTACTTAATGCTTTTTCTATCGGACAAATAGAATTTGATTTACGGTTAACTTTTAGGTCGGACAAACTTTTGTTAACGCCTTTTTGTGCAATATTGTTTCAGTAGATATTACCTAGGACTAGGAATACCCTATTACACTTGGAACACTGTAGACATTATAATGCTTGATTTCAAACGTAATTATCTACGGACATAGTAACTAGGTTATGAAATCAAAGGTTTTCTCACTAAAGACTTAGGAGTAAACAATTTAAAATCAAGAAATCGATTAGTTTAAGCCATGTCTCTGAAATAAGGATTAAGGTTGTTACAAGGCAATTCATACACTGTACCCTAGCATGCTTCTCATATTTGTTCAAAACTCAATTTTATTACTGTTTTATTTTACTTTTGCGAAATTACTATTTTCAAAACAATTACCAAGCCCCCAATTACTTTTTGTTCAATTGAATTATTATAGAGCTTGTATTTCCTACGCAGTCCTCGAGATCGATACTGGGGATAAAACCCCTATTTTAACTACAATCAACAAAAATAGTACACTTGCTATTTTTCCGATCAAGTTTTTGGCGCCGTTGCCGGGGACTGCCAAAATATAAGTTTTTAATTTTAGTTAAATTGAAATTTTGTTTCTTGCGACTAAAATTTTATTTTTCTTTTATTTTTATAATTTTTTATTATTACTAATAATTGTCTAATCTGTGTATGCGAGGAAAGCCCTCAACTGAGTTTCTTTTTGACGCAGAACCAGAAAGATCATTGCATGCTAGAATCCGAAAAGCTAAACGAGAAAGACTACCAGCTTCAGGTTCAAAACCGGTAATTTCAGAACCGGAAAAAGAGGAAGAAGTTTTTGTCCATTCTGAGAATACTGACTCAGGAGCCGATACAGACACAGAGACACACCTAGAGATTGTGATCATGACTGATAATCCACCAGCAGAGAGACTTCTGGGTGACTATGGAAAAGTAAATGCTCCAACTGGACGGTTGACCATAATGAATCAACCGGTCAATGTAGCACACTTTCAGTTGCACCCGATGACGATCCGACAATAAATGAAGATGCAAACAAACATTTGCAACGGTTTCTTACAATGAGCACCACTTTGAAGATTGAGGGGCATTCTGAAGAGGCGAAGAAGCTAAGGATGTTTCCATTCACTTTAGCAGAAGATGCTGAAGAGTTGTTTTACTCCCTAGCTGCGAGAAATATAACTACTTGGCAAGAGATGGAGACGACATTCCTGAATGAGTATTTTCCTGCTTCTGTTTACATTCGCAAATGATATGACATTGTGAACTTTAAACAGAAGGAGGGAGAATCTCTTGGTGATGCTTACAAGAGGTTTAAAAGGTTATTGGTTGCGTGTCCTACTCACAACATGGATGCAACTGAACAGATGCAGATGTTTGTGAACGGTTTGAGGATAAAGACCAAACAACTTATTGATACAACTTCCGGTGGCTCATCAAACTTTACAACAGCCACTGGCATTAAGTACTCAACAAGTGGCCCAAGTTCAACCTGTCCAAATAGTTAATTGTTAGATTTGTAATGGACCGCACTTTACTGCACATTGCGTTGCAACTACACAACAAATTGAGGAGATTAAGTTTCTGAAGCAAAATAATCCCTATTCTCAAACTTATAATCCGAGTTGGAAGAATTATCCCAACTTCTCTTGGAAGGATCAACAAAGGAATGTTCAGAAACCACCACAACAGTACCAGCAACAATCGCAGTAACCCTATCAACAACAAGCACCAAATAAGGAAGATTGGGAGCTTGCCATTGAAAAGATTGCTGCTCAAAGTTCTCAATTCCAAGAGAAAACGAGAAACAATCAACGGAACACCACTACTTCCATTAAAAATCTTGAAGTGCAGATGAGTCAAATAGCATAACAACTTACCAATGTTCAAGCTCCAGGTGCTCTTCCGAGTGCTACTATAACAAATCCAAGAGATCATAAGAATGTTAGTGTTGTGACTACCATAAGTGGTAAAGCCCTTGAAGTTCCTGAGGAAAAGTCTGAAAATGAAGACCGTCGCCTTTTCAAATAAATCATCTAGGCCTCTCCTTGAGTATAAGCCCCATTATTCTTTCTTTACAAACACTTTTGGGCCTTTATTAGAGTGTAAGACCCAACCCTTCTTTGTACAAAAACAATTTTGGGCCTCTGTTGTAGTATAAGTCCCACAATTTCTTTTGGTATCGCAGTGTGATCAATGTTTTCAAATAAGTCATTTGGGCCTCTCCTTGAGTATAAGCCTCAATCTTTTGTACATAACTTGTTTTAAACAATAAACAACTTCCATAGGCCTCTCCTTGAGTTGTAAGCCCCATACCTCTATTTTTAAAATCATTTGTCTATTTTAAAACTGATACTAAAAGGAGCATTATTCACGGTGAAACTGCTCTTATACCACTTGGGCCTCTCTTTGAGTTATAAGCTCCAAACTTTCTTTTCAATTCAATTCAATAAACTTTCTTTCAAATTCAAAGTTTTCTCAAAACTTTCTTCAATTGTTTAAAACCTTAATCATACAGTTAAAATCAGTACAATCAATCACAATACACTCGGGCCTCTTCTCAGAGTGTAAGACCCAACATCTTTTCAATTCAATGCATATTTGTTTATATACCTGTCAATTCACTTATTTGTATATATTCTTGTGCATATTTGTTTAGAGTTTCCCCAGTAGTTACGTCTACATATAGGTCAAACCAGAGGTTATTTCTAAACTTAGTCAAAATTAGTTCCCTCATAGGAAACTTCCCTCAATACAGTCTGCCTCCTCTTGGGCTTATTCAATATGGAACAGAGAAAGGCATTATTCTCGGTGAAACTTTTCTCAAGACTGTCAAAACTTAGAAATATATATGTACAAGAAATTCATTTTCCCAGAGAGGATTAATTCCCGGTGAAACCTCTTTTGAATTTATTCAAACCTTAGAACTGTTCAACAAAGAAAGGATTAACTCCCGGTGAAACCTTTCTTGAACTTTTCTTAGGCTTGGACCCACAGGCTTCCTAGAAGTATCCCCAGCCTCCTCTTGGGCTTAGTACAAGGACCAACATACTTCTTAGAAGTTCCCCATCGTCCTCTTGGGCTTAGTACAAGGATCCAAAGGCTTCTTAAAAGCATAGGATAGAAATTAGTTATCCCTACTAGTTCAATCCCCAGGAGAGTCAAATTTTCAGAACATCATACCATTCTAAGGGTTGATCTTCATCCCTTAAACTAATAGCCTCCTCTTGGGCATCATACAAAGACCCCTCTCTACACCAGAGTCTACAAATTCTTGAGAGACTTGAACTGTCTTGACCTCCTCTGGGGCTTCATACAAATAAGACTTGGAAAGTTTCATCTCCTCTTGGATCTCACACAGAGACCCTCAAGTTTCCTAAAAGCATAGGAAAAGCCTTGATCACTCTACCAATACACCAGTATCTAGCAGAGGTAAAAACTTATAAGGTTTTTCAAACTCACCGTTAAACTTCTCAGCCCTCCAGCAAGGCTTAACTTTCACTTTGAAAATCCCTGCCAAGGTCAGATTAACCTCAACAAAACCCTAGCAGAATCAGAGCCTCATGGCATCTGATACTTCAACTCTTCCCTGATTCCCAGCAAGAGTAAATCCCTTTGGATTCCCCAATACAATTTGGACATGCTCTTGGATTTCAATAATCCTCAGCAAAAGTCAGCCTCCTCTTAGGCTTCATATAAGAAATTCCCCCAACCAGCCTCAATCTTGGGTTTTGTACAAGACAGATATAACACTCCCCAGTGGAGTCATTTTCCTTTAGCTTCAACCTTGGGCTTCGATCAAGGCACACAAAAATCAACATCCCCTCAGATGAGACCATAATTCTTCTCTACAGGAAGATATGTCCTCTATACATCACATATCAAAACAAATAATCAAAACCTTTTTCCAGATAATTGTTGTAAGTGGCACACTTGTTGATTCAAAATCCAAGCTGGAGTCCCTCCTTTATCCTGGCTAAAATTTATCTTTCAACTAACAGCTGTAAGTGGCAAGCCTCTGGATTCCATACATCTAAGCCAATGTCCCTCTCTTAGCATGAAAGATTCATAAGGAAAAAGTGGCATTGCTCTACACTGAGTTAAAACTTCTTCCTTCAAGATATCTCTCTTATAAAGGAAATTATGGCATTACTGGATTCTATAAATCCCAGTTAAAGTAATTTTCCTTTTATAACCAATTTCTTAACATTTGTGATGAATAGGTGAGTTTTCTCCCTTTAGAGATGACAAATTCTCTCTCTCAATCACCCTTTTAGCTTCAATCTTGGGCTTTGAACAAGACACAAATACTCCGATAGCTTCAATCTTGGGCTTTGAACAAGACACCAAACACTTTCCTCCCATAGAAATAGGAGGAACTACGATTGCTCTGATTTTCCAAATCTCTTTACGGGAATACGTAGGCATAAGATTGCAAAATCTTAGTGAACACACAAATCAAAAATCTTAGGTCCAGGTACCTTCCCAAAAACAACAGAAAACCCGAAAACAACAAAAACATTTTCTCAACACTCCCAAAGAAGAAACTTTCCCAATCCACAACAGATAAACACAAGAAAGCATTTCAAGTTAACAGAAATACATGCAAAAGAAGGTTCCTATGGATTACCATAGATACATTGGGTGTTAATAGCTTCCCTTTGTATAACCAAACCCCGATCCCCGATCTCTTAGCATTTGTTAAAGAAAACATTTGTGTGCAGGGTTAGTTTAAGATATCTTCCCCTTCCTTAAACAGTTTCATAGGATAAATACAGAAATCAGAAAGTAACACCAATCATGCGGTAAGGTGGTCGCGTCACCAGGAAAAAACTGACGGCTATAGAAAAATGGCGACTCTGCTGGGGAGTTTTAGGATTAGATTTCCTAAGAGGTCTAGGCCTTGCTTTGCATTTATTTTTCTATTATCTTACTCGCTTTCTCATTTTTTGCTACATATATATATATATATATATATATATCATTTGATGTCATATTATTTGATACCCTTGTTTAAATTACTGTTATCTGGGAATGCGATTAATACGCATGTGGTGAATCCAAGAGAACATTAAGATAAGTGGTGGCGTATTCGGGGAGGCTTATAGGGAGTGAATCCTGACCAAGCTGACTTGAGAGTCCACCGAATCAGTGGAGGTGCCCGCGTGAAATTACCAATGTTGAACGAGCATGTCGTGAAAGCATTGTTTTTTCCCATTAGGTTACCCTTGGAGCTGAGGATTAGTAGACACTTAACCAATAAACCATTAGGTAGTGCGGTGACTATCGGGAATAGTTGATACGCGATGCTACACTCAAAGGAGATTGATATTGGGATATTACAGCTCTCCTGAGTCAATCAGTTTGCTGTTAATATCCCTAAGAGGGGTAAATGATTTTGGGAACCTTTGTTAGAACTCGTTCTACAGGTGCAAAATTTAACCTCTAGTACACACCTTGGGAATGGGTAGATCCATTGCTCCATGCTCGTGATGATGAACCCCTAAACCTATGTTTTCAAATGTTTTTGTTTGATGCATTCATGCATCCATGCATTCATTAAAAAACCTTTTTAAATAAGAAAAACTATTTTTCTAAAAGAACTGAAACAATAATTGCAAATATCAGAGGTTGCGTTATGGATTTCGGAAGAAGAAAAACGCACAAGTACAACTTCAAGGTTCCAAAACTAGAAGACCTAAGAAAATTGCGAAGGATGATTACTAATCCCGAGGCTTTCAGAGCTAAACACGGAGGACTGTTGTCTCTTTTGAAGGTCAACATGGTTGAAGAGATCCTGTCTACACTGGATCAGTTCTACGATCCGATATACCACTGCTTCACTTTTCCAGATTACCAGCTTACACCAACACTGGAAGAGTACTCCCACCTGATTAATTTACCAATCACTGATCAAGATCCATTTTCCGGACTGGAAGAAATTCCAAAAGATCAAGCCATTGCAATAGCAATCTCTTTGGATGAGTCAAAAATTAGGACTCACATGACCACCAAAGGAGGAATCCAAGGTTTACCGGCTAAATTCCTGATGGAGAAGGCTTTATACTTTGCCAGTATAGGAAATGTAATCGCTTTCGAAGATGTCTTTGTTCTGCTCATATATGGGTTATTCCTCTTTCCCAACATTGACAACTTCATCGACACCAATGCTTTTAATATATTCTTAATTGGGAACCCTGTCCCAACCTTACTCGCCGATGCTTATCATTCTGTACACTTAAGGAATTTGTACAGTGGGGGATGATCACATGTTGTGTACCATTACTCTACAAGTGGTTTATTTCCCACTTGCCCAAGTCTGCTGCTTTTTGGGATCACAAGAGTAGTCTGCGATGGTTGCACAAGATTATGTCTCTTACCAATTCTGACATAGATTAGTACAATTGGATCTATGACGGAGTAAAAATCATCTACAAATGTGGAAATTTCCCTAATGTACCCCTCATTGGTACTAAAGGAGGGATCAACTATCATCCAATTTTAGCTCGCCGTCAACTTGGATACCCGATGAAGAATATCCCACATAATGCTCATTTGGAAGGTCTTTTCTTCAAGGAAGGAGAAAATGACAGGGCACTAAAGAAATAAATAGTGCATGCCTGGAAACATATTCACAAAAAAACGAGAGAGTCCATTGGGAGGCCAAATTGCATCTCTACAGAGCCTTATCTCCATTGGGTACAAACTAGAGCCATCAAATTGAGGATGCCTTACCCTCGTCAAGAAGTTTTTCCCTTAAAGGAATATGTCCTTTATTTCATGTCTGATGCGGAAAAACTCCAGGTCACTCTTAACAAGGTCCAACGTGAGAAGAACTCTTGGAAGAACAAGTACCAGATTCTTAATTTGGAATGTACCAAGATTCAGGAACTTCAAAAAGAAAAGGATGCCCTGATTGAGATATTAGAGCAGCATGCCATAGAAAGTCAGGAGGAACGAAAAAATTTGCTCACTCCTTTCACTTGGCAAAGGATCGTCGACCCGACAACGGCTAAAGGAGCCCGATCAAAGAAAAGAAAAGTTCAAGAACCTGCATCTGAGCTCTCCTCAGAAAGAACTCAGGATCCATAGGCCTAATTTTCTTTCTTGCACTTTGTAAAATACTATACTTTTCCTTGTATAATACTGCAATATTTCGAGTTCAATAAAAGCGTCTCCCCACGCTGTGTGATATTTGCAATATAATTGCTAAAAGTTCTTTTGAAAACAAAAACTAAAAAATTCATCATTCTCATTTTCTGCATATCATTCATCATTCTCACATAATACATCTTTGTCTTTGAGTATCACATATGTGTCGCACTCTAGAGTCAAATTGTCTCATTCATACAATACTCAGGCCAATCGACAAAAGAAAATGGACGATCTCGAGGAAGAGAACAGAGAGCTGAGAGAAGAAATCAACGCTCTAAAGGAGAGTTTGGAGAAACTCCACAACACTATGCAATCCCTGGTAGCATCCCAGGAACAACAACATCAAAGGACTGTGATCTCATAGATTACGTCTACACCAGCATTTGAGACACCTAGCAGTCATCCTCAGTACAACATGCCTAAAGGTTTCCCCTGGGGAATGCCTCTCAACTTTATACCTGAAGGATACATCCCACCGGTCACTGAAGACCCGGAAGCCGTAGTGGGGACCGCCAGACCTGAAGGTTACAAACTTTAGGTCAATGAAGATGCAAGGGTTACAGGAGAAACTCCTGAAGGTTACAAACTTCAGGTCACTGAAGCGCTAAGAGTTACCTCCGTAATGACTATACCATAACCAGTGGTACACACTATCCCGAAAGAACAAATTCTGCAGGCTGCTTCTGGCGGAAACGAAGACGTATATGAAAGGGTGAATGAATTCCAGGAACAATTCTTGGAAATGCATGCCATTCGCGGTCAAGACTTGTTTGGTAAAGACGCAACTGACCTCTATTTGGTCCCTAATGTAAAGATACTGCACAAATTCAAGGTGCCCGACTTTGAAAAATACAAAGGCAACTCTTGCCCTCAAAGTCATTTGGTAACGTACGCTCGGAAAATGTCTACTCAGACAGAAAACCAATAGCTACTAATCCATTACTTCCAAGACAATTTAACCGATGCCGCACTCAAATGGTACATGGGTTTAAACTGCACCAAGATCAGTACTTTCAGAGATCTCGGGGCAGAATTCGTTCAGCAGTATAAATACAACTTGGACATGGCACCAGATAGGGACCAACTCAGAGCAATCACAAAAGGATAAAGAAACCTTCAAGGAATATCCTCAGAGATGGCATGAAATCACCGCCCAGATCTGTCCTTCTCTCGAGGAAAAGGAAATGACAAAGATCTTCCTGAAAACATTAAGCTCAGTTTATTACAATCGAATGATCGCCAGTGCACCTAGTGATTTCACTGAAATGGTGAACATGGGAGTACGCCTTGAAGAAGCAGTCCGAGAAGGATGATTGGTCAAAGATGCAGAGCCATCTAGCAGTACCAAAAGATACGGTAGTGCTTTCCAAAAGAAGAAAGAGCAAGATATCAGTAATATCTCTCTGGGAAAGCAAAGGCGAAGGTATCAACCGGTAGCAGCAATAACTCCCGCTATCAACCCAACGCCAGCTCCGACATGTCAACCTCAGGTTGCTCAGAGCCAACCAAATCAACAACAAAATCAGCAAAGGCACCAACAACCTCTTCAACAGGCTCGCCCACAGTACAATAACAACAATCGTACTACATGATCATCAGGGTTCGACCCTATACCAATGTTATACATAGAATTATTTCCACTTCTGCTGACCAAGGGGCACATTCGAACCAGGACTCCTCTTACAGTACCAGAAAATCCACCTTTTTTGTTCAAAGCAAATCAGACTTGCCCTTACCATCAAGGAGGATCAGGACATAACATTGAGAATTGTCTCAGCTTTAAGTATGATGTACAGAATCTCGCCAGGAACAGGGTTTTATCTTTCAAAGATACTAATCCAAATGTTCAGACGAACCCATTACCGCAACATGAGAAGACTATTGTGAATTTGATAGAAGGAGAACCTAGCAGCAGTTATCAAATTCACAATGTACGCTTACTGGGAACCAACTTGGTAAAAATGCATTGCAGACAAAACGGGTACGGCCATGTGCCATCTCACAACTATTATCAGTGTGATATCTATTCCAAGAACAATCAAGGGTGTGCCATAGTACAAGCAGCCCTGCAAGAACAAATGGATCTAGGCTGGATTTAGGATCACAGGATTCGTGAAGTAAACATGGCCCATGCACATCCAAACATTGTTCAGAACCATGACATCCGTGCAATGAACATCAATTTAGTGGCAATGCATTCAAGCCAAAGTCAGTATTACAATTTTCCGCGGCACGATTACATCGCTTGCCCAATCTGCTCAAAAGATAATCAGGGATGCTCTTTTGTACAAGAGGTCCTCCAACGTCAAATGGATCTTGGATGGATCCAAGACTACCTTGAAAGGAATGATCATCAGGTTAACATGGTTCAAACCTTCGACATCCATTTAATGAATACCAGTCTAGTAGAATTGCATGCCAAGCAGGTCAGACTTGGTTTTCTGGCCTCGCACGATTATCAAGACTGTAAAGAATGCTACGAAAACAACCAAGGGTGTGCGCTTGTACAAAAGACTCTTCAACATCTGTCGGACCACTGGTGGTTTCCGATCTACCAGGATGAAGACACGCAACAAGTTAGCATAACTGATGGGAATCCTAATAGACACCAAAGCTGTGATGTCCGCTTACTAGAAACGGTTCTCGTAAGGATGCACTGCATACAAAGCAGATATGGTCGGGTACCACCTCATAATTATGAACGCTGTGGAATATGCTCGGAAAATAACCAGGGATGTTATCTCATACGAGCAGCCCTCCAGCATCAGTTAGACCGAAAGGAAATTCAACCATGCTTGAATTCTGAATCAATCAACATGATACAAGATTGCTTCCCTGTTCAAAACAAGGACCAAGGACTACTAGACAAAAGCACTGTCATAGTATCCAATCATGGAATAACCAAGGATGTTTGCGCCATAATTCCTCTGCTCAATGAGTCAAAAGTCTCTCTTGACAATAGAAAAATTCCAAACTTAGAGCTGATCGAGGTTGCCTACGACGGTCAAAAGGTCCAAAAAGCTCCTGTGGTTATCTACCTACCAGGTCCAATACCATACAAGTCAAAAAAGGCTATCCCATACAAGTACAGTACAACGACCATAGAAAATGGAAAAGAAATTCCATTACCATCCGTTGTGAACATTGCTGACATCAGTCGAGTTACCCGGAGCGGTCGGGTCTTCAACAGAAGAGTTGGAGAACCTAACAAAAAAAGGAACCCCAAACAGAAATTCCTAATCAACAAGTCGGTCAATCCAGCAATATGGAACCTGTGAAGAACAATGATGAAATACTAAAACTCATTCAGAAAAGCGAGTACAACATTGTGGATCTATTATTGCAAACTCCGTCTTGAATTTCTGTACTATCTCTCCTGCTTAGTTCAGAAGCTCACATAGAAGCTCTACAGAAAGTTTTAGAACAGGCCTTTGTAGAACAAGATGTGACAGTAGGTGAATTTGAAAGCATTATCTCCAACATCACTTCCTGCAACAATTTGGGATTCAGCGATGAAGACCTTCTAGAGGAAGGTAAGAACCATAACATGGCACTCAATATCACAGTCAATTGCCAAGACGATGCTTTAGCCAGCATACTGGTAGACACAGGTTCATTGTTGAACTTCATACTGAGGTCAACTTTGGTACGACTATCTTTTCAAGGGACTCCCATGAGAGGTAGTGAGATCATCATCAAAGCCTTTGACGGATCCAGGAAAACAGTTATTGGCGAAGTCGATCTTCCCATAACCATCAGTCCTCACACTTTCCAAGTCACCTTCCAGGTCATGGACTTCCGAGCAGCATACATCTGTTTATTAGGAAGACCTTGGATGCACAAAGCTGGGACAGTCACTTCGACACTTCACCAGAAGCTAAAGTTTGTCAAGAATGACAAATTAGTCACGGTATGCGGAGATCAAGCTTTAATCATGAGCAACTTATCATTATTCTCCTGTGTAGAACCAGAGGAGGTCGTTGGAACTCAATTTCAAGCACTCTTGGTGAGCAATGAGAATCACCAATAAAAAGGAACATCAATTTCCTCGTACAAAGACGCTATCAAAGTAGTGGGAAGTGATGACATAAAAGGATGTGGACAGATTGTAATTCCTACTGATAACAAGATAAGAAAAGGTCTTAGTTTCTCTCTGACCTGTACCCAGACTACAAAGAAGGACAAAAGTTTTCATCCCATTCAGGATTTCTTCCACAGTGGAGGCTTCCTCCACCCAGTATCTCAAGAAGTCCATACCATCGATGGGAACAACTCTTCTGATACAGAGGAGGAATGGAAGTTTTATCTCAACGATGAAGGTTATATATCTCAGGGAGAAACGTACATACCATTCTGCTCTCCAATGCAAAGTCCAAGATATATACCAAGATCAGACGTCAGAATGATCTACAGAGATTGTGATCTCGAAGGATGTCGTGCTCCACCCAACTCATTAGAGGAAGACACTCTGATGAAAGACAACTTTGACTATGATTATTATGATCCCCTGGATGATTTGCCTATCTGGAAGCCATACACAGAAGACTCGGGGCAAAAGAGTCAGTCGAGCAATGCCTATCAGCTCAGTAATCTTGAAAAGAATATGCCTATTCTCCCAGAGTCATGGAATCCTTACTCCGAACATTCCGAAAATGTCCAACACCATGATGATGAATTTGCAAAGGTCGCATAACAAAAATTCATTAACTATGCATTTCCTGAAGTCAACGTCATTGAGGAAGATGACTCATCTATCCCAACAGAAACCTGGGATACCTTGGGGAAGCCAAGCGGCAAGTACGACTTTCTAGTCAAATACACTACTCCCGAAAGTTCTCGCATCACATACGAGGACATCCAGCCAACCGGATAGGGAGATCCTCTTGAGAGTGAAAACACTATGGAAGATGCGACAAAAGAGTCCTCTTATGATAATTCAGCATAGGAAGAAGACTCAAATAATCCCACTCTGCCAGAAATCAGTGTCATTTCTGAAGACAAACCAAGAAGGAAGATACCTGACTTTGTGATTCACAGAGGAGTTCATCACCATTGGGTTGCAGTCGATGTCCTGAAAGTCGTTCATAAATCGAAGTAATTGCCACATCTTTGTTTTGACCTTTCACCTTTCCCGGGTGAAATGGATGTTTTATAGGGCGTGCTTTTCAATAAATGTCCCTCTTCGCTTCGCCCAAAACGACAGAGTTTTGTTTTATAGGGTTGTGTTTCAAGAATTAACAAATCATGAATAAATAATGTCATTCTGAATTCCTGCATTTACTGCTATTTTCAATTTTTGTTTTTTCAGAAAATGGTAATCCTAAAAAACAACCCAAGATAAAAACAAGCATTTTCAGAAAAATACACTGCACACACTTTTGCATCCTCTCTGTCTTTTCTAAAAGATGGAATCATCACGTCATGCAGATTACTTATTTTAAACCCGATTGAAACATATGATCCAATGCCTTCTCCCAACTTTGAATTCCCAGTATTTAAAGATGAAGAAGAAGAGGACGAAGAAATTCCAAAAGAAATCTCCCGACTACTCAGGAAAGAGGAAAGGTCCATTGAACCTTATAAAGAGCCGTTGGAAACAGTCAATTTAGGTTCAAAAGAAGAAAGGAAAGAAGTTAAGATTGGAGCACTGCTCAGTCCACCTGACAGAGAAGGCTTGATAAAACTTCTCAAAGAATTTCCAGATGTGTTTGCTTGGTCCTACCAAGACATGCCAGGGTTGGATACTAGCATTGTGGAACATCACTTACCACTGAAAATAGAATGTCCTCCAGTAAAACAAAGACTGAGAAGGACTCATCCAGATATGGCCATCAAAATTAAGGAGGAAGTGCAGAAACAGATCGACGCAGGTTTCCCCGCCACCTCAGAATATCCTCAATGGCTAGCCAACATAGTGCCAGTTCCCAAGAAGGACGGAAAAGTCAGAATGTGTGTAGACTACATGGATCTGAACAAAGCAATTCTAAAGGATGACTTCCCCTACCACACACTGACATGCTGGTAGACAGCACAACATAATTCAAAGTTTTCTCCTTCATGGATGGATTCTCGGGCTATAATCAAATCAAAATGGCGCCAGAAGATATGGAGAAAACTTCATTCATCACTCCATGGGGCACCTTTTGTTACAAGGTAATGTCGTTCGGTCTAAAGAACGCAGGGGCAACCTATCAAAGGGCCATGACAACTCTGTTTTATGACATGATGCATAAAGAGATTGAAGTGTGCGTCGATGACATGATTGCCAAATCTAAAACAGAAGAAGAGCATATGGAACACCTATCAAAGTTATTTGAGCGTCTGAGAAAATACAAACTCCGGTTGAATCCTAATAAGTGCACATTTGGTGTTCGCTCGGGAAAACTCTTAGGATTCATCATCAAACAAAAGGGAATCGAGGTTGACCCTGACAAGGTCAAGGCCATTCAAGAAATGCCTTCTTCGAAGAGTGTAAAATAGGTCAGAGGATTTTTAGGACGCCTCAATTACATCTCAAGATTCATATCCCTCATGACCGTGCCATGTGCGCCGATCTTCAAACTACTCACAAAGAACCAAAGCTGTGTATGGACAGAAGATTGCCAAAAGGCATTCGACAGCATCAAAGAATATCAGCTGAATCCACCGATTCTGTCTCCTCCAGTGGAAGAAAGACCACTGATCATTTACTTAACAGTCTTGGAAGACTCTATGGGCTGTGTACTTGGCCAACAAGACAAAACAAAAAGAAAAGAGTCAGCCATTTATTACTTAAGCAAGAAGTTCACGGACTGTGAAACTCAATACACTATGCTCGAGAAAACTTGCTGCGCTCTGGCTTGGGCATCCAAACGTCTTCGCCAGTACATAATTTGTCACACTGCTTGGTTAATCTCCGAAATGGATCCAATCAAGTACGTCTTCGAAAAGCCTGCTCTCACGGGAAGGATTACCCGTTGGAAGATGTTGTTATCGGAATATGACATCGAGTACCATGCTCAGAAAGCTGTCAAAGGAAGTATTTTAGTCGATCATTTGGCTCATCAACCGACTGACGATCAGGAATCAGTCAAATTTGACTTCCCAGACGAAGATGTCATATACTTGAAAATGAAAGATTGCAATGAACCGCTACTCAGCGAAGGGCCAGAACCAGGTTCCCAATGGGGACTAATATTCGACGGAGCCGTCAATGCTTATGGAAACAGAATTGGGGAAATCATCGTAACACCTCAGGGTACCCATATTTCCTTCAGTGCCAAATTAACATTCAAATGCATAAACAATGAAGCCAAATACGAAGCTTGTATCATGGGTCTCAAAGAAGCAATCGACCTAAAGATAAATAACTTGGATATGTATGGAGGCTCAGCCCTGGTTGTAAATCAGATCAAAGGAGAGTGGAACACATACCAATCAGGATTAATTCCTTACAAAGACTACGCAAGAAGGTTGTTACCCTTCTTCAACATAATCGAGTTTCATCATATCCCTCGTGAAGAAAATCACATGGCTGATGCATTAGTCACCCTATCCTCCATGATTAGTGTGAGCCAATGGAACGGCGTACCCAAGATCGATATAATGCATCTTGATAGGCCCGCTTATATCTTCGCGATTGAAGCAGTCATAGATGGCAAACCATTGTATCACGATATCAAATGCTTCCTTCAAAGACAGGAATACCCGCATGGGGCATCAAGAAAAGACAGGAAGACTCTCAGAAGACTGGCTGGAAATTTCTTCCTAAATAGTGACATAATCTACAAGAAAAACTTCGACATGGTTTTGCTCAGATGCGTAGACAGACCAGAAGAAAACATGTTAATGAAAGAGATTCACGAAGGATCCTTTGGCACTCATGCCAATGGACATACAATGGCAAGAAAAATTCTGAGAGCAGGATATTATTGGCTGACAATGGAATTTGATTTCTACAAGTACATGAGAAGGTGTCTCAAGTGTCAGATATACGCGGACAAAATCCATGTACCTCCAACGCATCTCAAAGTTCTTTCTTCCCCATGGCCTTTCTCTATATGGGGAATTGACATGATTGGCATGATTGAACCTAAAGCTTCAAACAGACATCGGTTCATCCTAGTAGCCATTAATTACTTCACCAAGTGGGTTGAAGCAGTATCATATACCAATGTGACTAGGCAAGTGGTGGTCTGATTTATCAAGAACAATCTCATCTGTCGTTATGGTGTTCCAAGCCAGATCATTACGGATAATGAATCCACCTTGAACAACAAGATGATGAAAGAGTTGTGTGCTGAGTTCAAGATCAAACACCATAACTCATCTCCTTACCGACCTAAAATGAATAGAGCGGTAGAAGCAGCTAACAAGAACATTAAGAAAATCATTCAGAAGATGGTCGTGACCTACAAAGATTGGCATGGGATTCTACCCTTTGCTCTTCATGGTTATCGCACATCTGTCCTCACTTCAACAGGGGCAACCCATTTCTCTCTAGTATATGGTATGGAAGCAGTGATCCCCATTGAAGTAGAGATCCCATCATTGAGAGTATTGATGGAAGCCAAGCTAACAGAAGCTGAATGGTGTCAAAGCCGGCACGATGAACTAAATCTGATCGAAGAAAAGAGAATGACAGCTTTATGCCATGGTTAGTTGTATCAGCGAAGAATGAAGAGGGTGTTTGATAAAAAGGTCCAACCCCGTGTCTTCAAAGAAGGAGACCTCATGCTTAAGAAGATACAATCATTTCTCACTAATTCCAGGGGTAAATGGACTCTGAATTACGATGGCCCTTATGTTGTTAAGAAAGCCTTCTCAGGCGGTGCCTTAAGACTCGCAACCATGGATGGAGAAGAGTTTGCCTACCCCACAAATGTTGATGTAGTAAAGAAATACTTCACCTAAAAAAAATAAAAAAAATCGTCTTAGTGGATTGAAAACCCAAAAGGGAGGTCCAGGAAAAAGTTAGAGACATAAACAATAACCATCCCGATGGATTAAAAACCAAAAAAAGCATTCCAGGCAAAAGTTAGGGATTCATGGCAAGTAACTATATCTGACAGGATTGACTCCTCGGCAGTAACATCATCCGTCAGGAAAACTTTAGTCAAGGTCACCTTCGACAGAAGCTCAGAATGTCCAGAATTCAAAGTTGGTGGAAGGATAGTGGTCGTTATGTTTCAATGTAGCCCCTTTCCCTTAAATTACCATTTCTAAACTTTGTAATGCTCCATGGGATCATGTGTTTGGCTGATTACCATTCTATCAATAAA
This sequence comes from Lathyrus tuberosus, assembly GCA_022829125.1. Taxonomy (NCBI): domain Eukaryota; kingdom Viridiplantae; phylum Streptophyta; class Magnoliopsida; order Fabales; family Fabaceae; genus Lathyrus; species Lathyrus tuberosus. Next base: position 2,927,711 of record JALAZF010000298.1, on the reverse strand, counting down.
ATTTGAGCCCTTGTGCCTTTTGTTTGCAATTCTCATTTATTCAGCATTGCGAAATGACATTTTAGTATGATCAATGATTCTTGAAGAAAAAAAAATGAATTTACTTGTCAAATTTACTTTTACTTTTAAAACAAATATGGCGAGTTCCTTTTGATTAATGAGCACAAGAGGGAATATCGACGCCTTCTCCGGAAGTGATTAAACTTCAAAATGCATAACCAAATTACTCCTTGTAATCAATACACCCTGAATGAAGGATCAACTACTTCAGACAGAATGTCCCGTCTGACATCCCCGATAGAGTTCTTACCTCTCAAAACCAATTGTTGGTTTTTCTCCCCAGTAGGGTCCACCCCTGAAAAACAAGAACGGATTTCTATCCTTATCAGGTTTGTACCTCTGGAAACCAGAACGAACGTAAGAGTCCCTGCTCCCAAGCAAAAGTACTACCTTCAGAATCTATAAAGGTACCCCCATCTCCCAGAATGGCCGAGTATCCAGTTAAACAATCATCAGTCTGTATGTCGTGTCTGTTTTGTCAGCATCAGCATCTCATACATCATGCATAATTGATACTCATGTTGCATTAATATCACTTTGGTCATACTCATCCCCAAGTGATAAACATCATCTCTCCAATAGAGTCGTCAGTCTTCCCCTCCACTCCCAGATAGGAAAAAATTCTGAATTAAGTTCTTTCCTTATCAGGAAACGTATCGTCTGACAAATCTCTCTCTAGTGTATTCCTGGATTGAAATCAGTCCTCGACCACTTTGATAACTTGAACCTCTGAAAGACAAGAAGTTGTTTGGTTATACACCTTTGAAACTTGGCTCTTCACCAACGAAGATGATGTTTTGCTTTCCCGAATTAAGGAAAAATCCTCAGAGAAAGCTTCTCTACCAAAGACTCTTGGCAATACGGTAGTTTCTCTCCGAATTTTTTTGCTTTCAATGGAGTCATCAGCTCCTCAAAATTAGATTACATCAAATGGCATCTCCCCGACGAGAAGTTTGGTAAAAACCATCACAGATAGCATTCCTTGTCAAGAAAAGAACTCGATCAGTAAAAACTGAGTCCAGTTCCGTGGCTCAAGACCACGATCGAGGGGAAGTTTATTTTAAAGGAAAACTGAGACCAGTTCCATGACAGAAGACCAGGATCGAGGGGAAGTTTATTTCGAAAAAAAAAACTGAGACCAGTTCCATGGCTTAAGACCGGGATCGATGGGAAGTTTTACCCTTTTCTAAGTAACACTGCTTAGCAAAAGAAGATGGATGAGCAAATAACTACCATTCATAACCAAAGTCAAAATTTTGGGTATTCTGATATTTAATCCTCTTCTACCTTGAATGTCCGAACGTCTTCGCCATTCACACCTTCAGGTCCAAGAAGATTAAATAGGGGCATCTGTCATACCCTAAATTTTGACCACAAGATTTCCCATCATTGTGTAAATCATCACCATAATATGGATGTACCTTCATGCCTCATCAATCCTCTCAAAGATTGTTGAGCATTCACTCCATTCAAGGATTAAGGTTTTGAGCTCTCCTAGAGCATCCAAGCAAAGGATTAATCAAGGATAAACATGATCTTCAACTTGTCAAACCTCTCAAACATACATGAAGGATTAAGAGGTCTCCCACATCAAGAATTAAGCATGAGAATGCAACACTTCAAGCTAATCAAGCCTCAAGATCATCAGTGTCACCAGATTAGGGTTTTGGTCGACCAAGGCCTCCAGAAGAAAATTTTCATCTGGGCATGAGCCAATACTTCAAAACATAATCCAATAAGCTCAAAGGGACCTCATGGATACAATTATAAGTTCAAAATAGCCTCAGGGGATGCATTCATCAAAAATCAGGAATTAGGGTTTCTTGACCTAATTCGCCCCTAAGTTGACTTTTGGAGCAAGGCAAGAGCCAAAACTTCAAGGAATGTTTTGAAGACCTCAAATATCTTATATTGATCCTGTTACAAGTTCAAATAGACACAAAGAACTTGGTTTATGAGCAATATAAAGATGCAAATTCATCTGGACCACAAACTAGGGTTTTTGAGAAAAAGTCAACCATATCTTTGACTTTTGACCAAGACATGATCTCAAGCCTTGGGACATGATTCAAGACACTCTAAAACACCTATGGAATCCATCCATTAGGTTTAAATTATGTCAAAAACTTGATTTCATAGAAAATCAAAAAGTTTGAAATTCATCTGACAAAAAGTCAACTGTGCCAAAAAAACCAAGTTTGACTTTTGGGATTTCTTGACAAACATGGCTTCTTTAAGTCAAAAACAATGTTAACTTATGGTTTGGAACAGCATCCATCAAGAAAAATCAAGAAAAGTGAGGTTACTTGCAAAAGGGGCAATCGTAAGAAACTTGAAATTTCACCAAGTCATGAAAAAAGTTATTTTTACCCAACTTTGCAAGACCATAACTTGTGATCCAAGTAACCTTTTTCTTCCATCCAAACTCAAAAGAAAGCTCTCGTTACATACTTCAAGATTGTCAATTGCAACATATTCCAAATCCTCATGGATTTTGAGTTATGGATTGATCAAAATCACAAAAAATGGAAAATGGATACTTTTCAAACACTTAGTGAAATTTTGGACAAAATCTGTTTGCATTTTTTCCAACTTTGGGGCCATTTTTCATTATGATCCAAGATAATTCAAGACCAAATTTAAACAGCAAAGTTGAAGTATGATATAGGGGCTTTCTAAAAAGTACAAGAGCCTCCCATGATTCAACCTGAGGAAGGAGTTATAAGCTCCCCAAAATGGAATTTTTCACCCTGCCTACAAAACAACATGAATACATAACTTGTGCCACACGATTTTTTCACTCAAGTGTTACCATTTTTCAAACTTTGTCATCTTCCAAAAACACAAAAATTCTGATGACTCACTTGTTTCTTGATCAAGAAGTCAAGAATTCAACTTAGCATGTGCAAAACCATCATGACATGAACTTTGAAATTCAATTTTGGCAAGGTTACATTAATGCAATGCATTGAGGTGTCATGAACCAAGCCATAAAAATCCAAACCAGTCAAGATTCAGTCCAAACTCTGAGTGTTCAAACCTGCAGAAATTGAATGGAGTCAAGCTAGAGTTGACATGGCACTTTGGAACATCCAAGTCAATGGCTACAAGCTACACACCATGATCAGTTGCCATTCACTATTCCTTGTAAAATAAACTTCTTCTACTATAAATAGAGGTCATGTGTGATTGATCAAATGACCCCAAAACATCTCCACTCATGTTTTCTCTCATTTCCTTCTCATGAACCAGAATTTGCTTCTTTAGCAAGTAAGGTTCAAATTTTCAAATAGAGAGCAATTCCATCAAAACCAAGAGTGTAGACACATCATATACATCATATAGAAGCTATCCAAACACTTCTCCATCATTTGTAACCTTAGAATCACAAAGCTCAAAATCCAACTTAGGCTTATTTGCAGTTGAGGTACCACAACAAGTTCCAGGCGTTTCCAATCAATTCCAAGCATCTTAACACACTACTTGAGGTCTGTAGCGTGCGATTTTTGTCGGTGACACGACCAACTTATCGCCATTGGTTGGAATTAGGTGTTACTTTCTGATTTCTTATTTATCCTATGAAGCTGGAAAGGAAAGGGAAGATATCTAAAACTAACCTTGCACGCAAATGTTTTCTTTAACAAATACTAAGAGATTGGGGGGTCTGGGGTCAGGTTATACAATGGGGAGTTATCAATTACCCATCCTATATATGGTTATCCATAGATTGTTTAGCAAATTCTACTATTATCTACTTACTGGTGTTTATCTGTCATAAATTGGGAAAGTTTCTCCTTTGGGAATGTTTGAGAGAGAGTTTTTATTGTTTTTGGGGTTTTTCGATGTTTTTGGTAAGGTACTGGACCTAAAGTTTTTGTTATGTGTGCTCGCTAAGATTTCACAATCTTTTGCCTACGTATTCCTGTTAAAGAAAACAGGGATATCAGAGCAATCGTAGTTCCTCCTATTGTATGGGAGGAAAAAGATGTTCAAAGCCCAAGATTGAAGCTAAAGGTTATTTGTGTCTTGTTCAAAGCCCAAGATTGAAGCTAAAGGTTTGACTGAGAGAGAATTTGTCATCTCTAAAGGGAGATATCTCATCTATTTATCACAGTTGTTGGGTAACTGATTATAAAGGAGAATTACTTTAACTGGAATGCATGGAATCCAGCAATGCCATAATTTCCTTTATAGGGGATTTGTCTTGAAGGAAAAAACTTTAACACAGTATTGAGCAATACCATTTTTCCTTAGGAATCTTTCATGCTAAGAGAGGGACATTAGCTTGGATGTAAATAATCCAGAGGCTTGCCACTTATAACAATTAGATGAAAGAGAGTTTTACCAAGATAAAGAGGGACTACAGCTTGGATTTTTGAATCAACAAGTGTGCCAGTTACATCAGTTATCTGGAATTAGGTTTGTTTTGATTGGTCTGTTTTGATGTGTGATGTACAGAGAAATGTCTTCCTATAGAGAGATTTTTGATTTCCTCTGAGGGGATTTTTCCGTGCCTTGATCAAAGCCCAAGGTTGAAGCTAAAAGGTTGACTCTGTTTAGTGATTTTTGTTTCTGTCTTGTACAAAGCCCAAGATTGAGGCTGAATAATACTGACTCAACAAGTGAGTGTTTTATTTGTCTTGTACAAAGCCCGAGATTGAGGCTAAAAAAGAATACTGACTCAACAAGAGAGTGTTTTATTTGTCTTGTACAAAGCCCAAGATTGAGGCTAAAAAAGAAAAGAATTGACTCTTTTTTAGGGGAGATCATTATACAAAGCCTAAGAGGAGGCTAGAAGGAATTGACTCTTTCGGGGAATATTTTGTCTGTCTTGTACAAATCCCAAGATTGAGGCTAAAAGAGGATTGACTCCACTGGGGAGGTTCCATATGTGTCATGCACAAAGCCGAAGATTGAGGCTAAAAGGGGTTAACTGACTCAGCTGGAGAATTTTTATAGGTGTCTTGTACAAAGCCCAAGATTGAGGCTAAAAGGTGCTGAGGGATAATCATTATACAAAGCCTAAGAGGACGTTGGTTGGGGTAATTTCTTATATAAAGAATAAGAGGAGGCTAACTTCTGCTGAGGATTATTGAGATCCAGAGGTAGGTCCAAATTGGGGGATCAACTCTTGCTGAGGATTTACAGAAGAGTTAAAATATCAGATGCCTTGAGGCTCTGATTAAGGGTTTATTGATAGTGATCTGACCCTAGCTGGGGGAATTTAAAGTGAAAGCTTAAAGATTGAGTTTTTTAACCTTTGGAGGTTTTAACTCTGCTGGTGATTAATCAGAGTTTTTTTCGGTGCTTTTAGGAAATTTGAGGGTTTCTGGAGATCCAAAAGGAAGTGAGACTGCACAAGTCTACTGGTATGAAAAGGTTTATCTTTGTATGATGCCCAAGAGGAGGCTGATGTTTTAAGGTATGAGAATCGACCCTAAATTGTTCTGATGTTTTGAGATTCTGACTCTCTGGAGGATTGAACTAACAAAGGATGACTAAGTTCTGTCCTATACCTGTAGGAGGTCTTTGGGTCCCTGTACTAAGCCCAAAAGGTGGCATGAGAACATCTAAGAAGCCCGAGGGTCCTTATACAAAGCCCAAGAGGAGGGTGGGGATGCTTTTAGGAAGCCTGTGGGTCCAAACCTAAGAAAATTTCAAGAAAGGTTTCACCGGGAATAACCCTTTCTTTAGTGAACAGTTCTAGGGTTTGAAGAAATTCAAGAGTGGTTTCATCGGGAATTAATCCTCTCTGGGGAAATGAATTTCTTGGACAAATTTCTAGATAGTGACAGTCTTGAGAAAAGTTTCACCGGGAATAATGCCTTTCTCTGTTCCATATTGTATAGGCCCAAGAGGAGGCAAGACTGTATCTGGAATTTCCTATGGGGAACTAGTTTTGATTGTGTTGAAAGAGTAACCATTGGTTTGATCTAGACCTAGACCTAATTGCTGGGGAAAACTCTAAGCAAATAATATATAGGCATACACTACAAGAAAAATGGCCTACGGCCACGCTAAATTTTTCCACAACTCAAAAACTGTGGCCACATACAAGCTTTGGCCAGGGTTTTCAAATCGTAGACATATGTTTAAAAACATTGAATCCGAAGTGTGAAACTGTGGCCTTTTCTTTAATTGCCACGGTTACAAAATGACACTTATATTTAAGCCATAGTCAGAAAACTGTAGATATTTTTAGCCGCAAAGAAAAACCGCGACATTATAATTTTCCCTTCAAACTGTGGCCCAAACCCAAAAAAATATACCCCGCCAGAATTTCCCTCTTTTTTTAGTTTCCCTCTCGTTAATTATTATCTTTTCTAATTTTTTTTAATTAAAAAAAGGAAAAGAAAATTGAAAAAGCAAATACAATAACCTTTTTACTTCTATCCTAATTGTTCGTACTATCTTCCTCGCTCTTTCAAACACAAGTTCTCTCTTCTCTTTTGTTTTAACGCCGCCGCTGTTTACAATGTTCTATGGGTTTCATTCGATCTCTCTTTACGATTCTCGTCCTCCCTCTCGTTCTCTGATCTGTGTGAAAGGCGATGGTGTTGTGTTGGGGGTGGCACGATTCTGATATCTCTTAGTCCTCTTACGATCTGTATTCGATTTCGTTTTTACATGTTTATTTTGTGCCTAATAACTGATTACTATGCGTGATTTTTACAGAGATGTGAAGATCTGTGAAATATATGAAAGGGGTTCGTAAAACCTTAACACACGATTTGCGATTTGCGATAAAGAAAATAAGGCAAAAAGGAAAAAAAGAAAGGAAAGGGAGGGAGAAAGAGGAATAGCAAAGTTCTGCGACTGGCGACTTCAACCTTGGTGAGATCTTTTTGAACTTTGTCTTTCTCGTGTTTCTGAGCTTGTTCCCTTCTTCCTCTGTCTTTCGATTTCTGCTTCTCTTTCGCAAAAGTTATGAAAGAATTTTATTTTGAAAATGATGAATCAATATTAGGGTTTTGTGTTCTTGTTTGCTACGACTATGCATTTTCTGTCAACAATATTCTCTCTCCCTTAATATTTGTGCCTTTAAGGCTTTTTTCTGATATATTGCTTAATTGTGATTCTGAACTTTTACTGTGGTAATTGTTTGTTGTTGGGCTGAAATTTGAACCTCTGTACTTGCATTTGTTATTTTACTGCAGTGAAAACACTGTCTTGCTTCCTTTATTAGAAGGCCAGTTTCGCGCTGTCCTCCAAGGTAATGACAAAAATGAGATAGAGATTTGCCTTGAAAGTGGTGAGTTACAAACATGAAATGATGATGAAATGAAGCTATGATTAATGAAAATACTATTTTTTGGAGAATCGAAACGATTCTGTTGCTTTTGATGTGTGGTTTTGTAGGAGATCCTGCCGTTGAGACCAACCAAGGCCTTTACCTGGTCTACATGCATGCAGGAGCCAACCCTTTTGAAGTCATCAGTCAAGCTGTCAAGTGAGGCATTTTTCTCTTTTTATCTATATGATCTTTTCTCTGTGATTCCCTATGATATTCAAAGGTCACTTACAGTTATAGAAAATAGAATTTTTCTTTCATTTGGTGAAATTGTGATTTATGTTTTGACAAATGTGGTGTTACTGATTCCTTTTCTGCTTGTCATTAAGGGCTGTTGAAAAACATACACAAACTTTTCTCCACCGAGAGAAGAAAAGAGTAAGATGGAGTGAAAGTTGATGTGCAAAACATTATCAAGTCCCTTGGTTCAGGACATGGCAGAAGAGTCTCAATCACTCGTAGCTATCATGTAAGTAGAAGTGATCATGCTAGTCAGTGTGAGTATCTGATAATAGTGATATTCTTGTTAACAAAAGTATATTGGTAATTTCAGAGTTTACATCCGACAGCCGAGTATCATGCTGCAGCTCGTGCAATAAGTGGAGGTCCAATTTATATCAGGTATATAGACATTCATTGCAATTCTTGTTCAACATTTGGTTATACCTGAGTATATGTATTAATGTCATCAGTTGTTTTTGTTGCTTTTATAGTGATAAACCAGGAAGGCACAATTTTGATTTTCTAAAGAAACTGGTTCTTCCTGATGGCTTGGTTCTTCGGGCTCAGTTACCTGCCCGACCCACGATTGACTCTCTCTTTGTTGATCCAGCAAGAGATGGGAAAAGGTTGGTTAAATCTTCTATCTGTTATTCTATCAAGCCATTCTGTCCATGAGTCGTAAGTTCAGTGATAAGAGTTTGACGTTGTAACTTCTAGACACGGAGTTTGGATACTACAAAAGACAATCATTAATAAGAGTTTTTCCTTGGTAGTTACTAATTGGTATACTATCTTGTGTAATAAAATTCATTTTCAGCTTGCTCAAGATATGAAATTTGAACAAATATTGTGGAGTTGTTGGTGTATTTAATTGTCAAGGTTCCGGATGGTGCAAGATAGAGAAGAAAAAACCGTATTCATTGTGAAACCCATGATACACTTACTGGCTCTGTCTGTACCTCTGATATTGATCTCATTGCTCAATTAGCTGGTGCTGATTGGAATGGGGATGCTATTGTCTATTCTTACAGATCAGGTAATTTCATTGAGCATAAAATCTTTGAATTTCAAGAAATGATTTAGTTACTATAAAATTCAACTTTATTAGAATATTGACTAGCATCCGCATTTTAGGCAACATAATTCGGTTACTGAAGGGTGCTTCAGTGCCAGTGACATTAAAAGTACTAGAATATGAGCTTTTCTATTTCTATCCAATCAAGGTAAGGCTTAAGCATACATGATATCACAAAGAATTACTGATAATGCAGTATTAATTGCATTATATTTTGGTTGAGTTTTGGTTTGGTGTCAATGAATATGATATACTGAATGAATTGATGCTTTTTGACAGGAAATTGCGCAAGGTATTTGGTTTGCACCGATAGGGCTATTGGATTTGTTTCATCTCACTATCTTTATACTAGGAAAAATGTTTGTAATAAGCACTTAATTAATTGCATGTAAATGATGGACTCACCAAAATTACAGCCAATTTAATTATGTCTACATAAAGGGCTATTAATTAATTGTATTTGTGATAGATATAACAAAGGTCTATTATCATTATCATTCTCATGGCTCATATTTAAGCCATTGTTTCATTTGTAGATCTCTTGGATATTAGAGGAAGTAAAAAACTTATCACCCTGGATGTTTTGTTCTTTTCTAGAATGATTTGCTTATATTAATTTATGTATCGTGTTCCTTGTAGAATGGAGACGAAGAAGCTTGTCATCAAGATATGGAAGAAGAACAAGAAGGAGATGATCAAGAAGAAGAATATTATGATGCATGAGTTTAATTAATAGTAGTTGTGTTTTATATTATCTAGCTCTTAGAACTTTTGTTTAAGAATAATAATATCAAAACTTATCTATATTTTTGCGACTTATTAGTTGGTAGCATCACTTGATGTAGACTTACTTATTTCTTAATGAATATTTTGTTCTTGACGTTGTGGCTTAATGTTTGCTTGTATAATTAGATTTTAATTTTTTTAATCAATATCTACAAAAATGAGTATTCTTGTTGGAAGAACACCATTGTCACAACTATGCGGCACAAAAATAAACGGTGGCAAGCTTAAATGGTGTAAAACGGTGTGCAAAATTTAGCCGCTGTTTTAATTAGGGGCCATAAACAAACCGTGGCCTTAACCTAGATACCTAAACTGTGGCCTGTTCAAGCCACGAATGTCTATAAAACGTGGCCCAAACATGAAAACCGTGGCGTATACTTTAGGCCACGCCTGCATATCCCACGGTCACTTATTCGTGGTTAAACTGTGGCCAAAGCGTACAACCACGGTTATTTTGCATAGAGCCGCGGTTTTCTGGCCGTGGCGGATGACTTTTTTTTTTGTAGTGATATATATATATATATATATATATATATATATATATATATATACAGATGAAATATATAAGGAAGTATATAAAAGAAAGCTGGTAGAACTTACAGGTGAGCAAGCTTCCAGTGTTACAGCTGTATGGTTAGTTATTCAAGAAATTGAAGAAAGTTTTGATAACAACTATGAATTTGAATCTAAATCAAAAGGGAAGTTGTTTTAAAAGGAAGTTTGGGGCTTATACTCAAGGAGAGGCCCAGATGAATTCTTTTGAAAAGGCGACGATCGCGTCATAGTTTTGAAAAGCACAAAGGGACTTATACAATGACTGAGGCCCAAATTTATTGTATTTGCAAAAGGGGTTAGGTCTTACACTCTATTAGAGGGCCAAAGATATTTTTATACAAGAAATTGGGCTTACAACTCAAGCAGAGGCCCAGATGAAAAATAACGATCGCACCGTTATTTTGAAAAATCATACCGGGACTTATACAATGACTGAGGCCCAAATTATTTATGTACAAAGGGATGGGTCTTACACTCTATTAGAGGCCCAAAGTGTTGAATTTTATACAAAAAGATGGGGCTTAAAACTCAAGGAGAGGCCCAGATGATTTTTGTTTTGAAAGCGGCGATCGCACCGATATTTTTGAAATAGTATCGGGACTTATACAATGACTGAGGCCTAAATTTATTTTATTTACAAAGGATGAGTCTTACACTCTATTAGAGGCCCAAAGTTTATTTTAATACATGAGTTGGGGCTTACAGCTCAAAGAGAGGCCAAAGAGTTTTTTTTTAAGATTTGAAAAGGGAGAAAACAATCAAAACCCTAACTTGATTTTAAAAAATGTATTTTAATTGAATAAAATTCAATTAAAATGATCAAAGTTATCAAACATGTGTGAAAAACATGTTGTGATCTTGGATAAGTATTTGAAAAATCATGTTTGATTCATAGAATGATTTGCAAATCATTTGAATTTGAAAGACCAAGAGAAAGAATTTATTTAAAATGTTTTAAAACAATTAAAAAAGAATTCTTTACAAAAAATACCAAATATATGAAATAAATAATATTTTTCTGAAATTGTTGTAGAATAAAATATTTTAACATTTTTGGGAATTTTGAAAAAAAGAACCAATAAAAAATAATTAAAATTGAGAGAGAAATTAATTTTGGAAGTTATTAAAAAATTGTGAAGAAAATGAAAGAAAATAAGTGGAAAAAAATATGGAATGGTCCTCCCAAGGCTTGAAATCACGCCCTTGGGGTGGAGTGTTTAAAATCTTACCATCTGAGCCAAGTGCGTTGGCTGATAGAGAATGGAAAGAGTAGATAATATATTAAACTATCCTTTGTAAATGGTTCAAAAAATAAAACCAAAAGGTCTGGGGTGAGGGGGATTCAAACCCCAGACCTCTAGCTCGCTTCACACACACACAAATACTAGTGTTTCCACTAGGGCGCAATGCTAATTCAAACATATAATGGTGTCATACCCCAAATTTTGACCACCAATATTTCCCATCATTGTGATGATCATTGCCAGAATATGGATGTGCCATCTTACCTCATCAATCTCCTCAAGGATTGTTGAGCATTCACTACAACCAAGAATTAGGGTTTTGAGCCCTCTCAGAGCACTTAGACAAAGGATCAATCAAGAAATGACATGATCTTCAACTTGTCTAACATCTCAAACACCCATAAAGGATCAAGAGGACTCCCATATCAAGAATCAAGCACAAAGTTGCAACATTCCAAGTGAATCAAGCCTCAAGATCGCCAGTGTCACCAAATTAGGGTTTTGGCCGACCAAGGCCTCCAGATGAAATTTTTCCTTTAGGCATGAGCCAATGCTTCAAAGCATAACCCAAGATACTCCAAGGAACCTCATGGATCCACTCATCAAGTCAATTTAGCCTCAGGGGATGCATTCATAAAAAATCAGGAATTAGGGGTTTCTTGACCTAATTCACCCCTAAGTTGACTTTTGGAGCAAAGCATGAGCCAAGACCTCAAGACATGATTTAAGGGCCTCAAATACACTACATTGATCCATTTACAACAATGGATTGATCCAAGAAGCTTAATTCACAAGTTTCAATTTCATCTGGACCACAATTAGGGTTTTGAAGAAAAAGTCAACTATATCTTTAACTTTTGACCAAGACATATTCCCAAACCTTGGGACATGATTCAATACACCCTATAACACCTATGGAACCCCTCTGTTAGTTTTGAATTAGGTCAAGAACTTGATTGCACAAAGGATCGCACAATTTGGATTTCATCTGACAAAAAGTCAACTGTGCACAAAATCAAGTTTGACTTTTTGGAATTTTTCACAAATATGGTTCCCCTAAATCAAAAATAATGTTAATGTATGGTATTGATCATCATTCATTAATAAAAAATCAAGAAAAGTGAGGTTTCTTGCAAAAGGGGTAACCATGAGAAACCAAAATTTTTCTAAGTTATGGAACAAAAGTGATTTTGTACCAACTTTGCAAGGTCATAACTCCTAAACCACAAGGCCTTTTTTTCCATTCAAAGCTCAAATGAAAGTCCATCTGACATACTTTAAAAGTGTCAACTACAAGAGATTCCAAATCCTCATGGATTTTGAGTTATGGATTGATCAAAATCACAAAAACATGAAAATTACCACTTTTCCAACACTTAGTGAAATTTTCAATAAGTCAGAATCTGCCTTACTTTTTCTAAAATGGAGAGACATTTTTCACCTTGATTGAAGTTAAACCAGGTCCATTGGTGAACATCAAAGTTGAAGTATGCCATGAGGGCTTTCCAACAAGTACCAGATTATCTCCACATTCAATTTGAGTAGGGAGATACAACCCTTGGAACATGGCATCATGGACTGATTTTTACAAGGTAGATTTGTGCATTTTGCTCGAATTAGCTAATTTGGACAATTCCAAGCCTTGTCATCCATTTGGACACATCAGAGGATAACATCCAAGAGAAAATATCTAATCCACAAGTCTCCCAAGTCCAAGGAACTACATGTAGCCATAAGTTCCCTAAAAAGGCTAAAAGATGCAAAGACTCCAATTTTGTCTCCAAGCCTTCAATGGATGCATCAAGGTGGCATGGAATGAGACATTTCTAACTGAATGAGTCAAGATTCAGCTCTGAATCAAAGAACCATAGGCCTGTGCCCTAACCTCAAGTCAATGGCTAGAGGAGACTAAAGATTCCTTTTGCTACAATTGGCCAAGGGACTGTCCAAGTTGCCATTCACTATTACTGGCAAGAAAACTTGCTCTACTATAAATAGATCTAATTTGTGGTCAGTTTGAGTACACCAAAGCACTACAACACTTGCTTTCCTCAAAATCTCTCTCATTAGGCCAAAATGCCTTCTTTTGCAAGTCACCACTGAGTTTTTGAGTTAGAGAGCAGTTCCACCACAACTCATGATCCAAACACATCCAATGTATCATATCTAAGCTGTTCAAACAATCACCCTTGATCTGAAACACTAAAATCATAAAGTCAACCTCCAAAACCTCAAATTTTGACTTTTCTGCATTTTTCAAGCCATGTCTTGATTCAGTCACTTTCAAAACCAAACAAAGCCTCAAACACACTCCAAATATTATCCTCAAACTGTCCCAATTGGTTTCCCTAATCTGGAACACCATTTGAGAGAGTTACTATCTTATTCACTTTTGCCCCTTTTGCAAGAAATAACCAATTCTTGTTCCTGAGGATTCCAGCTGGTTTTGATCATCCTAAAAGCTTCTAAGGGATCAATCAAGAGTGTCTAAAGTATTAGATTACTTCTGGCACAAGGAACTTGACAGATAGCACAAGGAGCTTCAAGAGGTAAGTGCATCACAACTCGAACTCTCTAAATCATGCATTGTTTTAAGGTCCATTGATCATGGACATCTCATACATATCATATATGTTGTGTTTGAACCAATTTACCATGCTATAGCTGCCTGTATGATGAGATAACATAGAACATGCAAATCTAGGCCTATTTTGAAATCACTATAGGATTTTAAAATAGAAACATTTTCTGAAAATTCTAAAGGCACCATTGGATTCCTCATGAAATTCTAGGCAGGATGCACCTAAATTTTGTCCAAATCCATGGAGAAATGAGGAAGTTAGAGCCTTCATGCAAAAGGTACAAAATCAGGCCTTGCCTTGGGCAAGTGCCAGACCATGGTGCCTTGGTCAGGCCTAAAAATAAGGCATCCCATATATATTCATGGGGTGGTTTTGATACACGGATGTATCACCACCCCAGTGGTAGCGCGTATGTGTGTTTGTTTGGCATGTCGTGGGTTCAACACCCACCCAGACCATTTTTCCATTTTGCCATATTTTGCTATTTTCACATTTTTTATGATTTTTGTTAATTAATTTCTCTCTCAATTTTAATTATTTTTTATTGGTTCTTTTTTTGAAAATTCCCAAAAATATTAAAATATTTTATTCCACAAAATTTTCACAAAAATATTATTTATTTCACATATTTGGTATTTTTGTAATGAATTATGTTTTATTCGTTTTTTTTAACATTTGAAAATATTTCTTTCTCTTGATTTTCCAACTTCAAATGAATTTTAAACTTTCATGTCTTTAAACATGATTTTTCAAAATGTTTTTCAAAGTATACAACTTGTTTTTAATATATTTGGTATTTTATATCATTTATTATTTAATTTCCTTTGAAAATTGTTTAGAAAATGCAAAAATTAGGGTTTTCTCTAATTCTTGATTTTTTTTAAACTTTACAAAACACTTTGGGCCTCTAATAGAGTGTAAGACCCAATCCTTGTTGTACATAAACCTTTTTGGGCCTCAGTCATTGTATAATTCCCACTGTGTTTCGAAAACCACGACGCGATCGTCGCCTTTTAAACAAAAATATCTGGGCCTACCCTTGTGTTGTAAGTCCCATCTTTCTCTTAAAATAATTTTGGGCCTCTAATAGAGTGTAAGACCTAACCTCCTTTGTACATAAATAATTTTGGGCCTCAGTCATTGTATAAGTCCCAATATAGTTTTCAAAACGACGGTGCGATCATTGTCTTTCAATGGGCTTCTCCCTGAGCTGTAAACCTCATTCTCTCTTCTTTTAAAATATTTTGGGCCTCTAATAGAGTTGTAAGACCCATCCCTTGTAAATAAAAAACATTTTTGGGCTTCCGTCATTGTATAAGTCCCGATGCAATTTTCAGATCAACGATACGATTACTGTTTTCATCTTGGCCTCTCCTTGAGTATAAGCCCCAACAATCTTTTCTAAACAACTTCCCTTTTGATTTAGGTTCAAATTCATAGTTGTTATCAAAACTTTCTTTAATTTCTTGAACAACTAACCATACAGCTGTTACAATGGAAGCTTGCTCACCTGTAAGTTTTAAACAACTTTCTTTTACATTACTTGCACATATATATATTTGTTTGTGCTGGAAGCTTGCTCACCTGTAAGTCCTTCTACCCTATTTTACATATAGTATATATTTCATCTGTATATATATGCCTGTATATTATCTTGCTTAGAGTTTTCCCCGGTAATTAAGTCTAGGATTAGATAAAGCCAGTGGTCACTCTTTCAACACAGTCAAAACTAGTTCCCCATAGGAATTCCAGATACAGTCTTGCCTCCTCTTAGGCTTATACAATATGGAACAGAGAAAGGCATTATTCCCGGTGAAACTTTTCTCAGACTGTCACTATTAGAAAATTGTCAAAGAAATTCATTCCCCCAGAGAGGATTAATTCCCGGTGAAACCTCTCTTGAATTTATTCAAATCCTAGAACTGTTCACTAAAGAAAAGATTATTCCCGGTGAAACTTTTCTTGAACTTTTCTTAGGTTTGGACCCACAGGCTTCCTAAAAGCATCCCCAGCCTCCTCTTGGGCTTTGTACAAGGACCCTCAGGCTTCTTAGAAGTTCTCATGCCTCCTCTTGGGCATCATACAAAGATAAATAACCAGTAGACTTGGATAGTCTCACCCTTTTTTGGATCTCAAAGAAACCCTCAAGTTTCCCAAAAGCACAGGATAAACCCTGATCCTTTCATCAATCACCACAGAGTTTAAACTTCTTCTAAATTTCCCCAGCTAGGGTAAAATCACTATAGAAGAACCTTTATTAGAACCTCAAGGTATCTGATATCTCAACTCTTCTGCAAGAGTTGATTCCCCAATTTGGACCTGCTTCTGGATCTCAATAATCCTCAGCAGAAGTCAGCCTCCTCTTAGGCTTTGTATAATGATTTTCCTCAGTAGAGTTAGCCTCAAAAGCACTCTCTTGTTGAGTCAATCGACTTTTAGCCTCCTCTTAGGCTTTGTATAAAGACCTTCACTCTCTTGTTGAGTCAATCTTCTTTCTCAAAAGCACTCTCTTGTTGAGTCAATATCTTTTAGCCTCAATCTTGGGCTTTGTACAAGACAAACAAAAGCACTCTCTTGTTGAGTCAATCACTTTTAGCCTCCTCTTAGGCTTTGTATAATGATCCTTCATTTCCTCAGCAAAAGTCAACCTCAATCTTGGGCTTTGTACAAGACACCCATAAATATCTTCAGCTCAGTCAGTCAAATATCCTCCAGCCTCAATCTTGGGCTTTGTAAAAGACACATATAAATCTCCCTAAGCAGAGTTGATCCTCTTTTCAGCCTTAATCTTGGGCTTGGTACAAGATAAATCATACTCTCCAGCTGAGTCAACCCTCTCTTTAGCCACAATCTTGGGCTTTGTACAAAACAGATAAAACCTCTCACTAGTAGAGTTAGTTTCCCTTTTAGCCTCAATCTTGGGCTTTGTACAAACACATAAATATTCCCCAGTGGAATCAAAAATCCTTTTTAGCCTCAATCTTGGGCTTTGTACAAGACAGACAAAATATTACCCCGGAAAAGTTAACTTTTAGCCTCCTCTTGGGCTTTGTATAATGATCTCCCCAAAAGAGTCTGTCTCTTTTTTGGCTCAATCTTGGGCTTTGTACAAGACAGATAATAAACTCCCCAGTGGAGTTAATCAATCTCTTAGCCTCAACCTTGGGCTTTGATCAAGGCACACAAAAACCAAAATCCCCTCAGAGGAAATCAAAAACCTCTCTGTAGGAAGACATTTCTCTGTACATCACAAATCAAAACAAAAATCAAAACAAACCTTAATCCCAGATAATTGCTGTAAGTGGCACACTTGTTGATTCAAATATCCAAGCTGTAGTCCATCTCTTATCCTGGTAAATCTCTTATTTCATCTAATTGCTGTGTGTGGCAAGCCTATGGATTATTTACATTCAAGCCAATGTCCCTCTCTTAGCATGAACGATTCCTAAGGAAAAATGGCATTGGTCAAAACTGAGTTAAAGTTTTCTCCTTCAGGACAAATCCCCTATAAAGGAAATTATGGCATTGCTGGATTCTCATATCCCAGTTAAAGTCTTTCTTCTTTATAATCAGTCACCCAACAGCTGTGATAAACAGACGAGATGTCTCCCTTTAGAGATGACAAATTCTCTCTCAGTCAAACCTTTTAGCTTCAATCTTTGGCTTTGAACAAGACACAAAAAAACCTTTTAGCTTCAATCTTGGGCTTTGAACAAGACACCAAAAGATCTTTTTCCTCCTATTCTATAGGAGGGAACTACGATTGCTCTGATTTCCCTGTTTTCTTTAATGGGAATACGTTGGTATACGATTGCTAAATCTTAGCGAGCACACCAATCAAAAACCTTAGGTCCAGTACCTTCACACACCAATCAAAACTTTAGGTCCAATACCTTACCAAAAACATCGGAACAAAATGGACATCAACAAAAACTCTATCTCTGAAACACTCCCAAAGGAGAAACTTTCCCAATCAACAGATAAACACCAGTAAGTAGAAAGCAGTAAGTATAATTGCTAATGACCTGTGGATAACCACATATAGGATGGGTAATTGACAACTCCCCATTGTATAACCTGACCCGGACCCCCCAATCTCTTAAAGCATTAGTTCAGTTAAACATTTGCATGCAAGGTTAGTTTTAGATAGCTTTCATTTCCTTTCCAGCTTCATAGGATAAACAAGAAATCAGAAAGTAGCACCCAATCCCTACCATTGCGGTGAGGAAAAACCCATGGCGATAAGGTGGCCGCGTCACCGACAAAAATCGCACGCTACAGGAAAATGGCGACTCTGCTGGGGAGTATGAATTTATCTGTCTAGGACTAGGATTAGAATTCCTAAGAGGTCTAGACTATTAGCAATCATACTTTATACTATATATTATATATACTACTTTTCCTACTTGATATCCGTGTTTATTTTTTTGTCAATGGGAATGTGATTGATACGCATGTGGAAAATTTGAGAGAACCCTAAGATAAGTGATGGCATAGACGGGTGGACTTACAGGGAGTGATTCCCGAATAAGCGATCCTGGTAGACCATCAAATCAGGTGAGGGCCCGTGTGGATACTATGTTGAACGACCGATCGTCGTGAAAATAGACGTTATCCCAGTGCGGCACCCGTGACCCTGAGGATTTAGTAGACATTAACCATATGACCATTTGGTAGTGCGGTAACTATCAGGAATAGTTGATACGCGATACTACACTCAAATGAGATTACCCTAGGATGCTACAGCTCGCTCGGGTGAACCAGCTTACTGTTGATATCCCTAGGGGGTCAATGATTTTATTAACCTTTAACCCATTCTACAGGTACAAAAATTGACCAGAATACAACCTTTGGGGATGGGTAGAGCCATGACTCCATGCTCGTGACGTTGAACCCTTGAACCCATGTTTTTTCAATGTTTTTGTGTGTTGCATTCATGCATTCATTTAAAAAACTCTTAAACAAAGAAAAAAAATCTTCTCTTTTCTCTCCTATTTCTTTTTCAAAATAAGCTAAAACAATAGTTGCAAATATCAGAGAGAAAGATTGCATTATGGATTTCGGTAGAAGAAAGACGCACAAGTACACCTTCAAGACTCCGAAACTAGAGGATTTAAGGAGGTTGGCAAGGATGATTACCAACCTTGATGCTTTCAGAGCTAAGCATGGAGGATTGCTATCTCTATTAAGGGTCCATGTAGTTGAAGGAATCCTGTCTACGCTGATTCAGTTTTACGATCCGGTTTATCACTGCTTCAGATTCCCAGATTATCAACTAGCACCAACGCTAGAAGAGTACTCTCATCTGACTGATTTACCTATCACTGATCAAGCTCCCTTTTCTGGACTGGAAGAAAGTCCAAAGAAACAAACCATTGCAAGATCAATCTATTTGGACGAGTCAGAAGTCAGGACTCACATGACCACTAAGGAAAGAATCCAAGGTCTACCAGCCAAGTTTTCGGTAGAGAAAACCCTGTACTTTGCCAGTATAGGAAACGTTACTGCTTTCGAAGATATCTTTGTCCTACTTACATATGGGTTTTTCCTTTTTCCCAACATCGATAACTTCGTCGATACCAATGCTGTTAAGATATTTTTGATTGGAAACACCGTACCAACCTTGCTCGCAGATGCTTATCATTTTGTACACTTAAGGAATTTGTACAGCGGAGGAATGATCACATGCTGTGTACCCCTGCTTTACAAATGGTTCACTTCCCATTTACCCAAGTCGGCTGCATTTTGGGACCATAAAAGTACTCTACGTTGGTCACAGAGAATCATGTCTCTTACCAACTCTGACATAGATTGGTATAATAGGATTTATGAGGGGATAAAGGTCATTGACATATGTGGAAATTTCCCTAACGTACCCCTCATAGGAACTAAAGGAGGAATCAACTATCATCCAATTTTAGTTCGCCGTCAACTCGGATACCCGATGAAGAATATCCCGCATAATGTTCATTTGGAAGGTATTTTCTTCAAGGAAGGGGAAAATGACAGGGCACTAAAGAAGGAAATAGTGCATGCCTGGCAACACATTCACAGGAAAGGAAGAGAGTCTCTAGGAAGACCAGACTGTACCTCCATGGAACCTTATCTCCACTGGGTACAAACTAGAGCCCTCAAGCTAAAGATGCCTTACCCTCGTCAAGAATTTCTTTCGTTAAAGGAATCCATCCTTTATTTCATGTCTGATACGGAAAAACTCCAGGTCGCTCTCAACAAAGTTCAACGGGAGAAGAACTCTTGGAAGAACATGTACCATATTCTCAATGTGGAGTGTACCAAAATTTCAGAACTATTAAAATAGAAGGATGCTCTGATCGATATTCTAGAACAGCATGCTATAGAAGATCAAAGGAACTTGCTCACTCCTTTCACTTGGCAAAGGACTGACAACCCGACAACGGCTGAAGAACCCCGGTCAAAGAAAAGGGAAATACCAGAACCAACATCTGAGTTATCCTCAGAGAGGACTCAGGATCCATAAACTTAGACATTTTCTTTACAGCACTTTGTAAAATACTGTACTTTTCCCTTTCTGAAATCTTTCAAATTCAATAAAAAGGGGTCTCCCCACTGTATGATATTTGCAATCTATTTGTTGAAGTTTCTTTTTGATTAAAGTAAAAAAAAACAAAAATAATATATATCATTGCATATCATTCATCATTCTCACATAACGTGTTCTTCCTATCTTCGAGTCTCACGTATGTGTTACGATTCTAGAGTTAAACTGTCTCACTCGTACAATACTCGGGCCAATCGACAAAAGAAAATGGACGATCTCGAGGAAGAGAATAGAGAGCTGAGAGAAGAAGTCGACACTCTAAAGGAAGATCTGAAAAAACTTCACAGTGACATGCAATCCCTGGCAACAGCTCAGAGACAACAACAAAGGAATGTGATCTCGTAGATCACATCTACACCCATAGTGGAGACATATGATCCTCGGTACAACATGCCTAAAGACCGTCCCTAGGGCATGCCTCTCAACTTTGTCCCTGAAGGATACATCCCGCCAGTCACTGAATACCCAGAAACTACAGCAGGAACCGCTGTGCCTGAAGGTTACAAACTTCGGGAAAGCGAAGACACAAGAGTTATGACAGCAACTCCTGAAGGTTACAAACTTTGGGGCATGGAAGCACCAAGAGTCACCGCCGTAATGACCATACCACAACCAGTGGTACACATTGTCCCGGAAGGACAGATTCCACAAGTAATTTCTGGTGGAAATAAAGACATGTACGAAAGAATGAATGAGTTCCAGGAGCAATTCCTGAAGATGCAGAAGGAACTGCATGCCATTCGTGGTCAGGATTTATTCGGAAAGGACGCCGCAGACCTTTGTCTAGTCCCTAATGTAAAGATAACGCACAAATTAAAGGTGCCTGACTTTGAAAAATACAAGGGCAACTCTTGCCCTCAAAGTCATTTGGTGATGTACGCTCGAAAGATGTCAACTTAGATAGAGAATCAACAACTACTGATCCATTATTTTCAAGACAGTTTAACCAGTGCCGCACTCAAATGGTACATGGGCTTAAACCGCACCAAGATAAATACTTTCAGAGATCTCGGCGCTGCCTTCGTTCAGTAGTATAAGTTTAACCTCGACATGGCACCAAATAGGGATCAACTCAGAGCAATGTCGCAGAAGGACAAAGAAACTTTTAAGGAATATGCTCAAAGATGGCGTGGAATTGCCGCTCAGATCTGTCCCCCTCTTGAGGAAAAAGAGATGACCAATATCTTTTTGAAAACCTTGAGCTCATTCTATTACGACAGAATGGTTGCAAGTGCGCCCAGTGACTTCACTGAAATGGTGAATATAGGAGTACGCCTTGAAGAAGCAGTCCGAGAAGGACGATTGGTCAAAGATGCAGAGCCATGAAGCAGTACCAAAAGATACGGTAGTGCTTTCCCAAAGAAAAAGAGCAAGATATTGGTAATATCTCTCTCGAAAAGCAAAGGCGAAGGTATCAACCAGTAGCAACGATAACCCCCGCTATTAACCCTGCGTCGGCTCCAACGTATCAACTTGAGGTTGCTCAGAGCCAACCAAATCAACAATAGTATCAGCAAAGGACATAACAACCTCTTTAGAAGGCTTGTCCACAGTATAATAACAATCGTACGACACGACCACTAGGGTTCGACCCTATGCCGATGTTGTACGCAGAACTATTTCCACTCTTACTGGCCAAAGGGCATGTCCAAACCAAGTCTCCTCCTACAGTACCGAAAAATTTGCCTTTTTGGTTCAAAGAGGATCAAACTTGCCCTTATCATCAAGGAGGACCAGGGCACAACATTGAGAACTGTCTCAGCTTCAAATCTGATGTACAGAAGCTTGTCAGGAACGGGGTCCTATCTTTCAAAGATACTAATCCAAATGTTCAGACAAACCCGTTGCCGCAACATGAAAAGACTGCAGTAAATTTGATAGAGGAATTTAGCCGTAGTTATCAAATTCACAATGTACTCCTATTAAGAACTAATCTGGTCAGGATGCATTGTAGACAGAGCGGGTACGGTCATGTACCAAATGGATCCAAGATCACCGAATCCGTGAAGTCAATATGGCCCATGCAAATCCCAACATTATTCAGAACCACAACATTCTGGCGATGAATGTCAACTTGGTGGTGATGCACTAAAGGAAAAGTCAATACCATGATCTGCCATGGCACGATTACAATTCCTGTCTGATCTGCTCAATAAGCAATCAGGGATGCTCTTTTGTACAAGAGGCTCCAGCGTCAGATGGATCTCGAATGGATTCAGGACTATCAAGAGAGAAATAACCATCAGGTCAATATGATTCAGATCTTTGACATACGCTTGATGAATACCAGTCTGGTAGAATTACACGCTAAGCAAGTCAGGCTCGGTTTTCTGGCTTCACATGATTTTCAAGACTGTAAAGTCTGTCGTAAAGACGACCAAGGATGTGCACTTGTCCAAAGAACACTTCAACACTTATTGGACCACTGGTGGCTTCCAATCTACTTGGATGAAGCTACACAACAGATTAGTATGACTGAAGAGAACCCTGATAGGAATCAGAGTCAGGATGTCTGCTCGATGGAAACATATCTAGTAAAGTTACACTGCATACAAAGCGGACGCGGCCAGGTACCACCACATAATTATGAGCGCTGTAGAGTTTGCTCAGAGAATAACCAAGGGTGTTATCTCGTACAGCCAGCTCTTCAAAATCAGTTGGACCGGAAAGAGATTTGACCATGTTCAAGTTCTGGTTCGATCAACGTGATGCAAGAATATCTCCCTGATCAAATCAAAGACGTTGTCATAATCTCCGATCATGAGAGGACCAAGGACGTATGCGCCATAATCCCTCTACTCTATGAATCAAGACTTCCTCTTGATAGTAGAAATATTCTCAACCTCGAACCAATTGAGGCCGGCTACGATGGTCAAAAAAATTAAAAGGCTCTTGTGGCTATCTATCTGCCAGGTCCAATACCGTACAAATCCGATAAGGCTATCCCTTACAAGTACGGTGCAACAACAATCAAAAATGAAAAAAAAAACTCCATTACCCTCTGTCGTAAACATTGCCGACATCAGTCGGGTGACACGGAGCGGTCGGATCTTCAACAGAGGAGTTGGATAACCCACCAAGGAGAAGGAACCTCAAATATAAGTTCCCAATCATCCAGTCGGACAATCCAGTAATCTGAAACTGGTAAAAAACAATGATGAGATGCTGAAGCTCATCCAGAAAAGCGAGTACAACATTGTAAACCAACTGTTGCAAACTCCTTCGAGAATTTCTGTGCTATCTCTCTTGCTCAGTTCCGAGGCTCACAGGGAAGCTTTGCAGAAAGTCTTGGAGCAAGCTTTTGGAGAACAAGATGTGACAGTCAGACAGTTTGACATCATCATTTCCAACATCACTTCCTGAAACAATTTAGGATTCAGTGATGAAGAACTACCAGAAGAAGGCAAAAATCACAATATGGCACTTAACATTACAGTCAACTGCCAGGACGATGCTCTAGCCAGCATACTGGTAGACACAAGATCAGCTCAGAATGTTATGCCAAAATCTACTCTGATACGACTATCATTTTAAGGATCTCCGATGAGAGCCAATGAGGTCATCGTCAAAGCCTTTGACGGGTCTAGAAAAACAGTTATCGACGAAGTTGATCTTCCTATAACTATCGGTCCTCACACTTTCTAAGTCATTTTCCAGGTCGTAGACATTCGGGCGGCATACAACTGTTTATTAGGAAGACCTTGGATACACGAAGCTGGGGCAGTCACTTCGACACTTCACCAGAAGCTGAAGTTTGTCAAGAATGATAAGTTAGTCACAGTCTACGGAGAGTAAGCCTTAATTGTGAGCAACTTATCATCATTTTCCTGTGTAGAACCCGAGGAGGTGGTTGGAACCCAATTTCAAGCACTCTCGTTAAGCAATGAGAATCGATCATAAAGAGGGACATCGATTTCCTCATACAAGGATGCTCTCGACGTAATCAAGGGCGACGACATAAAAGGATGGAGACAGCTCACAATTCCTACGGATAACAAGACAAAGAAAGGTCTTGGTTTCTCCTCAGCCTGTACCCAGACTGCTACCAAAGATGAAAATTTTCATCCCATTCAGGACTTCTTCCACAGTGGAGGTTTCCTTCACCCAGTGTCTAAAAAAGTACACACCATCAACAAGAGTGATTCCTCTAATACGGACGAGGAATGGAGTCTTACCTCAACAATGATGGTTATATGTCTCAGGAAGAAAAGAACATGCCATTTTGTTTTCCCAAGCAGGGCCCGAGATATATACTAAGATCAGACGTTCGGATGATCTACGAAGATTGTGATCCTGAGGGATTCCGTGCTCCACCTAACTCATGGGAAGATGATCCGATGAAAGACAACATCGATCATGACTATTTTGATTCCCTGGATGACTTGCCTATCTGGCATCCGTACCTGGAAGACTTGAGGCAAATGAGTCAGCCAAACGATGCATATCAGCTGGGCATCATTGAAAAGAATACCTGCGTCCCCACCAAGTCATGGGATTATTACTCAGGACATTCTGAAGATATCCAGCACAACGATGAATCTGCAAAGATTGCAGGATAAGAGTTCATCAACTATGCTTTTCCTGAGGTTAACGTCATCGAGAAGGATGACTCCTCCAGTCCCACCGAAGTATGGGACACCTTAGGATAGCCGAGTGGCAAGTACGACTTCTTGTTCAAGTACACCGCACCTAAAAGCTCTCGTATCAGGCTCGTAGACATCCAGCCAACTGGATGGGGAGATCCGCCTGAGAGTGAAAACACTGTGTAAAACACAACATAAGAGTTCGTTTACGACAACTCTGCATGGGAGGAAGACTCCAACGATCCTGCTCTGCCAGAAATCAGTGTCATTTCTGAGGACAGACAAAGAAAGAAGGTAGCAGAATTTGTGATTCACCGAGGAGTTCGTCGCCAATGGGTTGCTGTCGATGTCCCGAAAGTCGTCCATAAGTCTAAGTAATTGCCATCTTTGTTTTAACCTTTCACCCTGCCCAGGTGAAACGGATGTTTTTATAGGGCTCACCTTCTGTAAATGTTCCTCTTCGCTTTGCCCAAAGTGACAGAGTTTTGTTTTATACGGCTGTAGTTCAAGAATCGACAAAATCATAAATAAATAACGTTGTTCTGTCATTTCTGCATTTATTGCTGTTTTCACTTTTCATTTTTTTCCAAAAAAATGGTAATCCCAAAACAGCCCAAAAAATAATAACAAGCACTTTTCAGAAAATACACTGCACACACTCTTGCATTTCTCTCTATCTCTTCTAAAAAACAAATCATCACGTCATGCAGATTGCTTGTTTTAAACCCTATTGAAACATACGATCCCATGTCTTCTCCCAACTTTGAATTCTCGGTATTTGAAGCTGAAAAAGAAGAGGATGAAGAAATTCCGAAAGAGATCTCCCGATTACTCAGACAAGAGGAAAGGTCCATTAAACCTCACAAAGAGCTGTTGGAAATGGTCAACTTGGGTTCAGAAGAAAAAAGAAAGAAGTCAAGTTTGGGGCACTGCTCAGGCCGATTGTCAAAGAAAGCTTGATAAAAATTCTCAAAGAGTTTCCCGATGTATTTGCTTGGTCCTATTCGGACATGCCAGGGTTGGATACTAGCATCGTGGCACATCATTTACCGTTGAAATCAGAATATCCGCCAGTGAAACAAAGCCGGAGACGGACTCATCCTGACATGGCCATCAAAATCAAAGAGGAAGTGCAGAAATAGATTGACGCGGGTTTCCTCGCCACCTCAGAATATCCTCAATGGCTAGCCAACATAGTGCCAGTTCCGAAAAGGACGGAAAATTCAGAATGTGTGTAAACTACAGGGATTTGAACAAAGCCAGTCCGAAGGATGACTTCCCCTTACCACACATAGACATGCTGGTAGACAGTACAACAAAGTTCAAAGTCTTCTCCTTCATGGATGGATTCTCAGGCTACAATCAAATCAAAATGGCGCCGAAAGACATGGAGAAAACTTTATTCATCACCCCATGGGGCACCTTTTGTTACAAGGTAATGTCGTTTGATTTGAAGAACGCCGGGGCGACCTATCAAAGGGCCATAACGACTCTGTTTCATGAAATGATGCACAAAGAAATTGAAGTGTATGTCGATGATATGATTTCCAAATCTAAAACAAAGAAAGAGCATGTGACCCACTTGTCAAAGTTATTTGGGCGTCTGAGGAAATACAAACTCCGCTTGAACCCTAACAAATGCACGTTTGGTATCTGCTCAGGCAAACTTTTAGGGTTCATCGTCATCCAGAAAGGAATTGAGGTTGATCCTAACAAGGTCAAGGCCATTCAAGAAATGCCTTCACCAAAGACTAAAAAATAGGTCAGAGGATTTTTGGGACGTCTGAATTACATCTCAAGGTTCATATCCCTTATGACCGCGACATACGCGCCGATCTTCAAAATACTCTGAAGGAATCAAAGCTGCGTATGGACAAAAGATTGCCAAAAAGCTTTCAACAGTATCAAGGAGCATCTGTTGAATCCACCTATTCTGTCACCTCCAGTGGAAGGAAGACCATTGATCATCTACCTAATAGTCTTGGAAGACTCCATGGGTTGTGTACTTGGCCAACAAGACGAAACCAAAAGAAAAGAGTCTGCCATTTACTACTTAAGCAAGAAATTTACGGACTATGAAACTCGGTACACGATGCTCGAGAAAACTTGTTGCGCTCTAGCTTGGGTAGCGAAACGTATTCGCCAGTACATGATTTGCCACACTACTTGGTTGATTTCCGAAATGGATCTGATCAAGTACGTCTTTGAAAAGCCTACTCTCACGGGAAGGATCGCCCGTTGGCAGATGTTGTTATCAGAATACGACATAGAGTACCATGCTCAAAAACCCGTCAAAGGAAGTATTTTAGCAGATCATTTGGCTCATCAACCGATTGACGATCAGGAATTAGTCGGATTTGACTTCCCAGACGAAGACGTCATGTACTTGAAAATGAAAGATTGTGATGAACCGCTACCCAGTGAAGGGCCAGAACCAGGTTCCCAATGGGGACTAATCTTTGACGGAGCTGTCAATAATTATGGAAACGGAATTGGGGCAATCATCGTAACACCTCAGGGTACCCATATTCTTTTCACCGCCAGACTGACAATCAAGTGTACAAACAACGAGGCCGAATACGAAGCTTGTATCATGGGTCTCGAAGAAGCAATTAACTTAAGGATAAAGAACTTGGATGTATATAGAGACTCAACCTTGGTTATCAATCAGATCAAAGGATATTGGAACGCATACCAATCAGGATTGATTCCTTACAAAGACTACGCGAGAAGGTTGTTACACTTCTTCAATAGAATCGAGTTTCACCATATCCCTCGTGAAGAGAATCACATGGCTGATGCACTAGCCACTCTCTCTTCCATGATTAGTGTAGGTCAATGGAATGACGTACCTAAGATCGACATAATGCACCTAGAGCAGGCCGCCTACATTTTCACAATTGAAGCAGTCATAGACGACAAACCTTGGTATCATGATATCAAGTGCTTCCTTCAAAGACAAGAGTACCCGCCTGGGGCATCCAAAAAAGACAAGAAGACCCTCAGAAGGATGGCAGGCAACTTCTTCCTGAGCGGTGATGCACTCTATAAGAGAAACTTTAACATGGTCTTGCTCCGATGCGTAGACAGACCAGAAGCAAACATGCTGATAAAAGAAATTCACGAAGGATCCTTTGGCAATCATGCCAACAGACACACAATGGCGAGAAAAATTCTAAAAGTCGGGTACTATTGGTTAACAATGGAATTCGATTGCTATAAATACATGAGGAGGTGTCACAAGTGTCAGATATACTCAGACAAAATCCATGTACCGCCAACGCATCTTGAAGTTCTTCCTTCCCCGTGGCCTTTTGCCATATGGGGAATCAACATGATTGGATGATCGAAACCAAAGCTTCAAATGGACATTGGTTCATCCTTATAGCCATTGAATATTTCACCAAGTGGGTCGAAACAGCTCCATACACCAATGTGACCAGACAAGTGGCAGTCCGCTTTATCAAAAGCAATCTCATCTGCCGTTATAGTGTTCCAAGCCAGATCATTACGAATAATGGATCCAACTTGAACAATAAGATGATGAAAGAGTTGTGTGATGAATTCAAGATCGAACACCATAAATCATCTCCCTACCGGCCTAAGATGAACGACATGGTAGAATAGGCTAACAAGAACATCAAGAAGATTGTTCAAAAGATGGTTCTAACCTATAATGACTGAAACGAGATTGTACCCTTTTCTCTCCATGGTTATCGCACATCTGTCCGCACTTCAACAGGGGTAACCCCTTTCTCTCTTGTATATGGCATAGAAACAGTGATTCCCATAGAAGTAGAGATCCCATCAATCTGAGTATTGATGGAAGCTAAACTAACATAGGCTGAATGGTGTTAGAGTCGACACGATGAACTGGACCTAATCGAAGAAAAGCGAATACGGCTCTATGCCATGGTCAGTTGTATCAGCAAAGAATAAAGATGGCATTCGACAAAACAGTTCGACCCCGTGTCTTCAGAAAAGGAGACCTTGTGCTCAAGAAGATACAATCATTTCTCACTGATTCCCGGGGCAAATGGACTCCGAATTATGACGACCCCTATGTTGTCAAGAAAGCCTTCTCAGGTGCGCCTCGAGACTCGCAACCATGGATGGAGAGGAATTTGCCTACCCAACGAATTTTGATGTAGTCAAGAAATACTTCGCCTAAATATGAAAAAAAACGTCTCAGTGGATTGAAAACCTGAAAGGGCGGTCCAGACAAAAATTAGAGACATAAGCAAAAATCATCCCGATGGATTGGAAATCTCAAAGTACAATCCAGGAAAAAATTAGGGATTCATGGCAAGTAACTACATCCGACAAGGTTAAATCCCCAGCGGTAACACTATTCATCGACAAACTTCCAGTCAAGGTCATTTTCGACAGAAGCTCAGGATGTCCAGAATTCAAAGTTGGTAGAAGGATAACAGTCGTTATGTTTCAATGTAGCCCTTTTCCCATAAATTACCATTTTCTAAACTTTGTAAATGCTCTACGGAATTACGCGTTTGGCTGATTTCCATTCTATCAATAAAATTTGAGCCCTAGTGCTTTTCTTTGCAGTTCTCATTTGTTTTAGCTTTACAGAATGACATTTTTAACATGATCAACGATTCTTGAAATAAATAAAAAATGAATTTAATTGTCAAAAATATTTTCTGCTTATAAAATAAAGATGGCAATTCCTTTTGACTCTGAACGCACAAGAAGAACATCGATAGCTTCTCCGAAGGTGATTGAACCTCAAAGTGCAGAATCAAAGTACTCTTTCTAAAACAGTACGCCTGAATGAAGGATCAATTGTTTCATATGCCATGTTTCATCTGAGATCCCCGACAGAGTTCGTATCTCTTTAGATCGATTGACCGTTCTTTTCTCCCACACAGGGTCTGCCTCTCCTAAGCAAGGCACGATTGCTATTTTGAACCAGTGGTACTTTTCGTCCCCAACAGTGGCGGAGTATCCAGTCGTGTTCATCTATTAGTCTGTATGTCACGTCAATTTTGTCAGCATAAACATACATACATCATGCATTATTGATTCATATTCATATTCATATTGCATTGTTATCACTCTGGTCATATTCATCCCCCAAGTGATAAAAGTCCTCTTATCAATCGAGTTGCCAGTTCTTTCCTCGTCAGGAAATGTATTGTCTGAGCAATCTCTCCCCCAGTTTATTTCTGGATTGGAGATGGTCCTCGACCACTTTGATAACTTGAACCTCTGGAAGGCAAGAAGACATTCAACGGACATCTCTAGAACATCACTCTTCACCATTGAAGATGATATTTTTCGCTTTCCCGGATTAAAGAAAATTCCCAGAGAAAGCCTTTTAACCGAAGACTCTCGGCAATGCAGCAATTTCTCTTCGAAAGGTTTGCTGTCAACAAGGTCATCAGCACCTCAAAATTGGATTACATCACATGGCATTTCTCCGAAAAGATCTCGAAGAAAAGTATGATGTAATATCTCCCAAGAAGAAAGCAGTCTCTCAAGAGACTCGTTTTCCCCAGTAGAGTCAACAAATGGCATCTCCAACAGAGAAGTTTGCACACCTCTACAGCTCATACAAATGGGTACCCCCAGCAAGTCTGACCTCCCATCTTTTTCGTCAAACGGCATCTCTCCAGTAAAATTCGCTGAGAAGTTTGATGAAGACCGCTACACATAGCATCCCTTGTCGAGGAAGAAACTTGACAAGAAGAAACTGAGACCAGTTCCATGGCTGAAGACCAGGATCGAGGGGAAGTTTAATTCAGAAACTGAGACCAGTTCCGTGGCTGAAGACCAGGATCGAGGGGAAGTTTATTTCAGAAACTAAGACCAGTTTCGTGGCTGAAGACCAGGATCGAGGGGAAGTTTATTTCAGAAACTGAGACCAATTCCTTGGCTGAACACCCGGATCGAGGGAAAGTTTTACCCTTTTATAAGTAACATTGCTTAGCAAAAGAAGATGGATGAGCAAACCGCTAACATTCATAACCACCGTCAAAATTTCGGGTATTCTGATATTTAATCCCCTTGCACCCCGAATGCCCGAATACCTTCGCCATTCACACCTTCAGGTCCAAGAAGATTAAATAGGGGCATCTGTCATACCCCAAATTTTGACCACCAAGATTTCCCATCATTATGAAGATCATTGCCACAATATGGATGTGCCATCATGCCTCATCAATCTCCTCAAGGATTGTTGAGCATTCACTACAACCAAGAATTAGGGTTTTAAGCCCTCTCAGAGCACTTAGACAAAGGATCAATTAAGAAATGACATGATCTACAACTTGTCTAACCTCTCAAATACCCATAAAAGATCAAGAGGACTCTCATATAAAGAATCAAGCATAAAGTTGCAACATTCTAAGTGAATCAAGCCTCAAGATCGCCAGTGTAACCAAATTAGGGTTTTGGTCGACCAAGGCCTCCAGATGAAATTTTTCCTCTAGGCATGAGCCAATGCTTCAAAGCATTACCCAAGATACTCCAAGGAACCTCATGGATCCACTCATCAAGTCAATTTAGCCTCAAGGAATGCATTCATAAAAAACCAGGAATTAGGGTTTCTTGACCTAATTCACCCCTAAGTTGACTTTTGGAGCAAAGCATGAGCCAAGACCTCAAGACATGATTTGAGGGCCTCAAATACACTACATTGATCCATTTACAACAATGGATTGATCCAAGAAGCTTGATTCACAAGTTTCAATTTCATCTGGACCACAATTAGGGTTTTGAAGAAAAAGTCAACTATATCTTTGACTTTTGAACAAGACATATTCCCAAACCTTGGGACATGATTCAATACACCCTATAACACCCATGGAACCCCTCCATTAGGTTTGAATTAGTTCAAGAAATTGATTGTACAAAGGATCGCACAGTTTGAATTTCATCTGACAAAAAGTCAACTGTGCACAAATATGGTTCCCCTAAGTAAAAAATAATGTTAATGTATAGTACTGATCATCATTCATTAAGAAAAAATCAAGAAAAGTGAGGTTTCTTGCAAAAGGGGTAACCATGAGAAACCAAAATTTTTCTAAGTTATGGAACAAAAATGATTTTGTACCAACTTTGCAAGGTCATAACTCCTAAATCACAAGGCCTTTTTCTCCCATTCAAAGCTCAAATGAAAGCCAATCTGACATACTTTAAAAGTGGCAACTACAAGAGAATCCAAATCCTCTTGGATTTTGAGTTATGGATTGATCAAAATCACAAAAACATGAAAATTACCACTTTTCCAACACTTAGTGAAATTTTCAATAAGTCAGAATCTGCCTTACTTTTTCTAAAATGTAGGGACATTTTTAACCTTGATCCAAGTTAAACCTGGTCCATTGGTGAACATCAAAGTTGAAGTATGCCATGAGGGCTTTCCAACAAGTACCAGATCATCTCCACATTTAATTTGAGTAGGGAGATACAACCCTTGGAACATGGCATCATGGACTGATTTTTACAAGGAAGATTTGTGCATTTTACTCGAATTAGCTAATTTGGACAATTCCAAGCCTTGTCATCCATTTGGACACATCAGAGGATAACATCCAAGAGAAAAGATCTGATCCACAAGCCTCCCAAGTCCAAGGAACTATATGTAGCCATAAGTGCCCTAAAAAGGCTAAAAGGTGCAAAGAATCCAATTTTGTCTCCAAGCCTTCAATGGATGCATCAAGGTGGCATGGACTGAGACATTGCTAACTGAATGAGTCAAGATTCAGCTCTGAATCAAAGAACCATAGGCCTGTGCCCTAACCTCAAGTCAATGGCTAGAGGAGACTAAAGATTCCTTTTGCTACAATTGGCCAAGGGATTGTCCAAGTTACCATTCACTATTTCTGGAATAACAAACTTGCTCTACTATAAATAGAGCTCATTTGTGGTCAGTTTGAGTACCCCAAAGCACTACAACACTTGCTTTCCTCAAAATCTATCTCATTAGGCCAAAATGCCTTCTTTTGCAAGTCACCACCGAGTTTTTGAATTAGAGAGCAATTCCACCACAGCTCATGATCCAAACACATCCAATGTATCATATCTAAGCTGTTCAAACACTCACCCTTGATCTGAAACACTAAAATTAGAAAGTCAACCTCCAAAACCTCAAATTTTGACTTTTCTGCATTTTTCAAGCCATGTCTTGATTCAGTCACTTTCAAAACCAAACAAAGCCTAAAACACACTCCAAATATCATCCTCAAACTGTCCCAATTGGTTTCCCTCATCTGGAACACCATTTGAGAGAGTTACTATCTTGGTCACTTTTGCCCCTTTTGCAAGAAAGAGCCTATTCTTGTTCCGGAGGATTCCAGCTGGTTTTGATCATCCTAAAACTTCTAAGGGATCAATAAAGAGTGTCTAAAGCATTGGATTACTTCTGGCACAAGGAACTTGACAGATAGCACAAGGAGCTTCAAGAGGTAAGTGCATTACAACTTGAACTCTCTAAATCATGCATTGTTTTGAGGTCCATTGATCATGGACATCTCATACGTATCATATATGTTGTGTTTGAACCAATTTACCATGCTATAGCTGCCTGTATGATGAGATAACATAGAACATGCAAATCTAGGCCTATTTTGAAATCACTATTGGATTTTAAAATAGAAACATTTTCTGAAAATTCCAAAGGCACCATTGGATAACTCATGAAATTCCAGGCAGGATGCACCTAAATTTTGTCCAAATTCATGGAGAAATGAGGAAGTTAGAGCCTTCATGAAAAAGCCACAAAATCAGGCCTTGCCTTGGGCAAGGGCCAGGCCATGGCGCCTTGGCCAGGCCTAAAAACAAGGCATCCCATATATATTCATGGGGTGGTTTTGATACGCGGATGTATCACCACCCCAGTGGTAGCGCGCATGTGTGTTTGTTTGGCAGGTCGTGGGTTCAACACCCACCCAGACCATTTTGCCATTTTGCCATTTTGCCATTTTTGCTATTTTTCACATTTTTTATGATTTTTGTTAATTAATTCCAAAATTAATTTCTCTCATTATTTTAATTATTTTTTATTGGTTCTTTTTTTGAAAATTCCCAAAAATATTAAAATATTTTATTCCATAAAAATTTCACAAAAATATTATTTATTTCACATATTTGATATTTTTGTAAAGAATTATGTTTTATTTGTTTTTTTAACATTTGAAAATATTTCTTTCTCTTGATTTTCCAACTTCAAATGAATTTTAAACTTTCATGTGTTTAAACATGATTTTCAAAATGTTTTTCAAAGTATACAACTTGTTTTTAATATATTTGGTATTTTATATCATTTATTATTTAATTTCCTTTGAAAATTATTTAGAAAATGTAAAAATTAGGGTTTTCTCTAATTCTTGAGTTTTTTTAAACTTCACAAAACACTTTGGGCCTCTAATACAGTGTAAGACCCAATCCTTGTTGTACATAAACCTTTTTGGGTCTCAGCCATTGTATAAGTCCCACTGTGTTTCGAAAACCGACGCGATTGTCGCCTTTTAAACGAAAATCATCTGGGCCTACCCTTGTGTTGTAAGTCCCATCTTTCTCTTAAAATAATTTTGGGCCTCTAATAGAGTGTAAGACTCAACCTCCTTTGTACATAAATAATACTGGGCCTCAGTCATTCTATACGACGATGCGATCACTGTCTTTCAATGGGCTTCTCTCTGAGTTGTAAGCCTCATTCTCTCTTCTTTTAAAACACTTTGGGCCTCTAATAGAGTTGTAAGACCCATCCCTTGTAAAAGTCAACCTAAATCTTGGGCTTTGTACAAGACACCCATAAATATCTTCAGCTGAGTCAGTCAAATATCCTCCAGCCTCAATCTTGGGCTTTGTAAAAGACACATATAAATCTCCCTAAGCAGAGTTGATCCTCTTTTCAGCCTCAATCTTGGGCTTTGTACAAGATAAATTATACTCTCCAGCTGAGTCAATCATCTTTTTAGCCACAATCTTGGGCTTTGTACAAGACAGATAAAACCTCTCACCAGTAGATTCAGTTTCCCTTTTAGCCTCAATCTTGGGCTTTGTACAAGACACATAAATATTCCCCAGTGGAATCAAAAATCTTTTTTTAGCCTCAATCCTGGGATTTGTACAAGACAGACAAAATATTTCCCCGGAAAAGTAAACTTTTCGCCTCCTCTTAGGCTTTGTATAATGATCTCCCCAAAAGAGTCTGTCTCTTTTTTGCCTCCATCTTAGGCTTTGTACAAGACAGATAATAAACTCCCCAATAGAGTCTATCAATCTCTTTGCCTCAACGTTGGGCTTTGATCAAGGCACACAAAAACCAAAATCCCCTCAGAGGAAATCAAAAGCCTCTCTGTAGGAAGACATTTCTCTGTACATCACAAATCAAAATAGGAAATCAAAACAAACCTTAATCCTAGATAATTTCTGTAAGTGGCACACTTGTTGATTCAAATATCCAAGCTGTAGTTAAATCCCTTCTTTCATCTAATTGTTGTGAGTGGCAAGCCTCTGGATTATTTACATCCAAGCCAATGTCCCTCTCTTAGCATGAATGATTCCTAAGGAAAAATGGCATTGCTCAACACTGAGTTAAAGTTTTCTCTTTCAGGATAAAACCCCTATAAAGGAAATTATGGCATTGCTGGATTCTCATATCCCAGTTAAAGTAATTCTCCTTTATAATCAGTCACCCAACAGTTGTGATAAACAGACAAGATATCTTCCTTTAGAGATTCTCTCTCAGTCAAACCTTTTAGCTTCAATCTTGGGCTTTGAACAAGATACAAAAAAAACCTTTTAGCTTCAATCTTGGGCTTCGAGCAAGACACCAAAACATCTTTTTCCTCCCATAGAATAGGAGGGAACTACGATTGCTCTGATTTTTCTGTTTTCTTTAACGGGAATACGTAGGCATAAGATTGCTAAATCTTAGAGAGCACACCAATCAAAAACCTTAGGTCCAGCACCTTCACACACCAATCAAAACATTAGGTTCAGTACCTCACCAAAAACATCGGAACAAAACCGACATAAAAAAAAAACTCTCTCTCTCAAACACTCCCAAAGGAGAAACTTTCCCAATCAACAGATAAACACCAGTAAGTAGAAAGCAGTAAGTATAATTGCTAATGACCTGTGGATAACCACATATAGGATGGGTAATTGACAACTCCCCATTGTATAACCTGACCCTGGACCCCCAATCTCTTAAAGCATTTGTTCAGTTAAACATTGTCGTTCAAAGTTAGTTTTAGATAGCTTCCCTTTTCTTTCCAGCTTCATAGGATAAATAAGAAATCAGAAAGTAGCACCGAATCCCTACCATTGCGGTGAGGAAAAACCCATGGCAATAAGGTGGTCGCGTCACCGAAAAAAATCGCACGCTACAAATGGCAAGTGTATAATATATACTATGTTTGGTTCAAAAAACCTGAAAATGGCGCCATGGCCATCTTTTTCCTTGGGCAACCATCAGACTTGCGTGAAGCGAGCTATCTCCCTCGTTTCTCAACCATTTTACAAGATGTAAACATGAAACTTATGCGTTTTTTAACAAGGAACATGATGGTTCTTTTCAATTTTGTTTAAATTAAGTGTAACAAAAGATATCACGACATAACCAGATGAACCCTAAATAATGCAAGAACTAAATGAAATCTCATACACACGAGATAAATAGCAATTGATTGAGGGAAAATGATCTATGAACATCCAGAAACACAATGGTAACATGAAAACATGTTTATGATACATGATTCATTGAGTTCAGTTTTGAGGAAACTAACCTTGCAAGTGAGAATCGAATTCTCTTGTAGAGGTGTTACAAAAGTTTTCTGATGATCTGGATAGCTTCCTTGACCCTCAAGGATGGTGTTCCAATGTTGAGACTGGATTGAAACCTTCTGAATCATTTGACATAACTCAATCTGCAACTTTGAGGCAAAGTTTAGCAAAAGGATGGTGACTTGAAGATTTTTATGTTACAGATTGAATGTAAGTGTTTAGACCACTCATATATGTTACATATGAGGTGTGTGAATTATTGGTTTGAGTTGCATTGGTCTCCAACTCAAAACCCGATAGTGTTTTCTCAAGAAAATTGAGTTTTTGTGCTTAATAAGGAAATGAGAGAAAGCATTGTTGTAAGCTATTTTGGTGTACCCTGAATGATCAACAATGTGCTCTATTTATAGGTGAGTGAGTTTGTCTTGGTGGAATAGTGCTACAGCAATGGATAAGAGCTCACTAAATGCATTTTGGCAAGGTGTGCTTACTTCTCATGCAAGGCACAATAGCTCTCTAAGTAGCATAGCCAACTTTTGACCAATTCCATAATCCTAAGATGTTTTTATTGTTGTTTATGCATGAACCTTGACTGAGGAGAGTGGCTTTATTGAAAGTGCACTATTGTACATAAATGCATCCTTTTAATTCAACATAATGTGACAAAACTCATAAATTCCAAGTGTGATTCCTTTTGACTCAATGCTTGGTATTTGCAGGTTTGTTATGACTCCCTCTGATCACATTGAGTTGGTTTGATCATGAACATTGCACTTGACTCCAAAAATCGTGGCTAGCAAGAAATGTTCCAAAATCTGTCTTGAAGACATTTGTAGCAGGGTGACTTTGGAGGATCATAACTCCTTACTCACATGGAGTTTTTTAGAGTTCTTGTACTCTTTGGAAAGCTCTCATGACATACTTCAACTTTGATGTTCACAAATGGACCTGGTTCAACTTGGATCATGATGAAAGATGACCTCAAAGTTTGGAAAAAGTGAAACAGATTCTGACTTGTTGAAAATTTCACTAAGTGTTGGAAAAAGGGGCCATTTCCCATTTTTGTGATTTTGATCAATCCCTAACTCAAAATCCATGAGGATTTGGAATCTTTTGTAGTTGACATATTTGAAGTATGTCATGTGAACTTTCATTTGAACTTTGGATGGGAGAAAAAGGCCTTGTGGTTTAGGAGTTATGACCTTGCAAAGTTGGTACAAAATCACTTTTGTTCCATAACTTAGAAAAATTTTGGTTTCTCATGGTTGCCCCTTTTGCAAAAAACCTCACTTTTCTTGATTTTTCTTATTGAATGATGATAAATACCATACATTAACATTGCTTTTGACTTAGCGGAACCATATTTGTGAAAATTTCCAAAAAGTCAAACTTGATTTTGGGCACAGTTGACTTTTTGTTAGATGAAATCCAAACTATGTGATCCTTTGTGCAATCAAGTTTTTGACCCAATTCAAACCTAATGGATGGATTCCATAGGTGTTTTAGGGTGTCTTGAATCATGTCCCAAGGTTTGGGAGCATGTCTTGGTCAAAAGTCAAAGGCATAGTTAACTTTTTCTTCAAAACCCTAATTGTGGTCCAGATGAGATTGAAACTTGTGAATCAAGCTTCTTTGATCAATCCATTGTTGTAAATGGATAAATGTAGTGTATTTGAGGCCCTACAATCATGTCTTGAGGTTTTGGTTCATGTCTTGCCTCAAAAGACATCTTAGGGGCGAATTAGGTCAAGAAACCCTAAGTCCTGATTTTTTATGAATGCATCCCCTAAGGTTATTTTGACTTGATGAGTAGGTCCATGAGGTCCCTTTGAGCTTCTTGGGTTGTTCTTTGAAGCATTGGCTCATGCCCAAAAGAAAATTTTCATTTAGAGGCCTTGGTCGACCAAAACCCTAATTTGGTGACACTGGCGATATCGAGGCTTGATCCACTTGGAATGTTGCAACTTTGTGTTGGATTCTTGATGTGGGAGTCCTCTTGATCCCTTATGGGTGTTTGAGAGGTTAGAAAAGTTGAAGATCATGTCATTTCTTGATTAATCTTTTGTCTAAGTGCTCTGAGAGGGGTGGAAACCCTAATTCTTGATTATAGTGAATGCTCAACCATCTTTGAGGAGATTGATGAGACATGAAGGTACATCCACATTGTGGTGATGATTTACACAATGATAGGAAAGCTTTTGGTCAAAATTTTGGGTATGACAGATGCCCCTATTTAATCTTCTTGGACCCGAAGGTAAGAATGGCGAAGGTATTCAGACATTCAGGGTGCAAGAGGATTAAATATCGGAATACCCGAAATTTTGATGGTGGTTATGAATGGCAAGATTGCTCATCCATATTCTTTTGCTAAGTAACGATACTTAAAAAAGGGTGAAACTTCCCCTCGATCCGGGTCTTTAGCCACGGAACTGGTCTTAGTTTATGAAATAAACTTCCCCTCGATCCTGGTCTTTAGCCACAGAACTGGTCTTAGTTTCTTCTGAAATAAACTTCCCCTCGATCCTGGTCTTCAGCCATGGAACTGGTCTTAGTTTCTTTTGAAATAAGCTTCTTCTCGATCCTAGTCTTCAGCCACAGAACTGGTCTCAGTTTATTCTTATCGAGTTTCTTCTTTGACAAGGGATCCTGTGTGTAGCGCTCTTCATCAAACTTCTCATCGAGTTTTCTATTGGGGAGACACCATTTGATGGAAAAGTTTTGAGGTCAAACTTGCTGGGGGTACCCATTTGTCTGAGGTGTAGAGGTGTACAAACTTCTCTGTTGGAGATGCCATTTATTGACTCTACTGGGGAAAACGAGTCTCTTGAAAGACCGTTTATTGCTTGGGGATATTACATCATACTTTTCTTCGAGATCTTTTCAGAGAAATGCCATGTGATGTAATCCAATTTTGAGGTGCTGATGACTTCATTAACATCGACTTTCTTGGGAGAAAAATCGATGTATTGCTGAGAGTCTTCGGTTGAGAGGCTTTCTCTGGGGATTTTACTTAATCCGGGAAAGCGAGAAATATCATCTTCAACGGTGAAGAGTGATGTTCCAAAGGAGTCTGTCGAATGTCTTTTTGCCTTTCAGAGGTTCAAGTTATCAAAGTAATCGAGGACCGTCTCCAATCCAGAAATAAACTAGGGGAGAGATTTCTCAGGCGATACATTTTCTGACGAGGAAAGAACTTAGACCAGGATTTTGTCCTATCTAACGCAGAAAGGAAGACTGACGACTCTATCGGAGAGAGGACGCATATCACTTGGGGACGAAAATGACCAGAGTGATATTAATGCAATATGAATACAAATTTGAATCAATTAGGCATGATGTATGTATGTTTATGCTGACAAAATAGACACGACATACAGACAAGTGGATGAACACGACTGGATACTCGGCTACTGCAGGGGATGAAAAAGTACCATTGGTTCATGATAGCAATCATGTTCTACTTAGGAGAGGTAGACCCTGTGGGATAGAAAGAACCATTAATTGGTCCTTAAGAGGTAAGAACTCTGCCGTGAATGTCAGATGGGACATTGCATCTGAAACAGTTGATCCTTCATTCAGGTGTACTGGTTTAGAAGGAGTAATTTGATTCTACACTTTAAGGTTCAATCACCTTCGGGGAAACTATCGATGTTCTTTGTGCATTCAGCAGTTTAAAAAGAAATGCCATCTTTATTTTAAAAGTGGAAGAAAATTTGACAAGTAAAATTCATTTTTTTGTGTTGTTTCAAGAATCGTTGATCATGTTAAAAATGTCATTATGTAAAGCTAAAACAAATGAGAATTGCAAACAAAAGCACTAGGGCTCAAATTTTATTGATAGGATGGAAATCAGCCAAGCGCGTGATCCCATAGAGCATTTACAAAGTTTAGAAAATGGTAATTTTAAGGGAAAGGGGCTACATTGAAACATAACGACCGTTATCCTTCTACCAACTTTGAATTCTGGGCATCCCGAGCTTCTATCGAAGATGACCTTGACTGGAAGTTTTTCGACGACTAGTGTTACCGTTGGGGATTTAACCTTGTCGGACGTAGTTACTTGCCATGAATCCCTAACTTTTGCCTGGATTATCTTTTGAGGTTTCCAATCCATCGGGATGATTTTTGCTTATGTCTATAATTTTTGCCTGGACCGCCTTTTCAGGTTTTCAATCCACCGAGACGTTTTTTTTATTTCATTTAGGCAAAGTATTTCTTGACTACGTCAACATTCATTGGGTAGGTAAACTCTTTTCCATCCATGGTTGCGAGTCTCAAGGTGCCGCCTGAGAAGGCATTCTTGACCACATAGAGGCCATCGTAATTCAGATTCTATTTGCCCCAGTAATCAGTGAGGAATGATTGTATCTTCTTAAGCACGAGGTCTCCTTTTGTGAAGACACGGGGTCAGACCTTCTTGTTGAACGCTTTCTTCATTCTTTGCTGATACAACTGACCATGGCATAGAGCCGCTATTCACTTTTCTTCGATCAGATTCAATTCATCGTGTCGACTTTGACACCATTCAGCTTTTGTGAGCTTAGCGTCCGTCAATACCCGGATTGATGGGATCTCTACTTCTATGGGAAGCACTGCTTCCATGCCATATACTAGAGAGAAAGGGGTTTCCCCTGTTGAAGTGCGGACAGATGTGCGATAACCGTGAAGAGCAAAGGATGGCATCTCGTGCCAGTTTTTGTAGGTTACAACCATCTTTTTAACAATCTTTTTGATGTTCTTGTTATCCGCTTCTACCGCTCCGTTCATCTTAGGTCGGTAGGGAGATGAGTTATGGTGTTCGATCTTGAACTCAACACACAACTCTTTCATCATCTTGTTGTTCAAGTTAGATCCATTGTCAGTAATGATCTGGCTTGGAACACCATAACGGCAGATGAGGTTGTTCTTGATAAATCGGACCACGACTTGTCGGGTTACATTGGTGTATGACGCTGCTTCGAACCATTTGGTGAAGTATTCAATGGCTACCAGGATGAATCGATGTCCATTTGAAGCCTTGGGTTTGATCATGCCAATCATGTCGATTCCCCATATAGAAAAAGGCCATGGAAAAGAAAGAACTTTGAGATGCGTTGGCGGTACATGGATTTTGTCAGCGTATATTTGACACTTGTGACACTTCCTCATGTACTTGTAGCAATCGGATTCCATGGTCAACCAATAGTATCCTGCTCTCAGAATTTTTCTCGCTATTGTGTGTCCGTTGGCATGGTGCCAAAGGATCCTTCGCGAATTTCTTTCATCAGCATGTTTACTTCTAGTCTGTCTACGCATCGGAGCAAGACCATGTCAAAGTTTCTCTTATAGAGTGTATCACCGTTCAGGAAGAAGTTGCATGCCAATCTTCTGATGGTTTTCCTATCTTTTCTTGATGCCCTAGGTGGGTACTCTTGTTTCTGAAGGAAGCATTTGATATCGTGATACCAAGGTTTGTCGTCTATGACTGCTTCAATTGTGAAAATGTAGGCGGGCCTTTCAAGGCGCATTATGTCAATCTTAGGTACGTCGTTCCATTGACCTACACTAATCATGGAAGAGAAAATGGCTAGTGCATCAGCCATGTGATTTTCGTCACGAGGGATATGATGAAACTCGATTCTGTTGAAGAATGGTAACAACCTTCTTGCGTAATCTTTGTAAGGAATTAATCCTGATTGGTATATATTCTACTCTCCTTTGATCTAATTAATAACTAGGGTTGAGTCTCCATACACATCCAAGTTCTTTATCCTTAAGTCAATTGCTTCTTCGAGACCCATGATACAAGCTTCGTATTCAGCCTCATTGTTTGTGCATTTGAACGTCAGTCGGGCAGTGAAAGGAATATGGGTACCCTGAGGTGTTACAATGATTGCCCCAATTCCATTTCCATAATTGTTGACAGCTCCGTCAAAAATTAGTCCCCATTGGGAACCTGGTTCTGGCCCTTCACTGGGTAGCGGTTCATCGCAATCTTTCATTTTCAAGTACATGACATCTTCGTCTGGGAAGTCAAATCCGACTGATTCCTGATCGTCAATATGTTGATAAGCCAAATGATCGGCTAAAATACTCCCTTTGACGACTTTCTGATCATGGTACTCGATGTCGTATTCTGATAACAACAACTGCCAACGGGCAATCCTTCCCGTGAGAGCAGGTTTTTCAAAGACGTACTTGATTGGATCCATTTCTGAGATTAACCAAGTAGTGTGACAAATCATGTACTGGAAAAGACGTTTGGCTGCCCAAGCCAAAATACAAGTTTTCTCAAGCATAGTGTACCGAGTTTCACAGTCCGTGAATTTCTTGCTTAAGTAAAAGATGGCAGACTCCTTTCTTTTGGTTTCGTCTTGTTGGCCAAGTACACAACCCATAGAGTCTTCCAAGACTATTAGGTAGATGATCAGTGGTCTTCCTTCCACTGGGGGTGACAAGATTGGTGGATTCAACAGATATTCTTTGATACTGTCGACCGCTTTTTGGTAATCTTCTGTCCATACACAACTTTGATTCTTTTTAAGTAGTTTGAAAATCGGCGCGCATGTTGCGGTCATGAGGGATATAAACCTTGAGATGTAATTTAGACGTCCTGAAAATCCTCTGACTTGTTTTTCGTACATTGGTGAAGGCATTTCTTGAATGGCCTTGACCTTGTCAGGGTCAACCTCGATTCCTTTTTGGCTGACGATGAACCCTAAAAGTTTTCCTGAGCGAACACCAAACGTGCCTTTATTGGGATTCAAGCGGAGTTTGTATTTTCTTAGACGCTTGAATAACTTTGACAGGTGTGTCACATGATCTTCTTCTGTTTTAGATTTGGCAATCACGTCATCGACGTACACTTTGATTTCTTTGTGCATCATGTCATGAAACAGAGTTGTCATAGCCCTTTGATAGGTTGCCCCGGCGTTCTTTAAACCAAACGGCATTACCTTGTAACAAAAGGTGCCCCAAGGGGTGATGAATGAAGTTTTCTCCAAATCTTTCGGCGCCATTTTGATTTGATTATAGCCCGAGAATCCATCCATGAAGGAGAAGACTTTGAACTTTGCTGTACTATCTACCAGCATGTCTATGTACGGTAAGGGGAAGTCATCCTTTGGACTTGCTTTGTTCAGATCCCTGTAGTCTACACATATTCTGACTTTTCTGTCCTTTTTCGAAACTGGCACTATGTTAGCTAGCCATTGAGGATATTCTGAGGTGGCAAGGAAACCTGCGTCGATTTGTTTTTGCACTTTCTCCTTGATTTTGATAGCCATATCCGGGTGAGTCCGTCTTAGCCTTTGTTTCACTGGAGGACATTCTGTCTTTAGCGGTAAATGATGTTCCACGATGCTGGTATCCAACCCTGGCATGTCCTGATAGGGCCAAGCAAATACATCTGGAAACTCTTTGAGAAGTTTTATCAAGCTTTCTTTGATAGTCGGACTGAGCAATGCTCCAATCTTAACTTCTTTCTTCTCTTCTTCTGAACCCAAATTAACCATTTCCAACAGCTCTTTGTGAGGCTTAATAGACCTTTCCTCTTGTCTG
The DNA here is from genome assembly GCA_022829125.1 of Lathyrus tuberosus. Classification (NCBI taxonomy): domain Eukaryota; kingdom Viridiplantae; phylum Streptophyta; class Magnoliopsida; order Fabales; family Fabaceae; genus Lathyrus; species Lathyrus tuberosus. The sequence continues at coordinate 2,883,437 of JALAZF010000298.1, read as the reverse complement.
AGTAATCTGGAGATCTCTTGTAGAATTTCTTCATCCTCTTCTTCTTCAGCTTCAAATACCGGGAATTCAAAGTTGGGAGAAGGCATCGAATCGTATGTTTCAATGGGGTTTAAAACAAGCAATCTGCATGACGTGATGATTCATTTTTTAGAAGAGATAGAGAGAATGCAAGAGTGTGTGCAGTGTATTTTCTGAAAAATGCTTGTTATTATTTTGGGTTGTTTTAGGATTACCATTTTCTAAAAAATGAAAAGTGAAAACAGCAATCAATGCGGGAATGACAGAATGACATTATTTATTTATGATTTGTCGATTCTTGAAATACAGCCCTATAAAACAAAACTCTGTCGCTTTGGCCAAATCGAAGAGGGACATTTACAGAAAAATGAGCCCTATAAAAACATCTGTTTCACCTGGGCAGGGTGAAAGGTTAAAACAAAGATGGCAATTACTTAGACTTAAGGACGACTTTCGGGACATCAACAGCAACCCATTACCGACGAACTCCTCGGTGAATCACAAAGTCTGGTACCTTCTTTCTTGGTTTGTCCTCAGAAATGACACTGATTTCTGGCGGAGTAGGATCGTTGGAGTCTTCCTCCCATGCAGAGTTATTCAAAATGAACTCATCTGTTGTATCCTCCCTAATGTTTTCACTCTCAAGAGGATCTCTCCATCCAGTTGGCTGGATGTCCTCGTATATGATGCGAGAGCTTTCAGGAGTGGTGTACTTGACCAAGAAGTCGTACCTACCACTTGGCTGTCCTAAGGTGTCCCATACTTCTGTGGGAACAGAGGAGTCATCCTTCTCGATGACGTTGACCTCAGGAAAAGCATGTCATCCTTCTCGATGACGTTGACTTCAGGAAAAGCATAGTTGATGAACTCTTGTCCTGCAATCTTTGCAGATTCATCATTGTGCTGGATATCTTCGGACTGTCCTGAGTAATGATCCCATGACCCGGTGGGGATGTGGGTATTTTCTTCAATCTTACTCAGTTGGTAGGCATCGTTTGGCTGACTCTTTTGCCTCAAGTCTTTTGGGTACGGCTTCCAGATAGGCAAGACATCCAGTGGATCAAAATAGTCCCGATCGAAGTTGTTCTTCATTATATCATCTTCTAATGAGTTAGGAGGAGCACGACATCCCTCAGGATCACAATCTCCATAGATCATTGGAACGTCTGCTCTTGGTATATATCTCGGGCCCTGCTTGGGAAAACAGAATGGCATGTGCGTTTCTTCCTGAGACATATAACCGTTGTCGTTGAGATAAGATTTCCATTCCTCGTCTGTATCGGAGGAGTAACTCTTATTGATGGTGTGTACTTTTTGAGACACTGGGTGGAGGAAGCCTCCACTGTGGAACAAGTCCTGAATGGGATGAAAACTTTCATCTTTAGTATTCTGGGTACAGGCTGAGGAGAAACCAAGACCTTTCTTTGTCTTGTTATCCGTAGGAATTACGAGTTGTCCCCATCCCTTTACGTTATTACTCTCGATCACTTTGAGAGCGTCTTTGTATGAGGAGATCGATGTCCCTCTTTCTGATCGATTCTCATTACTCACCGAGAGTGCTTGAAACTGGGTTCCAAGGACCTCCTCTGGTTCTACACAGGAGAATTAGAATAAGTTACTCACGATTAAGGCTTGTTCTCCACACACTGTGACTAACTTGTCATTCTTGACGAACTTCAGCTTTTGGTGAAGTGTCGAAGTGACTGACCCAGCCTCGTGTATCCAAGGTCTTCCTAATAAACAGTTGTATGCTTCCCGGATATCCATGACCTGGAAAGTGACTTGGAAAGTGTGAGGACCGATAGTTATGGGAAGATCAACTTCGTCGATAACTGTCTTTCTAGATATGTCAAAGGCTTTGACGATGATCTCACTGCCTCTCATCGGGGCTCTTTGAAATGATAGTCATATCAAAGTCGATTTTGGCATAAAATTCAAAGACGATCCTGTGTCTACCAGTACGTTTGCTAGAGCATCGTCCTGTCAGTTGACTGTAATGTTAAGCGCCATATTGTAATTTTTCCCTTCTTCCGGCAGTTCTTCATCACTGAATCCTAAATTTTTGCAGGAAGTGATGTTGGAAATGATGTTGTCAAACTGCCTTACCGTCACATTTTGTTCTATGAAAGCTTGCTCAAAGACTTTCTGCAGAGCTTCCCTGTGAGCTTCGGAACTAAGTAGGAGAGATAGCACAGAGATTCTAGATGGAGTTTGCAACAGTTGGTCCACAATGTTGTACTCGCTTTTCTGGATGAGCTTCAACATATCATCGTTGTTTCTGGATTACCGGATTTACCGATTTGTTTATTTGGAACTTCCGTTTGAGGTTCCTTCTCTTTGGTGGGTTCTCCAACTCCTCTATTGAAGATCGGGCCGCTCCGTGTTACTCGACTGCTGTCAGCAATGTTCACGACGAAGGGTAATGGAGTTTCTTTTCCATTTTCGATGGTTGTTGCACCGTACTTGTAAGGGATAGCCTTTTCCGATTTGTACGGTATTGGACCTGGCAAGTAGATAACCACAGGAGCTTTTTGGTTTCTCTAACCGTTATAGGAAACCTCAATCAGTTCCTGGTTAGGAACTTTTCTACTATCAAGAGGGATTCTTGATTCATCGAGTAGAGGGATTATGGCGTAAACATCTTTGGTTTGATCAGGGAGATAGTCTTGTATCACATTCATCGACCCAGAACTTGAACATGGTCGAACCTCTTTCTGGTCCACCTGATTTTGAAGAGCCGCTCGTACAAGGTAGCATCCTTGGTTGTTCTCTGAACAAAATCTACGGTGCTCATAGTTGTGGGGTGGCACCCGACCATGCCCGCTTTGTATGCAGTGCATCTTTACTAGATCTGTTTCCATCGAGCGGACATCCTGACTTTGATGCCTACCAGGATTCCCGTCAGTCATACTAATCTGTTGTATAGCTTCATCCAGGTAGATTGGAAGCCACCAGTGGTCCAACAAGTGTTGAAGGGTTCTTTGGACAAGTGCACACCCTTGGTCATCTTCACGACATTCTTCATAGTCTTGATAATCATGTGAAGCCAGAAAACCGAGCCTGACTTGCTTAGCGTGTAATTCTACTAGACCGGTATTCATCAAGCGTATGTCAAAGATCTAAACCATATTGACTTGATGGTTATTTCTTTCACGGTAGTCTTGGATCCATCCGAGATCCATCTGACGTTGGAGGGCCTCTTGTACAAAAGAGCATCCCTGATTGCTTGTTGAGCAGATCAGACAAATTTTGTAATCGTGCCGTGGCAGATTACAGTATTGACTTTGCCTTGAGTGCATCGCCACCAAATTAACGTTCATCGCAAGAATGTTGCAGTTTTGAACAATGTTGGGATGCGCATGGGCCATGTTGACTTCATGGATCCGGTGATCCTGAATCCAGCCCAGATCCATCTGTTCTTTTAGAGCTGATTGCACTACGGAACACCCCTGATTATTCTTTGAGCATATATCACACTGGTGATAATTGTGAGGCGGTACATGACCGTACCCGCTTTGTCTGCAATGCATCCTGACCAAATTGGTTCCTAATAGGAGTACATCGTGAATTTGATAACTGCGGCTAAATTCTTCCTCTATTAAATTGACTGCAGTCTTTTCATGTTGCGGCAATGGGTTCGTCTGAACATTCGGATTAATATCTTTGAAAGATAAGATCCCGTTCCTGACAAGCTTCTGTACATTAGACTTAAAGCTGAGACAGTTCTGAATGTTGTGCCCCGATCCTCCTTGATGGTAAGGGCAAGTTTGATCTGCTTTAAACCAAAAAGGTGGATTTTTCGGTACTGTAAAAGGAGTCCTGGTTTGGACGTGCCCCTTGGCTAGTAGAAGTGGAAATAACTCTGCATACAACATTGGTATAGGGTTAAACCCTGATGGTCGTGTCATACGATTATTGTTATTATACTGTGGACGAGCCTGCTGAAGAGGCTATTGCGTCCTTTGCTGATACTGTTGTTGACTTGGTTGGCTCTGAGCAACCTGAGGTTGATAAGTCGGATTTGGCATTGGGTTGATAGAGGGAGTTATTGCCGCTACTGGTTGATACATTCGCCTTTGCTTTCCCAGAGAGATATTACTGATCTCCTGTTCTTTCTTCTTTTGAAAAGCACTACCGTATCTCTTAGTACTGCTAGATGGCTCAGCATCTGTAACTAATCGTCCTTCTCGGACTGCTTCTTCAAGGCGTACTCCCATGTTCACCATCTCAGTGAAGTCACTGGGCGCACTTGCAACCATTCGATCGTAATAGAATGAGCTTAATGTTTTCAAAAAGATCTTGGTAATCTCCTTTTCCTCAAGAGGGGGACAGATCTGGGCGGAAATTTCATGCCATCTTTGAGCATATTTTTTGAAAGTTTCTGTCTTTTTGCGACATTGCTCTGAGCTGATCTCTATCTGGTGCCATGTCCAAATTATATTTATACTGCTGAACGAAAGCTGCGCCGAGATCTCTGAAAGCACTGATCTTGGTGCGGTTTAAATCCATGTACCATTTGAGTCCGGCACCGGTTAAACTGTCTTGGAAGTAATGGATCAGTAGCTGTTGATTTTCTGTCTGGGTAGACATTTTTCGAGCGTACATCACCAAATGACTTTGAGGGCAAGAGTTTCCTTTGTATTTTTCAAAGTCAGGCACCTTGAATTTGTGCGGTATCTTTACATTAGGGACCAGATAGAGGTCTGCGACGTCCTTTCCGAATAAGTCTTGACCGCGAATAGCATACAGTTCCTTCTACATTTCTAAGAATTGTTCCTAGAACTCATTCATCCTTTCATACATGTCTTTGTTTCCAACAGGAATGGATTGTGGAATCTGTCCTTCCGGGACAGTGTGTACCACTGATTGTGGTATAGACATTACAGCGGTGACTCTTGGCACTTTAGTTCCCTGAAGTTTGTAACCTTCAGGAGTTGCTGTCGTAAACCTTGCATCTTCACTTTCCCGAAGTTTGTAACCTTCAGGTCCAACGGTTCCTGCTGCAGTTTCTTGGTCTTCAGTGACCGGTGGGATATATCCTTCAGGGACAAAGTTGAGAGGCATACCCCAGGGGCGCCCTTTAGGCATATTGTACCGAGGATGATTTTCATGCGTCTCTATTATAGGCGTAGATATGATCTCAGAGATTACTGTCTTTTGATACCGCTGCTCATGAGCTGCTGCCAGGGATTGCATGTCACTGTGAAGTTTTTCCAAACTTTCCTTTAGAGCGTCGATTTCTTCTCTCAGCTCTCTATTCTCTTCCTCGAGATTGTCCATTTTCTTTTGCCGATTGGCCCGAGTATTGTATGAGTGAGACAGTTTGACTCTAGAATCGTGACACATACGTAAGACTCAAAGATAAGAAGAACGCATTATGTGAGAATGATGAATGATATGCAAAGACATATTTTTCTAGTTTTTGTTTTAATCAAAAAAGAACTTCAACAAATAGATTGCAAATATCATACAATGGGGGATACCCCTTTTATTGAATTCGAAAGATTACAGAATGTTACAAGGAAAAGTACATTATTTTACAAAGTGTTGTAAGGAAGATGGCTAAGCTTATGGATCCTGAGTCCTCTCTGAAGATATCTCAGATGTTGGTTCCGGTATTTTCCTTTTCTTTGACCGGAGCTCTTCAGTTGTTGTCGGGTCGTCAGTCCTTTGCCAAGTGAAAGGAGCGAGCAAATTTCTTCGATCTTCCTGACTCTCTATAGCATGTTGTTCTAATATTTTAATCAGAGCATCCTTCTCTTTTAACAGTTCCTGAATCTTGGTACACTCCACATTGAGGATTCGGTACTTGTTTTTCCTAGAGCTCTTCTCACGTTGAATTTTGTTGAGAGCTACCTGGAGTTTTTCTGTATCAGACATGAAATAAAGGACAGATTCCTTTAACGAAAAAACTTCTTGGCGAGGGTAAGGCATCCTCAGCTTGAGGGCTCTAATTTGCACCCAGTGGAGATAAGGCTCCATGGAGGTACAATTTGGTCTTCCTAGAGGCTCTCTTCCTTTCTAGTGAATATGTTGTCAGTCATGCACTATTTCCTTCTTTAGTGCCCTGTCATTTTCCCCTTCCTTGAAGAAAAGACCTTCCAGATGAACATTATGCGATATATTCTTCATCGGGTATCCGAGTTGACGGCGAGCTAAAATTGGATGATAGTTGATTCCTCCTTTAGTCCCAATGAGTGGTATGTTAGGGAAATTTCCACATCTATCAATGATCTATATCCCTTCGTAAATCCTATTATACTAATCTATGTCAGAGTTGGAAAGGGACATAATCCTCTGTGACCAATGTAGAGTACTCTTGTGATCCCAAAAATCAGCAGACTTGGGTAAATGGGAAATGAACCATTTGTAGAGTAGCGGTACACAACATGTAATCATTCCTCTGCTGTACAAATTCCTTAAGTGTACAGAATGATAAGCATCTGCGAGCAAGGTTGGTACGGGGTTCCCAATCAGAAATATCTTAATAGCATTGGTGTCGACAAAGTTGTCGATGTTGGGAAAAAAGAATAACCCATATATGAGTAGAACAAAGATATCTTCGAAGGCAGTTACGTTTCTTATACTAGCAAAGTACAGAGCTTTCTCTATCAAGAACTTAGCTGGTAAACCCTGGATTTCTCCTTTGGTGGTCATGTGAGTCCTAACTTCTGACTCGTCCAAAGAGATCGCTCTTGCAATGGTTTGTTCCTTGGGAATTTCTTCCAGTCCAGAAAATGGAGCTCGATCAGTGATAGGTAAATCAATCAGATGGGAGTACTCTTCCAATGTTGGTGCCAGTTGGTAATCCGGAAAAGTGAAGCAATGATAAACTAGATCGTAGAACTGGATTAGCGTAGACATGATTCCTTCAACTACGTGGACCCTTAATAGAGACAACAGTCCTCCATGTTTACCTCTGAAAGCCTCAGGGTTGGTAACCATCCTTGTCAATCTCCTTAAATCCTCTAGTTTCAGAGCCTTGAAGGTGTACTTGTGCGTCTTTCTTCTACCGAAATCCATAACGCAATCTTTCTGATATTTGCAATTATTGTTTTAGTTTATTTTGAAAAAATATTTTTCCTTTGTTTAAAAACAGTTTTTTTAAATGAATGCATGAATGCAGCACACAAAAACATTGAAAAAACATGGGTTCAAGGGTTCAACGTCACGAGCATGGAGTCATGGCTCTACCCATCCCCAAAGGTTGTACTATTTTGGTCAATTTTTGTACCTGTAGAACGGGTTTTAAGGTTCCCAAAATCATTGACCCCCTATGGATATCAACAGCAAGCTGATTCACTCGAGCGAGCTATAATATCCTAGGGTAGATCTCATTTGAGTGTAGTATCGCGTATAAACTATTCTCGATAGTCACCGCACTACCAAATGGTCATATGGTTAATGTCTACTAAATCCTCAGGGTCACGGGTACCGCACTGGGAAAACTTTGCTTTCACGACAATCGTTCGTTTAACATTTAGTATCCACACGGGTACCTCACCTGATTAGGTGGGCTACCAGGATCGCTTGTTCGGGATTCACTCCCTATAAGTTCTCCCGTCTATGCCACCCTTATCTTAATGTTCTCTCAAACTTTCCACATGCGTATCAATCACATTCCCATTGACAAAAAAATAAACACGGATATCAAGTAGGAATAGCAGTAAATATATATATATATATATATATATATATATATATATATATTATAGTATAGAAAATGCTAAATAACCTAGACCTCTTAGGAATTTTAATCCTAGTTTGTCTCCCCATCAGAGTCACCATTTTTCTGTAGCGTGCGATTTTTGTCGGTGACGCGACCACCTTATCGCCATTGGTTGGAATTAGGTGCTACTTTCTGATTTCTTATTTATCATATGAAGCTAGAAAGGAAAGGGAAGATATCTAAAACTAACCTTGCATGCAAATGTTTTCTTTAACAAATTCTAAGAGATTGGGGGTCCGGGGTCAGGTTATACAATGGGGAGTTGTCAATTATCCATCCTATATATAGTTATCCATGGATCGCTTAGCAAATTCAACTGTTATCTATTTACGGGTGTTTATCTGTCATAAATTGGGAAAGTTTCTCCTTTGGGAATGTTTGAGAGATAGTTTTTGTTGTTTTTGGGGTTTTTCGATGTTTTTGGTAAGGTACTGAACCTAAAGTTTTTGTTATGTGTGCTCGCTAAGATTTCGCAATCTTATGCCTACGTATTCCCGTTAAAGAAAATAGGGAAATCAGAGCAATCGTAGTTTCTCCTATTCTATGGGAGGAAAAAGATGTTTGGTGTCTTGTTCAAAGGCCAAGATTGAAACTAAAGGTTATTTGTGTCTTGTTCAAAGCCCAAGATTGAAGCTAAAGGTTTGACTAAGAGAGAATTTGTCATCTCTAAAGGGAGATATCTCATCTGTTTATCACAGTTATTGGGTAACTGATTATAAAGAAGAATTACTTTAACTGGAATGTTTGGAATCCAACAATGCCATAATTTCCTTTATAGGGGATTTGTCCTGAAGGAGAAAACTTTAACTCAGTGTTGAGCAATGCCATTTTTTCCTTAGGAATCTTTCATGCTAAGAGATGGACATTGGCTTGGATGTAAATAATCCAGAGGCTTGCCACTTATAGCAATTAGATGAAAGAGGGTTTTACCAGGATAAAAAGGGACTACAGCTTGGATTTTTGAATCAACAAGTGTGCCACTTACAGCAGTTATCTGGAATTAGGTTTGTTTTGATTGGTCTGTTTTGATGTGTGATGTACAGAGAAATGTCTTCCTACAGAGAGATTTTTCATTTCCTCTGAGGGGATTTTTGTGTGCCTTGATCAAAGCCCAAGGTTGAAGCTAAAAGGTTGACTCTGTTTAGTGAGTTTTATTTCTGTCATGTACAAAGTCCAAGATTGAGGCTGAATAATACTGACTCAACAAGAGAGTGTTTTATTTGTCTTGTACAAAGCCCAAGATTGAGGCTAAAAAAGAATACTAACTCAATAAGTGAGTGTTTTATTCGTCTTGTACAAAGCCAAAGATTGAGGCTAAATAAGAAAAGAATTGACTCTTTTTTTTAGGGAGATCGTTATACAAAGCCTAAGAGGAGGCTAGAAGGAATTGACTCTTCTGGGGAATATTTTGTCTGTCTTGTACAAAGCCCAAGATTGAGGCTAAAAGAGGATTGACTCCACTTGGGAGGTTCCATATGTGTCTTGTACAAAGCCCAAGATTGAGGCTAAAAGGGGTTAACTGACTCAGCTGGAGAATTTTTATAGGTGTCTTGTACAAAGCCCATGATTGAGGATAAAAGGTGCTGAGGGATGATTATTATACAAAGCCTAAGAGGAGGATGGTTGGGGGGATTTCTTATATAAAGCCTAAGAGGACGCTAACTTCTGCTGAGGATTATTGAGATCCAGGGGTAGGTCCAAATTGGGGGATCAACTCTTGCTGAGGATTTACAGAAGAGGTGAAATATCAGATGCCTTGAGGCTCTGATTGAGGTTTTATTGATAGTGATCTGACCCTAGCTGGGGGAATTTAAAGTGAAAGCTTAAAGATTAAGTTTTTTAACCTTTGGAGGTTTTAACTCTGCTGGTGATTAATCAGGGTTTTTCCTGTGCTTTTAGGAAATTTAAGGGTTTCTGGAGATCCAAAAGGAAGTGAGACTGTCCAAGTCTACTGGTATGAAAAGGTTTATCTTTGTATGATGCCCAAGAGGAGGATGGTGTTTTAAGGGATGAGAATCAACCCTAAATTGTTCTGATGTTTTGAGATTCTGACTCTCTGGAGGATTGAACTAACAAAGGATGACTAAGTTCAGTCCTATACCTGTAAGAGGTCTTTGGGTCCTTGTACTAAGCCCAAGACGAGGCATGAGAACTTCTAAGAAGCCTGAGGGTCCTTGTACAAAGCCCAAGAGGAGGCTGGGGATGCTTTTAGGTAGCCTGTGGGTCTAAACCTAAGAAAAGTTCAAGAAAGGTTTCACCAGGAATAATCCTTTCTTTAGTGAACAGTTCTAGGGTTTGAAGAAATTCAAGAGAGGTTTCACCGAGAATTAATCCTCTATGGGGAAATGAATTTCTTGGACAAATTTCTAGATAGTGACAGTCTTGAGAAAAGTTTCACTGGGAATAATGCCTTTCTCTGTTCCATATTGTATAAGCCCAAGATGAGGCAAGACTGTATCTGGAATTTCCTATGGGGAACTAGTTTTGACTGTGCTGAAAGAGTAACCACTGGTTTGATCTAGACCTAGACCTAATTGATGAGGAAAACTCTAAGCAAATAATATACAGGCATATATATATATATATATATATATATATATACATATGAAATATATAAGCAAGTATTTAAAAGAAAGCTAGTAGAACTTATAGGTGAGCAAGCTTCCAGTGTTACAGCTGTATGGTTAGTTATTCAAGAAATTGAAGAAAGTTTTGATAACAACTATGAATTTGAATCTAAATCAAAAGGGAAGTTGTTTTAAAAGGAAATTTGGGGCTTATACTCAAGGAGAGGCGATGAATTCTTTTAAAAAGGCGACGATCGCGTAGTAGTTTTGAAAAGCACAAAGGGACTTATATAATGACTGAGGCCCAAGTTTATTGTATTTGTAAAAGGGGTTAGGTCTTACACTCTATTAGAGGCCCAAAGCTATTTTTATACAAGAAATGGGGCTTACAACTCAAGGAGAGGCCCAGATGAAAAATAACGATCGCACCGTTATTTTGAAAAATCGTATCGGGACTTATACAATGACTGAGACCTAAAATTATTTATGTACAAAAAGATGAGTCTTACACTCTATTAGAGGCCCAAAGTGTTGAATTTTATACAAAAATATGGGGCTTACAACTAAAGGAGAGGCCCAGATGATTTTTGTTTTGAAAGCGGCGATCGCGCTGATATTTTTGAAATAGTATCGGGACTTATACAATGACTGAGGCCCAAATTTATTTTATTTACAAAGGGATGGGTCTTACACTCTATTAGAGGCCCAAAGTTTATTTTAATACATGAGTTGGGGCTTACAGCTCAAAGAGAGGCCCAAGAGTTTTTTTTTAAAATATTTGAAAAGGGAGAAAACAATCAAAACCCTAACTTGATTTAAAAAAATGTATTTTAATTGAATAAAATTCAATTAAAATGATCAAAGTTATCAAACATGTGTGAAAAACAAATTTTGATCTTGGATAAGTATTTGAAAAATCATGTTTCATTCATAGAATGATTTGAAAATCATTTGAATTTGAAAGACCAAGAGAACGAATTTATTTAAAATGTTTTTTTTTTGGAATAAAGAAGATATTTTATTACCAAAAGAACATTACAGCACCAACCGATCCGAAGATCCAGGCCCAACCCGACTAAACCAAACAAATAAAAAACATTAATGTATATTACAATATGTCATCAACCTTCTATCTAACTCAGCTCTCTTGAGAATAATCTCAATAATTTCCTGGCTACTAAGCTCCTCCTTAGCTCCATTCTGGGAAACAATTTTGTTTCTAACCCTCCAAACCAGATACACAGCTTCAGCCAGCGCCATTCTCAGTAATTTCCTCTTTGATCCTTTGCCTTTTGCGTTTTGAGTCAGCCACATTACTTCACTGTCCCAGCAAGTAGGTATATGGACAAAGCCTAACCACTGCAGGATATTGTGCCACACTCTCTTTGTGTAGTCGCACTAAAAAAACACATGTTGTATTGTTTCCAATTCCTCACAAAACACACATAAGCCATCATTCACAACTCCAAACCTATTCAATCTATCTTTTGTTAACATTCTTTTGTTGCATAACATCCAGAGGATGAATTTTGCTCTAGGCCTAGCCAAGTTACTCCACAGAATTTTCCTCCAATCCACAAGTGGTTTGTGTCCTCTGAACATCTGATACACTTTCCTGGTACTGTATCTGTCCTCCACCTGCATGTCCAGCCACACATCAAAATTTATTAGAGCATTCTTGTTCTTAAAAATCGCCTTCACAATCCAAGAACAATTCTGGCCTGGCTGGTAGAACCTAACATCAGCTCTTTTCATATAGTACTTATGAATCCATTGGATCCAAAGCTTGTCTTTTTTCATCCAGATATTCCACAATAACTTACCAATTGTCGCCTTATTCCACTCTCCCAGGGCAATGAGATTAAGACCACCCGCATTTTTAGGGTCACAAATGTGCTCCCAAGAGATATGAGCTTTTTTGCTATGGTTACTATTACCATTCCACAAAAACAATCTGCACAAACCTTCTATATGGCTAATGATTTTCTTAGGAACAGGGAAGGTTTGAAGCAAATAGTTTACTATAGAGAACAAGACACTACTTATGAGTTGAAGTCTCCCTGCATAAGATAACAACTTAGTCGTCCAATGATTGAGCCTACACACCATTTTGTCTATGAGAGGTTGGCAGTTGTTGAATGTGAGCTTTTTGCTATCCAAGGGCACTCCTAAATATTTGAAGGGTAAATCTCCAATATCAAAGCCTGTTTCCAGTTGCATGTTTCTCTGCACCTCACTCTTAACACCACCAAAATACACTTTCCTTTTCGGATTGCTGATATGAAGCCCTGTTGCTACTGTGAACTCTTTCATTTTATCCATTATCAGCTTTAGAGAAACTAAGTCACCCCTCAAGAAAACAAGCATATCATCTGTAAAACACAAGTTAATGATCTTCAGCCCTTCACACTTAGGATGGAAGTTGAAATCCGGATTCTCATTGAGGCTTTGGAGGACCCTATGCAAATACTCCATTATTAGCACAAAGAGGAGAGGGGAGATTGGATCTCCTTGCCTCAAACCTCTTTGAGCTTTAATGAGCTTAGATGGGCTCCCATTAATCAAGTACCTATAAGACACAGTTGTGACACACTTCATGACCCAGTCAACAAACTTATTAGGAAAACCCATCTCAACCATAATATGATGCAAAGCTGCCCAGTCTATAGTATCATACGCCTTTTTGAATATCCATCTGCACCATACACCTTGGGGAGATATTTTTCCTACCATATCCTCTCACTAACTCCTGGGCCAACATGATATTATCATGTATAGGTCTGCCAGGTATAAAAGCAGATTGAGAGTCATTCACCACATTGCCAATCACTGCTCCAAGCCTACTAGTTAGTATCTTGGATATCAACTTATAGATGGTACTGCAACAGGATATAGGTCTCATATCCTTTATAGTTTAAGCTTCAAGACTCTTGGGAATTAGAGTAACCAATGTACAGTTCACAGTCTTATACATGTTTCCATTATCAAAGAACTCCTGAATGGCATCTTTAACATCCTGCCTCACAATTGTCCAGGATTTCTTGAAGAATTGAGATGTAAAACCATCTAGGCCTGGAGCTTTGTTCTCCCCAATTTGGTTCAAAGCACTCCAAATCTCCTCCATACTAAAAGGCCTTATGAGCTGATGAGCCAAGTCTCTGGACAACATTCTACCACTCCTCACCCTAGTTATGTCAATCCCTTTCATATCAGTACCTTTAGTTTCTTCCAACTCAGTATAGAACTTTAAGATTTCTCTTTCAATATCATCTTGACTGCTAAGGTGCTCCCCATCTAAAGCCTTTAAGCTATACATCCCTTTTTACTTATTTTTCTTTTTGACAGTTGCATGAAAGTATGCATTATTCCTATCTCCCAACTTGAGCCAAGTAATTTTTTATTTTTGCATAAGGATTACTTCCTCCACTTGATTAAGCTGAATCAATCTCTCAGTTTCATGCTTCACCCTCTCAATTGTCTCTCTATCAAAAGGGTTGTCCTGAAGATTGTCCTGAGCCCGAGTTAGATCTTGTCTGGCCTGTGTGATTTGTAGCTGAATGGTGGTGAATTTTCTAGCCAGGCTTCTCATATTAGGTTGGAGCCTCTTTAGTTTCTTCCAAAGTTTAGCCATTGGTGCCCCATGAGCCTCCTGATTCCAACTCTCAGTAACAATCTGCAAAAAGGACTCTTCATTAGTGGTACAATTCAGAAATCTAAACATCTGTTTCCTACTGTGAACCTGAGCCTGCACATCAATCTTTAAGGGGGAGTGATCTGAGATATTTGGAGCTAACACCCTGCAGATAGTATCCTGAAACTTTTGATACCAAACAACATTCCCTAAAATTCTATCGATTCTAGAGTAGATTGCCCAAGTAGCATGCTTGTTTGACCAAGTAAAGTGATTCCCCTGTGTAGTTGCTTCAAATAAACCTACATTTGCCATCTTGCTTTGGAGATCCTTGTACTCATTTTCATTCACTCTATTGCCTCCAACCCTGTCTTGACTAGTAAGCACATTATTAAAGTCACCCATCACAATCCAAGGTCTATCCATATTAGTACCAATGTTTTCCACCTGCTGCAAAATAGTCTTCCTTTTCTCCAGCTGATTGTAGGCATAAACCACAGTAGCCAGGAATTTGAGATTATTATCCAGGCCATACACTTCAATATGGAGATACTGCTCATCTTTCTGTATGATCCTAACCTCCGCTCTCTTTGATCCCACAAAATCCATATTCTACCATTAGAATGTTACTCATAGTTGTCAGCATAGTTCCAATGGCCTTCTATTTTATCCCTAATTCTATTAGCATTATAGATTTTCACTCTAGTTTCAAGCAAAGCAATAATAGGTACCTTAAAACTTCTGAGGTAGGAGCTAACCTCACGATGCCTTGCCTCTTTATTTATGCCCCTTACATTCCAAGGTGCCATCATTGATCCAGGTGTTCCTCCCCTTTAGGACGTTCTCCAATCCTAAGAGGTGAAAATGTGTCCTGATAAGGCACAAAATGGATTTGTGGTGTGTGACTCATAGCATTCTTCCCTCTAACTGTTCTGCTAGGGGTAATCACAGTCCAGTTGGCATTATCTTCCCTATTTTCCTCAGCTGTGTTATCTTCTTTGCTTGTACTTACTTCCATAGGCTTTTCATCCTTTCCATCTTTTCCTTCCTGTTGCCCCTATACAATCTTTGTTTCTGCAGGCTTCCAGATTTTTTGTTGTACCGGATGTTTCCCTTGTGTCTTCTTCTTTGCACAATCATGCCCAATTTTTAGACAAATCTGGTAGTACATAGGTCGCCATTCATACTCGATCCTCTGCTCTATGTTTTTACCATTGTGGTCCTTAATAACCACACTTTCACGGAGCTTTTGTGTTATGTCCATTTCCATCAGCACTCTAGCATATGAAACCCTCAGCTTCTTCGTCGTGCATTCGTCCGTCATAATAGGTTTACCCACTGAACTAGCAATCTTGGAGATACTTCTCTCTCCCCAAAGATGCATAGGTAATTGAGGCAAAGTAATCCAGATGGGAAGCACGCGCAACAAGTCTTCCTTCATTTCAAAATCTATGGCCCATTGTCTAATGAAAAGAGGTTTACCATAGATGAAGTAAGGACCTTACGCCAGCACATTTTCCTTGTCTTCAATATCCTTGAATTTTACAAGGAAGTATCCTTCTTCATTATAGTACAGCTCCGGAAGAGATACAAAATTCCAGGTTTTCTCCATGAACTTTTTCACAGCATTCATCGAGAGCGACTCACCTAGGGCAAAGAGAATAATCGCATTCCCCCAATATTCAATATCGTCCTCTACATCTTCTTCCTCAATTTCAATTTCAATGTCTCCATTAACGATTTTGGGAGCCACGAACTCCACTTTCATTCCTCTGTTCAGACTTCTGTTCCCTTGTATGATATCTACCCATGGTTTCGATTGTTCCATCACAACTTCCGGCGATTTAGCAATCTCAACCTTCGGATTCTCCAGATTACTTTCGTCTTTTGGCTCTTCATGAATCACCTCCGGGATAGGCTCATCCTCCGCTTCATTCTCAATTTCCTCTACCTGAACATGTTCTACAGTTGCTTGTGTAATGATAGTCCTTTCCACTCCTTTTCGGCGTGTCTCTGCCTGATTTTTGACCGGCCAACACCCCTTCTGCCCATGTTTACAAAACCCTAGCAGAGCATCTTCAGGACTTTTTAAATTTTTTTAAAAATTTTTTTGTGAAATTGTTGTAGAATAAAATATTTTAACATTTTTGGGAATTTTGAAAAAAAGAACCAATAAAAAATAATTAAAATTGAGAGAGAAATTAATTTTGGAAGTTATTAAAAGACTGTGAAGAAAATGAAAGAAAATAAGTGGCAAAAAATATGGAATGGTCCTCCCAAGGCTTGAAATCACGCTCTTGGGGTAGAGTGTTTAAAATCTTACCATCTGAGCCAAGTGCGTTGGCTGATAGAAAATGGAAAAAATAGATAATATATGAAATTATCCTTTGAAAATGGTTCAAAAAATAAAACCAAAAGGTCTGGGGCGAGGGGGATTCGAACCCCTGACCTCTCGCTCGCTACACACACACACACACACAAATACTAGTGTTTCCACTAGGGCGTGTCATACCCCAAATTTTGACCACCAAGATTTCCCATCATTGTGTAGATCATCACCACAATATGGATATACCTTCATGCCTCATCAATCTCCTCAAAGATGGTTGAGCATTCACCACAATCAAGAATTAGGGTTTCAAGCCCTCTCAGAGCACTTAGACAAATGATCAATCAAGAAATGACATGATCTTCAAATTGTCTAACCTCTCAAACACCCATAAAGGATCAAGAGGACTCCCACATCAAGAATCAGGATCAGGATTGCAACATTCCAAGTGGATCAAGCCTCGAGATCGCTAGTGTCACTAAATTAGGGTTTTAGTCGACCGAGGCCTCCAGATGAAAATTTTCTTCTGGTCATGAGCCAATACTTTAAAACATGATCAAAATGCTTCAAGGGACCTCATGGATCCAATCATCAAGTCAATTTAACCTCAGGGGATGCATTTACCAAAAATCAGGAATTAGGGTTTCTTGACCTAATTCACCCCTGAGTTGACTTTTGGAGCAAAGTATGAGCCAAGACCTCAAGACATGATTTGAGGGACTAAAATACACCACATTGATCCATTTGCAATAATGGATTGATCCAAGAAGCTTGATTCACAAGTTTCAATTTCATCTGGACCACAATTAGGGTTTTGAAGGAAAAGTCAACTGTATTTTTGACTTTTGACAAAGACATGCTCCCAAACCTTGGGACATGATTCAAGACACCCTAAAACACCTATGGAATCCATCCATTAGGTTTGAATTAGGCCAAGAACTTGATTTCACAAAGGATGACACAGTTTGGATTTCATTTGACAAAAAGTCAACTGTGCACAAAATCAAGTTTGACTTTTTGGAATTTTTCACAAATATGATTCCCCTAAGTAAAAAAACAATGTTAATGTATGATATTAATCATCATTCATTAAGAAAAATCAAGAAAAGTGAGGTTTCTTGCAAAAGGGGCAACCTTGAGAAACCAATTTTTTTCTAAGTTATGGATCAAAAGTGGTTTTTACCCAACTTTGCAAGGTCATAACTCCCAAACCACAAGGCCTTTTTCTCCCATTCAAAGGTCAAATGAAAGTCCACCTGACATACTTCAAATATGTCAACTACAAGGAATTCCAAATCTCCATGGATTTTGAGTTATGGATCGAGCAAAATCACTAAAACATGAAAATACCACTTTTTCCAACACTTAGTGAAATTTTCAACAAGTCAAAATCTGTTTCAAACTTTCACTCTCTTCT
The DNA here is from genome assembly GCA_022829125.1 of Lathyrus tuberosus. NCBI lineage: Eukaryota > Viridiplantae > Streptophyta > Magnoliopsida > Fabales > Fabaceae > Lathyrus > Lathyrus tuberosus. The sequence goes on along the minus strand of JALAZF010000298.1, from coordinate 2,865,746 downwards.
TGCTCTTGCTCCAAATTTTCACATTTTCAAAAGTGAGAATCATGAATTTCAAAACCAGAGCATCTCTGTCCAAACCAATGATGTAAACACCTCACATACATCATGTGTAAATGATTCAAACACTAAAACAACATATGTAACATCAGAATCACAAAGTGATACCCCATTTGCACAAAATCCACCATCTGCTGCAGAAGGGTTCGAGCTGTTCAAACCAAAGGACCACTCTAAGCATTCAAACACATTCCTTGAGGTATAAGGAAGCTGTCCAGATCATCATTACTAATCTGTAACACCTCCATCATCAAGCTCAATCACCAGCTGCAAGAGGTAAGCCTTGAACTTTCAAACCCATTAATGCATGCATCATAAACTTGTTTTCAAGTTACCATTATGTTTCTAGAAGCTCATAGATCATTTTCCCTCAATCTATTCCCATGAATCAATCGTGTATGGAATTTCATATTGGTTTGTGAAAATTAGGGTTCATCTGGTTCGTGCATGATAATTCTCTCCACACTTAATTTAAATAAAATTGAGTAATACCATCTTGCTCCTTGTACAAAAGCGAGCAAGTGTGATGTTTACTTCATCCAATTCCATTGAGAAATAAGAGAGATCTAATTGATTACGCATCTAGTGGCAAAGCGAAGAAGATGATGTTCTTCGCGCTTTTTTTTTTCAATTTTTCAAATATTTGAATTATTTAATTAATTTTGATATTTATTTAATTGATTCAAAAATTAATTTCTCTCTGAATTTTAATGTTTCTGAATTGATTCGTTTTTTCAAAATTCTCAAAAATGTTAAATTATTTTAATTTACAAAAAATCCAATTTATATTATTTTTTTAATATAGTTAGAATTTTTGTAATTAATTTCATTTTATTTGTTTTTAAACATTTTAAAATGAAATTCCCACTTTGATCTTTTCATTCCAAATGAATTTCAAACTTTCATGTGAATAAACATGATTTTTCAAAATACTTTTCAAAGTTCACAACTTGTTTTTAAATATATTTTGTATTTTATATCATTTTTTATTTAATTTCCTTTGAAAATTATATCTTTAAAATTCAAAATTAGGGTTTCCTCTAAATTTTGATTTTTCTTCTTTTTTTCAAACACTTTTGGGCCTCTAATTGAGTGTAAAACCAAATCCCTTTTGTACATAAATAATTTGGGCCTCAGTCATTGTATAAGTCCCTACGCGATTTTAAAAAACAATGGTGCGATCACTGCTATTCTTGGGCCTCTCCTTGAGTTGTAAGCCCCATCTCTTGTACAAAAATAAACTTTGGGCCTCTAATAGAGTGTAAGACCCAACCTCTTTGTAAATACAATAATTGGGGCCTCAGTCATTGTGTAAGTCCTGATACAATTTTCAGATAAACGGTAAGATTACTGTTTTCATCCGGGCCTCTCCTTGAGTACAAGCCCCAGTCTTCTCTTTAAAACAACTTTCCCCTTTAATTTAGATTCAAATTCATAGTTGTTATCAAAAGTTTCTTTAATTTCTTGAACAACTAACTATACAACTATTACAATGGAAGCTTGCTCACCTGTAAGTTTTAAACAACTTTCTTTTACATACTTGTTTATATATACCTGTTTATAATGCTGGAAGCTTGCTCACCTGTAAGTCCTTCTACACTCTTTTACATACTTGCCTATATATTTCATCTATATATATATATATATATATATATATATATATATATATATATATATATATATATATATATATATATTACTTAGAGTTTTCCCCGGCAATTAGGTCTATGATTATATCAAACCAGTGGTCACTTTTTCAACACAGTCAAAACTAATTCCCCATAGGAAATTCCAAATACAGTCTTGCCTCCTCTTGGGCTTATACAATATAGAACAGAAAAAGGTATTATTCCCGGTGAAACTTTTCTCAAGACTGTAACTATCTAGAAATTCGTCTAAGAAATTCATTTCCCCCAGAGAGGATTAATTCCCGGTGAAACCTCTCTTGAATTTCTTCAAACCCTAGAACTGTTCTCTAAAGGATTAATTACCGATGAAACCTTTCTTGAAATTTTTTTAGGTTTGGACCCACAAGCTTCCTAAAAGCATCCACAGCCTCTTCTTGGGCATTGTACAAGGACCCTCAGGCTTCTTAAAAGTTCTCATGCCTTCTCTTGGGCTTAATACAAGGACCCGAGACCTCTTATAGGTATAGGATAGAACTTAGTCATCCTTTGTTAGAGCAGTCTTTCCAAAGAGTCAAAACCTCAGACCAATTTAGGATTGATTCTCATCCCTTAAAACTCATGCCTCCTCTTGGGCATCATACAAAGATAAACCCTTCCATACCAATAGACTTGGACAGTCTCATCTCCTCAAGGAAAAGGAGAAACCCTGATCATTTCATCAATCACCAACAGAGTTTAAACTTTTCATTCCTAAATTTCCCCATCTAGGGTCAGTTTACTATCAATACAACACTATCAAAATCTCAAGGCATCTGATATCTCAACTCCTCTATAATTCTCAGTAAGAGTTGATTCCCCATTTTGGACCTGTCTCTGGATCTCAATAATCCTCAGCAGAAGACAGCCTCCTCTTAGGCTTTGTATAAAGATCTTTCCTCAGTCTCTTTTTAGCCTCAATCTTGGGCTTTGTACAAGACAGATAAAAATACTCTCTTGTTAAGTCAGTCTCTTTTTAGCCTCAATCCTGGGATTTGTACAAGACAGATAAAAACACTCTCTTATTGAGTCAGTCTCTTTTTAGCCTCAATCTTGGGCTCTGTACAAGACAGATAAAAACACTCTCTTGTTGAGTCAGTCTCTTTTTAGCCTCAATCTTGGGCTTTGTACAAGACACATATAAAATCTCTCTTGTTGAGTCAGTCTCTTTTTTGCCTCAATCTTGAGCTTTGTACAAGACAGATAAAAAACACTCTCTTGTTGAGTCAGTCTCTTTTTAGCCTCAATTTTGTGCTTTGTACAAGACAGATAAAAACACTCTCTTGTTGAGTCAGTCTCTTTTTAGCCTTAATCTTGGGCTTTGTATAAAACACCTGAAATATCCTCAGCTGAGTCAATCATCCTCTTTTTTAGCCTCAATCTTGGGCTTTGTACAAGACACGTATAAAATCTCCCTAAGCAGAGTCAATCCTCTTTCCAGCTTGAATCTTGGCCTTTGTACAAGACAAATCATACTCTCCAGCAGAGTCAATCTCCTTTTTAGCCTCAATCTTGGGCTTTGTACAAGACAGATAAAACCTCTCACCAGTAGAGTCAGTTTCTTCTTTTAGCCTCAATCTTGGGCTTTGTACAAGACACATACACATATTCCCCAGTGGAGTTAAAAACCCCTTTTTAGCCTCAATCTTGGGCTTTGTACAAGACAGACAAAATATTTCCCCAGAAAAGTCAACTTGCAGCCTCCTCTTAGGCTTTGTATAATGATCTCCCCCAAAAGAGCCAGTCTCTTTCCAGTCTCAATCTTGGGCTTTGTACAAGACAGATACAAAACTCCCTAAATAGAGTCAACCTTTTAGCTTCAACCTTGGGATTTGATCAAGGCACATAAAACCAAAATCCCCTCAGAGGAAATAAAAAATCTCTCTGTAGGAAGACATTTCTCTGTACATCACACATCAAAACAGATAAATCAAACAAACCCTAATTCCAGATACTGCTGTAAGGGGCACACTTGTTGATTCAAATATCCAAGCTGTAGTCCATCTCTTATCCTGGTAAATCCCCTTCTTTCATCTAATTGCTATAAGTGGCAAGCCTCTGGATTATTTGCATCCAAGTCAATGTCCCTCTCTTAGCATGAAAGATTCCTAAGGAAAAGTGGCATTGCTCAACACTGAGTTAAAGTTTTCTCCTTTAGGACAAATCCCTTATAAAGGAAATTATGGCACTGATGGATTCTACAAATTCTAGTTAAAGTAATTCTCCTTTATAATCAGTCACTCAACTACTGTGATGAACATATGAGATATCTCCCTTTAGAGATGACAAATTCTCTCACAGTCAAACCTTTAGCTTCAATCTTGGGCTTTGAACAAGACACAAATAATCTTTAGCTTCAATCTTGGGCTTTGAACAAGACACCAAACGTCTCTTTCCTCCCATAGAATAGGAGGAACTACGATTGCTCTGATTTCCCTGTTTTCTTTAACGGGGATACGTAGGAATAAGATTGCGAAATCTTAGCGAGCACACATAACAAAAACTTTAGGTCCAATACCTTACCAAAAACATCGGGAAAACCCGAATTTAAAAATACTCTCTCTCAAACATTCCCAAAGGAGAAACTTTCCCAATAAACAGATAAACACCAGTAAGTAGAAAATAGTAGAAATTGCTAACGATCTATGGATAACCATATATAGGATGGGTAATTGAAAACTCCCCATTGTATAACCTGACCCCGAACTCCTCAATCTCTTAGCATTTGTTAAAAAAACATTTGCGTGCAAGGTTAATTTTAGATAGCTTCCGTTTCCTTTCCAGCTTCATAGGATAAATAAGAAATCAGAAAGTATACCCCAATTCCAACCATGGCGATAAGGTGGTCGCGTCACCGACAAAAATCGCACGCTACAGAAAAATGGCGACTCTGCTGGGGAATATGTGTAGGATTAAAATTCCTAAGAGGTCTAGGTTGTTAGCAATCATATTATATACTATATATATTTACTACTATTCCTACTTGATATCCGTGTTTATTTTTCTGTCAATGGGAATGTGATTGATACGCATGTGGAAAGTTTGAGAGAACCCTAAGATAAGGGGTGGCATAGACCGGTGGACTTATAGGGAGTGAATCCCGAATAAGCGGTCCTGGTAGACCACCAAATCAGGCGAGGGCACGTGTGGATACTTATTGTTGAACGACCCATGGTCGTGAAAGTAGAGTTTTCCCAGTGCGGCACCCGTGACCCTAAGGATTTAGTAGGCATTCACCTTATAAACACTTGGTAGTGCGGTGACTATCGGGAATAGTTGATACGCGATACTACACTCAAATGAGATTACCCTAGGATGCTACAACTCGCTCGGGTGAACCAGATTGCTGTTGATATCCCTAGGGGGTCAATGATTTTGGGAACCTTAGGATCCGTTCTACAGGTACAAAAATTGACCAGAATACAACCTTTGGGGATGGGTAGAAGGAAGACGCACAAGTACACTTTCAAGGCTCCGAAACTAGAGGATTTAAGGAGGTTGGTAAGGATGATTACCAACCCTGATGCTTTCAGAGCTAAGCATGGAGGACTGTTGTCTCTGTTAAGGGTCCATGTAGTTGAAGGAATTCTGTCCATGCTAATTCAGTTTTTTTGATCCGATTTACCACTGCTTCACATTCCCGGATTATTAACTGGCACCAACGTTAGAAGAGTACTCTCATCTGATTGATTTACCTATCATTGATCGAACTCCTTTTTCTGGACTGGAAGAAATTCCAAAGGATCTGGTCATTGCAAGAGCCATCTCTTTGGACGAGTCAGAAGTTAGGACTCACATGACCACTAAAGGAGGAATCCAGGGTTTATCGGCTAAATTCCTGGTAGAGAAAGCTCTGTACTTTGCTAGTATAGGAAACATAACTGCTTTCGAAGACATCTTTGTCCTACTCACATACGGGTTATTCCTCTTTCCCAACATTGACAACTTCGTTGATATAAACACTGTTAAGATATTTCTGATAGGAAACCCCGTACCGACTCTGCTCGCAGATGCTTATCATTCTGTACACTTAAGGAATTTGTACAGCAGAGGAATGAACACTTGCTATGTACCCTTACTTTACAAATGGTTCATTTCCCATTTACGCAAGTCTGGTGCTTTTTGGGATCACAAGAGTACTCTACGTTGGTCAGAAAGGATTATGTCCCTTACCAACTCCGACATAGATTGGTATGATAGGATTTATGAGGGAATAGAGATCATCGACAGTTGTGGAAATTTCCCTAATGTACCCCTCATTAGAACTAAAGGAGGAATCAACTATCATTCAATTTTAGCTGGCCGTCAACTCGGATACCCGATGAAGAATATCCCGCGTAATGTTCATCTGGAAGGTCTTTTCTTCAAGGAAAGGGAAATGACAGGGCACTAAAGAAGGAAATAGTGCATGCCTGGAAACATATTCACAAGAAAGGAAAAGAGTCTCTAGGAAGGCCAAACTGTACCTCCATGGAACCTTATCTCCACTGGATGCAAACTAGAGCTCTCAAGCTATGGATGCCTTACCCTCGCCAAGAAGTTTTTCTTTTAAAGGAATTTGTCCTTTATTTCATGTCTGACACGGAAAAACTCCAGGTAGCTCTCAACAAAGTTCAACGTGAGAAGAGCTATTGGAAAAACAAGTACCAAATCCTCAACGTAGAATGTACTAAGATTCAGGAACTGTTAAAGGACAAGGATGCTCTGATTAAGATATTAGAGCAACATGCTGTGGAGAATCAAGAGGACCGAAGAACTTTGCTCACTCCTTTCACTTGGAAAAGGACTGGCAACCTGACAACGGCTAAGGAGCCCTGGTCAAAGAAAAGTAAACAACCAAAACCAGCATCTGAGATCCCTTCAGAAAGGACTCAGGATCTATAAAGCTTAGCCATTTTCCTTACAACACTTTGTAAAATATTGTACTTTTCCTTACTGCAATCTTTCGAATTCAATAAAACAGGGTCTCCACCCTTCACTGTATGATATTTGCAATCTATTTGTTGAAGTTTTTTTATTAAAGTTAAAAAATATATAACTTTACATATCATTTATCATTCTCACATAACGAGTCTTTTTATCTTCGAATCTCACGTACGTGTCACGATTCTATAGTCAAACTGTCTCACTCATACAATACTCGGCCAATCGACAAAATAAAATGGATGATCTCGAGGAAGAGAACAGAGAGTTGAGAGAAGAAATCGACGCTCTAAAGGAAAGTTTGGAAAAACTTCACAATGACATGCAATCCCTGATAGCAGCTCAGAGGCAACAACAAAAGACTGTAATCTTGGAGATCACATCTACGCCCATAATGGAGACACATGAGAATCATCCTCGGTACAACATGCCTAAAGGTCACGCCTGGGGCATGTCTTTCAACTTTGTACCTGAAGGATACATCCCGCCGGTCACTGAAGACCAAGAAACTACACTAGGAACCATTGGGCTTGAAGGTTACAAACTTCGGGAAAGTGAAGACGCAAGGTTCATAACAACTTCTGAAGGTTACAAACTTCAGGGCACTGAAGCTCCAAGAATCATCGCCGTAATGTCTATACCACAACCGGTGGCCCACACTGTCCCAGAAGGACAGATTCCACAAGCCATTCCTGGTGGAAACGAAGACATGTACGAAAGAATGAATGAGTTCCAAGAACGATTCTTGGAAATGCAGAAGGAACTGCATGCCATTCGTGGTCAAGACTTATTCGAGGTGTCTGACTTTGAAAAATACAAAGGCAACTCTTGCCCTCAAAGTCATTTGGTGATGTACGCTCGAAAAATGTCAACCCAGACAGAAAATCAATAGCTACTGATCCATTATTTTCAAGACAGTTTAACCGGTGCCGCACTCAAATGGTACGTGGGTTTAAACCGTACCAAGATCAGTACTTTCAGAGATCTTGGGGCATCCTTTGTTCAGCAATATAAATACAACTTGGACATGGCACCAGATAGGGATCAGCTCAGAGCAATGTTGCAGAAGGACAAAGAAACTTTTAAAGAGTATGCTCAAAGATGGCGTGAAATTGCCACTCAGATTTGTCCCCCTCTTGAAGAAAAGGAGATGACAAAGATCTTTCTAAAAACCCTGAGTTCATTCTATTATGACCGAATGGTCGCCAGTGCGCCCAGTGACTTCACTGAAATGGTGAACATGGGAGTACGCCTTGAAGAAGCAGTCCGAGAAGGATGATTGGTCAAAGATGCAGAGCCATCTAGCAGTACCAAAAGATACGGTAATGCTTTCCAAAAGAAAAAAGAGCAAGATATTAGTAATATCTCTCTGAGAAAGCAAAGACGAAGGTATCAAACAGTAGCAGCGGTAACTCCCGCTATCAACCTTGCGCCGACTCCGACGTATCAACCTCAGGTTGCTCAAAGCCAACCAAGTCAACAACAATATCAGCAAAGGACAAACAGCCTCTCTAGCAGGTTCGTCCACAATACAACAATAACAATCGTACGACACGACCACCAGGGTTCGACCCTATATCGATGTTGTACGCAGAATTATTTCCACTTCTACTGGCTAAGGGGCACGTCCAAACCAGGTCTCCTTTTACAGTACCGGAAAATCTGCCTTTTTGGTTCAAAGCAGATCAAACTTGCCCTTACCATCAAGGAGGATCGAGGCACAACATCGAGAACTATATCAGTTTCAAGTCTGATGTACATAAATTTGTCAGGAACGGGGTCCTATCTTTCAAAGAGACTAATCCGAATGTTCAGACGAACCCGTTGCCTCAACATGAGAAGACTGCAGTAAATTTAATAGAGGAAGAATCTAGTCGCAGTTATCAAATTCACGATGTACTCCTATTAGGAACCAACCTGGTCAGGATGCATTGTAGACAGAGCGGGTACGGTCATGTACCACCTCACAATTATCACCAGTGTAATATCTGCTTAAAGAAAAACCAGGGGTGTTCCATAGTGCAATCAGCTCTACAAGAACAGATGAATCTAGGCTGGATTCAAGATCACTGAATTCATGAGGTCAGCATGGCCCATGCACATCCCAACATTATTCAGAACTGCAACATCTGTGTAATGAACGTTAACTTGGTAGCAATGCACTCAAGGCAAATATCAATACCATAATCTGCCACAGCATGATTACAACGCCTGTCCGATCTGCTCGACAAGCAATCAGGGATTCTCTTTTGTACAAGAGGCCCTCCAACATTAGATGGATCTCGGATGGATCCAAGACTATCATGAGAGAAATAACCATCAAGTCAATATGGTTCAGATCTTTGACATATGCTTGATGAATACCAGTCTGGTAGAATTACACGCTAAGCAAGTCAGACTCGGCTTTCTGCCTTCACATATTATCAAGACTGTGAAGAATGCAGTACGATCAAGGGTGTGCACTCGTTCAAATAACACTTCAAAACTTGTTGGACCACTGGTGGCTTCCAATTTACTTGGATAAAGCTACACAACATGTTAGTTTAACTAAGGGGAATCCTGATAGGCATTAAAGTCAGGATGTCCGCTCGATGGAAACAAATCTAGTAAAGTTGCACTGCATACAAAGCGGGCGAGGCCGGGTGCCACCCCACAACTACGAGCAATGTAGAGTTGGTTCAGAGAACAACCAAGGATGCTACCTCGTACGACCGGCTCTTCAAAATCAGTTGGATCATAAAAAGATTGACCATGTTCAAGTTCTGGGTCGATCAACATGATGCAAGACTATCTCCCTGATCAAAGCAATGACGTTGTCATAATCTCCGATCAGGGGAGAACCAAAGACGTTTGTGCCATAATCCCTCTACTCGATGAATCAAGAGTTCCTCTTAACAGTAGAAAAGTTCCCAACCAGGAGATGATTGAAGTTGCCTATAATGGTCAGAGAGATCAGAAAGCTCCTGTGGTTATCTACTTGCCGGGTCTAATACTGTACGAATCAAATAAGGCTATCCCTTACAAGTACGGTGCAACAACCATAAAAATGGAAAGGAAACTCCATTACCCTCCGTCGTAAACATCGCCGACATCAGTCAAGTAACACGGAGCAGCCGGATCTTCAACAGAGGAGTTAGAGAACCCGCCAAAGAAAAGGAACCTCAAACAGAAGTTCCTAATCAACCAGACAATCAATTTGTAAGGAACAACGATGAGATGCTGAAGCTCATCCAGAAAAGCGAGTACAACATTGTGGACCAACTATTGCAAACTCCGTCTAGAATCTCTGCGCTATCTCTCCTGCTTAGTTCTGAAGGTCAAAGGGAAGCTCTGCAGAAAGTATTAGAGCAAGCTTTCATAGAACAAGATGTGACGGTGAGGCAGTTTGACAGCAATATTTCCAACATCACTTCCTACAACAACTTAGGATTCAGTGATGAAGAACTGCCGGAAGAAGGCAAAAATCACAATATGGCGCTTAACATTACAGTCAATTGCTAGGACGATGCTCTAGCCAGCGTATTGGTAGACACAGGATCAGCTCTGAATGTTATGCCAAAATCAACTTTGATGCGACTATCATTTCACGGAGCCCCGATGAGAGGTAGCGAGGTCATCGTCAAAGCCTTTGACGGATCCAGAAAAACAATTATCGGCGAAGTTGATCTTCCCATAACCATCGGTCCTCACACTTTCCAAGTCACTTTCCAGGTCATGGACATCTGGGCGGTATACAACTGTATATTAGGAAGACCTTGGATACACGAGGCTGGGGCAGTCACTTCGACACTTCACCAGAAGCTGAAGTTCGTCAAGAATGACCAATTTGTCACAGTATGCGGAGAGCAGGCATTAATCGTGAATAACTTATCATCATTCTCCTATGTAGAACCCGAGGAGGTTGTTATAACTCAGTTTCAAGCACTATCAGTAGGCAATGAAAATCGATTAGAAAAAGGGACACCGATTTCCTCATACAAAGATGCTCTCAAAGCAATTGAGAGTAATGATGCAAAGGGAAGGGACAACTCATAATTCCTACGGATAACAAGACAAAGAAAGGTCTTGGTTTCTCCTCAGCCTGTACCCATACTGCCAAGAAGGATGAAAGTTTTCATCCCATTCAAGAATTCTTCTGTAGTGGAGGCTTCCTCCACCCAGTGTCTCAAGAAGTACACACCATCGATAAAAGTGATTCCTCCGATACAGACGAGGAATGGAAATCTTGTCTCAACGACAACGGTTATATGTCTCAGGAAGAAACGCACATGCCATTCTGTTTTCCTAAGCAGGGCTCGAGATATATACCAAGATCAGTCGTTCGAATGATCTTTGGAGATTGTGATCCTGAAGGATACCGTACTCCACCCAATTCATTAGAGGAAGACAATCTAATGAAAGACAACTATGACTATGATTCCCTGGATGACTTGCCTATCTGGAAGCCGTATACAGAAAACTTGGGGCAAAAGAGTCAGCCAAATGATCCCTGTCAACCGAGTAATATTGAAAGAAAAACCCACGTCCCCACCAAGTCATGGGATCATTACTCAGGACATTTCAAAGATATCCAGCACAACGATGAATTTGCAAAGACTGCCAGATAAGGGTTCATCAACTATGGTTTTCCCGAGGTCAACATTATTGAGAAGGATGACTCCTCCATTCCCACAGAAGTATGTGATACCTTAGGACAACCGAGTGGCAAGTACGATTTCTTAGTCAAGTACACTGCTCCTGAAAGCTCTCGTATTAGGCTCGAGGACATCCAGCCAACTGGATAGGGAGATTCCCTCGAGAGTGAAAACACCATAGAAAATACAGCTGAAGAATTCTCCTATGACAACTCTGCATGGGAAGAAGACTCTGATGATCCTACTCCGCCAGAAATCAACGTCATTTATGAGGACAAACCAAGAAAGACGGTACCAGACTTTGTGATTCACCGAGGAGTTCATCGCCAATGGGTTGTTGTCGATGTCCCGAAAGTCGTCCATAAGTCTAAGTAATTGCCATCTTTGTTTTAGCCTTTCACCCTGCCCAAGTGAAACGGATGTTTTTATAGGGCTCGCTTTTCTGTAAATGTCCCTCTTCGCTTCGCCCAAAGCGACAGAGTTTTGTTTTATAGGACTGTATTTCAAGAATCGACAAAATCATAAATAAATAACGTCATTCTGTAATTCCCGCATTTATTGTTGTTTTCACTTTTTGTTTTTCAGAAAATGGTAATCCTAAAACAACCCAAAATAATAACAAGCATTTTTCAGAAAATACACTACACACACTCTTGCATTCTCTCCGTCTCTTCTAAAAAACGAATCTTCACGTCATGCAGATTGCTTGTTTTAAACCCCGTTGAAACATACGATCCAATGCCTTCTCCCAACTTTGAATTCCTGGTATTTGAAGCTAAAGAAGAAGAGGACGCAGAAATTCCAGAAGAGATCTCCCGACTATTCAGACAAGAGGAAAGGTCCATTAAACCTCACAAAGAGCCGTTGGAAACGGTCAATTTGGGATCAGAGGAAGAAAAGAAAGAAGTTAAGATTGGGGCACAACTCAATCCAACTGTCAAGAAGGCTTGATAAAACTTCTCAAAGAGTTTCCAGATGTATTTGCTTGGTCCTATCAGGACATGCCAGGGTTGGATACCAGCATCGTGGAATATCATCTACCGTTGAAATCAGAATGTCCTCCGGTGAAACAAAGGCTGAGAAGGACTCATCCAGATATGGCTATCAAGATCAAAGAGGAAGTGCAGAAAAAAATCGACGCAGGTTTCCTTGCCACCTCAGAATATCCTCAATGGCTAGCTAACATAGTGCCAGTTCTGAAAAAGGACGGAAATGTCAGAATGTGTGTAGATTACAGGGATCTGAACAATGCCAGTCCAAAGGATGACTTTCCCTTACCGTACATAGACATGATGGTAGATAGTACAATAAAGTTCAAAGTATTCTCCTTCATGGATGGATTCTCGGGCTATAATCAAATCAAAATGGCGCCGAAAGATATGGAGAAAACTTTATTCATTGCCCCATGGGGCACCTTTTGTTACAAGGTAATGTCGTTCGGCTTGAAGAACGCCGGGACAACCTATCAAAGGGCCATGACTACTCTGTTTCATGACATGATGCACAAAGAAATCGAAGTGTATGTCGATGACATGATTGCCAAATCTAAAACAGAAGAGGAGCATGTGACCCACTTGTCAAAGTTATTTGAGCGTCTGAGGAAATACAAACTCCGCTTGAATCCCAACAAATGCACGTTCGATGTCCGCTCAAGAAAACTTTTAGGGTTCATCATCAGCCAAAAAGGAATTGAGGTTGACCCTGACAAGGTCAAGGCCATTCAAGAAATGCCTTCGCTAAAGACTAAAAAACAAGTCAGAGGATTTTTGGGACGTCTGAATTATATTTCCAGGTTCATATCCCTTATGACCGCGACATGCGCGCCGATCTTCAAACTACTCAGAAAGAATCAAAACTGTGTATGGACAGAAGATTGCCAAAAAGCTTTCTATAGTATCAAAGGGTATCTGTTGAATCCACCGATTCTGTCTCCTCCAGTGGAGGAAGACCATTGATCATCTACCTAACAGTCTTGGAAGACTCTATGGGTTGTGTACTTGGCCAACAAGACGAAACTAAAAGAAATGAGCATGCCATTTACAACTTAAGCAAGAAATTCACCGACTGTGAAACTCGGTACACTATGCTTGAGAAAACTTGCTATGCTCTGGCTTCGGCAGCCAAACGTCTTTGCCAGTATATGATTTTTCACACTACTTGGTTAATCTTTGAGATGGATCTGATCAAGCACATTTTTGAAAAGCCTGCTCTCACAGGAAGGATCGCCCGTTGGCAGATGTTGTTATCAGAATACGACATCGAGTACCATGCTCAGAAAGCCATCAAAGGAAGTATTTTAGCCGATAATTTGGCTCATCAAGCGATTGACGATCAGGAATCAGTCAGATTTGACTTCGCAGACGAAGATGTCATGTACATGAAAATGAAAGATTGCGATGAACCGCTACCCAGTGAAGGGCCAGAACCAGGTTCCCAATGGGGATTAATTTTTGACAGAGCTGTCAACAATTATGGGAACGGAATTGGGGTAATAATCATAACACCTCAGGGTACTCATATTGCTTTCACTGCCAGACTAACTTTCAAATGTACAAACAACGAGGTCGAATACGAAGCTTGTATCATGGGTCTCAAAGAAGCAATTGATTTAAGGATTAAAAACTTAGATGTGTATGGAGACTCAGCCCTGGTTATCAATCAGCTCAAAGGAGATTAGAACACATACCAATCAGGATTGATTCCTTACAAAGATTACGCGAGAAGGTTGTTACCATTCTTCAACAGAATCGAGTTTCATCATATCCCTTGTGAAGAAAATCACATGGCTGATACACTAGCTACTCTCTCCTCCATGATTAGTGTAGGTCAATGGAATGACGTATCTAAGATTGACATAATGCGCCTTGAAAGGCCTGCTTACATTTTCATAATTGAAACAATCATAGATGACAAACCTTGGTATCATAATATCAAGTGCTTCCTTAAAAGACAAGAGTACCCACCCGGGGCATCAAGAAAAGATAGGAAGACTCTTAGAAGACTGGCTACCAACTTCTTCCTGAACGGTGAAACACTCTACAAAAGAAACTTCGACATGGTTTTGCTCAGATGTGTGGACAAACAAGAAGAAAACGTGTTAATAAAAGAGATTCACGAAGGATCCTTTGGCACTCATGCCAATGGACACACAATGGCCAGAAAAAATCTAAGAGCAGGATATTATTGGTTGACAATGGAATCCGATTGCTACAAGTACATGAGGAGGTGTCACAAGTGTCAAATATACGCTGACAAAATCCATGTACCGCCAACGCATCTCAAAGTTCTTTCTTCTCCATGGCCTTTTTCTATATGGGGAATCGACATGATTGGCATGATCGAACCCAAGGCTTCGAACGGACATAGGTTCATCCTGGTAGCCATTGACTACTTCACCAAGTGGGTCGAAGCAGCATCATACACCAATGTAACTCGACAAGTGGTGGTCTGATTTATCAAAAACAATCTCATCTGCCGTTATGGTGTTCCGAGCCAGATCATTACTGATAATGGATCTAACTTGAATAATAAGATGATGAAAGAATTGTGTGCTGAGTTCAAGATCGAACACCATAATTCATCTCCCTACCGACCTAAGATAAACGAAGCGGTAGAAGCGGCTAACAAGAACATCAAGAAGATCGTTCAAAAGATGGTTGTGTCCTACAAAGACTGGACTGAAATTCTGCCTTTTGCTCTTCATGGTCATCGCACATCTGTCCGCACTTCAATAGGGTTGACCCCTTTCTCCCTAGTATATGGCATGGAAGCAGTGCTCCCCATAGAAGTAGAGATACAATCAATCAGGGTATTGATGGAAGCCAAGATAACAGAAGCTGAATGGTGTCAAAGCAGGCACGATGAACTGAACCTAATCAAAGAAAAAAGAATGATGGCTCTATGCCATGGTCAGTTATATCAACAAAGAATGAAGAAAGCGTTCGACAAAAAGGTTCGTCCCTATGTCTTCAAGAAAGGAGACCTTGTGCTCAAAAAGATACAATCGTTCCTCATTGATTCCCGGGGCAAATGGACTCCAAATTATGATGGCCCCTATGTGGTCAAGAAAGCCTTCTCAAGCGGCGCCTTGAGACTCGCAACCATGGATGGAGAGAAATTTTCCTACCCCACAAATGTTGATGTAGTCAAGAAATACTTCGCCTAAATATTAAAAAAAATGTCTCGGTGGATTAAAAACCCGAAAGGGCGGTCCAGGCAAAAGTTAGAGACATAAGCAAAAATCATCCCGTTAGATTGGAAACCTCAAAAGACAATCCAAGCAAAAGTTAGGGATTCATGGCAAGTAACTACGTCCGACAAGGTTAAATCCCCATCAACGGTTGTTATGTTTCAATGTAGCCCTTTTCCCTTAAATTACCATTTTCTAAACTTTTTAAATGCGCTATGGAATCACGCGCTTGGCTGATTTCCATCCTATCAATAAAATTTGAGCCCTAGTGTTTTGTTTGTAATTCTCATTTGTTTTAGCTTTATAGAATGACATTTTTAACATGATCAATGATTCTTGAAATAAAACAAAAATGAATTTACTTGTCAAAATTTTTCTGCTCTTTAAATAAAGATGGCAATTCTTTTTTACTGATGAACATCGAAAAGAACATCGATCGCTTTTCTGAAGGTGATTGAACCTCAGAGTGCAGAATCAAAGTACTCCTTCTAAACCAGTACGCCTAAATGAAGGATCAACTGTGTCAGATGAAAATGTCCCATCTGATATCCCCGGCAGAGTTCTTACCTCTTAAAATGAATTGAACAGTTCTTTCACCCCCACAGGGTCTACCTCCCCTAAGCAAGGCAGGACTGCTATCTTGGACCAATGATACTTTTCATCCCCCGCAGTGGCCGAGTATCCAGTCGTGTTCATCCACTAATCTGTATGTCGCGTCAGTTTTGTCAGCATAAACATACATACATCATGCATAATTGATTCACATTCATATTCACATTGCATTATTATCACTTTGGTCATGTTCATCCCCAAGTGATAAAGTCCTCTTGTCAATCAAGTTGTTAGTTCTTCCCTCGTCAGGAAATGTATCATCTGAGCAATCTCTCCCCCAGTTTATTTCTGGATCTGGGACTGGTCCTCGACTGCCTTGACAAGTTAAACCTCTGAAAGACAAGAATATATTCAATAGACACCTTTGGAACATCACTCTTCATCATTGAAGATGATATTTTTTGCTTTCCCGGATTAAGGAAAATCCCCAGAGAAAACTTCTCAACCAAAGACTCTCAGCAATACATCGGTTTTTCTCCCAAGAAAGTCGATGACATTGAAGTCATCAGCACCTCAAAATTGGATCACATCACATGGCATTTCTCTGAAGAGATCTTGAAGAAAAGTATGATGTAATATACCCAAGCAACAAGTAGTCTCTTAAGAGACTCGTTTTCCCCAGTAGAGTCAACAAATGGCATCTCCAACAGAGAAGTTTTCACACCTCTACAGGTCAGACGAATGGGTGTCCCCAAGAAGTATGACCTTAAATCTTTTCCATCGAATGTCATCTCCCTCAATAGAAAACTCGGTGAGAAGTTTGATGAAAACTGCTACATATAGTGTCCCTTGTCAAGGAAGAAGCACGACAAGAAGAAACTAAGAACAGTTCTGTGGCTGAAGATCAGGATCGAGGGGAAGTTTATTTTAGAAACTAAGACCAGTTCCGTGGCTGAAGACCAGGATCGAGGGGAAGTTTATTTCAGAAACTGAGACCAGTTCTGTGGCCGAGAACCAGGATCGAGGGGAAGTTTTACCCTTTTTTGAGTATCATTACTTAGAAAAAGAAGATGAATGAACAAACTACCATTCATAACTCAAAATTTTGGGTATTCCGATATTTAATTCTCTTGCACTCTGAATGCCCGAATTCCTTCGCTATTCGCACCTTCCGGTCCAAGAAGATTAAATAGAGGCATCTGTCATACCCCAAATTTTGACCACCAAGATTTCCCATCATTGTGTAGATCATCACCACAATATGCATATACCTTCATGCCTCATCAATCTCCTCAAAGATGGTTGAGCATTCACCACAATCAAGAATTAGGGTTTCAAGCCCTCTCAGAGCACTTAGACAAAGGATCAATCAATAAATGACATGATCTTCAACTTGTCTAACCTCTCAAACAACCATAAAGGATCAAGAGGACTCCCACATCAAGAATCAGGCACAGGAGTGCAACATTCCAAGTGGATCAAGCCTCGAGATCGCCAGTGTCACCAAATTAGGGATTTGGTCGACCAAGGCCTCCAGATGAAAATTTTCTTCTGGGCATGAGCCAATACTTCAAAACATGATCCAAAATGCTCCAAGGGACCTCATGGATCCAATCATCAAGTCAATTTAACCTCAAGGGATGCATTTACCAAAAATCACGAATTAGGGTACCTTGACCTAATTCACCCCTAAGTTGACTTTTGGAGCAAAGTATGAGCCAAGACCTTAAGAAATGATTTTAGGGCCTCAAATACACCATATTGATCCATTTTCAACAATGGATTGATCCAAGAAGCTTGATTCACAAGTTTCAATTTCATCTGGACCACAATTAGGGTTTTGAAGGAAAAGTCAACTGTATCTTTGACTTTTGACCGAGACATGCTCCCAAACATTCAGACATGATTTAAGACACCCTAAAACACCTATGGAATCCATCCATTAGGTTTGAATTAGGTCAAGAACTTGATTTCCCAAAGGATCGCACAGTTTGGATTTCATCTGACAAAAAGTCAACTGTGCACAAAATCAAGTTTGACTTTTTGGAATTTTTCACAAATATGGTTCCCCTAAGTTAAAAACAATGTTAATGTATGATATTGATCATTATTCATTAAGAAAAATCAATAAAAGTGAGGTTTCTTGCAAAAGGGGCAACCTTGAGAAACTAATTTTTTTCTAAGTTATGGAACAAAAATGGTTTTTACCCAACTTTGCAAGGTCATAACTCCCAAACCACAAGGCCTTTTTCTCCCATTCAAAGCTCAAATGAAAGTCCATCTGACATGCTTCAAATATGTCAACTACAAGAAATTCCAAATCTCCATGGATTTTGAGTTATGGATGGAGCAAAATCACTAAAACATGAAAATACCACTTTTTCCAACACTTAGTGAAAATCTGCCTAAGTTAAAAACAGTCCAAAATCCAAAATGTAGAGGCATTTTTCACTATGATCCAAGGGGATTCAGAACCATATGTAAACATCAAAGTTTAAGTATGTTATCCCAGCTTTCCAAAGAGTATAAGAACACTCAAAGATTCCATGTGAGCAGGGAGATATGATCCTCCCAAGTTGCCCTGCTGCAACTATCTTCAAGACAGATTTTGAGACTTTTTCTTGCACCACACGATTTCCACTTACAAGTTTGTCATCTTGCCAACTTTTTCATCTTCCCAAATCAATGAAGATCAAATTGAATCATATCAAACCTGCAAAATTAGGCCAAGATGCTTCAAAGTTCATCCTTTGGCATGATGAGTCTTTGAACAAAGACTTGGAATTCAAAGTGCATTTATGTGCAATAGTGCATATTCAACAAAGCTGATCTTCTTAGTCAAGATTCATGCTTAAACAACATTAAAAACATCTGAGGAATGTGGAATTGGTCAAAACATATCCTTGTTGCTTGGAGGGGCCAATTTGCCTTGCATAAGAAGAAATGCCACCAAGCCAAAGCCATTGAATGTGATCTGATCTTGCATCCATTCACTATTTCTCCAAGACAAAACTTGATCACCTATAAATAGAGGTCACATTGTCTCATTCAGATCACACCAAAACAATACTACACTTGTTTTCACTCTCTTCTTGCTCTTGCTCCAAATTTTCACATTTTCAAAAGTGAGAATCATGAATTTCAAAACCAAAGCATTTATGTCCAAACCAATGACGTAAACACCTCACATACATCATGTGTAAATGATTCAAACACTAAAACAACATCTGTAACATCAGAATCACAAAGTGGTACCCCATTTACACAAAATCCACCATCTGCTGCAGAAGGGTTCGAGCTGATCAAACCAAAGGGCTTCCAACTACTCTAAGCATTCAAACACATTCCTTGAGGTATAAGGAAGCTGTCCAGATCATCATTACACATCTGTAACACCTCCATCATCAAGCTCGATCACCAGCTGCAAGAGGTAAGCCTTGAACTTTCAAACTCATTAATGCATGCATCATAAACATGTTTTCAAGTTACCATTATGTTTCTGGATGCTCATAAATCATTTTCCCTCAATTAATTGCCATGAATCAATCGTGTATGGAATTTCATATTGGTTTGTGCAAATTAGGGTTAATCTGGTTCATGCATGATAATTCTCTCCACACTTAATTTAAATGAAATTGAGTAATACCATCTTGTTTCTTGTTCAAAAGTGAGCAAGTTTGATGTTTACTTCATCCAATTCCATTGAGAAACAATAGAGATTGAATTGATTCCGCATCTGGTGGCAAAGCGAAGAAGATGATGTTCTTCGCGCATTTTTTTTTCAATTTTTCAAATATTTGAATTATTTAATTAATTTTGATATTTATTTAATTGATTCAAAAATTAATTTCTCTCTGAATTTTAATGTTTTTGAATTGATTCTTTTTTTAAAAATTCACAAAAATGTTAAATTATTTTAATTTACAAAAAAATCCAATTTATATTATTTTTTTAATATAGTTAGAATTTTTGTAATTAATTTCATTTTATTTGTTTTTAAACACTTTAAAATGAAATTCCCACTTTATTCTTTTCATTCCAAATGAATTTCAAACTTTCATGTGAATAAACATGATTTTTCAAAATAGTTTTCAAAGTTCACAACTTGTTTTTAAATATATTTGGTATTTTATATCATTTTTTATTTAATTTCCTTTGAAAATTATATCTTTAAAATTCAAAATTAGGGTTTCCTCTAAATTTTATTTTTCTTCTTTTTTTCAAACACTTTTAGGCCTCTAATTCAGTGTAAGACCCAATCCCTTTTGTACATAAATAATTTGGGCCTCAGTCATTGTATAAGTCCTTACGCGATTTTCAAAAACAACGGTGCGATCACTGTTATTCTTGGGCCTCTCCTTGAGTTGTAAGCCCCATCTCTTGTACAAAAATAAACTTTGGGCCTCTAATAGAGTGTAAGACCCAACCTCTTTGTAAATACAATAATTTGGGCCTCAGTCATTGTATAAGTCCCGATACAATTTTCAGATAAACGGTACGATTACTGTTTTTCATTCGAGCCTCTCCTTGAGTACAAGCCCCAGTCTTCTCTTTAAAACAACTTTCCCCTTTGATTTAGATTCAAATTCATAGTTATTATCAAAACTTTCTTTAATTTTTTGAACAACTAATCATACAGCTGTTACAATGGAAGCTTGCTCACCTGTAAGTTTTAAACAACTTTCTTTTACATACTTGTTTATATATACCTGTTTGTAATGCTGGAAGCTTGCTCACCTGTAAGTCCTTCTACACTCTTTTACATACTTGCCTATATATTTCATCTGTATATATGCCTGTATATATCTTGCTTAGAGTTTTCCCCGGCAATTAGGTCTAGGATTAGATCAAACCAGTGGTCACTCTTTCAACACAGTCAAAACTAGTTCCCCATAGGAAATTCCAGATACAGTCTTGTCTCCTCTTGGGCTTATACAATATGGAACAGAGAAAGGCATTATTCCCGGTGAAAATTTTCTCAAGACTGTCACTATCTAGAAATTTGTCTAAGGAATTCATTTCCCCCAGAGAGGATTAATTCCCGGTGAAACCTCTCTTGAATTTCTTCAAACCCTAGAACTGTTTTCTAAAGGATTAATTCCCGGTGAAACCTTTCTCGAACTTTTCTTTGGTTTGGACCCACATGCTTCCTAAAAGCATCCCCAGCCTCCTCTTGGGCTTTGTACAAGGACCCTCAGGCTTCTTAAAAGTTCTCATGCCTTCTCCTGGGCTTAATACAAGGACCCGAGACCTCTTACAGGTATAGGACAGAACTTAGTCATCCTTTGTTAGAGCAGTCTTTCCAAAGAGTCAAAACCTCAAACCAATTTAGGGTTGATTCTCATCCCTTAAAACACCTCCTCTTGGGCATCATACAAAGATAAACCCTTTCATACCAATAAATTTGGACAGTCTCATCTCCTCAAGGAAAAGGAGAAACCCTGATCATTTCATCAATCACCAACAGAGTTTAAACTTTTCATTCCTAAATTTCCCCATCTAGGGTCAGCTTACTATCAATACAACACTATCAGAACCTCAAGGCATCTGATATCTCAACTCCTTTGTAGTTCTCAGTAAGAGTTGATTCCCCATTTTGGACCTGTCTCTGGATCTCAATAATCCTCAGCAGAAGACAGCCTTCTCTTAGGCCTTGTATAAAGATCTTTCCTCAGTCTCTTTTTAGCCTCAATCTTGAGCTTTGTACAAGATAGATAAAAACACTCTCTTGTTGAGTCAGTCTCTTTTTAGCCTCAGTCTTGGGCTTTGTACAAGACAGATAAAAACACTCTCTTGTTGAGCCAGTCTCTTTTTAGCCTCAATCTTGGGCTTTGTACAAGACAGATAAAAACACTCTCTTATTGAGTCAGTCTCTTTTTAGCCTCAATCCTGGGCTTTGTACAAGACAGATAAAACCACTCTCTTGTTGAGTCAGTCTCTTTTCAGCCTCAATCTTGGGCTTTGTACAAGACAGATAAAAAACACTCTCTTGTTGAGTCAGTCTCTTTTTAGCCTCAATCTTGGGATTTGTACAAGACAGATAAAAACACTCTCTTGTTGAGTCAGTCTCTTTTCAGCCTCAATCTTGGGCTTTGTACAAAACACCTGAAATATCCTCAACTGAGTCAATCATCATCTTTTTTAGCCTCAATATTGGGCATTGTACAAGACACATATAAAATCTCCCTAAGCAGAGTCAATCCTCTTTCCAACCTTAATCTTGGGCTTTGTACAAGACAAATCATACTCTCCAGCAGAGTCAATCTCCTTTTTAGCCTCAATCTTTGGCTTTGTACAAGACAGATAAAACCTCTCACCAGTAGAGTTAGTTTCTTCTTTTAGCCTCAATCTTGGGCTTTGTATAAGACACATACACATATTCCCCAGTGGAGTCAAAAACCCATTTTTAGCCTCAATCTTGGGCTTTGTACAAGACAGACAAAATATTTCTCCGGAAAAGTCAACTTGCAGCCTCCTCTTAGGCTTTGTATAATGATCTCCCCCAAAAGAGTCAGTCTCTTTCCAGCCTCAATCTTGGGCTTTGTACAAGACAGATACAAAACTCCCTAAATAGAGTCAACCTTTTAGCTTTAACCTTGGGCTTTGATCAAGGCACATAAAACCAAAATCCCCTCAGAGGAAATCAAAAATCTCTCTGTAGGAAGACATTTCTCTGTACATCACACATTAAAACAGATAAATCAAACAAACCATAATTCCAGATAACTGCTGTAAGTGGCACACTTGTTGATTCAAATTTCCAAGCTGTAATCCATCTCTTATCCTGGTAAATCCCATTCTTTCATCTAATTGCTGTAAGTGGCAGGCCTCTGGATTATTTACATCCAAGCCAATGTCCCTCTCTTAGCATGAAAGATTCCTAAGGAAAAATGACATTGCTCAACACTGAGTTAAAGTTTTCTCCTTCAGGACAAATCCCTTATAAAGGAAATTATGGCATTGCTAGATTCTACATATTCCAGTTAAAGTAATTCTCCTTTATAATCAGTTACCCAACTACTGTGATGGACAGATGAGATATCTCCCTTTAGAGATGACAAATTCTCTCTCAGTCAAACCTTTAGCTTCAATCTTGGGATTTGAACAAGACACAAATAACCTTTAGCTTCAATCTTGGGCTTTGAACAAGACACCAAACGTCTCTTTCCTCCCATAGAATAGGAGGAACTACGATTGCTCTGATCTCCCTGTTTTCTTTAACGGGAATACGTAGGCATAAGATTGCAAAATCTTAGCGAGCACACATAACAAAAACTTTAGGTCAAATACCTTACCAAAAACATCGGGAAAACCCGAAATAAAAAATACTCTCTCTCAAACATTCCCAAAGGAGAAACTTTCCCAATAAACAGATAAACATCAGTAAGTAGAAAACAATAGAAATTGCTAACGATCTATGGATAACCATATATAGGATGGGTAATTGACAACTCCCTATTGTATAACCTGACCCCGGACCCCCCAATCTCTTAGCATTTGTTAAAAAAAAAATTGCGTGCAAGGTTAGTTTTAGATAGCTTCCCTTTCCTTTCCAGCTTCATAGGATAAATAAGAAATTAGAAAGTAGCACCCAATTCCAACCATGGCGATAAGGTGGTCGCGTCACCGACAAAAATCGCACGCTACAGGGTGCATTGCCAATTCAAACATATAATGGCAAGTGTATAATATATACTATA
Source organism: Lathyrus tuberosus (assembly GCA_022829125.1). Taxonomy (NCBI): domain Eukaryota; kingdom Viridiplantae; phylum Streptophyta; class Magnoliopsida; order Fabales; family Fabaceae; genus Lathyrus; species Lathyrus tuberosus. The sequence goes on along the minus strand of JALAZF010000298.1, from coordinate 2,842,030 downwards.
TTTGGTTCAAAAAAACATGAAAATGGCGCCATGGGCATCTTCTTCCTTGGGCAACCATCAGGCTTACGTGAAGCAAGCTATCTCCCTCGTTTCTCAACCATTTTACAAGATGTAAACATGAAACTTATGCGTTTTTTAACAAGGAACATGATGGTTCTTTTTAATTTTGTTTAAATTAAGTGTAACAAAAATATCACGACATAACCAGATGAACCCTAAATAATGCAAGAATTAAATGAAATCTCATACACACGAGATAAATAGTAATTGATTGAGGGAAAATGATCTATGAACATCCAGAAACACAATGGTAACTTGAAAACATGTTTATGATGCATGATTCATTGAGTTCAGTTTTGAGGAAACTAACCTTGCAAGTGAAAATTGAATTCTCCTGTAGAGGTGTTACATGAGTTTTCTGATGATCTGCTTAGCTTCCTTGACCCTCAAGGATGGTGTTCCAATGTTGAGACTGGATTGAAACCTTCTGAATCACTTGACACAACTCAATCTGCAACTTTGAGGCAAAGTTTTGATGTTACATATTGAATGTAAGTGTTTAGATCACTCCTATATGTTACATATGAGGTGTGTGGATCATTGATTTGAGTTGCATTGGTCTCCAACTCAAAACCCGATAGTGCTTTCTCAAGAAAATGGAGTTTTTGTGCTTAAGAAGGAAATGAGAGAAACAATGTTGTAAGCTGCTTTGGTGTACCCTGAATGATCAACAAGGAGCTCTATTTATATGTGAGTGAGTTTGTCTTGGTGGAATAGTGCTGCAGCAATGGATAAGATCTCACTAAATGCATTTTGGCAAGGTGCGCTTACTTCTCATGCAAGGCACAATAGCTCTCTAAGTAGCATAGCCAACTTTTGACCAATTCCACATTCCTCAGATGTTTTTATTGTTGTTTATGCATGAACCTTGACTGAGGAGAGTAGCTTTGTTCAAAGTGCACCATTGTACATAAATGCATCCTTTGAATTCAACATAATGTGACAAAACTCATAAATTCCAAGTGTGATTCCTTTTGACTCAATGCTTGGTATTTGTAGGTTTGTTATGACTCACTCTGATCACATTGAGTTGGTTTGATCATGAACATTGCACTTGACTCCAAAAATCGTGGCTAGCAAGAAATGTTCCAAAATCTGTCTTGAAGATAGTTGTAGCAGGGTGACTTTGGCGGATCATAACTCCTTGCTCACATGGAGTTTTTGAGAGTTCTTGTACTCTTTGGAAAGCTCTCATGACATAATTCAACTTTGATGTTCACAAATGGACCTGGTTCAGCTTGGATCATGATGAAAGATGACCTCAAAGTTTGGAAAAAGTGAAACAGATTCTGAGTTGTTGAAAATTTCACTAAGTGTTGGAAAAAGTGGCCATTTCCCATTTTTGTGATTTTGATCAATCAATAACTCAAAATCCATGAGGATTTGGAATCTTTTGTAGTTGACATATTTGAAGTATGTCATATGAACTTTCATTTGAGCTTTGGATGGAAGAAAAAGGCCTTGTGGTTTAGGAGTTATGACCATGCAAAGTTGGTACAAAATCACTTTTGTTCCATAACTTAGAAAAAATTTGGTTTCTCACGGTTGCCCCTTTTGCAAGAAACCTCACTTTTCTTGATTTTTATTAATGAATGATGATCAATACCATACATTAACATTGTTTTTGACTTAGGGGAACCATATTTATGAAAAATTCCAAAAAGTCAAACTTGATTTTAGGCACAGTTGACTTTTTGTCAGATGAAATCCAAACTATGTGATCCTTTATGAAATCAAGTTTTTGAACCAATTCAAACCTAATGCCTGGATTCCATAGGTGTTTTAGGGTGTCTTGAATCATTTCCCAAGGTTTGGGAGCATGTCTTGGTCAAAAGTCAAAGGCACAGTTGACTTTTTCTTCAAAACCCTAATTGTGGTCCAGATGAGATTGAAACTTGTGAATCAAGCTTCTTGGATCAATCCATTGTTGTAAATGGATCAATGTAGTGTAATTGAGGCCCTCAAATCATGTCTTGAGGTTTTGGTTCATGTCTTGCCTCAAAAGTCATCTTAGGGGTGAATTAGGTCAAGAAACCCTAATTCCTGATTATTTATGAATGCATCCCCTGAGGTTATTTTGACTTGATAAGTAGGTCCATGAGGTCCCTTTGGGCATCTTGGGTTGTGCTTTGAAGCATTGGCTCATACCCAGAAGAAAATTTTCATCTGGAGGCCTTGGTCGACAAAAACCCTAATTTGGTGACACTGGCGATCTCGAGGCTTGATCCACTTGGAATGTTGCAACTTTGTGCTGGATTCTTGATGTGGGAGTTCTCTTGATCCCTTATGGGTGTTTGAGAGGTTAGACAAGTTGAAGATCATGTCATTTCTTGATTGATCTTTTGTCTAAGTGCTCTAAGAGGGGTGGAAACCCTAATTCTTGATTATAGTGAATGCTCAACCATCTTTGAGGAGATTGATGAGGCATGAAGGTATATCCACATTGTGGTGATGATTTGCACAATGATGGGAAATCTTGTGGTCAAAATTTGGGGTATGACAAGGTCTAAGGAAGTTGTCCAGATCATCAGAACACTTTTGTAACACCTACAACTGAGGATTCGATTTCCTCTTGCAGAGGTAAGCCTGACACTCTCAAACTCTATGATCCATGCATCATCAATGTGTTTTCAAGTTACAAACTTATTTTTGTACTTGTATAGAGTGTTCCCCTCAATCAATTGCTTTGTAGATATCGTGTATAGGATTTCATAGTGTTCTTGCAGAAATTAGGGTTCATGTGTTCATCACTTGATTTCTCACTCCACACTTAATATAAATGCAATTAATTGGTACCATTGGAATCTGTCATACCCAAAAATTTGACCACTAAGATTCCCCATCATTGTGCAAATCATCATCACAATATGAATGGACCATCATACCTCATTAGTCTCCCCAAAGATGGGTGAGCATCCACTACAATCAAACTTAGGGTTTCAAGCCCTCTTAGAGCTCTCAGACAAAAGATCAATCAAGAAATGACATGATCCTCAACTTATCTAAACCTCTCAAACATCCATAAAGGATCAAGAGGACTCCCACTTCAAGAATCAAGCACAAGGTTGCAGCATTCCAAGGGGATTAAGCCTCAAGATCGCTAGTGTCACCAAATTAGGGTTTTGGTCGACCAGGGCCTCCAGATGGAAATTTTCATCTGGGCATGAGCCAATGCTTCAAAGCACAACCCAAGATACTCCTAGGGACCTTTTGGACCCAATCATCAAGTCAATTTAACCTCAGGGGATACATTTACCAAAAATCAGGAATTAGGGTTTCTTGACCTAATTCACCCCTAAGTTGACTTTTGGGACAAAACATGAGCCAAGACCTCAATATATGATTTGAGGGTCCCTAATACACTACATTTATCCATTTGCAACAATGGATTGATCCAAGAAGCTTGATTCACAAGTTTCAAGTTCATCAGAACCACAGTTAGGGTATCTCGAGAAAAGTCAACTGTACCTTTGACTTTTGACCAAGACATGCTCCCAAACCTTGGGACATGATTTAATATAACACCTATAAAATCAATCCATCAAGTTTGATTTAGGTCCAGGACTTGATTTCATAGAGGATCACACATTTTGGAATTCATCTGATAAAAAGTCAACTGTGCCCAAAAGTCAAAGTTTGACTTTTTGATTTTTTGATCAATTATGGTTCCCTAACCCTAAAATGGTGTTAATGTGTGATTGGAGTCATCATTCATCAAGAAAAATCAAGAAAAGTGGGATAACTTGAGATAGGGGTAACCATAAAAAACTTAGAAATTTTCGAAGTTATGGAACATAGTGGCTAGGGTACCAACTTCCAAGGATCATAACTTGAGATCCAAGCAACCATTTGGGCTGATCCAAAGATGGATTTGTAGCTCTCATGGCATACTTTAAAAGTGTCAACTACACCTCATTCCAATTCATCATGGATTTTGAGTTATGGTTGGATCAAAATGGCTGAAAAACATGAAATGTCACTTTTTCCAACACTTAGTGAAATTTTCACTAAGTCAGAATTTGTTTTACTTTTCTCAAAATGTAAGGGCATTTTTCACTTAGATCCAAAAAGTGTCAAGACAAACTATGATAACACATATGTTGTATCATATGAGAGCTTTCCAAAATGGCCAAGAACCCCATGAAATTCCATTTGAGCTAATAGTTATGACATTGGTAATATGCCTTGCAACAACTGTCATAACTAGGCAGATTTGTGCATTTTGCTCGATTTGAGCAATTTGTGCAAATGACAAACAAGTTTATCCATATAAACACCTCAGGGAGAGACCAAGGAGGGACAAACACTGATCCATAAGCCTCCCAAGTCTTTGGAACTAAAAATAGCATGCCAACCCTAAAAAACCCTAAAGAGGGGACAAGACTCCAATTTTGTTTTGGAGCATTCAATGGATGCACCAAGGTGGCATGAACTGAGCCATTTCCAACTGAATGAGTCAAGGATGATCTCTGAACTAGGGAACCAAAGGCCTCTGCTCTAACCTCTAGTCAATGGCTAGAGGAGACTTGGATTCCTATTGATCAACACTTGCCAAACCTCTGCAGCAGTTGCCATTCACTATTGCAGCCAAAACAAACTTGCTCTACTATAAATAGAGCTCGTTTGTGCTCAGTTTAAGTACACCAAAGCACTACAGCACTTACTTTCCTCAAAATCTCTTTCTCTAGGCAAAAATGCCTTCTTTAGCAAGGTAACTCTGAGTTTTTAAGTTAGGGAGCAATTCCATCACAGCTCATGATCCAAACACATCCAATATGTCATATCTAAGCTATCTAAACTCTCACAAGTGACCTGTAACACCAAAATCACAAAGTCCCCTCTCAAAACCTCAAAATAGGACTTTTTTTTTGCATTTTTCAAGCCATGTCTTGATTCAGTCACTTTCAAAACCAGATAAAGTCTCAAACACACTCCAAATATCATCCTTGAACTCTCCCAAATGGTTCCCCACATCTGGAACACCATTTGAGAGAGTTGCTATTTTGGTCACTTTTGCCCCTTTTGCAAGAAAGCGCCAGTTTCCATTCTTGAGGATTCCAGCTGATTCCAATCATCCTAAAAGCTTCTAAGGGATCATTTAAGAGTGTTCAAAGCATCAAAACATTTCTAGAACAAGGCCCTTGACAGATTGCCCAAAAAGCTCCCAAAGAGGTAAGCATCTCAACTTGAACTCCTTAAAATATGCATTGCTTTGAAGTCCACTGATTATACATATCTCATACATGTTATATATGTTGTGTTTGGACCAATTCATCATGTGATTCATGCCTGTACCATAAGGTAGCACAGAAAATGCAAATGGAGGCCTATTTCAAAACCACTATCGGGTTTTAAAATGGGGACCTCATCTAAATAAAACACCACCACCATTGGATTCCTTGTGAAATTCTAGGCAGGATAGACCTAAATTTTGTCCCAATCCATGGAGAAATGAGAAAGTTACAAGCTTCACGTTTTTGGCCAAAATCTTGCCTTGCCTTGCCTTGGCCAGGCCAAAAACAAGGCAAGCCTTGTATATTTATGGTTGGGGTTTGACACACGGATGTATCACCACCCCAGTGGTAGGACGCGCGCACTGCACATAAGAGGTCTGGGGTTCGAATCCCCCTCGCCCCAGATCCTCTTTTTTACCACTTTTTCATATTTTATTATTTTTCTTATTATTTTTAATGATTGGAAAAATTAATAACTCCCTCAATTTTAATTATTTTTTATTGGTTATTTTTGCAAAAAAATCACACAAATGTTGAAATATTTTATTCCACAAAAAAATTAAATTTATATTATTTATTTAATATAGTTGGTATTTTTATGAATAAATTCATTTTTAATTATTTTTAAACATTTTAAAAGTGAATATTCATCTTGAAAAATCAAAACCAAATGAGTTTTAATTCATCTTGTGATTAAAACCTCATTTTTCAAACCTTAACCAAAAATCACAAGTTGTTTATTCAAGCTTATTTGGTGTTTTATCATTTTTTATTATTGATTTTCTTTAAGAATTCACTTTTAAAAATGATGAAATTAGGGTTTTGATTGATTCCACCCTCATAAATCATTTTCAAACACTCATGGACCTCTAATAGAGTGTAAGACCCAATCCCCTTTTAACCAAAACAATTTTGGGCCTCAGATATTGTATAAGTCCCTCTGCGTTAAAAGAAAAATCTCTGCGCAATCGCCAGTTCAAAAATCAAATCATCTGGGCCTACCCTTGTGTTATAAGCCCCATTTCTTTTCTTTAAATTTCTTTGGGCCTCTAATAGAGTGTAAGACCCAACCCCTTTTTGAGACCAAAATGATTTGGGCCTCAGATGTTGTATAAGACCCACTGTATTTTCAAAAACCTCGGCGCGATCGTCGTTACCAAACAAATAACCCTGGGCTTCTCCTTGAGTTGTAAGTCCCATCTCTTGTACAAAAATAAATCTTTGACCCTCTAATAGAGTGTAAGACCCAACCCTTTTTTTTGAAACCAAAATGGTGTGGGCCTAACATATTGTATAAGGCCCTCTGTACAGTTTTCAAAACAACGGTGCGATCATCGTTAAAACTTGGGCCTCTCCTTGAGCTGTAAGCCCCAACAATCTTTTCAAAATAATTTCTCCTTTGATTTTGAATTCAAATATATGTTGTTATCAAAACTTTCTTTAGTTTCTTTGTTGAACAACTAACAAAACAACATGGAAGCTCTACAACGGGTAAGTGTTTATCCGCTTTCATTTACCGCTTTCATATGTATATAACTCTATTGTGGGGCTGTTTCACAGTAAGTCTTCTTTCACATCCTTTTATATACTTGTCACATATCCACTATGTAATACTAGTATAGTTATTTAGAATTTTTCCCGGCAACTACGTCTAGCACTAGGTAAAGCCTTATTGGTCACTCTTAAATACAAACAAAACTAAATCCCCCTTAGGATTCCAGATACAGTCTTTCCTCCTCTTGGGGTTAAACAATATGGAACAAAGAGAAAGGCAGTATTCTCGGTGAACCTTTTCTCAGACTGTTACCCTTAGAAATTGTCAAAGAAACTCTAACTCCCCATAGATGATCTTTTCTCTATGAATGGCATCTCTTGAGTTTCTTCCAAATTCTCGAACTTTCCTGGAATGATCTCTTCTTTGTGAATTATATTTCTTGAACTTCTCTTGGTTTGGGGACCCACAGGCTTCCTAAAAGCATCCCCACCTCCTCTTGGGCATTGTACAAGGACCCTTCGGCTTCTTAGAAGTTCTCATGCCTTCTCTTGGGCTTAATACAAGGACCCTGACGACCTCTTAAAGGTATAAGACAGAACTTAGCCATCCTTTGCTAGAGCAGTCTTTCCAGTGTCAAAAATCCGGCCATTTTAGGGTTGATACTCATCCCTTAATGCCCGCGCCTCCTCTTGGGCATTATACAAAAGACAAAACTCTAGACTTGGATGGTCTAAAACTCTTGAGTCTCAAAGACATTCTAAAGTTCCTTTTAAACATAGGAAAAAACACTGATCACTCTGGATCAATCTCCAGCAGAAACCCGGTCTCTCTCATGAGAGTTCCCCACACTTGGACCCGCTTCAGGATCTCAATAATCCTCAGCAGTAAGTCAGCCTCCTCTTGGGCTTTGTACAAATGATTCTCACCAGAAGAGCTAACCTTTTCAGACTCTTTTGTTGAGTCAACCACTTGTAGCCTCCGTCTTGGGCTTTGTACAAGACATATAAAAACACTCTCTTGTTGAGTATAAGAGACTCTCTTGTTGAGTCAATCTCCTTTTAGCCTCAATCTCGGGCTTTGTACGAGAAAGAAAAAACACTCTCTTGTTGAGTATAAAAGACTCTCTTGTTGAGTCAATCTCCTTTTTGTCTCAATCTCGGGCTTTGTACGAGATATAAAAAACACTCTCTTGTTGAGTATAAAAGACTCTCTTGTTGAGTCAATCTCCTTTTAGCCTCAATCTCGGGCTTTGTACGAGATAGAAAAAACATTCTCTTATTGAGTATAAAAGACTCTCTTGTTGAGTCAATCTCTTTTCAGCCTCGGTCTCGGGCTTCGTACGAGACATCAAATCACTCTCTTGTTGAGTATAAAAGACTCTCTTGTTGAGTCAATCAACCTTCAGACTCTCTTGTTGATTCAATCACCTGTTCGAGACTCTCTTGTTGAGTCAACCTTTTTTAGCCTCCGTCTTGGGCTTTATACAGGACAGATAAAAGTACTCTCTTGTTGAGTCAAACCATTTTAGCCTCAATCTTATGCTTTATACAAGATACATTCTCCCCAACGGAGTCAAAATCCCTTTTAGCCTCAATCTTGGGCGTTGTACAAGACAGAAAGAACATTTTCCTCGGAAAAGTCAAACTTCTAGCCTCCTCTTAGGCTTTGAATAAAGAAAACCCCGGTTGAGTAAATCAACCTTTTAGCATCAAATTTGTGCCTTGCTCACTGCATACAAACATCAACAACTCCTCTTTAGAGATGACAAAATCTCTCTCATCCAAAACCCTTTAAGCTTCACATCTTGGGCTTTGAACAAGATACAAACCACCTTTAGCTTCATGTCTCAGGCTTTGAACAAGACACCAAAACAACCTTTTTCCTCCCATAGAATAGGAGGAACTACGATCGCTCTGATTTCACTGTTTCGTTAAACGGGAATACGTAGGCATAAGATTGTAAAATCTTAGCGAGCATACTAATCAAAAACTCAAAATCCAGTACCTTCGTACATCAATCAAGAAGAATCGGACCTAACACCTTACCAAAATCCTCCTATACAGTCACGACACTGTGTTCTTAAACGAAATAACCTAAAGACAAACCCCCCTTTTGATAGCATCTGTAAACCAAAAGTTTTGACTATTTAACCTCAGTGTGCAAGCAGGGTTAATTGGAGACATCTATTTCCCTTCCTTAATCAGCTTCACAGGATAAAAAATGAATCGAACTGTAGTACTAAAGTGATAGTGATTCGAAACCACAAAAATCGCGCTACAGAAGAATGGCAACCACAGTGGGAGGTATTTATCTCTTGCAGTCTTACAGTAGGAGAAATTTCTTTCTCCTAGTCTTAAGTAGAAGGCCTTAAGTTTACAAAGTGTCACAGAAATAGCGACTCTGCTGGGGAGTCATTGTCTGTTAGGATCATAGGATCATAGAGGTCTAGGATGTTAGGACAAATATATATACTGCTTTTCCTAATTGATATCTGTGTTTACTTTTATGCTAATGGGAATGTGTGTGATGTCGCATCTGGAAAGATTGAGTATACACCTAAGATAAGTGATGGCATTATACGGGTAATCTTACGGGGAGTGAATCTCAGATAAGAGGTCTCGGTCGACCATCAAATCAGTGGAGATGCCCTTTGCAGATTCAATGCCTATACGACTTCGGGTGTTGAAAGCAGATTGTTCCATTGGGTTTATCTGAGAAGCTGAGGATTTTAGTAGACTGAAACCATTTTGTAGTGCGGAAGCTATCAAAAATAGTTGTCACATGACACTACCCTCATTTGAGACTACTCTAAGATACTACAGCTCACTGGCGATACGCTTGCTGTCGTTATCCCAAGAGGGGTCAGTGATTTTGAGGACAGGTACAAAAACTCACCAGTATAAACCTATGGGGATGGGTAGAGCTTTGACTTCATGACACCGACCCTTTGACCCCATGTTCTTTCTATGTTTTTGTGTGCTGCATTCATGCATTCATTTAAAAAATTTTAAACAAAGAAAAATATTCTCTTATAGTCTCTCTTTTTCAAATTAAACTAAGACAATGATTGCAAATGTCAGAAAAAGAGATTGCTAATGGATTTCGGTAGAAGGAAGACTCACAAGTACACCTTCAAGGTTCCAAAATTAGAGGATTTAAGAGGTCTGGGAAGGATGATAACCAACCCTGAGGCTTTCAGAGCCAAGTATGGAGGACTGTTGTCTCTGTTAAGGGTCCATGTAATTGAAGGAATCCTGTCCACACTAATCCAGTTCTACGATCCGGTCTATCACTGTTTCACATTCCCGGATTATCAACTAGCACCAACACTGGAGGAGTACTCTCACCTGACTGATTTACATATTACTAATCAGGCTCCCTTTTCTGGACTAGAAGAGATTCCAAAGGATCAAACCATTGCAAGAGCAATCTATTTGGACGAGTCATAAGTCAGGACTCACATGACCACTAAGGGTGGAATTCAGGGTTTGCCAGCCCAGTTTTTTATAAAGAAAGCCCTGTACTTTGCTAGTATAAGGAACGTGGCCGCTTTTGAAAGCATCTTCTTTTTGCTTACCTACGAGTTGTTTTTGTTTCCCAACATTGATAACTTCGTTGATATCAATGCCATTAAGATTTTTCTGATTGGAAACCCTGTACCGACCTTGCTCGCAGATGCTTATCATTCGGTACACCTAAGGAATTTATATAGCGGAGGAATGATCACATGTTGTGTACCCTTGCTGTACAAATGGTTCACTTCCAATTTGCCAAAGTCTGCTGCATTTTGGGATCAAAAGAATACTTTACGTTGGTCGCAGAGAATCATGTCTCTTACCAACTCTGACATTGATTGGTATAATCGAATCTATGATGGGATCAGAATCATTGGCCGTTGTGGAAATTTCCCAAATGTACCCCTCATAGGAACTAAAGGAGGAATCAACTATCATCCCGTTTTAGTTCATCGTCAATTTGGATACCCGATGAGGCATGTCCCGCGTAATGCTCATCTGGAAGGTCTTTTCTTCAAGGAAGGAGAAAATGACAGGGCACTAAAGACGGAAATAGTGCATGCCTGGAAACATGTTCACAGGAAAGGAAGAGAGTCTCTAGGAAAACCAGACTGTGTCTCGGTGGAACCTTATCTCCACTGGGTACAAACTAGAGCTCTCAAGCTGAGGATGCCTTACCCTCGTCAGGAAGTTCTTCCGTTAAGGGACCCCGTCCTTTACTTTATGTCTGATACAGAAAAAAATCAGGTTACTACTCTCAACAAAGTTCAGCAGGAGAAGAGGTATTGGAAGAACAAGTACCGTATTCTCAATGTGGAGTGCAAGAAAATACAGCAACTGTTAAAAGAAAAAGATGCTTTGATTGAGATTTTAGAGCAACATGCTGTAGAAAATTAGGATGACCAGAGGAATTTTCTCGCTCCTTTTACTTGGCAAACGAACAACAACCCGACAACGGCTCAAGAGCCCCGGTCAAAGAAAAGGGAAGTACCAGAACCAGCACCTGAGCTCTCCTCAGAGAGGACTTAGGGTCCATTAGCTTAGACATTTCCTTTTACAGCACTATGTAAATTACTGTATTTCCATTTCCGCAATCTTTGAATTCAATAAAATGGGGTTTCCCTACTGTTTGATATTTGCAATCCAATTGTCGAAGTTTACTTTGAATAAATGAAAAAATATACACAACTAATATAATCATTGCATATCATTCATCATTCTCACATAACGCATTCTTCTTACCTACGAATCTCATATTTGCGTCTCGATTCTAGAGTCAAACTGTCTCATTCGTATAATACTCGGGCCAATCGGCAGAAAAAGATGGATGATCTCGAGGAAGAGAACAGAGAGTTGAGGGAAGAGATCGACACTCTGAAAGAGGATCTGAGAAAGCTTCATAACGACATGCAAGCTCAAGCAGAAGCTCAGATGCAACAACAAAGGACTGTGATCTCAGAGATCACATCAACGCCCATAGTGGAAAAGTATGATCCTAGGTATAAGATGCCAAAAGATCTTCCCTGGGGCATGTCTATTAACTATATCCCAGAAGGATATGTTCTGCCGATCACTGAGGATCAGGGAACCGCACCAGGAGCCGCTGGGCCTGAAGGTTACAAACTTCGGGAAAACGAAGATGCCCGGGGCATGACTTCAACTCCTGAAGGTTACAAACTTCGGGAGAGGGAAGGACCTAGAGTCACTGCCATGATGACTATACCACCACCCGTGGTACACACTGTCCCGGAAGGAAAGATTCCACAGATACCTTCTGGTGGAAACGAAAATATGTTCGACAGAATGAATAAGTTCCAGGAACAGTTCCTGGTTATGCAGAAAGAGTTGCAAGCCCTTCGCGGTGAGGATCTATTCGGAAAGGACGCCGCAGACCTTTGTTTGGTCCCCAATGTGAAAATTCCGCACAAGTTCAAAGTGCCCAAACTTGAAAAGTACAAGGGTAACTCTTGCCCTCAAAGCCATTTGGTGATGTACGCTCGGCGAATGTCAACTCAGACAAAGAACCAGGAGCTACTGATTCACTATTTTCAGGATAGTTTAACCGGTGCCGCACTCAAATGATACATGGGTTTAAACCGCACTAAGATCGGCACTTTTAGAGATCTTGGCGCTGCCTTCGTTCAACAATATAAGTATAACCTGGACATGGAATTGGACAGAGATCAACTCATATCGATGTCACAGAAGGACAGGGAAACCTTTAAGGAATATGCTCAGAGATGGCATGACATTGCCGCTCAGATTTGTCAACCTCTTGAGGAAAAAGAGATGACAAAGATCTTCTTGAAAACCTTAAGCTCATTTTACTACGACAGAATGGTTGCCAGTGCACCCAGTGACTTCACCGAGATGGTGGGCATGGGAGTTCGTCTTGAGGAAGCAGTTCGAGAGGGACGTTTAGTTAAAGACGCTGGATCATCAAGTAATACAAAATGAAACGGTAGTGCTCTCCCTAAGAAAAAAGAGCAGGATATTGGGAATATCTCTCTCGGAAAGCAAAGGCGACGGTACCAACTAGTAGCAGTTGTAACTCCTGCTATCAACTCTGCGCCTGTTCCTACGTATCAACCTCAGGTTGCTCAGAGCCAACCGAATCAACAACCATATCAGAAAAGGACACAACAACCTCTTCAGCAGGCTCGTCCTCAGTACAACAACAATCGTACAACGCGACCACCAGGGTTCGACCCTATACCGATGTTGTACGCAGAATTATTTCCACTCTTACTGGTCAAGGGACACGTCCAAACCAGGTCTCCTCTTACAATACCAGAAAATCCACCTTTTTGGTTCAAAGCGGATCAGACTTGCCCTTACCATCAAGGAGGACCAGGGCATAACATAGAAAACTGTCTCAGTTTCAAATCCGATGTGTAAAAGCTTGTTAGGAGCGGGGTCTTATCTTTCAAGGATACAAATCCGAATGTTCTCACGAACCCGCTGCCTCAACACGAGAAAGCTGTGGTGAATTTGATAGAAGGAGAGTCTAGCAACAACTATCAAATTCATGATGTACTCTTATTGAGGGCCAACTTGGTCAAGATGCATTGTAGACAAAGTGGATACGGCCATGTGCCACCTCATAACTATCACCAGTGTGATATCTGCTCTAAGAACAATCAAGGATGTTTTGTGGTGCAATCAGCTCTACAGGAACAATTGGATCTCGGATGGATCCAAGAGCACCGAGTTCGTGGGGTCAACATGACTTATACGAATTCCAACATCATTCAGAACCATGACATCCGTGCAATGAATGTCAACTTGTTGGCAATGTACTCAAGGCAAAGCCAACATCATAATCTGCCACGGCATGATTACGATTCCTGTCTGATTTGCTCGGTAAACAATTAGGGATTGTCTTTTGTACAAGAGACCCTCTAGCGTCAAATGGATCTTGGATGGATTCAGGATTACCGCGATAGAAATCAGTATCGAGTGAATATGATTCAAATCTTTGATATTCGCTTGATGAATACCAGCTTGGTGGAGTTACATGCTACACAAGTCCAGATCGGTTTCCTGACTTCGCATAATTATCAGAACTGTAAAGTGTGTCGTGAGAGTAGCCAAGGGTGCGCTCTCGTGCAAAGAACTTTGCAACACTTGTTAAACCACTGGTGGCTTCCGATCTATATGGATGAAGACACGCAACAAATCAGTATGGTTAATGGGAACCCTACTAGGCATCAAAGTCAGGATGTTCAATCAATGGAAACAAATCTAGTGAGGTTACACTACATACAAAGCGGGCGTGGCCAGGTGCCACCACACAACTACGAGAGCTGTAGGGTCTGCTCGGAAAATAACCAAGGATGTTACCTCGTGCGAGCAGCCCTCCAGAGTCAGTTGGACCATAAAGAGATTCGACCATACCCAAGTTCTGGGATAATCAACTGGACGCCAGACTATTTCGCTGATCAAATCAGGGATGTTGTTGTGATCTCTGATCGCGAAAGGACCAAAGATGTTTGTACCATCTGTCGTCTACTTGACGAATCGAAGGTTCTTAACCAGGAACTGATTGAAGTTACCTACGACAATCGGAAAAATCAGAAGGCTCTTGTAGTTATCTATCTACCGGGACTGTTACCGTATGAATCAACTAAGGCTATCCCTTACAAATACGGTGCAACAACAATTGAGAATGGAAAGGAAATTCCATTACCCTCCATCGTGAATATTGCAGACATCAGTCGAGTAACACGGAGCGGTCGAATCTTCAACAAAGAAGTTGGAGAACCTAACAGAGAAAAGGAACCTCAAACAGAAGTTCCTAATCAACCAATCGGTCAATCCAGTGATCCCGACCTTTCAAAGAACGATGATGAGATGCTGAAGCTCATCCAAAGGAGTGAATACAACATTGTTGATCAGCTGTTACAAACTCCTTCAAAAATCTCAATGTTATCATTTTTGCTCAGTTCCGAAGCCCACAGAGAGGCTCTACAGAAGGTCTTAGGATAGGCCTTTGTGGAACAGGATGTGTCAATATGACAGTTCGATAACATCGTCTCTAACATCACTTCCTGCAATAACTTGGGATTCAGTGATGAGGAACTACCGAAAAAGGGTCCAAATCATAACATGGCACTCAATATTACAGCCAGCTTCCAGGACGATGATTTGGCCAACGTACTGGTAGATCCCGGATCAGCTCTCAACGTTATGCCAAAGTCCACTCTAATGCGACTATCATTCAAAGGATCTCCGATGAGAGGCAATGAAGTCATTGTCAAAGCATTTGACGGGTCCAGAAAAACAGTTATCGGCGAAGTCGACCTTCCCATAACTATCGGTCCTCACACTTTCCTAGTCACTTTCCAGGTCATGGACATCCGAGCAACATACAGCTGTTTGTTGGGAAGACCTTGGATACACCAGGCTGGGGTAAATACTTCGACACTTCACCAGAAGCTGAAGTTCGTCAAGAATGACCAGCTCATCATGGTTTGTGGAGAACAAGCCTTGATCGTGAGTAACCTATCATTGTCAACTTGTGTAGAACCCAAGGAGGTTGTTGGAACTCAGTTCCAAGCACTTTCGGTGAGCAATGAGAATCAATCAGAAAAAGGAACATCGATTTCCTCGTATAAATATGCTCTCAAAGTAATCGAAAGTAACAATGTAAAAGGATGGGGATAGCTTTTAATTCCTACGGATAACAAGACAAAGAAAGGTCTTGGCTTTTCCTCAACCTGTACCCAGACTACTAAAGCTGAAAGTTTACATCCCATTCAGAACTTCTTCCATAGTGGAGGTTTCCTTCACCCAGTGTCTCAAGAAGTATATACCATCAACGAGGGAGATTCCTCCGATACAGATGAAGAGTGGAAGTCCTATCTTAACGAGGATGGTTATATGTCTCAGGAAGAGGTGCCTACGCCATTTTGCTATCCCGCACAAAGTCCGAGATTTATACCAAGGTCAGATGTCGAAATGATATACGGAGATTGTGATCCGGAAGGATGCCGTGCTCTACCAAATTCATTGGAGGAGGACACCCCGATGAAATACAACTTTGACCATGACTATTATGGCCCGATGGATGACCTGCCTATGTGGCAGCTGTACCCAGGAGACTCGGGGCAAGAGAATCAACCCGACGATGCTTATCAGCTCAGCATCATCGAAAAGAATACCTGTGTCCCCACCGTGTCATGGGATCAACACTCAGGGCATTCTGAAAACATCCCGTACGACGATGAATTTGCAAAGTTTGCAGGACTAGAATTCATTAACTATGCTTTTCCCTAAGTAAACGTCATCGAAAGGGATGACTCCTCCAGTTCCAAAGAGGTGCGGGACACCTTGGGACAACCGAGTGGCAAATACGACTTCATGGTCAAATACACCGCTCCTGAAAGCTCTCGTATCAGGCTCGAAGACATCCAGCCAACTGTATGGGGAGATTTACCTGAGAGCATAAATACTATGCAAAATACAACCGAGGAATACTTCTACGACAACTCTGCCTGGGAGACAGATTCCAATGATCCTGCTCCACCAGAAATCAGCGTTATTTCTGAAGACAAATCAAGAAAGAAGGTACCAGACTATGTGATTCACCGAGGAGTTCGTCGCCAATGGGTTGCAGTCGATGTTCCGAAGATCGTTCATAAGTCAAAGTAATGGCCGTCTTTATCTTAACCTTTCACCCTGCCCAGGTGAAATGGATATTTTGATAGGGCTCACTGTCTGTAAATATACCTCTTCACTTTGCCCAAAGCGACAGAGTTTTGTTTTATAGGGATGTAGTTTCAAGAATCGACAAAATCATAAATGAAATAACGTCGTTCTGTAATTTCCGCATTAATTGTTGTTTTCTCTTTTCGTTTTTTTAGAAAATGGTAATACTAAAAAACAATTCAAATAATAAAAACACGCAGTTAAAAGAAAATACACTGCACACACTCTTGCATTCTCTCTATCTCTTCTAAAAACAATCATCACGTCATGCAGATTGCTTGTTTTAAACCCCATTAAAACGTACGATCTGATGCCTTCTCCCAACTTTGAATTCCCGGTATTTGAGGCTGAAGAAGAAGATGACGAAGAAATTCCAGAGGAGATTTCCCGATTACTCAGACAAGAGGAACGGTCTATTAAACCTCACAAGGAGCCGTTGGAAACGGTCAACTTTGGCTCAGAGGAAGAAAGAAAAAAGGTCAGGATTGGGGCATTGCTCAGTTCAACTGTCAAAGAAAGTTTGACAAAGCTTCTCAAAGAGTTTCCCGATGTATTCGCTAGGTCCTATCAGGATATGCCAGGGTTGGATACCAGCATCGTGGAACATCATCTACCGTTAAGATCAGAATGTCCACCAGTAAAACAGAGGTTGAGACGGCCTCATCCAGACATGACCATCAAAATCAAAGAGGAAGTACATAAACAGATTGAAGCAGGTTTCCTCGCCACATCAGAATATCCTCAATGGTTAGCCCACATCGTACCAGTTCCAAAAAAGGACGGAAAGGTCAGAATGTGTGTGGATTACATAGATCTAAACAAGGCTAGTCCAAAGGACGACTTTCCTTTACCACACATTGACATGGTGGTAGACAGTATAGCAAAGTTCAAAGTCTTCTCCTTCATGGATGGATTCTCGGGCTATAATCAGATAAAAATGGCGCCGAAAGACATGGAGAAAACTTCATTCATTACCCCATGGGGCACTTTTTGTTACAAGTTAATGTCGTTCGATTTGAAGAACGTCGGGGCAACCTATCAACAGGCCATGACTACTATGTTTCATGACATGATACATAAAGAAATTGAGGTATATGTCGATGACATGATTGCCAAATCTAAAATAGAGGAGGAGCACGTGACCCACCTGTCAAAACTATTTGAGCAATTAAGAAAGTACAAACTCTGCTTGAATCCCAACAAATGCACATTCGGTGTCCGCTCAGGAAAACTGCTAGGGTTCATCGTCAGCCAGAGAGGAATTGAGGTTGATCCTGACAAGGTCAAGGCCATTCAAGAAATGCCTTCTCCGCGGACTGAAAAACAAGTCAGGGGATTCCTGGGACGTTTGAATTACATTTCCAGATTCATATTCCTCATGACCGCAACATGTGCGCCAATCTTCAAATTACTAAAAATGAATCAGGACTGCGTTTGGACAAAAGACTGCCAAATCGCATTCGACAGTATCAAAGAATACCTGTTGAACCCACCGATTCTATCACCTCCAATGGAAGGAAGGCCGCTAATCATTTACTTAATAGTCTTGGAAGACTCAATGGGTTGTGTAGTTGGCCAATAAGACGAAACAAAAAGGAAAGAGTCTGCCATCTACTATTTGAGCAAGAAGTTCACCGACTGTGAAACTCGGTATACTATGCTTGAGAAAACTTCTTGTGGTCTGGCTTGGGCAGCCAGACGTCTTCACCAGTATATGATTCGTCACACTACTTGGTTAATCTCCAAAATGGATCTAATCAAGTACGTCTTGGAAAAGCCTGCTCTCACGGGAAGGATAACCCGTTGGCAGATGTTGTTATCAGAATATGACATAGAGTACCACGCTCAGAAAGCCATTAAAGGAAGTGTTTTAGCTGATCATTTGGGCCATCAACCGATTGACGATCAGGAATCAGTCGGGTTTGACTTCCCAGATGAAGATGTTATGTATCTAAAGATTAAAGATTGCGATGAACCACTACCCAGTGAAGGGTCAGAACCAGGTTCCAATGGGGACTAATCTTTGACGGAGCTATTAATCATTATGGAAACAGAATTGGGACAACCATCATAACACCTCAGGGTACCCACATTCCTTTCATCGCCAGACTGACATTCAAGTGTACAAACAACAAGGCCAAATACGAAGCTTGTATCATGGGTCTCGAAGAAGCAATTAATTTAAGGATCAAGAAATTGGATGTATATGGCAATTCAGCCTTGTTATTAACCAGATCAAAGGAGATTGGAACACATACTAATTAGGGCTGATTCCTTACAAAGACTACGCTAGAAGGTTGTTACCATTCTTCAACAGAATCGAGTTTCATCATATCCCTCGTGAAGAGAATCACATGGCTGATGCACTAGCCACTCTCTCTTCCATGATTAGTGTAGGTCAATGGAACGACATACCTAAGATTGACATAATGCGCCTGGAAAGGCCTGCTTACATCTTCGCGATTGAAGCAGTCATAGACAACAAACCTTGGTATCACGATATCAAATGCTTCCTTCAGAAACTGGAGTACCCACCTGGGGCATCCAGAAAGGACCGAAAGACCCTCAGAAGACTGGCAGGCAACTTCTTTCTGAGTGGCGATACCCTCTATAAGAGGAACTTTGACATAGTCTTGCTTCGATGTGTAGACAGACCAGAAGCAAACATGCTGACAAAAGAAATTCATGAAGGATCCTTTGGCACTCATGCCAACGGACACACAATGGCGAGAAAAATTCTTAGAGCTGGGTACTACTGGTTGACCATGGAATCCGATTGCTACAAGTACATGAGGAGGTGTCACAAGTGTCAGATATACTCCGATAAGATCCATGTACCGCCAACACATCTCAAAGTTCTTTCTTCCCCATGGCCTTTTTCCATATGGGGAATCGACATGATTGGCCTGATTGAACCCAAAGCTTCAAACGGACATCGATTCATTCTAGTAGCCATTGATTACTTCCCCAAGTGGGTTGAAGCAGCGTCATACGCCAATGTAACCCGACAAGTGGTGGTCTGATTTATGAAAAATAATCTCATCTGCCGTTATGGTGTTCTGAGCCAGATCATTACTGATAATGGATCCAACTTGAACAACAAGATGATGAAAGAGTTGTGCGCTGAGTTCAAGATTGAACACCATAACTCATCTCCCTACCGACCTAAGATGAACGGAGTGGTGGAAGCGACTAACAAGAACATCAAGAAGATCGTTCAAAAGATGGTTGTAACCTACAAAGACTGGCACGAAATGCTACCATTTGCCCTTCACGGTTATTGCACATCTGTCCGCACTTCAACAGGGGAAACCCCTTTCTTTCTAGTATATAGCATGGAAGCAGTGCTCCCCATAGAAGTAGAGATCCCATCAATCAAGGTATTGATGGAAGTTAAGCTAACAGAGGCTGAATGGTGTCAAAGTCGACACGATAAGCTGAATCTGATCGAAGAGAAGCGAATAACAGCTCTGTGCCATGGTCAGTTGTATCAACAGAGAATGAAGAAGGCGTTTGACAAAAAGGTTCGGCCTCGCGTCTTCAGGAAAGGAGACCTTGTGCTAAAAAAGATACAATCATTCCTCACTGATTATCGGGGCAAATGGACTCCGAACTATGACGGCCCCTATGTGGTCAAGAAGGCCTTCTCGGGCGGCGCCTTGAGACTTGCAACCATGGATGGAGAATAATTTTCCTACCCCACAAATGTTGATGTAGTCAAGAAATACTTCGCCTAAATTAAAAAAAATAATAATAAAAAAACGTCTCGGTGGATTGAAAACCTGAAAAGGCGGTCCAGGCAAAAATTAGAGGCATAATCAAAAATCATCCCGGTGGTTTGGAAATCTCATAGTACAATCCAGGCAAAAATTAGGGATAATGGCAAGTAACTATGTTTAACAAAGGGGCAAGTCCCTCAGCAGCAGTTACCCCATCAGCCAGAAAAACTCCAGTCAAGGTCATCTTCGACCGAAGCTCAGGATGTCTAGAATTCAAAGTTGGTAGAAGGATAACGGTCGTTATGTTTCAATGTAGCCCTTTTCCTTAAATTACCATTTTCTAAACTTTGTACATACTCTATGGAATCACGCGCTTAGCTGATTTCCATCCTATCAATAAAATTTGAGCCCTAGTACTTTTGTTTGCAATTCTCATTTGTTTTAGCTTTACAGAATGACGTTTTAATGTGATTAACGATTCTTGAAATAAATAAAAAATGAGTTACTTGGCAAAAATTTTCTGCTTTTCAAAATAAGGATGGCAATTTCTTTTGACTGTTGAACATCGAAAGAACATCGATCGCTACTCCAGAAGTAATCGAGGTTCAAAGTGCAGAATCCAAGTACTTCTTCTAAACCAGTGTACCTGAATGAAGGATCAACTGTGTCAGAGACCGTGTTACCTCTGACACCCCCGGCAGAGTTCTTACCTCCTAAGCCCGACCAACGGTGTTCCCCACGGGGACTATCTCTCCTAAGCAAGGCAGAATTGCTATTTTAAACCCAGTGATACCTCTTCGTCCCCCGCAGTGGCCGAGTATCCAGTCATGTTCATCCGTTAGTCTGTATGTCGTGTCAGTTTTGTCAGCATATACATACATACATCATGCATTATTGATTTACATTCACATTCATATTGCATCACTATCACTCTGGTCAGTCTTATCCCTAAGTGATAAAAGTCCTCTCAGTCGCGTTGTCAGTTCTTTCCTTGTCAGGAAACATCGCGTCTGAACAACCTCTCCTCCAGTTTATTTCTGGATTGAGGTTGGTCCCTTGACCACTTTGATAACTTGAACCTCTGAAAAACAAGAAGACCTTCGACAAATGTCACTCTTCACCCTTGAAGATGATATCTTTGCTTTCCCGGATTAAGGAAACTCCCCAGAGAAAGCCTCTTAATCAGAGATTTGGCAGTACAACCATTTTTATCCAAAAAATTCGCTGACGAAAAGGTCATCGACACCTCAAAATTGGATCACATCATATGGCATTTCTCCGAGAAGATCCCGAGAAAAGTATGATGTAGTACCCCAAGCGAAAGCGGTCTCTCGAGAGTAAGGGTGTTCAAAACCGAACCAACCCAATAAAAAATCGCAAACCAAACCAAACCAAACCGAAACCGCAAAAAACCGCATTTGGTTCGGATTTGTTCGGGCCATCTTTTAACAAAACCGCATGGTTCGATTTGGTTTGCGGTTTGTATTTTGAAAACCGAACTAAACCAAACCAAACCGCATTATGTTATAACCCAAACTTCACTTATCTCACATCTAACTCAAAACTCAAACCCATTATGCCTTAACCTTATAATTACGAAATATTTTCTCTTACTCACACTTAACTTTTCAGTTTTAATCTTCTCAAATCTCTCTTAATAGTATTGTGCATTCTTCTCATCTTCTTTGCCATGTACGTATCGCCTCTTCTACACTAATCTCTCATCTCACATGTTCTTTCTTTTTCATCTTCTCATTTTTATGTTACTATTTTCTCTTCTAATTATATTTTTATCGCACCTTTCTTCTCTAATCTCACATCTGTTATCTTCTTTCTTTTTCATCTTCTCTAATCTCCCTTCTCTTATATTTTTTGTTTTATTATAATATTTTGATATTGTTTTATGCTACTATTTTTTTTCACTTTTGTTTAAATTGATTTTTGTATATTGAATGAGAACTTTTTGTCTAAATATGATGAGTTTTGTTGTTATTTGGCAATGTATGAATGACGAAACACAAAGTTATGTTGTTCTCTATATATGCAAATATCACTCAATAAAAATCTTGTAAAAACCGAACCAATCCAAACCGCACTGGTTTGGTTTGGTTTGGTTCGGATTTTTTTTAAAAGCCAACCAAACCAAACCAAACCGCATGCTTTTTTCCCTTGCGGTTCAGATGATTTTTAGCGTCAAAACCGACCAAACCGCACCGCGAACACCCCTACTCGAGAGACTCATTTTCCCCCAGAAGAGTCAATGAATGGCATCTCCAACAGAGAAGCTTGTACACCTTTACAACTCAGACGACTGGGTTCCCCAACAACTCTGACATAAAATCTTTTTCCATCAAATGGAATCTCCCCAGGAAAATTCGGCGAAAAGTTTGAGGAAAACCGCTACGAATAGCGTCCCTTGTCAAGAAAGTTTATTGACAAAAGAAACTGAGACCAGTTCCTTGGTAGGAAACCAGGACCGAGGGGAAGTTTATTTCGGAAACTGAGACCAGTTCCTTGGTAGGAAACCAGGATCGAGGGGAAGTTTATTTCGGAAACTGAGACCAGTTCCTTGGTAGGAAACCAGGATCGAGGGGAGGTTTATTTAAGAAATTGAGACCAGTTCCTTGGTAGGAAACCAGGATCGAGGGGAAGTTTATTTCAACAACTAAAACCAGTTCCTTGGTAGGAAACCAGGATCGAGGGGAAGTTTATTTCGGAAACTGAGACCAGTTCCTTGGTAGGAAACCAGGATCGAGGGGAGGTTTATTTCAGAAACTGAGACCAGTTTCTTGGTAGGAAACCAGGATCGAGGGGAAGTTTATTTCCGCAACTAAGACCAGTTCATTGGTAGGAAACCAGGATCGAGGGGAAGTTTACCTTTTCTAAGCATCATTGCTTTGCAAAAGAAGAAGGATGCGTGAACTACCATTCCTAACCACCATCAAAATTTCGGGTATTTTGATATTTAATCCTCTTGCACCTCGAATGCTCGAATACCTTCGC
Organism: Lathyrus tuberosus; assembly: GCA_022829125.1. Taxonomy (NCBI): domain Eukaryota; kingdom Viridiplantae; phylum Streptophyta; class Magnoliopsida; order Fabales; family Fabaceae; genus Lathyrus; species Lathyrus tuberosus. The sequence goes on along the minus strand of JALAZF010000298.1, from coordinate 2,818,794 downwards.
CATTCACACCTTCGGGTCCAAGAAGATTAAATAGGGGCATATGTTATACCCCAAATTTTGACCACTAAGATTCCCCATCATTGTGCAAATCATCATCACAATATGGATGGACCATCATACCTCATTAGTCTCCCAAAAGATGGGTGAGTATCCACTACAATCAAACTTAGGGTTTCAAGCCCTCTCAGAGCTCTCAGACAAAAGATCAATCAAGAAATGACATGATCCTCAACTTGTCTAAACCTATCAAACATCCACAAAGGATCAAGAGGACTCCCACTTCAAGAATCAAGCACAAGGTTGCAGCATTCCAAGGGGATTAAGCCTCAAGATCGCCAGTGTCACCAAATTAGGGTTTTGGTCGACTAGGGTATCCATATGGAAATTTTCATCTGGGCATGAGCCAATGCTTCAAAGCACAACCCAAGATACTCCCAGGGGCCTCTTGGACCCAATCATCAAGTCAATTTAACCTTAGGGGATACATTTACCAAAAATCAGGAATTAGGGTTTCTTGACCTAATTCACCCCTAAGTTGACTTTTGGGACAAAACATGAACCAAGACCTCAAGAGATGATTTAAGGGTCCCTAATACACTATATTGATCCATTTGCAACAATGGATTGATCCAAGAAGCTTGATTCACAAGTTTCAAGTTCATCAGAACCACAATTAGGGTTTCGCGAGAAAAGTCAACTGTACCTTTGACTTTTGACCAAGACATGCTCTCAAACCTTGGGACATGATTCAATACACCCTATAACACCTATGAAATCAATCCATCAAGTTTGATTTAGGTCAAGGACTTGATTTCATAGAGGATCGAACAGTTTGAAATTCATATGATAAAAAGTCAACTGTGCCCAAAAGTCAAAGTTTGACTTTTTGATTTTTTGATCAATTAGGGTTACCTAACCCTAAAATGATGTTAATGTGTGATTGGAGTCATCATTCATCTAGAAAAATCAAGAAAAGTGGGATAACCTGAAAAAGGGGTAACCATAAAAAAGTTAGAAATTTTCTAAGTTATGGAACAAAGTGGCTAGGGTACCAACTTCCAAGGATCATAACTTGAGATCCAAGCAACCATTTGGGTTGATCCAAAGATGTATTTGTAGCTCTCATGGCATAATTTAAAAGTGTCAACTACACCTCATTCCAATTCATCATGGATTTTGAGTTATGGTTGGATCAAAATGGCTGAAAACATGAAATGTCACTTTTTCCAACACTTAGTGAAATTTTCACTAAGTCAGAATCTGTTTCACTTTTTTCAAAATGTAAGGGAATTTTTCACTTAGATCCAAAAAGTGTTAAGACAAACTATGATCACACATATGTTGTATCATATGATAGCTTTCCAAAATGGCCAAGAACCCCATGAAATTCCATTTGAGTTAAGAGTTATGACAGTGGCAATATGCCTTGCTGCAACTGTCATAACTAGGCAGATTTGTGCATTTTGCTCGATTTGAGCAATTTGTACAAATGAAAAACAAGTTTATCCATCTGAACACCTCAGGGAGAGACCAAGGAGGGACAAACACTGATCCATAAGCCTCCCAAGTCTTTGGAACTAAAAATAGCATGGCAAACCTAAAAAACCCTAAAGAGGGGACAAGACTCCAATTTTGTTTTGGAGCATTCAATGGATGCACCAAGGTGGCATAAACTAAGCCATTTCCAACTGAATGAGTCAAGGATGATCTCTGAACTAGGGAACCAAAGGCCTGTGCTCTAACCTCTAGTCAATGGCTAGAGGAGACTTGGATTCCTACTGATCAACATTTTCCAAACCTATGCAGCAGTTGCCATTCACTATTGCAGCCAAAACAAACTTGCTCTACTATAAATAGAGCTCATTTGTGCTCAATTTAAGTACACCAAAGCACTACAACACTTGCTTTCCTCAAAATCTCTTTCTCTGGGCAAAAATGCCTTCTTTAGCAACGTAACTCTGAGTTTTTGAGTTAGGGAGCAATTCCATTACAGCTCATGATCCAAACACATCCAATATGTCATATCTAAGCTGTCCAAACTCTCATAAGTGACCTGTAACACCAAAATCACAAAGTCCCCTCTCAAAATCTCAAAATATGACTTTTTTTTTGCATTTGTCAAGCCATGTCTTGATTCAGTCACTTTCAAAACCAAATAAAGCCTCAAACACACTCCAAATATCATCCTTGAACTGTCCCAAATGGTTCCCCACACCTGGAACACCATTTGAGAGAGTTGCTATTTTGGTCACTTTTGCCCCTTTTGCAAGAAAGGGCCAGTTTCCATTCCTGAGGTTTCCAGCTGATTCCAATCACCCTAAAAGCTTCTAAGGGATCATTTGAGAGTGTTCAAAGCATCAAAACATTTCTGGAACAAGGACCTTGACAGATTGCCCAAAAAGCTCCCAAAGAGGTAAGCATCTCAACTTGAACTCCTTAAAATATGCATTGCTTTGAAGTCCACTGATCATACACATCTCATACATGTTATATATGTTATGTTTGGACCAATTCATCATGTGATTCATGCCTGTACCATAAGGTAACACAGAAAATGCAAATGGAGGCCTATTTCAAAACCACTATCGGGTTTTAAAATGGGGATCTCATCTGGAGAAAAAACACTCCACCATTGGATTCCTTGTGAAATTCTAGGCAGGATAGACCTAAATTTTGTCCCAATCCATGGAGAAATGAGAAAGTTACAAGCTTCACGTTTTTGGCCAAAATCTTGCCTTGCCTTGCCTTGCCTCGGCCAGGCCAAAAACAAGGCAAACCTTGTATATTTGTGGCTGGGGTTTGACACACGGATGTATCACCACCCTAGTGGTAGGACGTGCGCACTGCACATAAGAGGTCTAGGGTTCGAATCCCCTTCGCCCCAGATCCTCTTTTTTACCACTTTTTCATATATTATTATTTTTCTTATTATTTTTAATGATTGGAAAAATTAATAACTCCCTCAATTTTAATTATTTTTTATTGGTTCTTTTTGCAAAAAATCACAAAAATGTTGAAATATTTTATTCCACAAAAAATCAATTTTATATGATTTATTTAATATAGTTGGTATTTTTATGAATAAAGTCATTTTTAATTGTTTTTAGACATTTTAAAAGTGAATATTCATCTTGAAAAATCAAAACCAAATGAGTTTTAATTCATCTTGTGATTAAAAACTCATTTTTCAAACCTTAACCAAAAATCACAAGTTGTTTATTCAAGCTTATTTGGTGTTTTATCATTTTTTATTATTGATTTTCTTTAAGAATTCACTTTTAAAAATGATGAAATTAGGGTTTTGATTGATTCCACCCTCATAAATCATTTTCAAACACTCATGGGCCTCTAATAGAGTGTAAGACCTAATCCCTTTTTAACCAAAACAATTTTGGGCCTCAGATATTGTATAAGTCCCTTTGCGTTAAAAGAAAAATCTCGGCGCAATCGCCAGTTCAAAAATCAAATCATCTGGGCATACCCTCGTGTTATAAGCACCATTTATTTTCTTTAAATTTCTTTGGGCCTCTAATAGAGTGTAAGACCCAACCCCTTTTTGAGACCAAAATGATTTGGGCCTCAGATGTTGTATAAGACCTACTGTGTTTTCAAAAACCTCGGCGCGATCGTCGTTACCAAACAAATAACCCTGGGCTTCTCCTTGAGTTGTAAGTCCCATCTTTTGTACAAAAATAAATCTTTGGGCCTCTAATAGAGTGTAATACCCAACCCTTTTTTTTAAACCAAAATGGTGTGGGCCTCACATATTGTATTAGGCCCTCTGTACAGTTTTCAAAACAACGGTGCGATCATCGTTAAAACTTGGGCCTCTCCTTGAGCTGTAAGCCCCAACAATCTTTTCAAAATACTTTCTCCTTTGATTTTGAATTCAAATATATGTTGTTATCCAAACTTTCTTTAGTTTCTTTGTTGAACAACTAACAAAACAGCATGGAAGCTCTACAATGGGTAAGTGTTTATCCGCTTTCATTTACCACTTTCATATGTATATAACTGTATTGTGGGGCTGTTTCACTGTAAGTCTTCTTTCACATCCTTTTATATACTTGTCACATATCCACTGTGTAATAATAGTATAGTTATTTAGAGTTTTTCCCGACAACTACGTCTAGCACTAGGTAAAGCCTTGTTGGTCACTCTTAAATACAAACAAAACTAGATCCCCTTAGGATTTCAGATACAGTCTTTCCTCCTCTTGGGGTTAAACAATATGGAGTAATATGACAGATATGAGAGGTTTTGCAAATCTGGCCACGAAGGTTCGCGCGAGGAAGAAGAAGGTTGCCTTGGCGCCTTTTACAAAATTTTGTTATTTTTTTTAATTGATTTCAAAAATTAATTTCTCTCTGATTTTTAATCATTTTTTATTGATTATTTTTTTCAAAATTCACAAAAATGTTAAAATATTTTATTCTACAAAAAAAATCAAAATTATATTATTTTATTAATATATTTGGAATTTTTGTAAAAGAATTTCATTTTAATTATTTTTAAACTTTTTTTTAATGAAATTTTCCTCTTGATTTTTCAAATTCAAATGAATTTCAAATTTTCATATAAACATAACATGATTTTTCAAAACATTTTTCAAAGTTCACAACTTGTTTTTCAATATATTTGATATTTTATATCATTTTTTATTTAATTTTCTTTGAAATAATTATATTTTTAATTAAAATTAGGTTTTTTTCCTTAATTTTAATTTTTCAAACTTCATTTGAAACACTTTTGGGCATCTTTGTAGAGTTTAAGACCCATCCCCTTTGTAAATACATAATTTTTGGCCTCAGTCATTGTATAAGTCCCGACGCAATTTTCAAAATAAACGGTGCGATCGCTGTTTTTTCATCTGGGCATCTCCTTGAGCTATAAGCCCCAACTCTTGTATAAAAATAATCTTTTGGGCCTATTTGTAGAGTGTAAGACCCATCCCTTTTGTAAATAAATAATTTGGGCCTCAGTCATTATATAAGTCCCACTGTGGTTTTCAAAACCGCGGCGCGACCGTCGCCTTTTCAAATAAATCATCTGGGCCTCTCCTTGAGTATAAGCCCCATTATTCTTTCTTTACAAACACTTTTGGGCCTCTATTAGAGTGTAAGACCCAACCCCTCTTTGTACAAAAATAATTTTGGGCCTCTGCTGTAGTATAAGTCCCACAATGTCTTTCGGTATCGCAGTGCGATCAATGTTTTCAAATAAGTCATCTAGGCCTCTCCTTGAGTATAAGCCTCAATCTTTTGTACATAAACTTATTTTAAACAATAAACAACTTCCATGGGCCTCTCCTTGAGTTGTAAGCCATATATCCCTGTTTTCAACATCATCTATCTATTTTAAAACTGGTACTAAGAGGAGCATTATTCTCGGTGAAACTGCTCTTAGACCAATTGGGTCTCTCTTTAAGTTATAAGCCCCAAATTTTCTTTTCAATTCAATAAACTTTCTTTCAAATTCAAAGTTTTCTCAAAACTTTCTTCAATTTCTTAAAACCCTAATCATACAGTTAAAATCAGTACAATCAATCACAATACACTTGGGCCTCTTCTCAGAGTGTAAGACCCAACATCTTTTCAATTCAATGCATATTTGTTTATATACCTGTCAATTCACTTATTTTTATATATTCTTGTGCACATTTGTTTAGAGTTTCCCCGGCAGTTAGGTCTACACATAGGTTAAACCAGAGGTTATTTCTAAACTTAGTCAAAATTAGTTCCCTCTTAGGAAACTTCCCTTAATACAGTCTGCTTCTCTTGGGCTTATTCAATATGGAACAGAGAAAGGCATTATTCCCAGTGAAACTTTTCTCAAGACTTTCAAAACTTAGAAATATATATGTACAAGAAATTCATTTCCCTAGAGAGGATTAATTCCCGCTGAATTCTCTTTTGAATTACTTCAAACCTTAGAACTGTTCAACAAGAAAGGATTAATTCCCGATGAAACCTTTCTTGAACTTTTCTTAGGCTTGGACCCACAGGCTTCCTAGAAGTATCCCCAGCCTCCTCTTGGGCTTAGTATAAGGACCAATAGGCTTCTTAGAAGTTCCCCAGCCTCCTCTTGGGCTTAGTACAAGGACCCAAAGGCTTTCTAAGAGCATAGGATAGAAATTAGTTATCTCTACTAGTTCAATCCCCAAGAGAGTCAAATTTCCAGAACATTATACCATTCTAAGGGTTGATCTTCATCCCTTAAACCAACAACCTCCTCTCGGGCATCATACAAAGACCACTCTCTACACCAGAGCCTACCACTTCTTGAGAGACTTGGACAGTCTCAGCCTCCTCTGGGGCTTCATACAAATAAGACTTGGAAAGTCTCATCTCCTCTTGGATCTTACACAAAGACCCTTAAGTTTCCTAAAATCATAGGAAAAACCTTGATCACTCTACCAATACACCAGTCTCCAGCAGAGTTAAAAACTTCTAAGGTTTTTCAAACACACCTTTAAACTTCTCTGCCCTCCAGCAAGGCTTAACTTTCACTTTGAAAATCCCAGCCAAGGTTAGATTGACCTCAACAAAACCCTAGCAGAATCAGAGCCTCATGGCATCTGATACTTCAAATCTTCCCTGATTCCCAGCAAGAGTAAATCCCCTTGGATTCCCCAATACAATTTGGACCTGCTCTTGGAATTCAATAATCCTCAGTAAAAGTCAGTCTCCTCTTAGGCTTCATATAAGAAATTCCCCCAATCATCCTCAATCTTGGGCTTTGTACAAGACAGATATAACACTCCCCAGTGGAGTCATTTTCCTTTAGCTTCAACCTTGGGCTTTAATCAAGGCACACAAAAATCAACATCCCCTCAGATGATACCATAAGTCCTCTCTACAGGAAGATATATCCTCTATACATCACATATCAAAACAAACAATCAAAACCTTTTTCTAGATAATTGCTATAAGTGGCACACTTGTTGATTCAAAATCCAAGCTGGAGTCCCTCCTTTATCCTGGCTAAAATTTATCTTTCAACTAACAGTTGTAAGTGGCAAGCCTATGGATTCCATACATCCAAGTCAATGTCCCTCTCTTAGCATGAAATATTCATAAGGAAAAAGTAGCATTGCTCTACACTGAGTTAAAGCTTCTTCCTTCATGACATCTCTCTTATAAAGAAAATTATGGCATTGCTAGATTCTACAAATCCTAGTTAAAGTAATTTTCCTTTTATAACCAATTTCTCAACATTTGTGATGAATAGGTGAGTTTTCTCCCTTTAAAGATGACAAATTCTCTCTCTCAATCACAATTTTAGCTTCAATCTTGGGCTTTAAACAAGACACAAATACTCAGCTAGTTTCAATCTTGGACTTTGAACAAGACACCAAATATTCGTTCCTCCCATAACTACGATTGCTTTGATTTCCCAAATTTTTTTACAGGAATACGCAGGCATAAGATTGCAAAATCTTAGCGAGCACACAAATAAAAAACTTTAGGTCCAGTACCCTCCCAAAAACAACGAAAAACCCGAAAACGACAAAAACGTTCTCTCAATTCTCCCAAGGGAGAAACTTTCCCTAGCCACAGCAGATAAACACAAGAAAGAATTTTTAGTTAATAGAGATACATGCAATAAAAGGTTCCTATGGATTACCATAGATACACTGGGTGTTAATAGTTTCCCTTTGTATAATCAGACCCCGATCCCTGATCTCTTAGCATTTGTTAAATAAAACATTTGCGTGCAGAGTTAGTTTAAGATATCTTCCCCTTCCCTAACCAGCTTCATAGGATAAATACAAAAATTAGAAAGTAGCACCAATCATGCGGTAAGGTGGTCGTATCACCAGGAAAAAACTGACGGCTACAAAGTGTAGCGGAATGTTCAAATCGGGGAAGCAGGAAACTTTGCGGGTAAAGTGAAAAGAGAGTTGCGAAAGATATCAGCGGTATTGTGGTAAGTCAAATGTTTGTAATTTGGGGGTGACCTTTCTTGAAATTCTGGCCTATATATCAGATGTCCTATCGAGATGTCGAGACACTGATATATAACAACAATGAACAAGTTCAAAAAAAAAGTGTGCAGAAAATGTAAAGAACACCATAAATTGTTAACCCAGTTCGGATCTAACTATCCTACATCTGGGGGCTACCAAGCCAGGGATGAAATCAATATTCGATAGTATCAATTCACTGATAACCATACCCGGTTCAATCAGCTCACTTAATCACTACCCTTCCAATGACTTCTACCTAAGACTCCCCTAGGTATGAGACCCTCCTCAAATCCCTCTTCAATCACAACCTGTGACTGGTTCCTTACAAGACAAGTAACAATGGTCGAAACACAAATTCTCAATACTTCACAGCCTATGAGAATTAACACACAGCTACTCAATGCTTAAAAGCTTATGAGCAACCTTACACAACTTACACTACAGTCCTTATACTGTTATCATAAGATACCAGTTAGGCTCACAAAACACAAGCACACAACCCTAAAAATACATGTAAGTTCGACACCTAAAACTAGGTTTACATCAGTCTATTTATAGCTTGTAATCTGGACTGAATTGGGCTTCAAAAAAGCAGCAATTAGGCTGCTCACAAATCTACAAAATTAACTCCAATAAAATAGGTCTTCAATCTAAAGTTTCCTATTATGTCTCCATAATTAGAAACAGCAGCAAATCCGAAAACCAACAAGTAACCCTAATCCAAAAATGCTTTGGATGCCACATAGGATAACCAAATATTCACAGAATATTCAGTTACAAATCATAGTAATAGAATCTGCATTAAAAACTGACTTCACAACGCGATGTCCTATGAGCTGCCATGGAACATCTTCATACGACATGTTGAACAAAGAGTAATGAAACATATTTTTAGACATCTTCATTCAACATCTGCTGCTACATGAGTTTTAGCAAAATAATGCCAACCATAAAACCAACGAAATAACAATCTCCCCCTTTGGATTATTTTTGGCTAAAACTCCACACACACTTAAATACCATCAGTATCAGCAGCGGAAGAAACACCATTAATAGTAGCAAAAAAAACTCCCCCTCAGCTGCACACAAAAAAAAAACTCCCCCTCATTTGCATTCCCCCTCAGCTGCAAACACACACAGTCCAGCAAACATCTCATCATAGCAACTCCCCCTCAACAGCAGCAACCTCAGCTGCACCTGCAGCACACACACCTCAGCTGCATCTGCAGCACACATACTCCCCACACAAGCAATCGCACAACATACACAACATACTACTCCACCTTTTAGCCATAAATATGACAAAGGCTAGTAGAACAAGTCAAAGTAAAAAGAATCTAGAGTAAACTGCATCAGAAAGTAGATACACACCACATTACATGCCCAAATGTCATGCACAGACTTCAACATTTTCCCTTCATTCACACACTGCACTACCAGAACCTCCTTTAGTCTTTTCAGTCTGGCAGCCAGAAAGCACATTGATTGTTATAGGTCTTTATGAATGCACACCCCAAGTCTGCTCCTCGGGTTTTCAAACTGAACTGCATCCAGAGCCTTGGTAAATATGTCAGCAAGCTGATTTTCTGTGCTCACATGCTCAAGAGTTATGACTTTGTCCTCCACAAGCTCTCTGATGAAGTGATGCCTGATGTCAATGTGCTTTGTCCTGCTATGTTGAATGGGATTTTTGGAAATATTAATAGCACTCAGGTTGTCACAAAATAGTGTCATGACATCTTGTGTGACATTATACTCTGACAGCATCTGCTTCATCCATACCAGTTGCGCACAACTACTACCAGCTGCTATGTACTCAGCTTCAGCAGTAGAAAGGGATACTGAATTCTGCTTCTTGCTAAACCATGAAATAAGATTATTTCCTAGAAAGAAGCATCCACCAGAGGTACTCTTCCTATCGTTAGCACTTCCAGCCCAATCAGCATCACAATATCCTAATAAAATGGGACTTGAGTCATGGGAGTAAAGCAACCCATAATCACATGTACCACTCACATACTTTAGAATTCTTTTCACTTGATTGATGTGACTGACCTTGGGTTCTGCTTGATATCTTGCACACACATCAACAGCAAAAGTGATGTCTGGCCTACTTGCTGTAAGATACAGCAGACTGCCAATCATACTTCTATACAAACTTTGTTCAACATCCACTCCCTTTTCATCTTTGGATAACTTCAAGTGAGTAGGAGCTGGAGTCCTCTTATGCTTGGCATTATCCAGCCCAAACTTTTTCACAATGTTCCTCGCATATTTGCTCTGACAAATAAAAATGGAGTCTTCCATCTGCTTGACTTGTAATCCAAGGAAGTAGGTCAATTCACCCACTAAGCTCATCTCAAATTCAGACTGCATTTGAGTGACAAAATGTTGGACCATTTCATCCGACATCCCGCCAAACACAATATCATCTACATAAATCTGAGCAATCATTAGTTTCCCATCCTTCTCCTTGACAAAAAGAGTTTTATCAATACCACCCTTCCTGTACCCATTGTTAACTAAGAACTCAGTCAGTCTTTCATACCAAGCTCGTGGAGCTTGTTTCAGCCCATATAGAGCCTTCTTCAGCTTGTAAACATGATCAGGAAAGTTTGGATCCACAAACCCTTTAGGCTGCTCAACATAGACTTCCTCATTAAGATACCCATTTAGAAAAGCACTCTTGACATCCATTTGAAACAGTCTGAATTTCAACAAACATGCCACTCCTAGCAACAATCTGATGGATTCCAACCGAGCCACAGGCACAAATGTTTCATCGAAGTCTACTCCTTCAATCTGTGTGTATCCTTGAGCTACTAATCTGGCTTTGTTCCTGGTGACAACTCCTTGCTCATCAGACTTATTCTTATACACCCATTTTGTTCCAATCACATTTGTTCCTGCTGGTCGTGGTACCAGTTCCCAAACTTCATTCCTCTTGAACTGACATAGTTCATCTTGCATGGCACTTATCCAGAACTCATCTGTCAATGCTTCTTTGACATTCTTTGGTTCGATCTTTGACACAAAGCAAGCATTTGACACAGTCTCCCTTCTTCTGGTTCTTACACCTTCATTCAGATCTCCAATAATTAATTCCCTAGGGTGATCCTTCTGAATCCTTATAGAGGGTCCCCTGTTAGCATCCTCTACCTCTTCATTCTCAGGTCTGGTGTTGATTCTTGAGCAGACTCAATGTCTGAAGAGTTTTCATTGTTCATGGGCAGACATGCTCCAACATCATCTGGGACATCTTCATCATTGCCAGAATCATCAACCACCACATTTATGGATTCCATCATCACTTGAGTTCTGGAATTGAATACCCTATATGATTTACTGTTTGTAGAGTAACCTAAAAATATTCCTTCCTCACTCTTAGGATCCATCTTTCACCTTTGCTCACGATCCGCTAAGATGTAGCACTTACTACCAAACACATGGAAATACTTCACATTTGGCTTTCTACCTTTCCATAGCTCATAAAGAGTGACAGAGGTACCTGATCTGATAGTCACCCTATTGTGTATATAGCAAGCAATATTCATGGCTTCAGCCCAAAAATGATATGGAAGCTTTTTGGCATGAATCATGACTCTTGCACATTCTTGTATGGTCCTGTTCTTGCGTTCCACCACACCATTCTGCTGAGGAGTGATTGGTGATGAGAATTCATGAATGATTCCCTCAGATAAGCAGAATTCTTCAAATCTACTATTTTCGAATTCTTTCCCATGGTCACTTCTGATTCGAACAACACCACAATCCTTTTCCCGTTGAATTCTTTGACACAATTCTTTAAAAGCTGCAAACACTTCAGACTTTTCTCTGATAAAACTTATCCAAGTGAATCTAGAGTATTCATCTACGACAACATAGGCATACTTCTTCCCACCAAGACTTTCAACCTGCATAGGTCCCATTAGGTCCATGTGAAGAAGTTCTAGAACTCTAGAAGTTGTGGTAAGATGTTGAAGCTTCTTGTGTGACACCCTTGTTTGCTTCCCAACTTGACATTCACCACATATTTTGTCCTCATCAATCTTCAGCTTGGGAATACCTCAAACAACTTCACTTGACGTAACCTTCTTCATCCCTTTCAGGTGTAAGTGACACAATTTCTGATGCCACAGTTTGGTTTCATCTTCCTTTGACATCAAACAAGTAGACAGATCTTGAGGATTCCACAGATAGCAGTTATCCTTAGACCTGGTCCCCTTCATAACAACTTCATCTTTCACATTGGTTACTAGACATTCAGATTTGGTGAAATTTACCTTGAACCCTACATCACACAATTGGCTTATACTGATTAAGTTTGTGGCCAGTCCTTTGACATAGAGAACTCGATCCAGATTTGGTTGTCCTGTGTAGTCCAGCTTTCCGACACCTTTTATCTCACCCTTTGATCCATCCCCAAAGGTGACATAATTGGTGGAGTGAGGCTTAATGTCTGATAAGAACTTCTTCACACCAGTCATGTGTCTTGAACAACCACTGTCAAAGTACCAATCTTCTCTTGCAGATGCTCTAAGAGAAGTATGTGCTATGAGGCCAGCCATCATTTGTCTAGGAATCCATCTTCTCTTCACTTTACCCCAACTCTGTTTTTTATTTTGTTGCTGAGAAGTTTTGGGATAGCCGTGCAGTTTGTAGCAAAAGAACTTTAAGTGACCAATCTTGCCACAGTAATGGCATCTCCATGGTTTATACTTTGATCTACAAACTCTTTTCTTCTGATGTTGAAACATGTGATTTGACATCTCCACTTCTTGCTTTATTTTCTGAGGAACAAACTTCAATACAGTCTTCTTGGAAGTCTCTGCTTGATTGTTAAAACCAAGGCCTTGCACATTTCCAGCTTCTTTCCCATTCTGAAGGATCTCATCCAGCTGCGTGGTACCATTGTTCAGCATTCTTATAGATTTGGTCATATTGTCAAGTTTTGACTTTTGCCATTCAACCTCCTCCTTCAGATCAGCAATGGTTGATAGATGTTCTTCCTTCTCAGCTTCCAGTTGAGCTATCAAGATCTTCTGCTCCAATATAATCTGGCACCTTTCTTCATTCTTGATACACAGTTCTGAAAACCCTGGGAATACTTCTTCCTTAGTAAGTTCTCCAACATAATATTCTTTGTCAAAGTCAGATTCACAAGAAGTTTCTTCATCAGCCTTACATACTCCAGTCAAAGCTGTCACCAATTTTGCTGATTCTTCTTCAATATCACTCTCAGACTCTCCTTCTGACCAAGACACGGATAGGCCCTTCTTCTGCCTTTTGAGATACGTGGGACACCCAGTCTTTATGTGCCCGTATCCCTTACATTCATAGCATTGAACTCTCTTCCCTTGATTAGAGTCTTCTTCAGTTCTGCCTCCATGCTGATTCTTTCTGATGTCGAGTGACTTGTTCTGAGCATTAGCTCTCGACTTCCAATCAATCCTCTTCAACACTTTGTTAAATTGTTTACCAAGTAATACCAGATCTTTAGACACATCTTCATCTTTGACCAGTTTTCCTTCATCATCTGAGTCATCAGCACTTGACACAAATGCTATACTCTTCTTCTTTTCAGCTTTTTCACCGAGTCCTAACTTAAAAGTTTGGAGTGATCCCATAAGCTCATCCACCTTCATCTTGTCAATGTCCTGAGCTTCCTCTATAGTAGTAACCTTCATATCAAATCTCTTAGGAAGAGACCTGAGAATCTTCCTGACCAGCTTGCTGTCAGACATCTTTTCTCCTAAGGCACTAGAGGCATTAGCTATCTCAATAATGTTCATATGAAAATCATGAATGCTCTCATCCTCTTTCATTTTCAAACTCTCAAACTTGCTAGTAAGAAGCTGAAGCTTTGACATTTTCACCTTTGTGGTCCCTTCATGAGCAACTTTCAGGACCTGCCAAGCCTCTTTGGCAATAGTACAATGCTCAATCAGCCTGAAGATATTTCTTTTGACACCATTGAACAATGCATTCATGGCTTTAGAATTTCCAACAGATCCTTTGTAGTCAGCATCATCCCAGTCCTTTTCTTCCTTCAGAACATCAGTAAGATTTCCTTCTCCATCTCTTACCTTTGGAGGCTCCCAACCTTTGATAACCGCTTTCCATGCTTGATCATCCATGGACTTGATGAAGGCTATCATCCTAGGTTTCTAATACTCATAGTTAGAGCCATCCAGCAAAGGTGGTTTATTCAGAGCTCCTCCATCCTTGTCCAATGTACCAGAAAGTACCTTCCCTGAATCTCACCCAGAAACAACAAAGGGTGCCTGCTCTGATACCGATTGAAATTCTGGCCTATATATCAGATGTCCTATCGAGATGTCGAGACACTGATATACAACAACAATGAACAAGTTCAAAAAAAAAGTGTGCAGAAAATGTAAAGAACACCAGAAATTGTTAACCCAGTTCGGATCTAACTATCCTACATCTGGGGGCTACCAAGCCAGGGATGAAATCAATATTCGATAGTATCAATTCACTGATAACCACACCCGGTTCAATCAGCTCACTTAATCACTACCCTTCCTATGACTTCTACCTAAGACTCCCCTAGGTATGAGGCCCTCCTCAAATCCCTCTTCAATCACAACCCGTGACTGGTTCCTTACAAGACAAGTAACAATGGTCGAAACACAAATTCTCAATACTTCACAGCCTATGAGAATTAACACACAGCTACTCAATGCTTAAAAGCTTATGAGCAACCTTACACAACTTACACTACAGTCCTTATACTGTTATCATAAGATACCAGTTAGGCTCACAAAACACAAGCACACAACCCTAAAAATACATGTAAGTTCGACACCTAAAACTAGGTTTACATCAGTCTATTTATAGCTTGTAATCTGGACTGAATTGGGCTTCAAAAACGCAGCAATTAGGCTGCTCACAAATCTACAAAATTAACTCCAATAAAATAGGTCTTCAATCCAAAGTTTCCTATTATGTCTCCATAATTAGAAACAGCAGCAAATCCGAAAACCAACAAGTAACCCTAATCCAAAAATGCTTTGGATGCCACATAGGATAACCAAATATTCACAGAATATTCAGTTACAAATCATAGTAACAGAATCTGCATTAAAAACTGACTTCACAACGCGATGTCCTATGAGCTGCCATGGAACATCTTCATACGACATGTTGAACAAAGAGTAATGAAACATATTTTTAGACATCTTCATTCAACATCTGCTCCTACATGAGTTTTAGCAAAATAATGCCAACCATAAAACCAAGGAAATAACATTTCTGCTATCTCGAGCATTGTTTGAGGACAAGCAATGAGCTAAGTTTGGGGTTGTGATCGGTCACCATTTCTACTTTGCTTTTGTCACTTATTCGGCATTTTAACCATGAATCGGTAATATTTTGTTTAGTCTTTTTATTGTTTTTCGAGTGAATTTTACTTTTCTTATTTCATTCTCGCAATTTATGATTTCTAGTTTTATTTCAATTTTGTTGCATTTATGCGTTGTTTTGTTAGTTTTGATGATTTCAGGTCTATACGGAAAAGCCCAAAGGACTCACGCGAAGAAAATGTAAGTTCCAGGAATTTGAAAGAGTTTTTGGAAGGGAAATAGTGGCCTAACACGGCCACCCGTGTCACCTGACACGAGTGCCCGTGTCATTAAGTCTGGGGCATTAAACCTTTTTATCAGAGTGCTAGGTGTAGCGAGCGAAACTGGACGTGTTTCTTAAGCACTGCCGCTCTTTTGGGGGTACTACAGGTCGATTCATTTTTTATCCTATTGAGCTGACTAAGGAAGGGAAATAGATTTCTCCAATTAACCCTGCTTGCATACCGAGTTTAAACAGCGGTCTGTTAGGTTATGGATGCGATATGGAAGTGGGGCCTCTTTCTTCTTTCTTTGTTTATAACGGGACACCGGGAATGTTCATGGGTAGGGGGTTAGGACTGATACTTTTCGATTGATGCATGTGGGTATGGGATTGTGGGTTTTTGTTGAGTGTGCTCGCTAAGATTTTTCTTTCAATCTTATGCCTACGTATTCCCGTTTACCGAAACAGGGAAATCAGAGCGATCGTAGTTCCTCCTATTCTATGGGAGGAAATGGTGTTTTGGTGTCTTGTTCAAAGCCCAAGACGTGAAGCTAAAGGTGGTTTGTATCTTGTTCAAAGCCCAAGATGTGAAGCTGGATGATTTATTTGTATCTTGTTCAAAGTCTAAGATGTGAAGCTAAAAGTTTCATCTTTAGAGAGAATTTGTCAGCTCTAAATAGGGGTTTGTTTGTCATAACTGTTGGGTGACTGGTTATAAAGGAGGATTACTTTAACGAGACATGTGAATCCGGTAATGCCATAATTTCCTTTATGGGGGTTTTAACCTGAAGGAGAAGATTTTAACTCAGTGTAGAACAATGCCATCTTTCCTTAGGAATTTCTCATGCTAAAAGAGGGACAGTGGCATGGATGTAGATGATCCAGAGGCTTGCTGCTTACAGCAATTAGATGAAGGGAAAGGAGTTGTTGATGTTTGTATACTGTGAACGAGGCACAACTTTGATGCTAAAAGGTTGATTGGTTCAACCGGGGTTTCCTTATACAAAGCCTAAAAGGAGCCTATCGACCCAACAAGAGGGTGATTTTTGTGTGTCTCGTACGAAGCCCGAGAGAGAGGCTAAAAGGGTTGACTCTACAAGAGAATCTTTTATATGTGTCTTGTACGAAGTAAAAGACGGAGGCTAAAGGTTGGACTCAATAAGAGAGTCTTTAATACTCAACAAGAGAGTGTTTTGTATCTCGTACAAAGTCCGAGATGGAGGATGAAGGTAGGACTCAACAAGAGAGTCTTTTATACTCAACAAGAGAGTCTTTTATAGATGTGTCTTGTACGAAGCCCAAGGCGGAGGCTATAGATTGACTCAACAAGAGAGTCTTTTATACTCAACAAGAGAGTGTTTTTGTATCTCGTACGAAGCCCGAGATGGAGGCTAAATGTTGACTCAACAAGAGAGTCTTTTATACTCAACAAGAGAGTGTTTTTGTATCTCGTACGAAACCCGAGATGGAGGCTAAAGGTCGACTCAACTAGAGAGTCCGAAAAGGTTAACTCCGCTGGGGAGAATCATTGTACAAAGCCCAAGAGGAGGCTAGGGCTACTGTTTCAGTTGAGTGACAGGTCCAGTATGCTAATTTAAAGCGAAAATCAGTTCTTATATGAGTACTATCTGCACTCAGGGATTTGATTCGAGGATCAGGGTTATTTCCTGTTCTTTAAGGAAATGGGAAATCCAAAGGTTATTGAGAATGTCCGAGTCTACGGGTTTCATCTCCTAGTTTTGAAAGGAACTTGAGAATGTCTTCGAGACTCAAGGGAATTAGACTGTCCAAGTCTAGAGTTTTATCTTTTGTACTATGCTTTAAGAAACAGTAGTAGGATCTAGACTCTTTGAAAGATTATTCTATTAGGATGACTAATTTCTGTTCCGATACCTCTAGGAGGTCGTCGGGACAATTTGTACGAAGCGCAAGAGGAGGATAGAAACTTTTAAGAAGCCGAGGGACAATTTGTACGAAGCCCAAGAGGAGGCTATCATTCCCGGAGGAAGAAATCATTTATACGAAGTCTAAGAGGAGGCTGTGAATACTTCTAAGAAGCCGACGGGTCCTTGTACAATACCCAAGAGGAGGCGGGGATGCTTTTAAGAAGCCTGTGGGTCCCCAAACCCCGAGAAATTCAAGACAGGCTATTCACAGAGAATAGATCAAGCCAGGAAAGTTCGAGAATTTGGAAGAAACTCAAGAGATTCCATTCACAGAGAAAAGATCATCCCTGGGGAATAGAGTTTCTTTGACGATTTCTAAAGGTGACAGTCTGTGAAAGGGTTCACCGAGAATGCTGCCTTTCACGTCTCCATATTGTTTAACCCCAAGAGGAGGGAAGACTGTATCTGGTAATCCTATGGGGATATAGTTTTGTCTATTTAAGAGTAATCAATAGGGCTTAGTGCTAAACGTAGTTGCCAGGGAAACTCTAAATATCTATACTATTATTACACAGTCGATATAAGTTTATGAAAGAAGACTTACAGTGAAACAGCCCCACAATACAGTTATATGTATATGAAAGCGGATAAAGAAAGCATATAACCACTTACTCGGTAGTAGAGCTTCCATGCTGTTTGGTTAGTTGTTCAACAAAGAAAGATTGAAAATAACAGTATATTCAAGATCAAAGGAGAAGGTGCTTTGAAATGAAAAATTGGGGCTTACAGCTCAAGGAGAGGCCCAAGGTTTTTATCTGTGATCGTACTGTCGTTTTGTACAGAGGGACTTATACAAGTGATTGAGGCCCAAGAAGGTTTTTTGTACAAAGGGATGGGTCTTACACTCTCTCAAGAGGCCCAAAAGTTTTAAAGAAAAAGAGTGGGAGCTTATAACACGAGGGTAGTCCCATATGATTTTTCGTTTGAAATGGCGATCGCGCGGAGATTTTTGAAAATGTAGTAGGTCTTATACAATGACTGAGGCCCAAAATGGTTTGGTTTTCAAAGGGGGTTGGATCTTACACTCTAATAGAGGCCCAAGAGATTTTGAATGGGTCTTATAGCTCGAGGAGGGGCCCAGATGGTTTATTTTTCAACGGACGATGATCGCGTCGAACTTTTTGAAATACAACGGGACTTATACAATAAGTGAGGCCCAAAATAGGTTTGTATTTACAAAGGATTGGGTCTTACACTCTATTAGAGGCCCATGAGTGTTTGAAAATGATTTGTGAGGGTGAAAATCAAAGAAACCCTAATTTGTATTCTTTTAAAAGTAAATATTAAAAGAAAATCAATGAAAAATACCAAATGAATTTGAATAAACCACTTGTGACTTTTTTTTAAGGTTTTAAAAATGAAGTTTTAATCATAAGAGATATTAAAACTCATTTGGTCTTGATTTTTCAAGATGAATGTTCATTTTAAAATG
This sequence comes from Lathyrus tuberosus, assembly GCA_022829125.1. Lineage (NCBI taxonomy): Eukaryota > Viridiplantae > Streptophyta > Magnoliopsida > Fabales > Fabaceae > Lathyrus > Lathyrus tuberosus. Next base: position 2,799,860 of record JALAZF010000298.1, on the reverse strand, counting down.
TTTAAAAACAAATAAAAATGAATTTATTCACAAAAATACTAATAATATTAAATAAATAATATAAACTTAATTTTTTTGTGGAATAAAATATTTCAACATTTTTGTGATTTTTGGCAAAAAGAACCAATAAAAAATAATTAAAATTGAAAGAGTTATTAATTTTCCAATTAATTAATAAAACATGAAAATATTGGAAAAAAATGACAAAATGTGAAAAAAACACAAAATGGCATGGGTGGGGTTTGAACCCACGACCTCAAGGTCACAAGGTGCGCACCTTACCACTGGGGTGGTGATACATCCATTATTTTGAGTGAAAACACAAATATACAAGTCATGCCTTGGTTTTAGGCCTGGCCCAAGGCAAGGCAAGGCAAGTTTTGGCTCAGAAACGTGAAGGTCATAACTTTCTCAATTCTTAATGGTTTGAGACAAAATTTATATGCATCTGGACCAGAATTTCACAAGGAATCCAATGGTGGTGGTAGTTTTTTCAGATCACACTCCCTCCTCAAAACCCGATAGTGGTTTTTAAAAAGGCCTATAATTGCATTTTCTATGCTATACTTTGATACAGGCATGAATTACATGATCAATTGATTCAAACATAACATATATAACATGTATGAGGTGTGCATGATCAGTGGACTTCAAAGCATTGCATATTTTGGAAAGTTAAAGTCATGAGGCATACCTCTTTTTGAGCTTTTTGGAGTTTTTGTTCAATCTGTCAAGCCTCTTGTTCCAGAAATGATTTGATGCTTTAGACACACTCAAATGATCCCTTAGAAGCTTTTAGGATGATTGGAATCAGCTGGTACCTGCAAAAACACAAACTAGACCTTTCTTGCAAAAGGGGTTAAAAGTGACCAAAATAGCAACTCTCTCAAATGGTGTCCAGATGTGTGGCACCATTTGGGACAGTTCAAGGATGATATTTGGAGTGTGTTTGAGGTTTTATCTAGTTTGGAAAGTGACTGAATCAAGACATGGCTTGAAAAATGCACAAAAAGCCTATTTTGAGGTTTTGAGAGGTGACTTTGTGATTTTTTAGTTACAGGTCACTTGTGAGAGTTTGGATCACCTACATATGATGTTTATGAGGTGTGTGTGTGTGATTGGTTTGATTGAAAAAGCTCTCAAACTCAAAAACTCAGAGTTACCTTGCTAAAGAAGGCATTTTTGCCAAGAGAAAGGGTTTTTTAGGAAAGCATCTGTTTGATGGCTTTGGTGTACTCAAACTGAGCACAAATGAGTTCTATTTATAGTAGAGCAAGTTTTTTTTGGGATCAATAGTGAATGGCAACTGCAGCAGAGGTTTGGCCAATGTTGGCAAATGAAAATCCAAGTCTCCTCTAGCCATTGACTAGAGGTTAGAGCACAGAGCTTTGGTTCCCTACTTGTTGGAGGAATCTTGACTGAATTCAGTTGCAAATGTGTCAGTCCATGCCACCTCTAAGCATCTATTAAATGCTCCAATCCAAAATTGGAGTCTTGTCCCTCTTTTAGGCAATTCTAGGTTTGGCATGCTACTTCTTGTTCCAAGGACTTTGGAGGCTTGGCTCAGTGATTGTCCCCTTTAGATTTGATCATCAGATGCGTCCAAGATGATGACAAGGGTTGAAATTGGCTGATTTTGGCAAATCGACCAAAAATGCAAAATTCTACCTTGCCTTGGCAGTTTTCAGCAAGGCATTTTGTCACTACCATAACTCTTAGCTCAAATTGAATTTGGTGATGTTCTTGGCCATTTTTGAAAGCCCTTATATGATACAACAACTGTTTGATCATATTTGGTTTTGATACTTTTTTGATCCAAGTGAAAAATGTCTCTACATTTGGAAAAAAGTGAAGGCAGATTCTGACTTAGTGAAAATTTCACTAAGTGTTGGAAAAAAGTGACATTTTCACTTTTTGTGATTTTGATCAATCCATAACTCAAAATCCATGAAGAATTGGAATGAGGTCTAGTTGAAGTTTTTGTAGAGGGCCATGAGATCTACAAATCATGCTTTGGATGGGGAGAAATGGTTTTGTGGTTTAGGAGTTATGATCCTCCAAAGTTGGTACCCTTGCCACTTTGTTCATAACTTAGAAAATTTTCTAAGTTTTTATGGTTACCCCTTTTACAAGTTATCCCACTTTCTTTGATTTTTCTTGATGAATGATGATTCAAATCATACATTAACATCATTTTAGGGTTAAAAAACCATTTTTTAGAAAAATCTCAAAAAGTCAAAGTTGACTTTTGTGCACAGTTGACTTTTTATCCGATGAATTCCAAACTGTGCAATCCTTTAGGAAATCAAGTGCTTGACCTAAATCAAACTTGATGGACATGTTCCATGGGTGTTATAGGGTGTATTGAATCATGTCTTAGGGTTTGGGAGCATGTCCTGGTCAAAAGTCAAAGTTATGGTTGATTTTTCTCGCGAAACCCTAACTGTGGTTCCGATGAAATTGAGACTTATTGCTCAAGCTTCCTGGATCAATCCATTGTTGTAAATGGATCAATATAGTGTATTAGAGACACTCAAATCCTCCCTTGAGGTCTTGGCTCATGTTTTGTCCCAAAAGTCAACTTAGGGGTGAATTAGGTCAAGAAACACTAATTCCTGATTTTTGATGAATGCATCCCCTGAGGCTAGATTGACTTGGTGCTTGGGTCCATGAGGTTCCATGGAGTATATTAGGTTATGCTTTGAAGCATTGGCTCATTCCCAGAAGTAAAATTTCCAACTGGAGGCCCTGGTCGACCAAAACCCTAATTTGGTGACACTAGCGATCTTGAGGCTTGATCCACCTAGAAGGGAGCATCCTGGTGCTTAATCCTTGCTGTGGGATTCCTCTTGATCCATTGTGGATGTTTGAGAGGCTACACAAGTTGAAGATCATGTCATTCCTTGATTGATCCTTTGTCTAAGAACTCAGAGAGGGATTGAAACCCTAATTTTGATTTTAGTGGATGTTCACCCATCTTCGGGGAGACTGATGAAGCATAATGATACACCCATATTATGATCATGATTTGCACAATGATGGGAATCTTAGTGGTCAAAATTTGGGGTATGACAGATGCCCCTATTTAAACTTCTTGGACCTGAAGGTGGGAATGACGAAGGTGTTCGGGCATTCGGGGTGCAAGAGGATTAAATATCGGAATACCCGAAATTTTGATGGTGGTTATGAATGGTAGCTTACACATTCATCTTCTTTTGCTAAGCAATGACGCTTAGAAAAGGTAAACTTCCCCTCGATCCTGGTTTCCTACCAAGGAACTGGTCTTAGTTTCTGAAATAATCTTCCCCTCGATCCTGGTTTCCTACCAAGGAACTGGTCTTAGTTTTTGAAATAAACTTCCCCTCGATCCTGGTTTCCTACCAAGGAACTGGTCTTAGTTTCTGAAATAAACTTCCCCTCGATCCTGGTTTCATACCAAGGAACTGGTCTTAGTTTCTAAAATAAACTTCCCCTCGATCTTGGTTTCCTACCAAGGAACTGGTCTCAGTTTCTTTTGTCAATAAACTTTATTGACAAGGGACGCTATTCGTAGCGGTTTTCCTCAAACTTCTCGCTAAATTTTCCTGGGGAGATGCCATTTAATGGGAAAAAGAATGACGTCAGACTTGCTGGGGAACCCAATCGTCTGAGTTGTAGAGGTGCACAAACTTCTCTATTGGAGACGCCATTTGTTTCTACTGGGGAAAGCGAGTTTCTTGAGAGACTGCTTTCGCTTGGGGTCTTACATCATACTTTTCTCGGGGTCTTCCCAGAGAAATGCCATATGATGGGATCCAATTTTGAGGTGCCGATGACCTTTTCATCAGTGGTTTTTCGGAGAAAAACCGCCATACCGCCAGATCTCTGATTAAGAGGCTTTCTCTGGGGATTTTCCTTAATCCGGGAAAGCGAAAATATAATCTTCAATGGCGAAGAGTGACATCGGTTAAAGGTTCTCTGGTCTTTCAGAGGTTCAAGTTATCAAAGTGGTCAAGGACTCAACTTCAATCTAGAAATTAACTGGAGGAGAGATTTTTCAAACTCAACATTTCCTAATCGAGGAAAGAACTGACAACTCGACCGAGAAGACAGCTATCACTAGGGATAAGACTGACTGGAGCGATAATGATGCAATATGAATGAGAATGCAAATAGAATGCATGATGTATCTATGTATATGCTGACAAAACTGACGCGACATACAGACTAAAAGATGAACATGACGAGATACTCGGCCATCGCGGGGCGAAGTCGTACCGTTGATCCAAAAGTAGCAATTCTGCCTTGCTTAGGAGAGTCAATCCCTGCGGGGAATATCATTGGTCGGGCTTAGGAGATAAGAACTCAGCCGAGGGTATCAGATGAAACATGGTCTCTGACACAGTTGATCCTTCGTCCAGGCGTACTGATTTAGAAGGAGTACTTTGATTCTGCACTTTGAAGCTCGATTACTTCTGGAAAAGCGATCGACGTTCTTTCGATGTTCAACAGTCAAAAGAAAATGCCATCTTCATTTTAAAAGCAGAAAAAGTTTTACAAGTAAATTCGTTTTTTTTTTATTTCAAGAAACGTTGATCATGTAAAAATGTCGTTCTGTAAAGCTAAAACAAATAAGAATTATAAACAAAAGCACAAGGGCTCAAATTTTATTGATAGGATGGAAATCAGCTAAGTGCGTGATTCCATAGAGTATTTACAAAGTTAGAAAATGGTAATTTACAGGGAAAAGGGCTACATTGAAACATGACAACCGCTATCCTTCTACAAACTTTGAATTCTGGACATCATGAGCTTCTATCGAAGATGACCTTGACTGGCGCTTTCTGATGGACGACGTAACTGCCGCTGAGGGATTTGCCCCTTTGTTGAACATAGTTACTTTCCATTATCTCTAATTTTGCCTGGATTGTACTTTGAGATTTCCAATCCACCGGGATGATTTTTTTTATCATGTCTCTAATTTTTGTCTGGATCGCCCTTTCAGGGTTTCAATCCACCGAGACATTTTTTTTAGGCGAAGTATTTCTTGACTACATCAACATTTGTGGGGTAGGCAAATTCCTCTCCGACCATAGTTGCAAGTCTCAAGGCGCCTCCTGAGAAAGCTTTCTTGACCACATTGGGGCCATCATAATTTGGAGTCCACTTGCCCCGAGAATCAGTGAGAAATGATTGTATTTTCTTGAGCACGAGATCTCCTTTCCTGAAGATGCGAGGTCGGACCTTTTTGTCGAACGCCTTCTTCATTCTCTGTTGATACAACTGACCATGGCATAGTGTCATTATTCTCTTTTCTTCGATCAGATTGAGTTCGTCGTGTCGACTTTGACACCATTCAGCCTCTGTAAGCTTAGTTTCCATCAATACCCGGATTGATGGGATCTCTACTTCTATGGGGAGCACTTCTTCCATGCCATATACTAGAGAGAAAGGGGTTGCCCCTGTTGAAGTGCGGACAGATGTACGATAACCGTGAAGAGCAAAGGGTAGCATCTCGTACCAATCTTTGTAGGTTACAACCATCTTCTAAACAATCTTCTTGATGTTCTTGTTAGCCGCTTCTACCGCTCCGTTCATCTTAGGTCGGTAGGGAGATGAGTTATGGTGTTCGATCTTGAACTCAGCACACAACTCTTTCATCATCTTATTGTTCAAGTTAGATCCATTACCAGTAATGATCTGGCTCGGAACACCATAACGGCAGATGATATTGTTTTTGATAAATCGGACCACCACTTGTCGGGTTACATTAGCGTACGACGCTGCTTTGACCCACTTGGTGAAGTAGTCAATGGCGACCAGAATGAACCGATGTCCGTTTGAAGCCTTAGGCTTAATCATGCCAATCATGTCGATTCCCCATATGGAAAAAGGCCAAGGGGAAGAGAGAACTTTGAGATGCGCTGACGGTACATGGATTTTGTCAGAGTATATCTGACACTTGTGACACCTCCTCATGTACTTGTGGCAGTCGGATTCCATGGTCAACCAATAGTACCCTGCTCTTAGAATTTTTCTCGCCATTGTGTGTCCATTGGCATGAGTGCCAAAGGATCCTTCGTGAATTTCTTTCATAAGCATGTTTGCTTCTGGTCTGTCTACACATCGGAGCAAGACCATGTCAAAATTTCTCTTATAGAGGGTATCGCCGCTCAGACAGAAACTGCCTGCCAGCCTTCTGAGGGTTTTCCTGTCCTTCCTTAGTTCCCCAGGTGGGTACTCTTGTTTATGAAGGAGGCACTTAATATCATGATACCAAGGTTTATCGTCTATGACTGCTTCAATCGTGAAGATGTAAGCAGGCCGTTCAAGGCGCACTATGTCGATCTTAGGTATGCCATTGCTTTGACCTACACTAATCATGGATGAGAGAGTGGCTAAAGCGTCAGCCGTGTGATTCTCATTACGAGGGATGTGATGAAACTCAATTATGTTGAAGAAAGGTAACAACCTTCTTGCATAATCTTTGTAAGGAATCAATCCTGATTGGTATGTGTTCCAATCCCCTTTGATCTGATTGACAACCAAAGCTGAGTTGCCATATACGTCCAAGTTCTTGATCCTTAAGTAGATCGCTTCTTCGAGACCCATAATACAAGCTTCGTATTCATCCTCATTGTTTGTTCACTTAAACGTAAGTCTGGCAGTGAAAGGAAGGTGGGTACCCTGAGGTGTTATGATAATTGCCCCAATTCCATTTCCGTAATGATTGACAGCTCCATCAAAAATAAGTCCCCATTGGGAATCTAGTTCTGGCCCTTCACTGGCTAGCAGTTCATCGCAGTCTTTCATTTTTAGATACACGACATCTTCGTCTGGGAAGTCAAACCCGATTGATTCTTGATCGTCAATCGGTTGATGAGCCAAATAATCGGCTAAAACACTCCCCTTAACGGCTTTCTGAGCGTGGTACTCTATGTCATATTCTGATAGCAACATCTGCCAACGGGAAATCCTTCCTGTGAGAGCAGGTTTTTCAAAGACGTACTTGATTGGATCCATTTCGGAGATTAACCAAGTAGTGTGACGAATCATGTACTGGCGCAGACGTTTGGCTGCCCAAGCCAAAGCGCAACAAGTTTTCTCGAGCATCGTGTACCGAGTTACGCAGTCGGTGAATTTCTTACTCAGATAGTAGATGGCAGACTCCTTCCTTTTGGTTTCGTCTTTTGGCCAAGTACAGAGCCCATGGAGTCTTCCAGGACGGTGAGGTAGATAATCAGCAGCCTTCCTGCCACTAGAGGTGATAAAATCGGAGGGTTCAACAGGTATTCCTTAATACTATCGAAGGCGGTTTGGCAATCTTCTGTCCAAATGCAGTCCTGATTATTTTTGAGTAATTTGAAAATCGGCGCACATGTCGCGGTCATGAGGAATATAAATCTGGAGATGTAGTTCAAACGTCCCAGGAATCCCCTAACTTGTTTTTTAGTTTTCGGGGAAGGCATTTCTTGAATGGCCTTGACTTTGTCAAGATCAACCTCAATTCCTTTCTGGCTGACGATGAACCCTAAGAGTTTCCCTGAACGGACACCAAAGGTTCACTTGTTGGGATTTAAGCGGTGTTTGTACTTTCTCAATCGCTCGAATAGTTTTGACAAGTGGGTCACGTGCTCCTCTTCTGTCTTAGATTTTGCAATCATATCATCGACATATACCTCGATTTCCTTCTGTCTTAGGTTTTGATACTTTTTTGATCCAAGTGAAAAATGTCTCTACATTTGGAAAAAAGTGAAGGCAGATTCTGACTTAGTGAAAATTTCACTAAGTGTTGGAAAAAAGTGACATTTTCACTTTTTGTGATTTTGATCAATCCATAACTCAAAATCCATGAAGAATTGGAATGAGGTCTAGTTGAAGTTTTTGTAGAGGGCCATGAGATCTACAAATCATGCTTTGGATGGGGAGAAATGGTTTTGTGGTTTAGGAGTTATGATCCTCTAAAGTTGGTACCCTTGCCACTTTGTTCATAACTTAGAAAATTTTCTAAGTTTTTATGGTTACCCCTTTTACAAGTTATCCCACTTTCTTTGATTTTTCTTGATGAATGATGATTCAAATCATACATTAACATCATTTTAGGGTTAAAAAACCATATTTGTGAAAAATCTCAAAAAGTCAAAGTTGACTTTTGTGCACAGTTGACTTTTTATCCGATGAATTTCAAATTGTGCAATCCTTTAGGAAATCAAGTCCTTGACCTAAATCAAACTTGATGGACATGTTCCATGGGTGTTATAGGGTGTATTGAATCATGTCTTAGGGTTTGGGAGCATGTCCTGGTCAAAAGTCAAAGTTACAGTTGACTTTTCTCGCGAAACCCTAACTGTGGTTCAGATGAAATTGAGACTTGTTGCTCAAGCTTCCTGGATCAATCCATTGATGCAAATGGATCAATGTGGTGTATTAGATACACTCAAATCCTCTCTTGAGGTCTTGGCTCATGTTTTTCCCAAAAGTCAACATAGGGGTGAATTAGGTCAAGAAACCCTAATTCCTGATTTTTGATGAATTCATCCCCTAAGGCTAGATTAACTTGGTGCTTGGGTCCATGAGGTTCCATGGAGTATATTAGGTTATGCTTTGAAGCATTGGCTCATGCCTGGTCGACCAAAACTCTAATTTGGTGACACTGGCGATCTTGAGGCTTGATCCACCTAGAAGGGAGCATCCTGGTGCTTAATCCTTGCTGTGGGAGTCCTCTTGATCCATTGTGGATGTTTGAGAGGCTAGACAAGTTGAAGATCATGTCATTCCTTGATTGATCCTTTGTCTAAGAACTCAGAGAGGGATTGAAACCCTAATTTTGATTGTAGTGGATGTTCACCCATCTTCAGGGAGACTGATGAAGCATAATGATACACCCATATTGTGATCATGATTTGCACAATAATGGGAATCTTAGTGGTTAAAATTTGGGGTATGTCAATAGGGGGCCAATGTAACACCCCAATTCCCATCGCGAATAAATAATATATAAATAAATCAGAGTAGATAAAAATTTACTTTTTTCCGACAGAAACAAGGATGCCACAACAGTAGAAAGAAAACACAATCCCTGCTCATAAATTTTGATACATAACACAACTGGAATAACCTCAAAGGGAAACTTTTTCCATATAAAAGGAAAGCTCAATTATGGAATAAAGCGGAAAGATCCATAACTGACTTGTTTTACAAAATAAATTGTTTTATAACATCAAATATTTCATACAAGGTTAATACAAAATATATTCAACAAACGTATACATATATATATATATATATATATATATATATATATATATATATATATATATATCACAAAAGCGTTTCCCCGACTCCCATGCTACGTATCAGAGCAGACAGACCAACAAAAGAATGGAGAACTAATCTTCTCAAAAGCCTCCAAGACACTAATCTGCAATTTCCTCATAGAGCAATAAACCACAGCAGAAGGGTGAGAAATAACAACTAAACCAAGATTGCATAATAATATGCAAACACCTATAAATTCACATGCATAGTTATTCTCACCACAAGCATCACACGCTAATACATATAACATGCCACAAATACATAACATATATCGATTATACTAACATAATCACATATTCTCACATAATGTATTCCAAAGTCATCACCTATGGAAACACACCACCACACCACAGATATTCACATATAACATACCATAGAGAATTAATACCATCAGTGTAACTCACCACGTCTCCACAAAACCTAGCACATAGCTATACATAAAACATATCATCAACAACCAATGCATTTATCACATATGCACATCCATTTACCAATTCAAACATAAATCTCAATACACACTCAATCAATTCATGATTTTCCACACATAATCAATCCATTCATGATTTTTCACACATAATCAATCCATTCATGATTTATGCAAATGCAAAGAGACCAACACAACGACTCTATGCAAATGCGGTACCATGCATCCATCAATCTCATCACTAGTTCACTCAGGAACTATTGGAACCATCGCTTGTTACTTAGGATTACTCATGTAACACCCCGTCGGGCAAACGATGTTCCCCGTCGCTTTAGGTCCTCTTATTTTTTTAAGGCACACGACGTTTATGGATCGCTTTAGGTCCTCTTTGTATAAGGCACACGATCGTCTATAATCATCGCTTTAGGTCCTCTTATTTTTTTAAGGCACACGATGTTATAGCGATTCCCCCTGGAATCGTTTCGTCGCTCACAGCCACTAGGGCACACGACATCACAAGATGCATACCATGATGCTTGGCATACAAGGACTCATGACAATCAAATGCATCTTCACACATATATGCAACCATAATCATGCATTTACAACCAAACACAACACATTGCATTTACTTGCCCTTAGGCCACAAACCATCATCACAACATGTCATCACATGCATTCACATCACATAACATCACACAAGTCATACAATATCCGTATCAAAAGCACATTGCATGATACACATCAATTACACGCAATTAATACGGTAAAAGTCGACAAAACGATACTATTCCAAATTCCCGACATAATTAAATCGGCCAACAATCTCGAAATCATTTTAATAAGAAAGAACATTTCATTAGCTTTCCAACGATATAAAGAACGTTCAAACGGATAAACGGATCAAAAGTTACGGACTTAACAAGAAAAGTAATCGCGAAAAGAGAACATTATGCACCCTTGCTGGCCATACGCGTATTGCCCTGAGCCATACGCGTATTGCCTACTTTCCTTCCTTGCCATACGCGTATTTCCCTAACCAATACGCGTATTGCCCTACCCCATACGCGTATGGGCAGCGAAACCCAGAATTTTTCCTGCTGCGTTGCTGTTACGAATTTTCACCCAAAAATCCCATTTTTCATCCCCAAATCAATTTTTAACCGCAAAACAAGTACCAGCCATTGTTCCTAAACACAGTGTAATCATACAACGCGATTTATATCGATTTCTATCAATTATTCATCAATTTATCATAAGGAAAACATTGTAAAAACAACCAAAACATATACACAAACAACACATATACATATACAAGCAAGATATAATTGAAACTTCTCACCCTTACCCGATTAATCGTGCTTGAAATGGAGCTTTCCCCGAGTTTTCCTCTTTCTCCTCTTTTTCCTCTTCTCTCTTTTCTTTCTTCTCCTTTTCTTTCTCTTCCTTTCTTTTTCTCTCGTTTCTTTTTCTTTCTTTCTAATACTAACAAATATCTAACCCCTAAAAAGACCAAAATACCCCTACACTCAAATATCTCGCAAACGCTCTCAAAACGCGAAAAAACATAAACATACCGATGAAATATATTTCGGGAAATCAAAGTTGAAAAGAAATAATAATTTAATGCAAATATTTTATCTATCAGAGAAATTAACCAATTAGCTCAATTAGCAGGTAAAATACAATAAATTCACACATTTCACAACGTTCACATAAATGAAATAAATAAATACAATTAAACAAATCGGGGCGCTACAGCCAACACGGCCGCCCAAGTCAGTGACACGGCCCGTGTTGGTTGTGATGTGTCATCTTCTAATTTTCTTGAATTTTTTACTTTTGTGATCCTTGAGGGTATTTTGGGTATTTCCTTACTATTTTGTTGGACCTGGAAGTATTTTAGACGTGCTTTGACAAGAAAGAGGGGACTTTTGGAGTGGAGAAAATATTACGATCAAGATTGGAGCGATCAAGTGAAGTCGTGAACAGAAGATTTTCATGCGCCTTCGCAATTGATGATTAAAGTAACCACATATCTTGTAATGTTTAATCTTATTATTATTGTTGTTTCTCTGAATACTATGAGTAGCTAAACCCCCCAATGCTAAGGGGTGTCCCTGAATTGCTTTTGTAATGATATTGATTTTCTTTGTTTAATGACATAAGTGCTTTTTTATAATCAATTTTTATTGTATAATGTGCTTAATGCTTTTTCTATCGGATAAATAGAATTTGATTTATGGTTAACTTTTAGGTTGGACAAAATTTTGTTAACACCTTTTTGTGCAAATACTGTTTTAGTAGATATTACCTAAGACTAGGAATACCCTGTTACACTTGGAACACTGTTGACATTATAATGCTTGATTTCAAACGTAATTATCTACAGACATGGTAATTAGGTTATGAAATCAAAGGTTTTCTCACTAAGGACTTAAGAGTAAACAATTTACAGTCAAGAAATCGATTAGTTTAAGCCATGTCTCTGAAATAAGGATTAAGGTTATTACAAGGCAATTGATACACTGTAACCTAGCATGCTTCTCATATTTGTTTAAAACTCAATTTTATTACTCTGTTTGAATTTACTTTTACGAAATTACTATTTTCAAAACAATTACCAAACCCCCAATTACTTTTTGTTCAATTGAATTATTATAGAGCTTGTATTTCCTACGCAGCCCTCGAGATTGATACTGAGGATAAAACTCATATTTTAACTACAATCAGCAAAAATAGCACACTTGCTATTTTTTCGATCAGCTATTATTGACACGGGTGCAACACATTCATATGTTTTGCTTGATTGTACTGAGAGGTTGGGTTTGAAATTGACTTATATCGTTGGAAGTATGTTGATACCCCAGTTTTAGTTCCGGTAACCACTTTGTGGGTTTGTTTTAATTCTCCACTTTCTATTTTCGGTAAGAATTTTGGGGTGGATTTGTCTGTCTACCTTTGAGAAATCTTTATGTTATCCTTGGAATGAACTAGTTAGAGTTCAATTGTGTTCATATCAACTATTATGACAAGATGGTGTCATTTCCAGAGTTTGATGCAAGTGATGAGTTGTTTATGCTAAGAACATAGACGAGTTAGTGAAGGATGAGGCGGAAGTGTTTATGTTGCTAACTTCTATAAAGGCCAAAAGCAAAGCTGGGATTAGTGAGTTGCCTATGGTGTGTGAGTTTCTGGAAGTGTTTCCATATGATATTAGTGAATTTCTGCCGGAGCACGAGAAGGAGTTTGCTATAGACTTAGTACCTGGTACTAGTCCGATGTCAATGTCTTCTTATAGGATGTCTACTTCAAAGTTGAATGAGTTGAAGAAGTGGTTGGAAGAGTTACTTGATAAGATGTTTGTTCGGCTGACTGTTTCATTGTGGGGAGCGCCAGTATTGTTAGTGAAGAAGAGGGATGGTAGAATGAGGTTGTGCGTTGATTATCGACTACGGAATAAGACAACTATCAATAACATGTATCCAGTTCTAGAATTGATGATTTGATGGATCATTTGGTAGGTGATTATGTGTTTAGCAAGATTGGTTTAAGCTTGGGTTATCATCAAATTCATGTGAAGTAAGAAGATATTCTGAAGACTACATTCAGGACAAGGTGTGGTCATTACGAGTATTCAGTAATGTCGTTTGGAGTATCTAATGCGCCTGGCGTGTTCAGGGAGTAAATGAACAAAATATTACATTCGTATTTAGATTAGTTTGCGGTGGTGTCTGTTAGAACAAGATTTTTTCATGACATGTATCCTTTGAGTTTTGATGATATCAAAGTATTAAAAGAACAATGGTGTTATCTAATATGTGTTCTAATTGTGAGGCACTTGAGAGAAGCTAAGTTATTGGCTTCTGGTGGCTCAGAATCTTAAGAACGTTCTTTAAGTAAAGACTGATAATATAGGTTTACGTAGACTCTGAAGCTGAATGCCTCAGCATAAGAAGAGCAATATATTTTCTCTAAGCTTATTGAATGTATCAGTTTCTGGTGATCATTCAGAACCAAAGATAAAGCATAATTTATATGTACTACAGAAAGCAAGCTACATTGTCAAATTTGCTGTCAGCTAGAGTCTGTGTTCACATGGCTCAAAAAGAGTTAACATGCTTTGCGAATATCTACTCTCAACGGATCTATAGTACAAGATCACAAGTAAGACGCAATGGTTAAACAAGTTACACAACGGATCAAGATCTTTTGGTGTATCTATATTCAACGTCTCTTGTACTATAGAGTAACAAAGACATGTGTACAAGTTATCTAATCCAATGGCTATTCCTCTGAAACTTCTATATAAGTAGCTGAAGATTCAACATAGATTTTAAATAAGGAAAAAGGAGAAAAAAAGAAGAAGAGCCAGGAAGGATAGAAGCATTCCTTGCTTATATCAAAATGGAAGAATAACAAGATCAACAATAGCAACACAATCGAGTATGCAAATTTTTGTTATATGTCGTAAATTGTACAAAGCCTTAAGATTTATTAAACATTGAGTATCTTAGAAATATTAAGTGTTGTGGACTTTGTTATGGTTATTTCCATGTACCTCTAATTAGGTATCAAGTGCACCTTGTTCTCTATTCTGCTAAACAAGTTGTTTAGTAGTTTAGATAAAGTCTCTTGCTATGTGCTTGAGCATCAAAGTCTCTTGCTGTAAAGCTTGATCCAAGTAAGTCTCCTGCTCTGTGCTAGAGTATTGAAGTATTAATTAATTTTTTATTGATCAGGAAAGTCTTGGACTGCAGGTCTAAGCAGAAGTCTTGGATTCGTGGAATCTAAGCAAAGAAGTCTGGTACCTAAAGGGTATGAGCATAAGTCTTGAATCCGTGGCATTTGAGAAGAAGTTTTGGATTCATGGAATCTAAGAAGGAAAGTCTTGGACTGAGGGTCTGAGCAAAATTCTTGAGCCTGAGGGGCTTGAGCAAGGAAGTCTTGAATCCGAGGGGTTTAAGTAGGAAATCTTGGGCTGAGGGTCTAAGTAGAGGAAGTCTCAGGGTGAGGGTCTGAGTAATAAAGTCTTGTGCTGAGGGCATAAGAAATTGTAATCATGATTTGATTATAGTGGAAAATCTCTTGTGCTACAAGGGACTAGACTACTCTCAGTTTGGGAGGAACCAGTATAAATCTCTGTGTGTTCTGTTGTTATTTATTTGCTTCTGTTATTATTCGGCTGCATTTAATTATCAGAATCTGAACAGTGGTTTAGAACATGAGATCTGTTTAAAAGCAAACTAAAGAAAATGAATAACACAATTCAACCCCCCTTCTTGTGTATTTTTCTCACCTTAAGTTGGCATCAAAGCATGGTCTGTGCATAACACTTAATAGTGGTGCAGATAAAGATCTGAAAGCTCCAATGGTTTGACTAAATTTTAGAAAACCATAATGTTGGAAGAGATGTTCCAACAAGAAGATTTATGCCACAGACCAGAGATGTCGAATGAAATGTCACAACATGAAGATTCAACATCATGACTGTCACAACAGGTTTTGTTTCTAAATCTGTTCCAAGATTCAAGGCGTGATTGGCAGTGGATCAAGGAAAGAAGATTGAAAGCCCAAGGAAGCAGAAGGCTATAAAAAGAAGACCAAGACCTAGGTAGAGGAGAGAGAAAACGACATAGACTTAGGAATCCTATTTTGTAAAGTATGGTTTAGGTTTTGAGAGTCGTAGGTTTCTCTTGTAAGTCTCCCTCTGTATCGATTTGATACATTGTGGTAGACATAGGTACTTGTACAGATTCAGAAACCCGTAGGTAATGAACCTTGTATTGTTCTTGGATGAAGCTTTTAAGCAAATCCAAGTTAACTTGTTAGTCAAGGATGCTTGACTGAACTTTGTATTGAATGGGGTGTCTTTCAATAGGATGATACAGTTATTGTAACTATTAGATAATTACATGTTGTGATTTAGGGAGTGAGATGGGTTTCTCATATCTAGGATGGAGTTCTTAGATAAAGTTTTCATTGGGTAGTGATAGGTAAACGCGGGTGTTTACTGTAAACTAGAGGTTGTTTACATAAAACTATACTACTGATAGTGGATTCTTCTTCCTGGCTTGGTATGCCCCCCAATGTAGGTGATTTGCACCGAACTGGGTTATTATATTCTATGTTGTTTATCATTCTGTAATTTACAATTCAGTTTTGGTTAACAATGTTGTAACAGATGTTGAAACATCTGTCGTTCTATAGTTTCTGATATTCTGGATATCAGTTTACTGTTCTGTTCCTTATTTACTAATTATGCAAAACAATGTCTTGACATACGTTAGGACATCTGTTTTCTGCTATGCCAGAATTTCAATTGGTATCAGATCAGGTATCCTGTCTGTTTCTGGATGAGATCTTGGGAGATACTTTTTGGCGCTCTAAATAATGAGGAGTTTTGGAGATCACATCATTCACTCAGACATACTCACGGGTATTAATGGATGCGATGAATGTTCTGGATCGAAGGCAACAACTTGGTGGTTGTTCATGTTTCTAAGGAGGTTCTACAACAAATGCAGGAGAAGTGGCTAGTTCTCTTGTTGGGGTGTCTTATATGATGTTCTGACATCTTATTAGGGAATGTTGAATTTGTTCCTTGGTGGGTCCGCTGCATATGCCTATGATGGAAGAACTCTGGTATTTAAGGGATTCTAGAGTTGTTACTGAAGAAAGATGGTGGAAGATCTCAATTGTTGGCTTCTATATTTGAAGATATCTGCATCTTTTTATTCCAAAGTCAGGGAGCGATGGAATGGAGAAAGTTGTTGGTAGATGTATGTGTGATACCCCAAATTTTGACCACAAGATTTCCCATCATTGTGAAAATCATCACCACAATATGGGTGTACCTTCATGCCTCACCAATCTCCTCAAAGATGGTTGAGCATTCACTATGATCAAGAATTAGGGTTTTCATCCCTCTCTGAGCATTTGGGCAAAAGATCAATCAAGAAATGACATGATCTTCAACTTGTCCAAACTCTCAAACACCCATAAAGGATCAAGAGGACTCCCAGATCAAGAATCAAGCACAAAGTTGCAGCATTCCAAGTGGATTGAGCTTCGAAACACCCGGTGTCACCAAATTAGGGTTTTTGTCGACTGAGGCATCCAGAGTGAAATTTTCATATGAGATTGAGCCAAGGCTTCAAAATATGACTCAATGTGCTCAAAATGACCCTAGGAGTCCCTTTGCAAAGTTAAAACACCCTCAGCGAATGCATTCCTCAAAAGTCAGGAATTAGGAAATCTCCGCGCCGAACCGCTCCGGAGCCAAAAGTCAAAACATGACTTTTTTGGCAAAAAAGATCCTTATGACTCATATTTTCATAAGATATGATTTATAATGTCATTTGAACAAGAATTGATCAAGAAATCATGATAACTTGTAAAAGGGGTAGCCTTGAAAAATTGAAAAAATTTCTAAGTTACTAAGTTTGGATGGTTTTGGTGCCAACTTCCAAGGGCCACAACTTTTGATCCAATCAGTCATTTTGAGTGATCCAAAGCCTGATTTATAGGTATTCCTACATTCTACAAAAGCTTCAACTACATGAAACTCTAATTCTTCATGGATTTTTGGTTATGAATGGATCAAAGTGGTGAAAAATCAAAGATTTAACACTTAGTACAAAACTGCCTAAGTTTCAGCCTTGAACCTCAATGTTCATGGGGATTTTTCAACTAAGTCCAGATAGTTTCAAGACAAACTATGACCACACATGAATTGTACCATATAAGGGCTTTTTAAAAAGTACATGAGCATTCCATAACTCCATTTGAGCAAGGAGATATGATCCTCCCAAGATGGCACTTTCCAACTGTCTTGTACAAGACAGATTTGTGCAATTTTGCTCGAATTGGCTAAGTTAGGCAATTATAAGCCTTGTCATACATTTGGACACCTCAGAGGATAACATCAAAGGTAAAAGATCTGATCCATAAGCCTCCCAAGTCCAAGGATCTACATGTAGCTATGTGTCACCTAAAAAGGCTAGAAATCTCAAAGACTCCAATTTTGTTTCAATACATTCAATGAATTCACAAGGTGGCAAGCATCAAGACATTGCTAACTGAATTGAGTCAAGCCTCATCTCTGAACCAAAGGACTCATCTCTCAACTAAAGAACTCATAGCCTGTGCCCTAACCTCAAGTAAATGGCTAGAGAAGACTTGAGATTCCTTTTGATCACCATTGGCCAAGGGACTGTCCAAGCCTCCATTCACTATTGATGCCAAAAAAACTTTTTGCACTATAAATAGACATCAATTGTGGTCAGTTTGAGTACACCAAAGCACAACAACACTTGCTTTCCTCAAAATCACTCTCATTATGCAGAAATGCCTTCTTTTGCAAGTCACCACTGAATTTTGAGTTAGAGAGCAATTCCACCACATCTTATGATCCAAACACATCCAATGTATCTTATATAAATTGTTCAAACACTCATCCTTGATCTGAAACACCAAAATCAGAAAGTCAACCTCCAAGACTTCAAATTTTCACTTTTCTGCATTTTACAAGCCATGTCTTGATTCAGTCACTTTCAAAACCAAACAAAGCTACAAACACACTCCAAATATCACCCTCAAACTGTCTCAACAAGTCTCCCTCAACTGTAACACCATTTGAGTGAGTTACCATTTTGGTCATTTTTGCTACTTTTGCAAGAAAGAGCCAATACTTGTTCCTGAGGATTCCAGCTGGTTTTGATCATTCTAAAAGCTTCTAAGGGATCAATCAAAGGTGTCTAAAGCATTGGATCACTTCTGGCACAAGTATCTTGAAAGATAGCACAAGGAGTTTCAAGAGGTAAGTACATGACAACTTGAACTCTCCAAATTATGCATTGCTTTAATGTCCATTGATCATAGACATCTCATACATATCATATGTGTTGTGTTTGAACCAATTCACCATGCTATTATTGCTTGTATGATGTGATTGCATAGAACTTGCAAATCTTGGTCTATTTTGAAACCACTATCGGGTTTTAAAATAGAAGCATCTTTAGAAAATTCTAAAAGCACCATTGGATTCCTCATGAAATTCTAGGCAAGATCCATCTAAAATTTGTCCAAATCCATGGAGAAATGAGGAAGTTAGAGCCTTCATGCTAGAGGCCTAAAATCAGGCCAGCCTTGGGCAAGGGCTAGGCCAGGCCTAAAACCTTGTCACCCATATATGTTTATGGGGTGGTTTTGATACAAGGATGTATCACCACCCCAGTGGTAGCGCGCATGTGTGTTTGGATGGGAGGTCGTGGGTTCAAGACCCACCCAGACCATTTTGCCATTTTCCCCTATTTTGCTATTTTTCAAATTTTTCATGGTTTTTATTAGGCAAAATATTTTTTTTGGTCCTTTAACTTTACCTCGGGGTTCATTTTGGTCCCTTAACTTTAAAAAGTGTCATTTTGGTCTCTTAACTATTTAAAACGTTCCATATTAGTCCTTTTCGTCTTATTAGCGATGGAAAAATTCAAAAATCAGTCGCTAAAATTCGTCGCTAATAAGACAAAAGGATAAAGAACCAAAATGAACCCCGAGGTAAAGATAAAGAACCAAAAAGGATATTTTGCCTTTTTATTAATTTATTCCAAAATTAATTTCTCTCTCAATTTTAATTATTTTTTATTGGTTCTTTTTTTGAAAATTCAAAAAAATATTAAAATATTTTATTCTACAAAAATTTCACAAAAATATTATTTATTTCACATATATGGTATTTTTGTAAAGAATTATGTTTTTATTTGTGTTTAGGCATTTAAAATATTTCTTTCACTTGATTTTTCAACTTCAAATGAATTTCAAGCTTTCATGTGATTAATCATGATTTTTAAAAATATTTTTCAAAATTGGCAACTTGTTTTTAAATATATTTGATATTTTATATCATTTTTTATTTAATTTCCTTTGAAAATTATATCTTTTAAATTCAAAATTAGGGTTTCCTCTAAATTTTGATTTTTTAAACTTCACATAAACACTTTTGGGCCTCTAATAGAGTGTAAAACCCAACCCTTGTCGTACAAAATATTTTTGGGCCTCACTCATTGTATAAGTCCCGATACGATTTTTAAAAACGACGGTGCGATCACTGTTATTCATTTGGGCCTCTCCCTGAGTTGTAAGCCCCATTCTTCTTTTATTCAAACACTTTGGGCCTCTAATAGAGTGTAAGACCCAACCCCCCTTTGTACAAAAACTTTTTGGGCCTCCGTCATTGTATAAGTCCCGGCATGATTTTCAAAATAATGGTGCGGTCGTTGTTTTCATCTAGGACTCTCCTTGAGTTGTAAGCCCCATCTTTTTGTATAAAATAAACTCTTAGGCCTCTAATACAGTGTAAGACGCATCCCGTTGTAAATAAAACAGTTTTGGGCCTCAGTCATTGTATAAGTCTCGATACGATTTCAAAAATCTCGACGCGATCGTCGCCTTTTCAAAAGAATTCATCTGGACCTCTCATTGAGTATAAGCCCCAAACTTCCTTTTAAAACAACTTTCCTTTTGATTTAGATTCAAATTTATAGGTATATCAAAACTTTCTTCAATTTCATGAATAACTAACCATACAGCTGTAACACTAGAAGCTTGCTCACCTGTAAGTTTTACCAGCTTTCTTTTACATACTTGTTTATATATTTCATCTGTATATATATGCCTGTATATCTGCTTAGAGTTTTCCCCGGCAATTAGGTCTAGGATTTGATCAAACTATTGGTCACTCTTTCAACACAGTCAAAACTAGTTCCCCATAGGAAATTCCAAATACAGTCTTGCCTCCTCTTGGGCTTATACAATATGGAACAGAGAAAGGCATTATTCCTGGTGAAACTTTTCTCAAGACTGTCACTATCTAGAAATTTGTCTAAGAAATTCATTTCCCCAATAGAGGATTAATTCCCGGTGAAACCTGTCTTGAATTTCTTCAAACCCTAGAATTGTTCACTAAAGAAAGGATTATTCCCGGTGAAACCTTTCTTGAACTTTTCTTAGGTTTGGACCCACAGGCTTCCTAAAAGCATCCCCAGCCTCCTCTTGGGGTTTGTACAAGGACCCTCAGGCTTCTTAGAAGTTCTCATGCCTCCTCTTGGGCTTAGTACAAGGACCCAAAGACCTCCTACAGGTATAGGACATAACTTAATCATCCTTTGATAGTTCAATCCTCCAGAGAGTCAGAATCTCAAAACATCATACCAGTTTAGGGTTGATTCTCATCCCTTAAAACATCAGCCTCCTCGTGGGCATCATACAAAGATAAACGTTTTCATGCCAGTAGACTTGAACAGTCTCATCCCTGATCATTTCATCAATCACCAACAGAGTTAAAACCTCCATAGGTTTCAAAACTCAATCTTTAAACTCTCACTTCAAATTTCCCCAGCTATGGACAAATTACAACCCATAAACCCTCAATCAGAACCTCAAGGCATCTGATATTTCAACTCTTCTGTAATCCTCAGCAAGAGTTGATTTCCCACTTTGGACCTGTCTATGGATCTCACTAATCCTCAGGAGAAGTTAGCCTCCTCTTAGGCTTTATATAAGAAATTCCCCCAACCAGCCTCCTCTTAGGCTTTGTATAATGATTATCCCTCAGCACCTTTTAGCCTCAATCTTGGGCTTTGTACAAGACACATATAAATATTCTCCAGATGAGTCAGTCAAAATCCTCTTTTAGCCTCAATCTTGGGCTTTGCACAAGATACATATAAAACCTCTCCAGTAGAGTCATTTCTTTTTTAGCCTCAATCTTGGGCTTTGTACAAGACAGACAAAATATTCCCCGAAAGAGTCAATTCCTTCTAGCCTCCTCTTAGGCTTTGTATAATGATCTCCCCAAAAAAAGAGTTAATTCTTTTATTTTTAGCCTCAATCTTGGGCTTTGTACAAGACAAATAAAACACTCTCTTGTTGAGTCAGTTTTCTTTTTAGCCTCAATCTTGAGCTTTGTACAAGACAAATAAAACACTCTCTTATTGAGTCAGTATTCTTCAGCCTCAATCTTGGGATTTGTACAAGAAAGATATAAAACTCACTAGGAGAGTCAACCTTTTAGCTTCAACCTTGGGCTTTGATCAAGGCACAAAAAATCAACACCCCTCAGAGGAAATCAAGAGTTCTCTCTGTAGGAAGGCATTTCTCTGTACATCACACATCAAAATAGACAATCAAAAAACCCTAATCCCAGATAACTGCTGTGAGTGGCACACTTGTTGATTCAAAAATCCAAGTTGTGGTCCCTCTTTTATCCTGGTAAACTTCCTCTTTCATCTAATTGTTGTAAGTGGCAAGCCTCTGGATTATTTACATCTAAGCCAATGTCCCTCTCTTAGCATGAAAGATTCCTAAGGAAAAATGGCATTGCTCTACACTGAGTTAAAGTTTTCTCCTTCAGGACAAATCCCTTATACAGGAAATTATGGCATTGTTGGATTCCATAAATTCTAGTTAAAGTAATCCTCCTTTATAATCAGTTACCCAACAACTGTGATAAACAGATGAGATATCTCCCTTTAGAGACGACAAATTCTCTCTCAGTCAAACCTTTAGCTTCAATCTTGGGCTTTGAATAAGACAAAAATAACCTTTCATCTTCAATCTTGGGCTTTGAACAAGACACCAAACATCTTTCCTCCCATAGAATAAGAGGAACTACGATTGCTCCGATTTCCCTATTATTTTTACGGGAATACGTAGGCATAAGATTGCGAAATCTTAGCGAGTACACTAATCAAAAACCTTAGGTCCAGTACCTTACCAAAAACAACAAAAATACTCTCTCAAACATTCCCAAAGGAGAAACTTTCCCAATTTCTGACAGATAAACACCAATAAGTAGATAACAAAAGAAAATGCCAAACGCTCTATGGATAACCATATATAGGATGGGTAATTGACAACTCCCCATTGTATAGCCTGACCCCGGACCCCCCAATCTCTTAGCATTTGTTAAAGAAAACATTTGCGTGCAAGGTTAGTTTTAGATAGCTTCCCTTTCCTTTCTAGCTTTATAGGATAAATAAGAAATCAGAAAGTAGCACCCAATTCCAACCAAATACGGTAAGGTGGTCGCATCACCGACAAAAATCGCACGCTAAAGAAAAATGGCGACTCTGCTGGGGAACCAAACTAGGATTAGAATTCCTAAGAGGTCTAGGTTGTTTAGCATTTTCTATACTATATACTATATATATTTACTGTTATTCCTACTTGATATCCGTGTTTATTTTTCTGTCAAATGGGAATGCGATTGATACGCATGTGGAAAGTTTGAGAGAACATTAAGATAAGGGTGGCATAGATAGGTAATACTTGTAGGGAGTGAATCCCGACCAAGCTAACTTGGTAGCCCACCGAATCAGGCGAGGTACCCGTGTGGATTCTCAATGTTGAACGACCGATTGTTGTGAAAGCATAGTTTTCCCAGTGCGGTACCCGTGACCCTGAGGATTTAGTAGATATTAACCATATGACCATTTGGTAGTGCGGTGACTATCGGGAATAGTTGATATGCGATACTACACTCAAATGAGATTCATCCTAGGATATTACAGCTCGCTCGAGTGAATCGGCTTGCTGTCGGTATCCCTAGGGGGGTCAATGATTTTGGGAACCTTAGAACCCGTTCTACAGGTACAAAAATTGACCAAAATAGTACAACCTTTGGGGATGGGTAGAGCCATGACTTCATGCTCGTGACGTTGAACCCTTGAACCCATTTTTCAAATGTTTTGTGTGCTGCATTCATGCATTCATCTAAAAAACTCTTTTCAAACAAGAAAAAAATCTTTTTTCCAAAATAAACTAAAACAATAATTACAAATATCAGAGATTGCGTTATGGATTTCGGTAGAAGAAAGACGCACAAGTACACCTTCAAGGCTCCAAAACTAGAGGACTTAAGGAGGTTGGCAAGGATGATTACCAACCCTGAGGCTTTCAGAGCTAAGCACGGGAGGACAGTTGTCTCTGTTAAGGGTCCACGTAGTTGAAGGAATCCTGTCTACGCTGATCTAGTTTTACGATCCGGTTTATCATTGCTTCACATTTCTATATTACCAACTGGCACCAACACTAGAAGAGTACCCCCATCTGATTAATTTACCTATCACTGACCGAGCTCCATTTTCTGGACTGGAAGAAATTCCAAAGGAACAAACCATTGCAAGAGTGATCTCTTTGGATGAGTCAGAATTTAGGACTCATATGACCACCAAAGGAGGAATCCAGGGTTTACCAGCTAAATTCCTGATAGAGAAAGCTCTGTACTTTGCTAGTATAGGAAACATAACTGCTTTCGAAGACGTCTTTGTTCTGCTCACATATGGGTTATTCCTTTTTCCCAACATTGACAACTTCGTCGATACCAACGCCGTTAAGATATTTCTGATTGGGAACCCGGTACCAACCTTGCTCGCAGATGCTTATCATTCCGTACACTTAAGGAATTTGTACAGCGGAGGAATGATCACATACTGTGTACCCTTACTTTACAAATGGTTCATTTCTCATTTACCCAAGTCTGCTGCTTTTTGAGATCACAAGAGTACTCTACTTTGGTCACAGAGAATCATGTCTCTCACCAATTCTGACATAAATTGGTACAATAGGATTTATGAGGGGATAGAGATCATCAATAGATGTGGAAATTTCCCTAACATACCCCTCATTAGAACTAAAGGAGGAATCAACTATCATCCAATTTTAGTTCGCCGTCAACACAGATACCCGATGAAGAATATCCCGCATAATGTTCATCTGGAAGGTCTTTTCTTCAAGGAAGGGGAAAATGACAGGGCACTAAAGAAGGAAATAGTGCATGCCTGGCAACATATTCACAAGAAAGGAAGAGAGTCTCTAGGAAGACCAAACTGTACCTCCATGGAGCCTTATCTCCACTGGATGCAAACTAGAGCCCTCAAGCTGAGGATGCCTTACCCTCGCCAAGAAGTTTTTTCATTAAAGGAATCTGTCCTTTATTTCATGTCTGATACGGAAAAACTCCAGGTAGCTCTCAACAAAGTTCAACGTGAGAAAAGCTCTTGGATAAACAAGTACCGAATCCTCAATGTGGAATGTACCAAGATTCAGGAACTGTTAAAGGAGAAGGATGCTCTGATCGAGATATTAGAGCGGCATGCTATAGAGAGTCAGGAAGATCTAAGAAATTTGCTCGCTCTTTTTACTTGGCAAAGGACTGACAACCCGACAACGGCTAAAGAACTCCGGTCAAAGAAAAGGAAAATACCGGAACCAGTATCTGAGCTCTCTTCAGAGAGGTCTCAGGATCCATGAGCTTAGACATTTTCCTTACAACACTTTGTAAAAACTATACTTTTTCCTTATAAAATACTGCAATCTTTCGAATTCAATAAAAAGGGTCTTCCCCCTCCACTGTATGATATTTACAATCTATTTGTTGAAGTTTCTATAAAACAAAAATTAAAAAAATATATCATTGCATATCATTCATCATTCTCGTATAACGCTTTTTTTTATCTTTGAGTCTCACGTATGTGTCGCGATTCTAGAGTCAAACTGTCTCACTCATATAATACTCAGGCCAATCGACAAAAGAAAATGGACGATCTCGAGGAAGAGAACAGAGAGCTGAGAGAAGAAATCGACACTCTGAAAGAAAGTTTGGAAAAACTTCACAATGACATGTAATCTCTGGCAGCAGCTCAGGAGCAGCGACATCAAAAGACTGTAATCTCTGAGATCACATTTACACCCATAATGGAGACGCATGAGAATCATCCTCGGTACAACATGCCCAAGGGTCGTCCCTAGGGCATGCCTCTCAACTTTATACCTGAAGGATGTATCTCATCGGTCACTGAAGACCCAGAAGCCATAGCAGGAACCGCTGGACCTGAAGGTTACAAACTTCGGGAAAGTGAAGATACAAGGTTTACGACAGCAACTCCTGAAGGTTACAAACTTCAGGGCACTGAAGCGCCAAGAGTCACCGCTATAATGTCTATACCATAACCAGTGGTACATACTGTCCCGGAAGGACAAATTCCACAAGTAATTCGTGGTGGAAACAAAGACATGTATGAAAGGATGAATGAGTTCCAGGAACAATTCTTGGAAATGAAGAAGGAACTGCATGCCATTCTCGGTCAAGACTTATTCGGAAAGGATGCCACAGACCTCTGTCTGGTCCCTAATGTAAAGATCCCGCACAAATTCAAGGTGCCAGACTTTGAAAAATACAAAGGTAACTCTTTCCCTCAAAGTCATTTGGTGATGTACGCTCGAAAAATGTCAACTCAGACAGAAAATCAACAGCTACTGATCCATTACTTCCAAGATAATTTAACCGGTGTTGCACTCAAATGGTACATGGGTCTAAACCGCACCAAGATTAGTACTTTCAGAGATCTTGGTGCAGCCTTTGTTCAGCAGTATAAATACAATTTGGACATGGCACCAGATAGAGATCAACTCAGAGCAATGTCACAAAAGGATAGAGAAACTTTCAAAGAGTATGCTTAGAGATGGCGTGAAATTGCCGCCCAGATCTGTCCCCCTCTTGAGGAAAAGGAGATGACCAAGATCTTTTTGAAAACCTTAAGCTCATTTATTACCACTGAATGCTCGCCAGTGCACCCAGTGACTTCACTGAGATGGTGAACATGGGAGTACGCCTTGAAGAAGCAGTCCGAGAAGGACGATTGGTCAAAGATGCAGAGCCATCTAGTAGTACTAAAAGATACGATAGTGCTTTCTAAAAGAAGAAAGAACAGGATATCAGTAATATCTCTCTCGGAAAGCAAAGGTGAAGGTACCAACCAGTAGCGGCAATAACTCCTGTTATCAACCCGGTGCCAGCTCTGACGTATCAACCTCAGGTTGCTCAGTGCCAGCCAAATCAATAACAGTATCAGAAAAGGCCATAACAGCCTCTTCAGCAGGCTCATCCAGAATATAACAACAACAATTGTATGACACAGCCATCAGGGTTTGACCCTATACCGATGTTGTACGCAGAACTATTTCCACTTCTACTGGCCACGGGGCACGTCTAAACCAGGATTCCTCTTATAGTACCAGAAAATCTGCCTTTTTGGTTCAAAGCGGATCAAACTTGCCCTTACCATCAAGGAGGATCGGGACACAACATTGAGGACTGCCTCAGCTTCAAGTCTGATGTACAGAAGCTTGTCAGGAACGGGATCTTATCTTTCAAAGATACTAATCCAAATGTTCAGACGAACCCGTTGCCACAACATGAGAAGACTGCAGTAAATTTAATAGAGGAAGAATTTAGCCGCAGTTATCTAATTCACCATGTACTCCTATTAGGAACTAATCTGGTCAGGATGCATTGCAGACACAGTGGGTACGGTCATGTGCCATCTCACAATTATCACCAGTGTGATACCTGCTCAAAGAATAATCAGGGGTGTTCCGTAGTGCAATCAGCATTACAAGAACAAATGGATCTAAGGTGGATTCAGGATCATAGAATCCGTGAAGTCAACATGGTCCATGCACACCCCAACATTGTTCAGAACCACGATGTCTATGCAATGAACGTCAATTTGGTGGCGATACACTCAAGGCAAAGTCAATATTACAATCTGCCACAACATGACTACAACACTTGTCTGATCTGCTCAACAAGTAATCAGGGATGATCTTTTGTACAAGAGGCCCTTCAACGTCAGATGGATCTCAGATGGATCCAAGACTACCGTGAGAGAAATAACCATCAAGTCAATATGGTTCAGATCTTTGACATACGCTTGATGAGTACCAGTCTGGTAGAATTACATGCTAAGCATGTCAGGCTCGGCTTTCTGGCTTCACATGATTATCAAGACTGTGATGAATGTCGTGAAGACGACCAAGGGCGTACGCTTGTCCAAAGAACACTTCAACACTTGTTGGACCACTGGTGGCTTCCAATCTACTTGGATGAAGCTACACAATAGATTAGTATGACTGACGGGAATCCTGGTAGACATCAAAATCAGGATGTCCGCTCGATGGAACAGATCTAGTAAAGATGCACTGCATATAAAGCGAGCGTGGCCGGGTTCCACCCCATAACTATGAGCGCTATAGAGTTTGCTCAGAGAACAACCAAGGATGCTACCTCGTACGAGCGGCTCTTCAAGATCAGTTGGACCGGAAAGAGGTTCGACCATGTTGAAGTTCTGGGTCGATCAACATGATACAAGACTATCTCCCTGATCAAACCAAAGATGTTTGTGCCATAATCCCTCTACTCGATGGATCAAGAATCCCTCTTGATAGTAGAAAAGTTCCCAACCAGGAACTGATTGAGGTTGCCTATAATAGTCAGAGAAATAAAAAAACTCCTGTGGTTATCTACCGGCCAGGTCTGATACCGTACAAATTAGAGAAGGCTATCCCTTACAAGTACGGTGCAATGACCTTCAAAAATGGAAAGGAAACCCATTACTCTCTGTCGTGAACATTGCCGACATCAGTCGAATCACACGGAGCGGCCGGATCTTCAACAGAGGAGTTGGAGAACCTGCTAAAGAGAAGGAACCTCAAACAGAAGTTCCCAATCAACAAGTCGATCAATCCAGTAATCTCGAACTGGTAAAGAACAACGATGAGATGCTGAAGCTCATCCAGTAAAGCGAGTATAACATTGTGGACCAACTATTACAAACTCCATTTAGAATCTCTGTGTTATCTCTCCTTCTTAGTTCCAAAGCTCACAGGGAAGCTCTGCAGAAAGTCTTAGATCAAGCTTTTGTAGAACAAGATGTGATGGTAGGACAATTTAACAGCATCATTTCCAACATCACTTCCTGCAACAATTTAGGATTCAGTGATGAAGAACTGCCAGAAGAAGGCAAGAATCATAATATGGAGCTTAACATTACAGTCAACTTCCAGGACGATGCTTTAGCCAGCGTACTGGTGGACACAGGATCATCTTTGAATGTTATGCCAAAATCAACTCTGATGCGACTATCATTTCAAGGATCTTCGATGTGAGGCAGTGAGGTCATCGTCAAAGCCTTTAACAGATCTAGAAAAATAGTTATCAATGAAGTTGATCTTAACCATCGGTCCTCACACTTTCCAAGTCACTTTCCAGGTCATGGACATCCGGGCAACATACATCTATTTATTAGGAAGACCTTGGATACACGAGGTTGGGGCAGTCACTTCGACACTTCACCAAAAGCTGAAGTTCATCAAGAATGACAAGTTAGTCATAGTGTGTGGAGAACAAGCCTTAATCGTGAGCAACTTATCCTCATTTTCCTGTGTAGAACCAGAGGAGGTGGTTAGAACCCAGTTTCAAGCACTATCGGTGAGCAATAAGAATCGATCAGAAAGAGGGAAATCGATCTCCTCATACAAAGACGCTCTCAAAGTAATCGAGAGTAATAACGTATAGGGATGGGGACAGCTCGTAATTCCTGCAGATAACAAGACAAAGAAAGGTCTTGGTTTCTCCTCAGCCTGTACCCAGACAACTAAAGATGAAAGTTTTCATTCCATTCAGGACTTCTTCCACAGTGGAGGCTTCCTCCACCCAGTGTCTCAAGAAGTACACACCATCAATAATAGTGACTCCTCTAATACGGATGAGGAGTGGAAATCTTATCTCAATGACAACGGTTATATATCTCAGGAAGAAGTGCCTATGTCATTCTATTCTCCAAAGCAGAGCCCGAGATATATACCGAGATCAGACGTCCGGATGATCTATGGAGATTGTGATCCTAAGGGATGTCGTGCTCCACCTAACTCATTAGAAGATGATCTAATGAAGGACAACTTTGATCAAGATTATTATGATCCCCTGGATGATTTGCCTATCTAGAAGTTGTACACAGAAAACTTGGGGCAAAAGAGTCAGCCGAACGAGGCCTATCAGCTGAGTAATATTGAAAAGAACACCCACGCCCCCACCAAGACATGGGATCATTACTCAGGACATTCAGAAAATATCCAACCCAATGATGAATCTGCTAAGATTGCAGAATAAGAGTTCATCAACTATGCTTTCCCTGAGGTCAACGTCATTCAAGGAAGATGACTCGTCCATTCCCACAGAAGTATGGGACACCTTAGGACAGCCGAGTGGCAAGTACGACTTCTTAGTCAAATACACCACTCCTAAAAGCTCTCGCATCAGATACGAGGGCATCCAGCCAACTGGATGGGGAGATCCTCTTGAGAGTGAAAACACTAAGGAAGATACAACAGAAGAGTTCGTTTATGACAACTCTGCTTGGGAGGAAGACTCAATTGATCCTACTCCACCAGAAATCAGCGTCAGTTCTGAAGACAAACCAAGAAAGAAGATACCAGACTTTGTGACTCACCGAGGAGTTCATCGCCAATGGGTTGCTGTCGATGTCCCGAAAGTCGTCCATAAGTCTAAGTAATTACCATCTTTGTTTTAACCTTTCACCTTGCCCAGGTGAAACAAATGTTTTTACAGGGCTCACTTTTATGTAAATGTCCCTCTTCGCTTTGCCCAAAGCGACAGAGTTTTGTTTTATAGGGTTGTATTTCAAGAATCGACAAATTGTAAATAAATAATGTCATTTTGTCATTTCTGCATTTTTTGCTGTTTTCACTTTTCGTTTTTCAGAAAATGGTAATTCTAAAATAACCCAAAATAAAAACAAGCATTTTTAAAAAAATACACTGCACACACTCTTGTATTCTCTCTATCTCTTCTAAAAATGAATCATCACGTCATGCAGATTGCTTGTTTTAAACCCCATTGAAACATACGATCCAATGCCTTCTCCCAACTTTGAATTCCCGGTATTTGAAGCTGAAGAAGAAGAGGACGCAGAAATTCCAAAAGAGATCCCCTGACTACTCAGACAAGAGGAAAGGTCTATTGAGCCTCACAAAGAGTCGTTGGAAACGGTAAATTTGGGTTCAGAGGAAGAAAAGAAAGAAGTTAAGATTGGAGCACTACTCAATCCAACTGTCAAAGAAAGCTTAATAAAACTTCTCAAAGAGTTTCCAGATGTATTTTCTTGGTTCTATCAGGACATGCCAGGGTTGGATACCAGCATCGTGGAAAATCATCTACCGTTAAAAATAGAATGTCCTCCGGTGAAATAGAGACTGAGACGGACTCATCCAGATATGGCTATCAAGATTAAAGAGGAAGTGCAGAAACAGATTGACGAAGGTTTCCTCGCCACCTTAGAATATCCTCAATGGCTAGCTAACATAGTTCCAGTTCCGAAAAAGGACAAAAAAGTCAGAATATGTGTAGACTTCAGGGATCTGAACAGAGCAAATCCCAAGGATGACTTCCCCTTACCACACATAGACATGCTGGTAGATAGTACAACAAAATTCAAAGTCTTCTCCTTCATGGATGGATTCTCGGACTATAATCAAATCAAAATGGCGCCAGAAGATATGGAGAAAACTTCATTCATCACCCCAACTGGCACCTTTTGTTACAAGGTAATGTCGTTCGGTCTAAAGAACGCGGGGGCAACCTATCAAAGGGCCATGACGACTCTGTTTCACGACATGATGCACAAAGAAATCAAACTGTATGTCGATGACATGCTTGCCAAATCTAAAACAGAAGAAGAGCATGTAACACACCTGTCAAAGTTATTCGAGCGGCGGAGGAAATACAAACTTCGCTTGAATCCCAACAAATTCACGTTCGGTGTCTGCTCGGGAAAACTTTTAGGATTCATTGTCAGCCATAAAGGAATTGAGGTTGATCCTGACAAGGTCAAGGCCATTCAAGAAATGCCTTCGCCAAAGACTAAAAAACAGGTCAGAGGAATTTTGGGACGTCTGAATTACATCTCAAGGTTCATATCCCTCATGACCGCGACATGCACGCCGATCTTCAAACTACTCCGAAAGAATCAAAGTTGTTTGTGGACAAAAGATTACCAAAAAGTTGTCGATAGTATCAAAGAATATCTGTTGAATCCACCAATCCTGTCACCTCCTGTGGAAGGAAGACCACTGATCATCTACCTAACAGTCTTGGAAGACTCCATGGGCTGTGTACTTGGCCAACAAGACGAAACCAAAAGAAAAGAGTCTGCCATATACTACTTAAACAAGAAATTTACAGACTGTGAAACTCAGTACACTATGCTCGAGAAAACTTGTTGTGCTCTGGCTTGGGCAGCCAAACATCTTCGCCAGTACATGATTTGTCACACTACTTGGTTAATTTCAGAAATGGACCCAATCAAGTACGTCTTTGAAAAACGTGCTCTCACGGGAAGGATCACCCGTTGGCAGATGTTGTTATCAGAATACGACATCGAGTACCATGCTCAGAAAGTCGTCAAAGGGAGTATTTTACCCGATCATTTGGCTCATCAACCGATTGACGATCAAGAATCAGTCAAATTTGACTTCCCAGACGAAGATGTCATGTACTTAAAAATGAAAGATTGTGATGAACCACTACCCATTGAAGGGCCAGAACCGGGATCCCAATGGGGACTAATATTTGATGGAGCTGTTAACACTTATGGAAATGAAATTGGGACAATCATCGTAACACCTCGGGGTACCCATATTACTTTCACTGCCAGATTAACATTCAAGTGCACAAACAACGAGGCCGAATATGAAGCTTGTACCATGGGTCTCGAAGAAGCTATTAACTCGAGGATTAAGAACTTGGATGTGTATGGAGACTCAGCCCTGGTTATCAATCAGATCAAAGGAGAGTGGAATACATACCAATCGGGATTGATTCCTTACAAATATTACGGAAGAAGGTTGTTACCATTCTTCAACAGAATCGAGTTTCATCACATTCCTCGTGAAGAAAATCACATGGCTGATGCACTAGCCACTCTGTCTTCCATGATTAGTGTAGGTCAATGGAACAACGTACCTAAGTTTGACATAATGCGCCTTGAAAGGCCCGCTTACATTTTCACAATTGAAGCAGTCATAGACGATAAACCTTGGTATCACGATATCAAGTACTTCCTGTAAAAATAGGAATACCCGTCTGGGGCATCAAGAAAAGACGGGAAAACAATCAGAAGACTGGCTAGCAACTTTTTCCTGAACGATGATACACTCTATAAGAGAAACTTCGACATGGTTTTGCTCAGATGCATAGACAGACAAGAAGCAAACATGTTGATGAAAGAGATTCACGAAGGATCCTTTGGCACTCATGCCAATGGACACACGATGGCGAGAAAAATTATGAGAGCAGGATACTATTGGTTGACCATGGAATCCGATTGCTACAAGTACATGAGGAAGTGTCATAAGTGTCAGATATACACTGACAAAATCCATGTACCGCCTACGCATCTCTAAGTTATTTCTTATCCATGACCTTTTTCTATATGGGGAATCGACATGATTGGCATGATCGAACCCAAGGCTTCGAACGGACATCGGTTCATCCTGGTAGCCATTGACTACTTCACCAAGTGGGTTGAAGCAGTGTCATACACCAATGTAACCCGACAAGTGGTAGTCCGCTTTATCAAAAACAATCTCATCTGCCGTTATGGTGTTCCAAGCCAGATCATTACTGATAATGGATTTAAATTGAATAATAAGATGATGAAAGAGTTGTGCATTGAGTTCAAGATCGAACACCATAAATCATCTCCCTACCGGCCTAAGATGAACGGAGCGGTAGAAGCGGCTAACAAGAATATCAATAAAATCGTCCAAAAGATGGTTGTAACCTACAAAGACTGGCACAAGATGCTACCCTTTTCTCTTCACGGTTATCACACACCTGTACGTACTTTAATAGGGGCAACCCCTTTCTCTCAAGTATATGGCATGGAAGCAGTGCTCCCCATAGAAGTAGAAATCCCATCAATCCGGGTATTGATGGAAGCTAAGCTAACAGAGGCTAAATGGTGTCAAAGTCGACACGATGAACTGAATCTGATTGAAGAAAAGTGAATAACAGCTCTGTGCCATAGTCAGTTGTATCAGCAAAGAATGAAGAAGGCGTTCGACAAAAAGGTCTGACCCCGTGTCTTCAGAAAAGGAGACCTTGTGCTCAAAAGGATACAATCATTCCTCACTGATTCCCAGGGAAAATGGACTCCGAATTATGATGGCCCTTATGTGGTCAAGAAAGCCTTCTCAGGCGGCGCCTTGAGATTTGCAACCATGGATGGAGAGGAGTTTACCTACACCACGAATGTTGATATAGTCAAGAAATACTTCGCCTAAATAAAAAAACAATGTCTCGGTGGATTGAAAACCCGAAAGGGCGATCCAGGAAAAAATTAGAGACATAAGCAAAAATTATCCCAGTGGATTGAAAACCTCAAAAGACAATCCAAGCAAAAGTTAGGGATTCATGGCAAGTAACTATGTCCGACAAGGTTAAATCCCCAGTGGTAATACCGTCCGTCGAAAAACTTCAATCTATGTCCGACAAGGTTAAAGATTTCTTAAACATTGAGTATCTTAGAAATATTAAGTGTTATGGACTTTGTTATGGTTATTTCCATGTACCTCTAATTATGTATCAAGTACACCTTGTTCTCTATTCTACTAAACAAGTTGTTTAGTAGTTTAGATAAAGTCTCTTGCTATGTGCTTGAACATCAAAGTCTCTTGCTGTGAAGCTTAAGCCAAGTAAGTCTCCTGCTCTGTGCTAGAGCATTAAAGTCTTAATTAATTTTTTATTGATCAGGAAAGTCTTGAACTGCAGGTCTGAGCAGAAGTCTTGGATTCGTGGAATCTAAGCAAAGCAGAAGTCTTGAATCCGTGGCATTTGAGAAGAAGTTTTGGATTCGTGGAATCTAAGCAGGGAAGTCTTGGACTGAGGGTCTGAGAAAAAGTCTTGAGCCTGAGGGGCTTGAGCAAGGAAGTCTTGAATCTGAGGGGTTTGAGTAGCAAATCTTGGTCTGAGGGTCTAAGTAGAGGAAGTCTCAGGGTGAGGGTCTGAGTAGTAAAGTCTTGTGCTGAGGGCATAAGAAATTGTAATCATGATTTGATTATAGTGGAAAATCTCATGTACTACAAGGGACTGGACTACTCTCAGTTTGGGAGGAACCAGTATAAATCCTTGTGTGTTCTATTGTTATTTATTTGCTTCTGTTATTATTCTATTGAATTTAATTATCAGAATATGAATAGTGGTTTTGAATATGAGCTCTGTTCAAAAGAAAACTAAAGAAAATGAATAACACAATTCAACCCCCCTTCTTGTGTATTTTTCTCACCTTAAGTTGGCATCAAAGCATGGTCTGTGCATAACGCTTAACAGTGGTGCAGATAAAGATCTGAAAGCTCCAATGGTTTGACTAAATTTTGGAAAACCATAATGTTGGAAGAGATGTTCCAACATGAAGATTTATGCCACAGACCAGAGATGTCGAAAGAAATGTCACAACATGATAATTCGACATCATGACTGTCACAACAGGTTTTGTTTCTAAATCTGTTCCAAGATTCAAGGCACGATTGGCAGTGGATCAAGAAAAGAAGATTGAAAACCCAAGGAAGCAGAAGGCTATAAATATAAGACCAAGACCTAGGCAGAGGAGAAAGAGAACGGCATAGACTTAGGAATCCTATTTTGTAAAGTAGGGTTTAGGTTTTGAGAGTCGTAGGTTTCTCTTGTAAGTCACCCCCTGTATCGATTTGATACATTGTGGTAGACATAGGTACTTGTACAGATTCAGAAACCCGTAGGTAATGAACCTTGTATTGTTCTTGGATGAAGCTTTTAAGCAAATCCAAGTTAACTTGTTAGTCAAGGATGCTTGACTGAACTTTGTATTGAAAGGGGTGTCTTTCAATAGGATGATACAGTTATTGTAACTGTTAGATAATCACAGGTTGTGATTTAAGGAGTGAGATGGGTTTCTCTTATCTAGGATTGAGTTCTTAGATAAATTTTTCACTGGGTAGTGATAGTTAAACGTGGGTGTTTACTGTAAACCAGAGGTTGTTTACATAAAACTATACTACTGATAGTGGATTCTTCTTCCTGGCTTGGTATGCCCCCAGATGTAGGTGATTTGGACCGAACTGGGTTATCATATTCTGTGTTGTTTATCATTCAGCAATTTACAGTTCAGTTTTGGTTAACAATGTTGTAACAGATGTTGAAACATCTGTCGTTCTATAGTTTCTGATATTCTGGATATCAGTTTACTGTTCTGTTCCTTATTTACTAATTATGCAGAACAATGTCTTGACATATGTTAGGACATCTTCTTTCTGCTATGCCAGAATTTCAATTGGTATCAGAGCAGGCATCATGTCTATTTCTGGATGAGATATTGGGAGATACTTTTTGGAGCTCTAAACAATAAGGAGTTTTGGAGATCAGATCATTCACTAAGACATACTCACGGGTATTAATGGATGTGATGGATGTTCTGGATCGAAGGTAACAACTTGGTGGTTGTTCATGTTTCTAAGGAGGTTCTACAATAACTACAGGAGAAGTGGCTAGTTCTCTTGTTGGGGTGTCTTATAAGATGTTCTGACATCTTATTAGGGAATGTTGAATTTTTTCCTTGGTGGTTCCGCTGCATATGCCTATGATGGAAGAACTCTAGTATTTATGGGATTCTGGAGTTGTTACTGAAGAAAGATGGTGGAAGATCTCAATTGTTGGCTTCTATATTTGAAGATATCTGCATCTTTTTATTCCAAAGTCGGGAGCGATGGAATAGAGAGAGTTGTTGGTAGATGTCTGTGTCATACCCCAAATTTTGACCATAATATTTCCCATCATTGTGCAAATCATCACCACAATATGGATGTACCTTCATGCCTCACCAATCTCCTCAAAGATGGTTGAGCATTCACTATGATCAAGAATTAGGGTTTTCATCCCTCTCTGAGCATTTGGGTAAAAGATCAATCAAGAAATGACATGATCTTCAACATGTCCAAACTATCAAACACCCATAAAGGATCAAGAGGACTCTCACATCAAGAATCAAGCACAAAGTTGCAGCATTCCAAGTGGATTGAGCTTCGAAACACCCGGTGTCACCAAATTAGGGTTTTTGTCGACTGAGGCCTCCAGAGTGAAATTTTCATAGGAGATTGAGCCAAGGCTTCAAAATATGACTCAATGTGCTCAAAATGACCCTAGGAGTCCCTTTCCAAAGTTAAAACACCCTCAGAGAATGCATTCCTCAAAAGTCGGGAATTAGGGTTTCTCCGCGCCAAACCGCTCCGGAGCCAAAAGTCAAAACATGACTTTTTTGGCAAAAATGATCCATATGACTCATATTTTCATAAGATATGATTTATAATATCATTTGAATAAGAATTGATTAAGAAATCATGATAACTTGTAAAAGGGGTAACCTTGAAAAATTGAAAAAAATTCTAAGTTACTAAGTTTGGATGGTTTTGGTGCCAACTTCCAAGGGCCATAACTTTTGATCCAAGCAGCCACTTTGAGTGATCCAAAGCCTGATTTGTAGGTCTTCCTACATTCTACAAAAGTTCCAACTACATAAAACTCTAATTCTTCATGGATTTTTGGTTATGAATGGATCAAAGTGGTGAAAAATCAAAGATTTAACACTTAGTACAAAACTGCCTAAGTTTCAGCCTTGAACCACAATGTTCATGGGGATATTTAAACTAAGTCCAGATAGTTTCAAGACAAACTATGACCACACATGAATTCTACCATATAAAGGATTTTTAAAAAGTACATGAGCATTCCATAACTCCATTTGAACAAGGAGATATGATCCTCCCAAGATGGCACTTTCCAACTGTCCTGTACAAGACAGATTTGTGCAATTTTGCTCGAATTGGCTAAGTTAGGTAATTACAAGACTTGTCATCCATTTTGACACCTCAGAGGATAACATCAAAGGGAAAAGATCTGATCCACAAGCCTCCCAAGTCAAAGGATCTACATGTAGCTATGTGTCACCTAAAAAGGCTAGAAATCTCATAGACTCTAATTTTGTTTCAATGCATTCAATGGATTCACAAGGTGTCAAGCATCAAGACATTGCTAACTGAATTGAGTCAAGCCTTATTTGTGAACCAAAGGACTCATAGCCTGTGCCCAAACCTCAAGTCAATGGCTAGAGGAGACTTGAGATTCCTTTTGATCACCATTGGCCAAAGGACTGTCCAAGCCTCCATTCACTATTGATGCCAACACAAACTTGTTGTACTATAAATAGACATCAATTATGGCCAGTTTGAGTACACTAAAGCACAACAACACTTGGTTTCCTCAAAATCTCTCTCATTATGCAGAAATGCCTTCTTTTGCAAGTCACCGCTGAATTTTGAGTTAGAGAGCAATTCCACCACAGCTCATGATCCAAACACATCCAATGTATCATATATAAGCTGTTCAAACACTCATCCTTGATCTGAAACACCAAAATCAGAAAGTCAACCTCCAAAACTTCAAATTTTAACTTTTCTGCATTTTACAAGCCATGTCTTGATTCAGTCACTTTCAAAACCAAACAAAGCTACCAACACACTCCAAATATCATCCTCAAACTGTCCCAACAGGTTCCCTTAACTGTAACACCATTTGAGTGAGTTACCATTTTGGTCATTTTTGCCACTTTTACAAGAAAGAGGCAATACTTGTTCTTGAGGATTCCAGTTGGTTTTGATCATTCTAAAAGCTTCTAAGGGATCAATCAAAGGTGTCTAAAGTATTGGATCACTTCTGGCACAAACATCTTGAAAGATAGCACAAGGAGCTTCAAGAGGTAAGTACATGACAACTTGAACTCTCTAAATTATGCATTGCTTTCATGTCCATTGATCATAGACATCTCATACATATCATATGTGTTGTGTTTGAACCAATTCACCATGCTATTATTGCTTGTATGATGTGATAACATAGAACTTGCAA
This sequence comes from Lathyrus tuberosus, assembly GCA_022829125.1. Lineage (NCBI taxonomy): Eukaryota > Viridiplantae > Streptophyta > Magnoliopsida > Fabales > Fabaceae > Lathyrus > Lathyrus tuberosus. The sequence goes on along the minus strand of JALAZF010000298.1, from coordinate 2,761,284 downwards.
ATCTTGGCCTATTTTGAAACCACTATCGGGTTTTAAAATAGAAGCATCTTTAGAAAATTCTAAAAGCACCATTGGATTCCTCATGAAATTCTAGGCAGGATCCATCTAAATTTTGTCTAAATCCATGGAGAAATGAGGAAGTTAGAGCCTTCATGCTAGAGGCCTAAAATCAGGCCAGCCTTGGGCAAAGGCCAAGCCATGGCGCCTTGGCCAGGCCTAAAACCTTGTCACACATATATGTTTATGGGGTGGTTTTGATACACGGATGTATCACGACCCCAGTGGTAGCGCGCATGTGTGTTTGGATGGGAGATCGTGGGTTCAAGACCCACCCTGACCATTTTGCCATTTTCCCCTATTTTGCTATTTTTCATATTTTTCATGGTTTTTATTAATTAATTCCAAAATTAATTTCTCTCTCAATTTTAATTATTTTTTATTGGTTCTTTTTTTGAAAATTCACAAAAATATTAAAATATTTTATTCTACAAAAATTTCACAAAAATATTATTTATTTCACATATTTGGTATTTTTGTAAAGAATTATGTTTTTATTTGTTTTTAGGCATTTAAAAATATCTCTTTCTCTTGATTTTTCAACTTCAAATAAATTTCAAGCTTTCATGTGATTAAGCATGATTTTTCAATATATTTTTCAAAGTTGACAACTTTTTTTTAAATATATTTGATATTTTATATCATTTTTTATTTAATTTCCTTTGAAAATTATATCTTTTAAACTTATATCTTTTTAAACTTCACATAAACACTTTTGGGCCTCTAATAGAGTGTAAGACCCAACCCTTGTTGTACAAAATATTTTTGGGCCTCAGTCATTGTATAAGTCCCGATACAATTTTCAAAAACGACGGTGCATCATTGTTATTCATTTGGGCCTCTCCCTGAGTTGTAAGCCCCATTCTTTTTTTTTCAAACACTTTGGGCCTCTAATAGAGTGTAAGACCCAACCCCTCTTTGTACAAAAACTTTTTGGGCCTCAGTCATTGTATAAGTCCCGACACGATTTTCAAAATAACGATGTGATCATTGTTTTCATCTGGGACTCTCCTTGAGTTGTAAGCCTCATCTTTTTGCATAAAATAAACTCTTGGGCCTCTAATAGAGTGTAAGACCCATCTCGCTGTAAATAAAACATTTTTGGGCCTCAGTCATTGTATAAGTCCCGATACGATTTCAAAAATCTCGACGCGATCGTCGCCTTTTCAAAAGAATTCATCTGGGCCTCTCCTTGAGTATAAGCCCCAAAATTCCTTTTAAAATAACTTTCCTTTTAATTTAGATTCAAATTTATAGTTGTATCAAAACTTTCTTCAATTTCTTGAATAACTAACCATACAGTTGTAACACTTGAAGCTTGCTCACTTGTAAGTTCTACCAGCTTTCTTTTACATACTTGTTTATATATTTCATCTGTATATATATGCCTGTATATATGCTTAGAGTTTTCCCCGGCAATTAGGTCTAGGATTAGATCAAACCAGTGGTCACTCTTTCAACACAGTCAAAACTAGTTCCCCATAGGAAATTCCAGATACGGTCTTGCCTCCTTCTTGGGCTTATACAATATAGAACAGAGAAAGGCATTATTCCCAGTGAAAATTTTCTCAAGGTTGTCACTATCTAGAAATTTGTCTAAGAAATTCATTTCCCCCAAAGAGGATTAATTCTCGGTGAAACCTCTCTTGAATTTCTTCAAACCCTAGAATTGTTTACTAAAGAAAGGATTATTCCCGGTGAAACCTTTCTTGAACTTTTCTTAGGTTTGGACCCACAGGCTTCCTAAAAGCATCCCTAGCCTCCTCTTGGGCTTTGTACAAGGACCCTCAGGCTAATTAGAAGTTCTCATGCCTCCTCTTGGGCTTAGTACAAGGACCCAAAGACCTCCTACAATTATAGGACAAAACTTAATCATCCTTTGATAGTTCAATCCTCTAGAGAGTAAGAATATCAAAACATCAGACCAGTTTAGGGTTGATTCTCATCCCTTAAAACATCAGCCTCCTCTTGGGCATCATACAAAGATAAACCTTTTCATGCCAGTAGACTTGGACAGTCTCATCTCCTTTTAGATCTCAAAGAAACCCTCAAGTTTCCTAAAACCACAGGATAAACCCTGTGTAGCGAGCGATTTTTGTCGGTGACGCGACCACCTTATCGCTGGGTTTTCCTCACCGCAATGGTAGGAGGGGTGCTACTTTCTGATTTCTTATTTATCCCGTGAAGCTGGAAGGGAAAGGGAAGCTATCTAAAACTAACCTTGCACGCGGATGTTTAACTGAACAAACACTTAAAAGAGATTGGGGGGTCCGGGGTCAGGTCATACATTGGGGAGTTGTCAGTTACCCATCCTATATGTGGTTATCCACAGGATATTAGCTTTAGGTTTCGCTTTGTACTTGATAGTGTTTATCTGTTAATGGGTTGGGAAAGTTTCTTGGGAAATATGAGTGAGTGAGTGAGTTTTGTTTTCTGTGGAAAATGATGATCATGATGATGGCTAAGGTATGAAACCTAAAGTTTTGATATGAAGGTACTGGACCTAGAGTTTTTGATTAGGATGCTCGCTAAGATTTCGCAATATTATGCCTACGTATTCCCGTTTAAAAGAAATAGGGAAATCAGAGCAATCGTAGTTCCCCCTATTCTAAGGGAGGAAAAAGATGTTTTGGTGTCTTGTTCAAAGCCCAAGATTGAAGCTAAAAGGTTTGACTGAGAGAGAACTTGTCATCTCTAAAATGGGATTGTTGATTTTTGTGTGCCTTGATCAAAGCCCAAGGTTGAAGCTAAAAGGTTGATTGACTCCACTGGGGAAGTCTTTATACAAAGCCTAAGAGGAGGCTGGAAATGGCCGACTCAACAAGAGAGTTTTTTTATTCTATCTCGTACAAAGCTCGAGATTGAGGTAAAAAAAAGAGACTGGCTCTTTAGGGATATCATTATACAAAGCCTAAGAGGAGGCTGAAAACTTGACTTTTTTGGGGAAAACATTCTATCTGTCTTGTACAAAGCCCAAGATTGAGGCTAAAAAAGGATTTTGACTCCGCCGGGGAGGTTTGTATGTGTCTTGTACAAGGCCCAAGATTGAGGCTGAAAAAGGATTTTAGGTGACTCTGGTGAGGATACTTTTATGTGTCTTGTACAAAGCCCAAGATTGAGGATGAAATGGATTTGACTCTACTTGGGAAATCATTCCTCAAAGCCTAAACGAAGGCTGGGAGGAACTGACTCGGCTAGGGAAGATATATATCCCCTCAATCTCTTAGCATTTGTTAAAGAAAACATTTGCGTGCAAGGTTAGTTTTAGATAGCTTCCCTTTCCTTTCCAGCTTCATAGGATTAATAAGAAATCAGAAAGTAGCACCCAATTCTAACCAAATGCGGTAAGGTGGTCGTGTCACCAACAAAAATCGCACACAACAGTCTGTTATGGTGACTTGGTACTTGGAAGCTTGGTTCCATTGTGTATCTTGAAGTCAGTTGAAGAGAATGGGAGTTGAGATTAAGTTTATCAAGTTCTTGCTCTAGGAATTTGATAAATTATTGTTCGGCTAAGTTGTCAAAGACACTTGAGAATTCTCTCAAGTCCACTTATAAAGGCATCTCAGTTGTGCATTTCGAGTCTTCTAGTTACTCTTCTGACTAGAGGGTGTTTCCGTGAAACATAAACCAGAACAAAGTGGAGGTGATTTATTTTCACCGTCCAAAAGTGCAAGGAAGGATTCATATTTCTTAATCCTAAGGATGAATCCAATCTGAATGAAGAGTTCAGAACTGTTGAGGTAAATAGGGCTCGTTCAGAGAGAATCCTAGTTACTTGAGTCAAGGGTGGCAGACTTGGTATCTCAACACTTTGTTTGTCAAGGAAGATACTTGCAAAGATTGAATACTTGATAGGTTTTCATGGAGTGATCTGTTGGAGTATGGCTTCAACAGTGACACAGGGTTATTGAACAAGGATTTAAGTTCAATTGTTATTTGTGATTGTAGTGTGCGATTTTCGTCGGTGACGCGACCACCTTACCACAATGGTTGGAATTGGGTGCTACTTTATGATTTCTTATTTATCCTATGAAGCTGGAAAGGAAAGGGGAGATATCTAAAACTAACCTTGCACGCAAATGTTTTCTTTAACAAATGCTAAGAGATTGGGGGTTCTGGGTCAGGTTATACAAAGGGAGGCTATTAACACACAGTGTATATATGGTTATCCATAGACTTTATTTCATGTTTCCCTGTTAATTTGAATTTGTTTTCTTGTGTTTATCTGCTGTGGCTTGGGAAAGTTACTCCTTTGGGAGTGTTGAGAGAATGTTTTTTGTTGTTTTTGGGTTTTCCATTGTTTTTGGGAAGGTACTGGACCTAAATTTTTTGATTTGTGTGCTCGCTAAGATTTCACAATCTTATGCCTACGTATTCCCGTAAAGATATCTGGGAAATCAGAGAAATCGTAGTTCCTCCTATTCTATGGGTGGAAAGATGTTTGGTGTCTTGTTCAAAGCCCAAGATTGAAGCTATCAGAGTGTTTGTGTCTTGTTTAAAGCCCAAGATTGAAGCTAAAGGGTGACTGAGAGAGAATTTGTCATCTCTAAAGGAAGAATATCTCACCTATTCATCACAAATGTTGAGAAATTGATTATAAGGGAAATTACTTTAACTGGGATATGGGAATCCATCAATGCCATAATTTTATTTATAAGGGTGATGTCATGAAGAAAGAAACTTTAACTCAGTATTGAGCAATGTCATTTTTCCTTATGAATCTTTCAGGCTAAGAGAAGGACATTGGCTTGGATGTATGGAATCCAGAGGCTTGGCACTTACAGCAGTTTAGATGAAAGATGATTTTTTAGCCAGGATAAGGGAAGGACCCCAGCTTGAATTTTGAATCAACAATTGTGCCACTTACAACAATTATTTGGGAAAAAGGTTTTGTTTGTTTGTTTTGAAATGTGATTTATAGAGGAATTATTTTCCTAAAGAGTGGACTCATGGTCTCATCTGAGGGGATAATGATTTTTGTGTGCCTTGATCAAAGCCCAAGGTTGAAGCTAAAAGGTTGACTCTACTAGGGGGTTTTATATCTGTCTTGTATAAAGCCCAAGATTGAGGCTGAAAAGAGATTGATTCCATTGAGGAGGATTTTATCTGTCTTATACAAAGCCCAAGATTGAGGCTATCTGACTCCAATGTGGGAAGTTCTTATATGAAGCCTAAGAGAAGGCTATCTCTTGCTGAGGATTATTGGGAATCCAGGAGCAGATCTAGATTGTGTTGGGAAATCCAAAGGCTTTACTCATTCTGGAAATCAGGGAAGAGTTGCACTATCAGATGCCATGAGGTTCTGACTCCACTGGGGATTTATTGATGGTTGAATGATCCTAGTTAGGGATTTTTAAGGTGAAGGTTTAAAGATTGAGTTTGAAAACCTATGGAGGTTTTAACTCTGCTGGAGATTAGTATACTGATGAAATGATCAGGGTTTTTCCTATGCTTTTAGGAAACTTGAGGGTTTCTTGGTGAGATCCAAGAGGAGACGAGACTTTCCAAGTCTACTTGTATGAAGCCCAAGAGGAGGCTGAGGCTGTCCAAGTCTCTTAAGAAATGCTAGGCTCAAGTGTAGAGAGAGATCTTTGTATGATGCCCAAGAGGAGGTTGTTGGTATTAAGGGATGAAAATCAACCCTATGATAATCTCATGTTCTGGAATTTTGACTCTCCTGAGGATTGAACTAGTAAAGATGACTAATTTCTATCATATACCTGTAGGAGGCCTTTGGGTCCTTGTATTAAGCCCAAGAGGAGGCTGAAGAACTTTTAAGAAGCCTGAGGGTCCTTGTACTAAGCCCAAGAGGAGGCTGGCGATGCTTTTAGGAAGCCTATGAGTCCTTGTACTAAGCCCAAGAGGAGGTTGGGAAACTTCTAAGAAGCCTGTGGGTCCAAGTCTAAGAAAAGTTCAATAAAGGTTTCCCGGGAATTAATCCTTTCTTTGCTGAACAGTTCTAGGGTTTGAAGAAATTCAAAAGAGGTTTCACCGGGAATTAATCCTCTTTGGGGAAATGAATTTCTTGTACGCAATATAATATTTCTAAGTTTGACAATCTTAAGAAAAGTTTCACCGGGAATAATGTCTTTCTCTGTTCCATATTGTATAAGCCCAAGAGGAGGCAAGACTGTATAGGGAATTTCCTATGGGAGGACTAGTTTTGACTATGTTGAAAGTAACCTCTGGTTTGATCTAAACCTAGACCTAACTGCTGGGGAAAACTCTAAACAAATATGCACAAATATATATACAGAAAATTATGTTGACATATATATATATATATATATATATATATATATATATATATATATATATATATAAGAAATAAGCATTGAAACAGATATAGAGACTTACCTTCTGAGAAGAAGCCCAAGCATATTATGCTCTGTAGTATTGATTACAACTGTATTCCCTCTTTTAGGGTTTCAAGAAATTAAAGAAAGTTTTGAAACCACATTGAATTTTATTTTTAATTAAAAGAAAGTTGTTAAAAAAAGTTTTGTTTGGGGCTTATAGCTCAAGGAGAGGCCCAAATGACTTATTTGATAACATTGATCGCACTGTGATACCGAAAGACATTGTGGGACTTATACCACAGCAGAGGCCCAAAATTATTTTTGTACAAAGAGGGGTGGGGTCTTAAACTCTATCAGAGGCCCAAAAGTGTTTGTAAAGAAAATAATGGGGCTTATACTCAAGGAGAGGCCCAAGTGTTTTATTTGAAAAGGCGATGATTGTGCCGTGATTTTGAGAACCACTGAGGGACTTATACAATGACTGAGTCCCAAATTAATTATGTACAAGAAGAAATTGGGTCTTACACTCTATTAGAGGCCAAAAAAAGTTGTTTTTATACAAGAGTTGAGGCTTATAACTCAAGGAGATGCCCAGATGAAAAACAGTGATCTTGTAGTTATTTTGACAATCGTATCTGGACTTATACAATGACTGAGGCCCAAAATGGTATGCTTATAAAGGGGATAGGTCTTACATTCTATTAGAGGCCCAAAAATGTTTAAAAAGAAGAAATATGGGGCTTACAACTCAAGGAGAGGCCCAGATGAAAATTGTTTTGAAAATGGTGATCGCGCCGAGATTTTTAAAATCGTATCGGGACTTATACAATGACTGAGGCCCAAAATTAATTATTTACAAAGGGATGGGACTTACACTCTACAAAGAGGCCCAAAAATGTTTTGAAAAGAAGTTTGAAAAATTAAAATTAAGAGAAACCCTAATTTTAATTAAAAATATAATTTTTCAAAGGAAATTAAATATCAAATATCAAATATATTTAAAATTAAGTGGTAAGCTTTGAAAAATATTTTGAAAAATCATGTTTAATCACATGAAAGCTTGAAATCCAATTGGTTTTGAAAAATCAAGGTGAAAATTTCATTTAAAAATGTTAAAAAACATTAAAAATGAAATTATTTACAAAAATCAAGATATATTAAATAAATAATATAAATTTAATTTTTTTGTAGAATAAAATAATTTAACGTTTTTGTGACTTTTTAAAAAAAGAACCAATAAAAAATGATAAAAAAATGAGAGAGAAATTAATTTTTGAAATCATTTAACAGAAATATCAAATATTAAAGAATTAAAATATTTGAAAATGGCGCCAAGGCCATTTTCTTCTTCCTCACGACTACCCGCCATAGCCAATTTGCAAAACCTCTCATATCTCTCTGATTACTCAATGAAAATGACTTTTGTAAACATGAAAGTTGTGTGTTTTTGAACAAGGATTTTAGTCATATAAATTAATTGCATTTATATTAAGTGTGGAGTGAGAAATCAAGTGATGAACTCAAGAACCCTAATTTCTGCAAGAACACTATGAAATCTTATACACGAAAGCTACAAAGCAATTGATTGAGGAGAATCACTCTATATAAGTGCATAAACATGTTTGTAACTTGAAAACACATTTATGATGCATGGATTATAGAGTTTGAGAGTGTCAGGCTTACCTCTTGCAAGAAGAATTCGAATTCTATGTTGGAGGTGTTACAGATGTTGTGTAATGATCTGGACAGCTTCAATGGACCTCAAGTAATGTGTTTGAAAGCTTGGAATGGATTTAAACAGCCTGGAACTTGTTGTGGCACCTCAACTGTAAGTAGGCCAAAAAGCTTGAGCAAATGGGGGTGACTTTCTGATTCTGATGTTCCAGATGTGTTTTAAGGTTATGGATCACTCATATATGATGTATGTGAGGTGTTGGCATGATTGGTTTTGATTGAATTGCTCTCAAATTGAAAATCCGATAGTGACTTAAAAGAGAAGCAAAATCTGGTTTTTTGAGAGTGATTGGAAGGAAAACATGAATTCAGATGTTTTGGAGTAGTTTTATCAGTCACACATGACCTCTATTTATAGTAGAGGAAGTTTGTTTTGGAAGCAATATTGTTTGGAGGCTGATCATGGCAGTAGCTTGTACCCATTGACATGGATAATCCAAAAGTGCCAAGTCAACTCTTCTTATCTTGACTCCTTTAATCTTTGCAGGTTTGAATGCTCAGAGTTTGGACTGGAATCTTGACTGGCTTGGAGTGTTGTGATCGGGTTCATGACACCTCAATGCATTGCATTGATGTTACCTTGCCAAAGTTGAATTTCAAACTTCATATCATGATGGTTTTCACATGCCAAATTGAATTCCTTGCCCCTTTGATCATGAACCAAGTGAGTCATCAGATATTGTGTGTTTTTGGAAGATGACAGAGTTGGAAAAGTGACAAGATTTGAAGGGAAAAATCGTGTGGCACAAGTTTGGTTTTCATGTTGTCTTGAAAAATCAAGTTTTAGGCCATGTTTCAAGGCTTGTAACTCCCTACTCAAAATCCATTTTCATGTTTTTGTGATTTTGATCAATCTATAACTCAAAATCCATGATGATTTGGAATCTCTTGTAGTTGACAATTTTGAAGTATGTAATTAGAGCTTTCATTTGAGCTTTGGATGGAAGAAAAAGGCCTTGTGGTTTGGAAGTTATGACCTTGCAAACTTGGTACCAAATCACTTTTCTTCCATAACTTAGAAAATTTTAAGTTTCTCAAGGTTGCCCATTTTGCAAGTAACCTCACTTATCTTGATTTTTCTTGATTGATGATGATCAAAACCATGAATTTTTTCACATAGGGAAGCCATGATTGTCAAGAAATTCAAAAATTCAAACTTGGTTTTTGGCACAGTTAATTTTTTGTCAGATGAATTCCAAACTGTGTGATCCTCTATGAAATCAAGTCCTTGATCTAATTCAAACCTAATGGATGGATTCCATAGGTGTTGTAGAGGGTCTTGAATCATGTCCCAAGGTTTGGGATCATGCCTTGGTCAAAAGTCAAAGATACATTTGACTTTTCATCAGGAAACCCTAATTGGCTCAGATGAATTTGAATCTTTGTATTGCTCATGAACCAATTTCTTTGAATCAATCCAATCTTGTAAATGGACCAATATTATGTATTTGAGGTCTTCAAAACACTTCTTGAGGTCTTAGCTCATGTCTTGTTCCAAAAGTCAACTTAGGGGTGAATTAGGTCAAGAAACCCTAATTCTCGATTTTTGATGAATGCATCCCCTGAGGCTTTTTTGACTCTATGATTGGACTCATAAGGTCCTTTTGAGCTTCTTGGATCATGTTTTGAAGTATTGGCTCATGCCCAGAGGAAAATTTCCATCTGGAGGCCTCAGTCGACCAAAGCCCTAATTTGGTGACACTGGTGATCTTGAGGCTTGATCCACTTGGAATGTCGTAACCTTGTGCTTGATTCTTGATGTGGGAGACCTCTTGATCCTTTATGGGTGTTTGATAGGCTAGAAAAGTTGAAGATCATGTCAATTCTTGATTGATCCTTTGTCAGAGTGCTCTGAATGGGCTCAAAACCCTAATTCTTGGTTGTAGTGAACACTCAACAATCTTTGAGAGGATTGATGAGGTATGAAAGTACATACATATTGTGGTGATGGTTTGTACAATGATGGGAAATCTTGTGGTCAAAATTTGGGGTATGACAGATGCCTCTATTTAATCTTCTTGGACCTGAAGGTGTGAATGGCGAAGACGTTCAGACATTCAAGATAGAAGGGGATTAAATATCGGAATACCCAAAATTTGACTGTGGTTATGAATGGTAGCGGTTTACTCATCCATATTCTTTTGCTAAGCCATGTTACTTAGAAAAGGTTAAAACTTCCCCTCGATCCTGGTCTTCAGCCATGGAACTGGTCTCAATTTTCTTTTGAAATAAACTTCCCCTCGATCCTGGTCTTCAGCCATGGAACTAGTCTCAGTTTCTTTTGAAATAAACTTCCCCTCAATCCTAGTCTTCAGCCATGGAACTGGTCTTAGTTTCTTTTGAAATAAACTTCCCCTCGATCCTGGTCTTCAGCCATGGAACTGGTCTTAGTTTCTTCTTATCGAGTTCCTTCCACGACAAGGAACACTATTTGTAGTGGTCTTCATCAACTTCTTGTCGAGTTTTTTTTACTGGGGAGACGCCATTTGATGGAGAAATATTTGATGTCAGACTTGCTGGGGAAACTATTTGTCTGAACTGTAGAGGTGTGCAAACTTCTCTGTGGAGATGCCATTTGTCAACCTACTGGGGAAAACAATTCTCTTGAGAGATTACCTTGTGCTTGGTGAGGTTACATCATGCTTTCCTTCGAGACCTTTTTTGGAGGAATGCCATGTGATGTAATCTAATTTTGAGGTGCTGATGACTTCATTGACAACAAACTTTTCAGGGGGAAACCGTCGTATTGCCAAGAGTCTTCCGTTGAGAGGCTTTCTCTAGGGATTTTCTTTAATCTGGGAAAGCAAAATATCATCTTCAATGGTGAAGAGTGATGTTCCAAAGGTGTCTATCGAATGTCTTCTTGCCTTTCAGAGGTCCAAGTTATCAAAGTGGTCGAGGACAGTCTCCAATCCAGAAATAAACTTGGGAGAGATTGCTCAGACGATACATTTCCGGACGAGGAAAGAACTGACAATTCTATCGGTGAGAGGACATTTATCACTTGGGGATGAAAATGACCAGAGTGATATTAATGCAACATATGTATGAATATGAATCAATTATGAATGATGTATGTATGTTTATACTGACAAAACAGACACGACATACAGACTGGTGAGGAATACAAATGGATACTCGACCACTCTAGGAGATGAGGGTATCATTGGAGGTTCTGAAAGTTGGACGTCTACTCGAGAATGGGGATTCCTGTGTTCGTTCCGATTTTCGGAGATACAAACCTGCTAGGTATGGAAATCCGTTCTTGTTTTTCAGAGGTGAACCCTACTAGGGGGAGAAAAACCAACAATTAGTTTTCAAAAGTATGAACTCCGTCGGGGACGTCAAAGGGGACATCCCATTTGAAGTAGTTGATCCATTATTCAGGGTGTACTAGTCAAAAGGAGTACTTTGATCCTGCATTTTGAGGTTTAATCACTTCCGGAGAAGCCGTAAATATTCCTTTTTTGTGCTCATTAATCAAAAGGAAATTACCATCTTTGTTTTAAAAGTAAAATTTTAACTTCTCGTTTTGAAAAAGTAAATTCATTTTTGTTTCAAGAATCGTTGATCATATTTAAATGTCATTTTACGAAGATGAATAAATGAGAATTGCAAATAAAAGGCACACAAGCTCAAATTTATTAATAGAATGGTAATCAGCCAAACGCGTGATCCCATGGAACATTACAAAATTTAGAAAATGGTAATTTATAGGGAAAGGGGCAACATTGAAACATAACGACCACTATCCTTCCACCAACTTTTAATTCTGGACATTCTAAGCTTTTGTCGAAGATGACCTTGATTGAAGTTTTCTTGACGGATGGCGTTACCGCTGGGGATCTAATCGTATCGGACGTAGTTACTTGCCATGAATCCCTAACTTTTGCCTAGATTGCCCTTTCGGGTTTTCAATCCATTGGGATGACTTTTGCTTATGTCTCTAATTTTTGCCTGGACCGCCCTTTCGAGTTTTCAATCCATCGAGACGTTTTTTTTTATATTTAGGCGAAGTATTTCTTGAATACATCAACATTCTTGGGGTAGGTAAACTCCTCTCCATCCATGGTTGCGAGTCTCAAGGCACCGGGCTTTCTTAACAACATAGAGGCTATCGTAATTCAGAGTTCATTTGCCCCTGGAATCAGTGATGAATGATTGTATCTTTTTTAGCACGAGGTCTCCTTTCCTGAAGGCACGGGGTCGGACCCTTTTATCAAACACCTTCTTCATTCTATGTTGATATAACTGACCATGGCACAAAGCTGTCATTTTTTTTCTTCGATTAGGTTCAGTTCATCATATCTGCTCTGACACCATTCAGCTTCTATTAGCTTGGCTTCCATCAATATTCTTATTGACGGGATCTCTACTTCTATGGGGAGCACTGCTTCCATGCCCTGTACTAGAGAGAAAGGGGTTGCCCTTGTTGAAGTGCGGATAGATGTGCGATAACTGTGAAGAGCAAAGGGTAGCATCTCGTGCCAGTCTTTGTAGGTTACAACCATCTTTTGAATGATCTTTTTGATATTCTTGTTAGCCGCTTCTACCGCTCCATTCATTTTAGGTCGGTAGGGAGATGAGTTATGGTGTTCGATCTTGAACTCAGCACATAACTCTTTCATCATCTTGTTGTTCAAGTTAGATCCATTATCCGTAATGATCTGACTTGGAACACCATAACGGCAGATGAGATTGTTCTTGATAAATTGGACCACCACTTGCCTAGTCACATTGGCGTATGACACCGCTTCGACCCACTTGGTGAAGTAATCAATGGCTACCAGGATGAACCGATGTCCGTTCGAATCTTTGGGTTTAATCATGCCAATCATGTCGATTCCCCATATAGAAAAAGGCCATGGAGAAGAAAGTACTTTGAGATGCGTTGGCGGTACATGGATTTTGTCACCTTATATCTGACACTTGTGACACCTTCTCATGTACTTATAGCAATCGGATTCCATTGTCAGCCAATAATATCCTGCTCTCAGAATTTTTCTTGAGCATTGTGTGTCCATTGGCATGAGTGCCAAAAGATCCTTCATGAATCTCTTTCATCAACATGTTTGCTTCTTATCTGTCTATGCATCTGAGCAAAACCATGTTGAAGTTTCTCTTATAGAGTGTATCATTGTTCAAGAAGAAGTTGCCAGCTAGTATTCTGAGAGTCTTCCTATCTTTTCTGGATGCCTCAGGTGGGTACTCTTACCTTTAAAGGAAGCACCTAATATCATGATACCATGGTTTGTCGTCTATGACTTCTTCAATCGCGAAGATGTAAGCGCGCCTTTCAAGGCGCATTATATCAATCTTAGGTTCGTCATTCCATTGACTCACACTAATCATGGAGGATAGAGTGGCTAGTGCATCAGCCATGTGATTTTCTTCACGGGGATATGATGAAACTCGATTCTGTTGAAGAATGGTAACAACCTTCTCGCCTAATTTTTGTAAGGAATCAGTCCTGATTGGTATGTATTCCACTCTCCTTTGATCTGATTGATAACCAAGATTGAGTCTCCATACACATCCAAGTTCTTTATCCTTATGTAATTGCTTCTTCGAGACCCATGATACAAGCTTCGTATTCGGCCTCATTGTTTCTGCATCTGAATGTCAATCTGGCAGTGAAAGGAATATGGGTACCCTAAGGTGTTACGATGATTACCCCAATTCCGTTTCCATAAGTGTTGACAGCTCCGTCGAATATTAGTCCCCATTGGGAACCTGGTTCTGGCCCTTCGCTGGGTAACGGTTAATCACATTCTTTCATTCTCAAGTACATGACATCTTCGTCTGGGAAGTCAAATTTGACTGATTCCTGATCATCAATCAGTTGATGAGCCAAATAATTGGCTAAAATACTTCCTTTGACGGCTTTCTAAGCATGGTACTCGATGTCGTATTCTGATAACAACATCTACCAACGGGAAATCCTTCCCATGAGAGCAGGCTTTTCAAAGACGTACTTGATCGGATCCATTTCGGAGATTAACCAAGTAGTGTGATAAATCATGTACTGGCGAAGAAGTTTAGCTGCCCAAGCCAGAGCGCATCATATTTTCTTGAGCATAGTGTATCGAGTTTCACAATCCGTGAACTTCTTGCTTAAGTAGTAAATGGCAGACTCTTTTCTTTTCGTCTCGTCTTGTTGGCCAAGTACACAGCCCATGGAGTCTTCCAAGACTGTTAAGTTGATGATCAGTGGTCTTTCTTCCATTGGAGGAGACAGAATCGGCGGGTTCAACATATATTCTTAGATGCTGTCGAAAGCCTTTTGGTAATCTTCTGTCCATACACAACTTTGGTTCTTTCTGAGTAGTTTGAAGATTGGCGTGCATGTGGCATTCATAAGGGATATGAACCTTGAGATGTAATTCAGACGTCCCAAAAATCCTCTGACCTATTTTTTAGTCTTCGGAGAAGGCATTTCTTGAATGGCCTTGACCTTGTCAGGATCAACCTCAATTCCTTTCAGGCAGACGATGAATCCTAAGAGTTTTCCTGAGCGAACACCGAACGTGCACTTATTAGGATTCAAGCGGAGTTTGTATTTTCTCAAACACTCGAATAACTTTGATAGGTGTTTCACATGCTCTTCTTCTATTTTAGATTTGGCAATCATGTCATCGGCGTACACTTCAATCTCTTTATGCATCATGTCATGAAACAGAGCTGTCATGACCCTTTGATAGGTTGCCCCTGCGTTCTTCAAATCTAATGGCATTACCTTGTAACAAAAGGTGCCCCATGGGGTGATGAATGAAGTTTTCTCCATATCTTTCGGTGCCATTTTGATTTGATTATAGCCTGAGAATCCATCCATGAAGGGGAAGACTTTGAATTTTGCCATGCTGTCTACCAGCATGTCAATGTGTGGCAAGGGGAAGTCATCCTTTGGACTTGCTCTGTTCAGATCCCTGTAGTCTACACACATTCTGACTTTTCCGTCCTTTTTCGGAACTAGCACTATGTTAGCTAGCCATTGAGGATATTCTGAGGTGGCGAGGAAACCTGCGTCGATCTGTTTCTGCACTTCCTCCTTAATTTTGATAGCCATATCTGGATGAGTCCTTCTCAGTCTTTATTTTACCAGAGGACATTCTGGTTTCAGTGGTAAGTGGTGTTCCACGATGCTGGTATCCAACCCTGGCATGTCCTGATATGACCAAGCAAATACATCTGGAAACTCTTTGAGAAGTTTTATTAAGCCTTCTCTGACAGTTGGACTGAGCAGTGCTCAAATCTTAACTTCTTTCTTTTCTTCTTCTGAACCCAAATTAACTGTTTCCAACGGCTCTTTGTGAGGCTCAATAGACCTTTCCTCTTGCCTGAGTAGTCGGGAGATATCTTCTGGAATTTCTTCATCCTCTTCTTCATTAGCTTAAAATACCGGGAATTCAAAGTTGGGAAAAGGCATTGGATCGTATGTTTCAAGGGGGTTTAAAATAAGAAATCTGCATTACGTGATGATTTTTTTTTTAGAAAAGACAGAGAGAATGCAAGAGTGTGTGCAGTGTATTTTCTGGAAATGCTTGTTTTTATTTTGGGTTGTTTTTTAGGATTACCATTTTCTGAAAAACGAAAAGTGTAAACAGCAATAAATGGTGGAATTCACAATGACATTATTTATTCATGATTTGTCAATTCTTGAAACACAACCCTATAAAACAAAACTCTGTCGCTTTAGGCGAAGCGAAGAGGGACATTTATAGAAAAGTGAGCCCTATAAAACATCCATTTCACTCGGGTAAGGTGAAAGGTCAAAACGAAGATGGTAATTACTTCGACTTATGGACGACTTTCGGGACATCGACTGCAACCCAATGGCGACGGACTGCTCTGTGAATCACAAAGTCTGTTACTTCCCTTCTTGGTTTATCTTCAGAAATGGCACTGATTTTTGGTGGAGTAGGATCATTGGAGTCTTCTTCCCATGCAGAGTTATCATAAGAGGACTCTTCTGCCGCATCTTCCATAGTGTTTTCACTCTCAAGAGGATCTCCCCATCCAGTTAGCTGGATGTCCTCGTATCTGACGCGAAAGCTTTCGGGAACGGTGTATTTGACTAGAAAGTCGTACTTACCACTTGGTTGTCCCAAGGTGTCCCAGGTTCTGTGGGAATAGAGGAGTCATCTTCCTCAATGATGTTGACCTCAGGAAATGTGTAGTTAATGAATTCTTGTCCTGCAATCTTTGCAAATTCATCACCATGGTGTCGGACATTTTCAGAATGTTCCGAGTAAGGATTCCATGACTCTGGGGGAGCAGGTGTATTCCTTTCAAGACTAATCAGTTGATTATCCGGATGACTCTTTTGCCTCGAGTCTTATGTCTATGGCTTCTAGATAGGCAAGTCATTCAGGGGATCATAATAATCGTAGTCAAAGTTGTCTTTCATTAGATTGTCTTCCTCTAGTGAGTTGGGTGGAGCACGACATCCTTCGATATCACAATCTCCATAGGTCATCCTGATGTCTGATCTTGGCATATTTCTTGGGCTCTGTTTTGGAAAACAGAATGGCGTGTGCGTTTCTCCCTGAGATATATAACCGTCATCATTGAGATAAGACTTCCACTCCTCATCTGTATCGGAGGAGTCATTCCTATCGATGGCGTGGACTTCTTAAGATACTGGGTGGAGGAAACCTCCGTTGTGGAAGAAATCTTGAATGGGATGAAAACTTTCATCCTTCTTAGCATCCTGGGTACAAGTTGGAGAGAACCCAAGACCTTTCCTCATCTTGTTATTGGTAGGAATTACAATCTGTCCCCATCCTTTTACATCATCACTCTCTATTACTTTGAGAGCGTCTTTGTATGAGGAAATCGACGTCCCTCTTTCATGTTGATCCTCATTGCTCACTGAGAGTGCTTGGAACTGAGTTCCAACAACCTCTTATGGTTTTACACAGGAGAATGATGATAAGTTGCTCACGATCAAGGCTTGCTCTCCACACACTGTGACTAATTTGTCATTCTTGATGAACTTCAGCTTCTGGTGAAGTGTCGAAGTGACAGCCCCAGCTTCGTGTATCCAAGGTCTTCCTAATAAACAACTGTATGCTGCCCAGATGTCCATGACCTGGAAAGTGACTTGGAAAGTGTGAGGACCGATGGTTATGGGAAGATCGACTTCGCCGATAACTGTTTTCCTGGATCTGTCAAAGGCTTTGACGATGATCTCACTGCTTCTCATTGAAGTTCCTTGAAAAGATAGTCGAACCAAAGTTGACCTTGGCATGATATTTAAGGATGAACCTGTGTCTACCAGCACGCTGGCTAAAGTATTGTCTTGGCAATTGACTGTGATATTGAGTGCCATATTATGGTTCTTGCCTTCTTCCAGCAGTTCTTCATCACTGAATCCCAAGTTGTTACAGGAAGTGATGTTAGAGATGACGCTGTCAAATTGTCCTACTGTCACATCTTATTCCACAAAGGCTTGTTCTAAGACTCTCTGTAGAGCTTCCCTGTGAGCTTCTGAACTAAGCAGGAGAGATAATACAGAAATTCAAGACGGAGTTTGCAACAATTGGTCCACAATGTTGTACTCGCTTTTCTAGATGAGCTTCAGCATCTCATCGTTGTTCTTTACAGGTTCTGTATTGCTGGATTGACCTACTTGTTGGTTAGGAACTTTCGTTTGGGGTTCCTTTTCTTTGGTAGGTTCTCTAACTCCTCTGTTGAAGATCCAACCGCTCTAGGTAACTCGACTGATGTCAGCAATGTTCACAACGGAGGGTAATGGAGTTTCTTTTCCATTTTCTATGGTCGTTGCACCGTACTTGTACGGGATAGCCTTTTCTGACTTGTACAGTATTGGACCTGGCAAGTAGACGACCACCGGGGCTTTTTGGGCCTGTTGACTGTCGTAGGCAACCTCGATCAGTTCTAAGTTTAGAGATTTCCTCCTGTCGAGAGAGACTTTTCACTTATTGAGCAGTGGAGTTATGGTACAAACGTCCTTGGTTGTTCCATGATTGGAGATTATGACAGAGTTTTGGTTTCGACCAGGGAGGTAATCTTGTATCATGTTGATTGATTCAGAATTTGAACATGGTTGAATCTCCTTTCAGTCTAACTGGTGCTGGAGAGCTGCTCGTACTAGATAGTGTAGCGAGCGATTTTGGACGCGGTTCTTAAGCGCTGGTCGCTCTCTGCGGTCTGAGTTTGAACTACAGGTCGATTCATTTTTTATCCTATTGTGAGCGGAATAAGGAAGGGAAATAGATGTCTCCAATTAACCCTGCTTGCATACTGAGTTTAAACAGCGGTCTGTTAGTTTACGGATGCTATCAATGTGGGGGGGCATTTGTACTGGTTATTTGTATTTTCGCCAATACGGTTTTCTTTCTTTTAATCTAGGCAAAGGGTTTCTGACGGGGAACAAGGATTAGGATGTTAGGACTGATGCTTTTGAATTACTGCTTTTGATTGACTGAGATATGGGATTTGGGTTTTTTGTTGATTGCACTCGCTAAGATCTTTTCTTTCGATCTTATGCCTACGTATTCCCGTTTACCGAAACAGGGAAATCAGAGCGTTCGTAGTTCCTCCTATTCTATGGGAGGAAATGGGTGTTTTTGGTGTCTTGTTCAAAGCCCAAGACGTGAAGCGAAAGGATAGTTTGTATCTTGTTCAAAGCCCAAGATGTGAAGCTGAAGGTCTATTTGTGTCTTGTTCAAAGCCCAAGACGTGAAGCTGAAAGACCTCGACTTTAGAGAGAATTTGTCATCTTTAAAGAGGGGAGAAGGAGAATTACTTTAACTGGGATACGTGGATCCGAGCAATGCCATAATTTCTGAAGAAAGGGTTTTAACCTGAAGGAGAAGACTTTAACCCAGTGTAGAGCAATGCCATCTTTCCTTAGGAATTTCTCATGCTAAAAGAGGGACAGTGGCGTGGATATAGATGATCCAGAGGCTTGCCGCTTACAGCGATTAGATGAAGGGAAAGGAGTTGTTGATGTTTGTTTACTGTGAACGAAGCACAACTTTGATGCTAAAAGGTTGATTGGATCAACCAGTGGTTTTCTTATACGAAGCCTAAGAGGAGGCTAATTTCCGCTAGGAAAATCATTATACAAAGCCTAAGAGGAGGCTATTTTGTGTCCCGTACAAAGCCCGAGAGAGAGGCTACAAGGGTTGACTCAACAAGTGATTTTGTATCTCGTATGAAGCCCGAGATAGAGGCAAAAAGGGTAATTGACTCAACGGGGGAGTCTCTTATGTGTCTCGTACGAAGCCCGAGAGAGAGGTGAAAAGGTTGTTTGACTCCACTGGGGAGAATTTTGGTATCTCGTACGAAGCCCGAGATGGAGACTATTGTAACTGTTTCAGTTGAGTGACAGATCCAATATACTGATTTTAAAAGAGAAAATCAGTTCTTATATGAGTAACACTGTACACAGGGATTTGATTTGAGGATCAGGTATATTTCCTTCTCTTTGAGGAAACAGGCAATCCAAAGGGTATTGAGACTGTCCGAGTCCGCGGGTTTCCTTCCTATTTAACGAAGGGTGCTTGAGAATGTCTTTGAGACTCAAGGAAGTTAGACTGTCCAAGTCTAGAGTTTTATCTTTTGTACTATGCTTTGAGAAACAGTAGTAGACTCTATGAAAGGACTGTTCTATAAGGATGACTATGTTCTGTTCCTATACCTCTAGGAGGTCGTCGGGACAATTTGTACGAAGCCCAAGAGGAGGCTGGAAACTTTTAAGAAGCCGACGGGTCCTTGTACGAAGCCCAAGAGGAGGCTATCATTCCTGGAGGAAGAGATCATTATACAAAGCCTAAGAGGAGGCTGTGAATACTTCTAAGAAGCCGTAGTGTCCTTGAATAATGCCCAAGAGGAGGCCGATGCTTTTAAGAAGCCCGTGGGTCTATCATCTCCTTTCCATTAGGAGAGATAACTCTTTTAAAGATAAAAACCACTGGTAAACTTGCGAGGTTTACTATCCAACGACTTTTAGGTTTTAAAGAGGGTTCCTTAGTTAAGGTCCAAGATTATGACCGTAGTGGGTACCCAAACCCCGAGACATTCAAGGCAAGCTATCCACAAGGAATAGATCAAGTCAGGAAAGTTCGAGAATTTGGAAGAAACTCAAAGATGCCATTCACGGAGAATACATTCATCTTGGGGAGTAGAGCTTCTTGACGATTCCTAAGGAGGACAGCCGAAGAGAAGACTGTATCTGGTGCTCCTATTGGGGATCTAGGCGTCTATTTCTATGAATAAATGAAACGGCGTCACCTAATTCTAGACGTAGTAGCCGGGGAAACTCGAAATATCTATACTATTATTACACAGTAGATATGAGTTTATGAAAGGAGACTTACAATGAGCAACCCCACAATACAGTTTATAATATGAAAGCAGTAAATGAAAGCGATAACCACTTACTCGGTTGGAGTGCTTCCATGCTGTTTGGTTAGCTGTTCAATAAAGAAAGATTGAAAACAACAGTATATTCAAAATCAAAGGAGAAAGTGCTTTGAAAAAGAAAGATTTGGGGCTTATAGCTCAAGGAGAGGCCCAGGGTTTTATCAGTGAGCGCACTGTTTGACTTTGTACAGCGGGACTTATACAAGTGACTGGGGCCCAAAAAGGTTTTCTGTACAAAGGGAGGATGGGTCTTATACTCTCTCAAGAGGCCCAAAAAGGTTTAAAGGAAAAAGAGTGGGGCTTATAACACGAGGGTAGGCCCAAATGATTTTTCGTTTAAAAATGGCGATCGCGCCGAGGTTTTCTTTTAACGCAAAGGGACTTATACAATAAGTGAGGCCCAAAATGTTTTGGTTAAAAGGGGGATTGGGTCTTACACTCTAATAGAGGCCCAAAGTGTTTTGAATGGGTCTTATAGCTCAAGGAGAGGCCCAGATGATTTTTATTTTTAAACGGGTGACGATCGCGCCGTTTGCTTGTACAGAGGGACTTATACAATGGATGAGGCCCAAAAAGTTTTTGTACAATGGGGGATGGGTCTTACACTCTCTCAAGAGGCCCAAAGAGTTTTGAAAATGATTTATGAGGGTTGAATTAATCCAAAACCCTAATTTGTTTTCAAAATGTATTTAATTGAATAAAAATTCAATTAAAATGATCAAAAATTGTTTAACACATGGAAAACAAATTGTGATCTTGGATTAATGCTTCAAAAATTAAGTATTGACCTACAAAATAATTAGAAAGCATTAAAAGTTGCAAAATCAATGTAGAAAAAATATTTAAAATGCCAAAAACAATTAAAATATTAATTCTTTGGAAAAATATCAATTATATGAAATAAATAATATTTTTTGGATTTTTTGTGAAAATAAAATATTTTGACATTTTTTTGAATTATTAAAAAAAGAATCAACTCAAAATCATTAAAACTCAGAGAGAAATTAATTTTTGAATCAATTAAACACAATCACAAAATTCAAATATTTGAATTATTCAAAAATGGCGCCAAGAACAAGCTGAAGAACACGTGCGTGTTCTTGGTTTCTCAGATTTGCATTTTCTATCCAATCTCCATGAATACGTAATCATATCATGCAATCCACATATCATTATGCTCGTCTCAACCTCACGATCATGTCTATGTACTTTAATTTCATTTAAATTAAACATACAACAAGAAATCACGAAGAAACCTCAAGAACCCTAATTTCTGCATGAAGGCTAGGATTTTTGATACACGATTCAAACAATGCAATTAATTGAGGGAAAACATTCCATGCATGATTATGAACATATGGCCAAATTATTATGCGAGGAAATATGTATAGATTGAGAGATGACCAAGTATGTGCTTACCTCCAAGTCGTGACAGCAAGTTCAAAGTGATTTTTGATTTGGAGGTGTTACAGATGAGTGGTGATGATCTGAACAGCTTCCCTACACCCTATGGATTGTGTTTGGATGGTTGGACTTTATTGAAATTGGCTGGATCATTTTGTGGTACCTTAGCTGCACTTTGGTTAAAACCTTAAGCAACCAGCTGGTGATTTTGTGAAATTGATGTTTCAGAAGTAATCTAAGTGTTTGATCAACTCATATGTGATGTATGTGAGGTGTGTGAGTGATTGGTTTGATTGGAAAAGCTCTCAAACTCAAAACCCGATAGTGACTTGCCTTAGAAGGCAAAATTGGAGTGAAAGAAGAGATTTTGAGGAAAGCATCTGTTAGATGGCTTTGGTGTACTCAAACTGACCACAATTAAGCTCTATTTATAGTAGAGCAAGTTTGTTTTGCAAGGAATAATGCATGGCAGCTGGTAAGTAGGTTTGGCCAATGTTGTCCAATGAAAATCCAAGTCTCCTCTAGCCATTGACTAGAGGTTAGGGCACAGAGCTTTGGTCCCCTTGGTCTTGGATAAGTCTTGACTGATTTCAGATGAGAATGGCTCAGTCCATGCCACCTTGATGGTTCCATTGAATGCCTCATTCCAAATTTGAAGTCTTGTCCCTATTTTGGCCATTCTAGGTTCAACATGCTATTTCTTGTTCCATGGACTTTGGAGGCTTGGCTCGGTGATTGTCCCCTTTAGATTCAATCCTCTGAGGTGTCCAAGTGGATAGGAGCAATTGAATTTGGCTGATTTTGGCAAATCGACCAAAGTTGCAAATTCTGCCTTGCCTTGACAGATTTCAGCAGGGCAACTTGGCAATGTTGTATCTCATGGTGTAGGTTGAATTTGGCAATGTTCTTGGCCATTTTGGAAAGCTCTTACATGATACAACAACTGTTTGAACAAGTTTGGTTTTGACCTCTTTTGATTCCAAGTGAAAAATTCCCCTACATTTGGCAAAAAGTGAGGCAGAATCTGACTTAGTGAAAATTTCACTAAGTGTTGGAAAAAGTGACATTTTCACTTTTCAGCCACTTTGATCACTCCATAACTCAAAATCCTTAATGAATTGGAATGACTTGTAGTTGAAGTTTTTGTAGGTGATAATGAGGGCTACAAATCCATCTTTGGATGAGAAAAAATGGCCTTGTGGTTTAGCAGTTATGGTCCTCCAAAGTTGGTACCTTTGCCACTTTATTTTTAACTTAGAAAAAATTCTAAGTTTTATGGTTACCCCTTTTACAAGTTATCTCACTTTTCTTGATTTTTCTTGATGAATGATGATTCAAATAAAACATTAACATCATTTTAGGGTTAAAAATCCATTTTGGTGAAAAATCTCAAAAAGTCAAAGTTGACTTTTGTGCACAGTTGACTTTTTATCAGATGAATTCCAAACTGTGCAATTCTTCAGGAAATCATGTCCTTGACCTAAATCAAACTTGATGGACATGTTCCATGGGTGTCATAGGGTATATTCAATCATGTATTAGGGTTTGGGAGCATGTCCTGGTCAAAAGTCAAAGTTACAGTTGACTTTTCCCTTAAAACCCTAATTGTGGTGCAGATGAAATTGAGACTTGTTGCCCAAGCTTCTTGGATCAATCCATTGTTCTAAATGGATCAATATGGTATATTAGAGACCCTCAAATCATCTCTTGAGGTCTTGGCTCATGGTTTGTCCCAAAAGTCAACTTAGGGGTGAATTAGGTCAAGAAACCCTAATTCCTGATTTTTGATGAATGCATCCCCTGAGGCAACTTTGACTTGATGCATGGGTTCATGAGGTTCCATGAAGTATATTAGGTTATGTTTTGGATCATTGCCTTGTGCCCAGATGAAAATTTCCATCTGGAGGCCCTGGTCGACCAAAACCCTAATTTGGTGACACTGTCGATCTTGAGACTTGATCCACCTAGAAGGGAGCAGCCTTGTGCTTAATCCTTGAAGTGGGAGTCCTTTTTGATCCATTGTGGATGTTTGAGAGATTAGAAAAGTTGAAGATCATGTCATTTCTTGATTGATCCTTTGTCTAAGCACTCAGAGAGGGCTTGAAACCCTAATTTTGATTGTAGTGGATGCTCACCCATCCTTGGGGAGACTAATAAAGCATAAAGGTACATCCATATTGTGATGATGATTTTCAGAATGATGGGAAATCTAAGTGGTCAAAATTTGGGGTATTACAGATAACATCCTTGGTTATTTTCCAAGCATACCCTACATCGTTCATAATTTTGAGGTGGTACCCGACCGTACCCACTTTGTATGCAGTGCATCTTCACAAGATTGGTTCCCAGTAAGCGTACATGGTGAATTTGATAACGGTTGACAGGTTCTTCTTCTATCAGGTTTACCGTAGTCTTTTCATGTTGTCGTAATGGGTTCATCTGAACATTTGGGTTAGTATCTGTGAAAGATAAAACCTCGTTCCTGACGAGCTTCTGTACATCAGACTTGAAGCTGAGAAAATTCTCGATGTTATGTCCCGATCCTCCTTGATGTTAAGGGCAAGTTTGATCTGCTTTGAACCAAAAAGGTGGATTTTTTGGTACTGTGAGAGGAGTCCTGGTTTGAACATGCCCCTTGGCCAGTAGAAGTGGAAATAGTTATGCGTACAACATCGGTATAGGGTCGAACCCTGATGGTCGTGTAGTACGATTGTAATTATTGTACTGCGGGCGAGCCTGCTGAAGAGGCTGTTGCGACCTTTGCTGATACTGTTGTTGATTTGGTTAGCTCTGAGCAACCTGAGGTTGATAAGTTTGAGCTGCCACTGGGTTGATAGCGGGAGTTACTGCTGCTACCGGTTGATACTTTTGCCTTTGCTTTCCTAGAGAGATATTACTGATATATTGCTCTTTCTTCTTTTGGAAATCACTACCGTATCTTTTGGTACTGCTAGATGGCTCTACATCTTTGACCAATCGTCCTTCTCGGACTGCTTCTTCAAGGCGTACTCCCATGTTCACCATTTCAGTGAAGTCACTGGGTGCACTAGCGACCATTCGGTCGTAATAAAACGAGCTCAATGTTTTTAGGAAGATCTTTGTCATTTCCTTTTCTTCGAGAGGAGGACAGATCTGGACGGAAATTTCACGCCATCTCTAAGCATATTCCTTGAAGGTTTCCTTATCCCTTTGTGACATTGCTCTGAGTTGGTCCCTATCTGGTGCCATGTCCAAGTTATATTTATACTGCTGAACGAATGCTTCCCCGAGATCTTTGAAAGTATTGATCTTGGTACGGTTTAAACCCATGTACCATTTGAGCGCGACACCGGTTAAACTGTCTTGGAAGTAATGAATTAGTAGTTGTTGATTATCTGTCTGGGTAGACATTTTCCGAGCGTACATCACCAAATGACTTTGAGGGCAAGAGTTTCCTTTGTATTTTTCAAAGTCAGGCACCTTGAATTTGTGCGGGATTTTTACATTAGGGACCAAACAGAGGTCGGCGGCGTCCTTTCCGAATAAGTCTTGACCGCGAATGGCATGTAGTTCCTTCTGCATTTCCAAGAATTTTTCTTGGAATTCATTCATCCTTTCGTACACGTCTTCGTTTTCGCCAGAAGTTGCTTGCAGAATCTGTCTTTCCGGGACAGTGTGTACCACTGGTTGTGGTATAGTCATTATAGTGGTGACTCTTGGCGCTTCAGTGACATGAAGTTTGTAACCTTCTGGAGTTTTGGTCGTAACCCTTGCATCTTCATTTCCCTGAAGTTTGTAACCTTCAGGTCTGGCTGTTCTTGCTACGACTTCTGGGTCTTCAGTGACCGGTGGGATGTATCCTTCAGGTATAAAGTTGTGAGGCATGCCCCAGGGGAAACCTTTAGGCATGTTGTACTGAGGATGACTGCCAGGCGTCTCAAATGCTGGTGTAGACGTACACTCCGAGATTAAAGTCCTTAGATGTTGTTGCTCCTGGGCTGCTGCCAGGGATTGCATGTCATGGTGGAGTATCTCCAAACTCTCCTTCAGAGCGTTGATTTCTTCTCTTAGCTCTTTGTTCTCTTCCTCAAGATCGTCCATTTTCTTTTGTCAATTGGCCCGAGTATTGTACGAATGAGACAGTTTGACTCTAGAGTGGGACACATAGGTGAGACTCAAAGATAAAGTTGTGTTATGTGAGAATGATGAATGATATGCAAAGAATGATATATTTTTTAGTTTTTGTTTAAAATAACTGTTAATAATTATATTGCAAATATCACACAGTGGGGGGAGACCTCTTTTATTGAACTTTAAAGATTGCAGTATTTTACAAAGAAAAATACAGTATTTTACAAAGCGCTGTAAGGGAAATTAGGGCTATGGATCTTGAGTCCTCTCCGAGGAGAGCTTAGAGGCCGGTTCCTAAACTTTTCTTTTCTTTGATTAGGCTCCTTCATCCGTTGTCGGGTCGATAACTCTCTTCCAAGTGAAAGGAGTGAGCAGATTCCTTCGTTCTTCCCGACTTTCCATGGCATTTTGCTCTAATATCTCAATCAGAGCATCCTTCTCCTTTAGTAGTTCCTGAATCTTGGTACATTCCAAATTAAGGATCTAATATTTGTTTTTCCAAGAGTTCTTCTCACGTTGGACTTTGTTGAGAGCGACCTGGAGTTTTTCCGCATCAGACATGAAATAAAGGACAAATTCATTTAAGGGAAAAACTTCTTGATGAGGGTAAGGCATCCTTAGCTTGATAGCTCTGGTTTGAACCCAATGGAGATAAGGTTCTGAAGAGGAATAATTTGGTCTTCTCAGGTATTCTCTCCCTTTCTTGTGAATATGTTGCCAGGCATGCACTATTTCTTTCTTTAGTGCCCTGTCATTTTCTCCTTCCTCAAAGAAAAGACCTTCCAGATGAGAAATATGTGGGATATTCTTCATCGGATATCCGAGTTGACGATGAGCTAGAATTGGATGATAGTTGATCCCTCCTTTAGTACCAATGAGGGGTACATTGGGGAAATTTCTGCATCTGCCGATGATTTGTATCCCTTTGTAAATCTGATTGTACCAATCTATGTCTGTATTGGTGAGAGACATAATCTTTTGTGACCATCGCAGATTACTCTTGTGATCCCAAAAAGCAGCAGATTTGGGCAAGTGGGAAATAAACCATTTGTAGAGTAATGGTACACAGCATGTGATCATCCCTCCACTGTACAAATTCCTTAAGTGTACAGAATGGTAAGCATCCGCGAGGAAGGTTGGTACGGGGTTTCCAATCAAGAATATCTTAACAGCAATGGTGTCGACGAAGTTGTCGATGTTGGGAAAAAGGAATAACCCATATGTGAGCAGAATAAAGACATCCTCGAAAGCAATTATATTTCCTATACTGGAAAAGTATAGAGCTTTCTTCATCAGGAATTTAGCTGGTAAACCTTGGATTCCTGCTTTGGTGGTCATGTGAGTCCTAACTTCTGACTCATCCAAAGAAATTACTCTTGCAATGGTTTGTTCTTTTGGAATTTCTTCCAGTCCGAAAAATGGATCTTGATTAGTGATAGGTAAATTAATCAGGTGGGACTATTCTTCCACTGTTGGTGTGAGCTGATAATCCAGAAAAGTGAAACAGTGGTAAATCGGATCGTAGAACTGAATCAGCGTAGGCAGGATCCCTTCAACATGTTGATTTTCAGAAGAGATAACAGTCTTCTGTGCTTTGCTCTGAAAGCCTCAGGATTAGTAATCATCCTTCCTAATTTCCTTAGGTCATCCAATTTTGGAACCTTGAATGTGTACTTGTGCATTTTTCTTCTTCTGAAATCCATAATGCAACCTCTCTGATATTTGCAATTATTGTTTTAGTTCTTTTGAAAAATATTTTTTTTCCGTTTTTGAAAAGAGTTTTGTAATGAATGCATGAATGCATGAATGCAACAAACAAAAACACTTGAAAACATGGGTTTAAGGGTTCATCATCACGAGCATGGAGCCATGGATCTACCCATCCCCAAAGGTGTGTACTAATTGGTCAATTTTTTGTACCTGTAGAACGGGTTCTAAAAGGTTCCCAAAATCATTGACCCCTCCTAGGGATATTATCAGCAAGCTGATTCACTCGAGCGAGCTGTAATATCCTAGGATGAATCTCTTTTGAGTGTAGTCTCGCGTGTCAACTATTCTCGATAGTCACCGCACTACCTAATGGTTTAAATGGTTAAATGTCTACTAAATCCTCAGTGTCATGGGTACCGCACTTGGAACACTATGCTTTCACGACGATCGGTCGTTCAACATTAGAGAATCCACATGGGTACCTCGACTGATTCGGTGGACTGCCAGGTCAGCTTGGTCGGGATTCACATCCTATAAGCCTTTCCTGGAGACGCCACCACTTATCTCAATTTTCTCTTAAACT
Source organism: Lathyrus tuberosus (assembly GCA_022829125.1). Taxonomy (NCBI): domain Eukaryota; kingdom Viridiplantae; phylum Streptophyta; class Magnoliopsida; order Fabales; family Fabaceae; genus Lathyrus; species Lathyrus tuberosus. Next base: position 2,732,991 of record JALAZF010000298.1, on the reverse strand, counting down.
TTTCACATGTGTATCAATCGCATTCCCAGTTAGCCGAAATTTAAACACGGGTATCAAGTAATATGACAGTAAATGATATATATATAGTAGAAAAAAATGAGAAAATAAATAAACAGAGAAATAAAGCAAAGCCTAGACCTCTTAGGAACTCTAATCCTAAAACATGTCCCCAGAAGAGTCGCAATTTTTCTGTAGAGTGCGATTTTTGTCGGTGACGCGACCAACTTTCCGCAATGGTTAGAATTGGGTGCTGCTTTCTGATTTATTATTTATCCTATGAAGCTGGAAAGGGAAGGGAAGATATCTAAAACTAACCTTGCACGCAAATGTTTTCTTTAACAAATGCTAAGAGATTGGGGGTTCGGGGTCAGGTTATACAAAGGGAAGCTATTAACACCCAGTGTATATATGGTTATCCTAGACTTTATTTCATGTTTCTCTATTAATTTGAAATATTTTCTTGTGTTTATCTGCTGTGGCTTGGGAAAGTTTCTCCTTTGGGAGTGTTGAGAGAATGTTTTTGCTGTTTTCGGGTTTTCCGTTGTTTTTAGGAAGGTACTGGACCTAAAGTTTTTTATTTGTGTGCTCGCTAAAATTTCGCAATCTTATGCCTACGTATTCCCGTAAAGATATCTGGGAAATCAGAGCAATCGTAGTTCCTCCTATTCTATGGGAGGAAAGATGTTTGGTGTCTTGTTCAAAGCCCAAGCTTGAAGCTATCAGAGTGTTTGTGTCTTGTTTAAAGCCCAAGGTTAAAGCTAAAGGGTGATTGAGAGAGAATTTGTCATCTCTAAAGGGAGAATATCTCACCTATTCATCACAAATGTTGAGAAATTTATTATAAGGGAAATTACTTTAACTGGGATATAGGAATCCAGCAATGCCATAATTTTCTTTATAAGGGTGATGTCATGAAGGAAGAAACTTTAACTCAATATTGAGCAATGCCATTTTTCTTTAAGAATCTTTCAAGCTAAGAGAAGGACATTGGCTTGGATGTATGGAATCTAGAGGCTTGTCACTTGTAGCAGTTTAGATGAAAGATGATTTTTTAGCCAGGATAAGGGAAGGACCCCAGCTTAGATTTTGAATCAACAAGTGTGCCACTTACAACAATTATCTGGGAAAAAGGTTTTGTTTGTTTGTTTTGAGATGTGATGTATAGAGGAATTATTTTCCTACAGAGTGGACTCGTGGTCTCATCTGAGGGGATGATGATTTTTGTGTGCCTTGATCAAAGCCCAAGGTTGAAGCTAAAAGGTTGACTCTACTAGGGGAGTTTTATATCTGTCTTGTACAAAGCCCAAGATTGAGGCTGAAAAGAGATTGATTCCACTGAGAAGGGTTTTATCTGTCTTGTATAAATCCCAAGATTGAGGCTGACTGACTCCACTGGGGGAAGTTCTTATATGAAGCCTAAGAGGAGGCTATCTTTTGTTGAGGATTATTGGGAATCTAGGAGCAGATTCAGATTATGTTGGGGAATCCAAAGGCTTTACTCTTTCTAGGAATCAGGGAAGAGTTGGACTATCAGATGCCATGAGGTTCTGACTCCACTGGGGATTTATTGATGGTTAAATGACCCTATTTGGGGATTTTTCAGGTGAAGGTTTAAAGATTGAGTGTGAAAACCTATGGAAGTTTTAAATCTGTTGGAGATTAGTATACTGATGAAATGATCAGGGTTTTTCTATGCTTTTATAAAACTTGAGGGTTTCTTGGTGAGATCCAAGAAGAGATGAGAGTTTCCAAGTTTACTTGTATGAAGCCCAAGAGGAGGCTGACACTGTCATAGTCTCTCAAGAAATGGTAGTGTCACACCCCAAATTTTGACCACCAAGATTTCCCATCATTATGCAAAATCATCATCACAATGTGGATGAACCATCAGGCCTCATCAATCTACTCAAGGATTGTTGAGCATTCACTACAATCAAGAAGTAGGGTTTTGAGCCCTCTCAGAGCATCTAGACAAAGGATCAATCAAGAAATGACATGATCTTCAACTTGTCTAGCCTCTCAAACACCCACAAAGGATCAAGAGGACTCCCACATCAAGAATCAAGCACAAGATTGCAGCATTCCAAGTGGATCAAGCCTCAGGATCGCCAGTGTCACCAAATTAGGGTTTTTGTTGACCAAGGCCTCCAGATGAAAATTTCCATCTGGGCATGAGCCAATGCCTCAATATTTGGTCCATTAAGCTCAAAGGAATCTCAAGAGCCTATCCACAATGGCAAAATCACCTTGAGGGTCCATCTATCAAAAAAATCAAGAATTAGGGTTTTGACCTAATTCAATCCTTGAGTTAACCTGTGAAGTGAGGCATGGCTTGAAGCTTCAAAATGAACTTCAAAGACCTCAAATACATCATATTGACATGTTTACAAGATTTGGTTAACTCAAAGAGCTCAAGTCATAAGCCACAAGAACTCAAAACCATCTGATCACAAATTAGGGTTTCTGATGGAAAAAGTCAACCCTACCCTTGACTGTTAGCCTACCCTTGATCTAAAACCTTGGGGAGGGGTCCAAGACATTCCTAAATACCCTTGGAGGCCATCCATGAAGTTTAATTGAGCCCAAGGATTTATTTCACAAACGGATCGCAAAGTCAAAATTTCATCTGCTTAAAAAGTCAACTGTACAAAAATCCAAGTTTGACTTTTTGAATTTTTGGTCAACCAAAGTTCCTTGACCCTAAAAAAATGTTAATATGTGATTTGAATCATCATTCATCAAGAAAAATCAAAGAAAGTAAGTTAACTTGTAAAAGGGGTAACCATAAAAAGCTTAGAATTTTTCTAAGTTATGGAACAAAGTGGCTAGGGTACTAACTACCAAGGACCATAACTTGAGATCCAAACAACCATTTTGGATGATCCAAAGCTGGATTTGTAGGTCTTTCTACACTCTACAAAAGCTGCAACTGCATCAAACTCCAATTCCTCATGGATTTCAAGTTATGGAGTGATCAAAATAGCTAAAAACATGAAAATGACATTTTTCCAACACTTAGTGAAATTTTCACTAAGTCAGAATCTGCCTTACTTTTTCCAAAATGTAGGGACATTTTTCACCTTGATCCAACAAGTACCAGATTATCTCCAAATTCCATTTGAGCAAGGAGATACAACCCTTGGAACATGACATCATGAACTGGTTTTTACAAGGCAGAATTTGTGCATTTTGCTCGATTTGTCCAAATCTGATAAATCCAAGCCTTGTCATCCATTTGGACACATCTAAAGATAAAACAAGAAGGGAATGATCTGATTCCCAAGCCTCCAAAGTCCAAGAATCTACATTAGCCATGCCAAACCTAAAAGAGCTAAAAAGTGCCAAGACTCCAATTTTGTTTCCAAGCCTTTAATGAATGCATCAAGGTGGCATGAACTGAGCCTATTCCAACTGAATTTAGTCAAGGCTTATCTCTGAACCAAGGCTACAAAGCCTGTGCTCTAATCTCAAGTCAATGGCTAGAGGAGACTTGAGATTCCATTTGATCACAATTGGCTAAAGGCCTGCTTCTGTTGCCATTTCCTATTGCTTGCAAAACAAACTTGCTCTACTATAAATAGAGCCATTTGTGATCGTTTGAGTACACCAAAGCACCCAAAATGATGCTTTCCTTAAAATCACCACTTTCACTCCAATTTTTCCTTCTGACTCAAGTCACCATCGGATTTTGAGTTTGAGAGCAATTCTAACCAAACCAATCACACACACACCTCACATATAACATATAGAAGTGATCCATAACACACAATCACATCTGGAACATCAGATTCTCAAAATCACCAGCCAATTGCTCAAGTTCTTGACAGATTTGCAGTTGGGGTACCATCTCAGGTTCCAAATCATTTCCATTCATTCCAAGCATTCAAACATAATCCTTGGCACCTAAGGAAGCTGTCGAGATCATTAGAACTTGATCACCATCACCAAAGGACCTCCATCACCAAACTTGATCACCAGCTGCAAGAGGTAAGCATGAACTCTTCAAACTCCATGATGCATGCATATTTTACTGCACAATAATTTTACCATATGTTCCTAATCATGTATGGAGTGATAACCCTCAATCAATTGCCGTGAATCAATCGTGTATGGAATTTCATTGTGTTCATGCTGAAATTAGGGTTCTTGAGGTTTTCTTCTGATTTCTCACTCAATACTTAATATAAATGCAATTAATCTATATGGTTGAGATCCTTGTTCAAAAGCGAACAAGATTGGTGTTTGAATCGTACAAAACCATTGAGAATTCATGGAGAAATCATGGAGAAAAGTGAGAAAATGCAAATCTGCAGAAACAGGGCACGCGGGCAAGAACTTGGTGTTCTTGGCGCCCTTTTTCAAATATTCAAATATTTGAATTTTTTGTTATTTTTGTTAATTGATTCAAAAATTAATTTCTCTCTGAATATTTATGTTTTTGAATTGATTCTTTTTCTCAAAATTCCCTAAAATGTTTAAATATTTTATTTTACAAAAAAAATCCAATTTATATTATTTATTTAATATAGTTAGAATTTTTGTAATTAATTTCATTTTATTGGTTTTTAAACATTTTTAAATGGAATTCCCACTTTGATCTTTCAAAACCAATTGAATTTCAAACTCTCATGTAATTAAACATGATTTTTCAAAATATTTTTCAAAGTGTACAACTTATTTTTGAATATATTTGGTATTTTATATCATTTTTTCATTTAATTTCCTTTGAAAAATAACATTTTATTTAACATTAGGGTTTTCTCTCGATTTTAAATTTTCAACACTCATGGGCCTTTAATAGAGTGTAAGACCCAACCCCCCATTTGTACATAAATAATTTTGGGCCTCAGACATTGTATAGGTCCCGACACGATTTTCAAAATAACGGTGTGATCGTTGTTTTTCATCTGGGCCTCTCCTTGAGTTGTAAGCCACATCTCTTGTACAAAAATAAACTTTGGGCCTCTAATAGAGTGTAAGACCAAATCCCCTTTTAACCAAAACCATTTTGGGCCCTAGATATTGTATAAGTCCCTCTGCATTAAAAAAATCCTGGCGTGATCGCCATTTCAAAACAAAAATCATCTGGGCCTCCCCTCGTGTTGTAAGTCCCATCTTTCTTTTTCAAAACACTTTTGGGCCTCTTGAAGGAGTGTAAGACCCAATCCCTTTGTACAGAAAACCTCTTTGGGCCTCAGTCGTTGTATAAGTCCCGATACGATCTTCAAAACAACGGTGCTATCACTGTTAAACCTTGGGCCTCTCCTTGAGTATAAGCCCCCAATGATCTTCTCAAAAACAACTTCTCTTTTGATTTAGATTCAAATATACATGTTGTTATCAAAACTTTCTTTAATTTCTTTGAACAACTAACACTACAGCATGAAAGCTTGCTCACCTGTAAGTTTTAGCTGCTTTCATTTACATGCTTTAATATATATAACTGTATTGTGGGAAGCTGTGCACTGTAAGTCCTTCTTTCATATCCTTTTAAATACTTGTCATATATCAACGGTACATATACTAGTATGGTTATTTAGAGTTTTCCCCGACAACTAGGTCTAGAACTAGGTAAAGCCAATTTGGTCACTCTTAAATACGGTCAAAAATAGATCCCCATAGGATTTCCAGATATAGTTTTGCCTTCTCTTGGGCTTAAACAATATGGAACAAAGAGAAAAGCAGTATTCTCGGTGAACCTTTTCTCAGACTGTTACTATTAGAAATTGTCAAAGAAATTCTACTCCCCAGAGTTTATCTATTCTCGGTGAATAGCATCTCTTGAATTTCTTCAAACCTCGGAACTTTCAATAAATGATCTATTCTCGGTGAATAGTATTTCTTGAACTTTTCTTGGTTTGGGACCCACAGGCTTCCTAAAAGCATCCCCGCCTCCTCTTGGGCTTCGTACAAGGACCCGCCGGCTTCTTAGAAGTTCTCATGCCTTCTCTTGGGCTTAATACAAGGACCTTGAAGACCTCTTAAAGGTATAAGACAGAACTTAATCATCCTTTGCTAGAGCAATTTTTCTAGTGTCAAATCTCAAACCAATTTAGGGTTGATTCTCATCCCTTAATACCTGTGCCTCCTCTGGGGGCATCATACAAAAGATAAAACTCTTCCACACCAGTAGATTTGGACAGTCTAAATCCCCTTGAGTCTCGAAGACATTCTCAAGTTCCCTACGAACATAGGAAGAAACCCCGGTCATTTTTTATCAATCTCCAGTAGAGTCAAAACCCATGGGTTCTAAACCCAGTTTCTCTCCTAAAAATCCCCTAGCTAGGGTCAGTTTATAATCAGTATAGTACTATCCCAAATAAGAACCTCAAGGCATTTGATACCTAACCTCTTCTATAACCCTTTAGCAAGACTGGATCTCAATAATTCCCAGCAGAAGATTAGCCTCCTCTTAGGCTTTGTATAATGATCTTTCCTCACCAAAGTCAGCCTCCCCTTGGGCTTTGTACAATGATTCTCCTCGGCGGAGCTAACCTTTTCAGACTCTCTTGTTGAGTCAATCACCTTTTTAGACTCTCTTGGTGAGTCAATCAATTTTCAGACTCTCCTGTTGAGTCAGTCACCTTTTAGCACTCTCTTGTTGAGTAAACCTTTTTAGCCTCAATCTCGGGCTTTGTACGAGACAAATAAAAAACACTCTTGTTGAGTCAACCTTTTTAGCCTCAATTTCGGGCTTTGTAGGAGAGAGATAAAAAACACTCTCTTGTTGAGTCAATCTTTTCCAGCCTCCTTTTAGGCTTGGTATAAAGATTCCCCTTAGCAAACCTAGCCTCCTCTTAGGCTTTGTATAAAGATTTCTCCAGCTTGTTCAGCCACAATCCTGGGCTTTGTACAGGACATATAAAAGCACTCTCTTGTTGAGTCAAACCCTTTCAGCCTCCATCTTGGGCTTTGTACAAGACATAAATCTTCATAACCTTCTCTTAAGCTTAGAACAAATATCTTCCCCAGCGGAGTCAATTCCTCCCAGCCTTCTTTTAGGCTTTGAGAAATAACTCCCTAAGCAGAGTCAAACTCATTTTAGCCTCTATCTTGGGCTTTGTACGAGATACCTAAAATACCCTTAACCGAGTCAGTAAAGTCTCCGTTTAGCCTTAAAACTTGGGCTTTGTACAAGACAGATGAAAATTTCTTTCCCACAGAGTCAGTCTTCTTTCCAGCCTCTATCTTGGGCTTTGTACAAGACACATACGAACCCTCCCCAACAGGGTCAAAATCCCTTTTAGCCTCAATCTTGGGCTTTGTACAAGACAGATAGAACATTTTCCCCGGAAAAGTCAAACTTTTAGCCTCCTCTTAAGCTTTGTATAATGGCAATCCCCAAAAGAGTCAGTCTCTCTCCTTTTTTGCCTCAATCTCGGGCTTTATACAAGACATATAATAATCTCCCCAGCGGAGTCAATCAATCTCTTAGCTTCAACCTTGGGCTTTGATCAAGGCACACAAAAATCAACATCCCCTCAGAGAAAATCAAAATCTCTCTGTAGGAAGTCATTTCTCTGTTTATTACTTATCAAAATAGACCTTCAAATCAAACCCTAATCCCAGATAACTGATGTAAGTGGCACACTTGTTAATTCAAATATCCAAGCTGTTGTCCATCTTTTATCCCGGTAAATCCTCTCTTTCATCTAATTGCTGTAAGCGGCATGCCTCTGGATTATTTACATCCACGCCACTGTCCCTCTCTTAGTATGAGAAACTCCTAAGGAAAAATAGCATTGCTCTACACTGAGTTAAAGTTTTCTCCTTCAGGACAAATCCCTCATAAAGGAAATTATGACGTTGCTGGATTCACATATCCCATTTAAAGTAATCCTCCTTTATAAACAGTCACCCAACAGTTGTGATAAACAGACTAAATGTCTCCCCTTTAGAGATGATAAATTCTCTCTCAGTCAGACCTTTTAGTTTCAATCTTGGGCTTTGAACAAGACACAAATAACCTTTTAGGTTCAATCTTGGGCTTTGAACAAGACACCAAAAATATCATCTTTTTCCTCCAATAGAATAGGAGGAACTACGATTGCTCTAATTTCCCTGTTTCGTTTTAACGTGAATACATAGGCATAAGATTGAGAAATCTTAGCGAGCATATTAATCAAAAACTCTAGGTCTAGTACCTTCATATCAATCAAATCTTAGGTCCAGTACCTTACTAAAAACATCGGAACAACCCGAACATCAACATCAAAACTCACTCTCTCTCATCTTTCCCAAGAAACTTTCCCAACCCATTAACGGATAAACACCATCAAGTACAAAGCGAGACCTAAAGCTAACAACCTGTGGATAACCACATATATGATGGGTAATTGACAACTCCCCATTGTATAACCTGAACCCGAACTCCCCGAATCTCTTTAAAGCGTTTGTTCAGTTAAACATTCGTGTGCAAGGTTAGTTTTAGATAGCTTCCCTTTCCCTTCCAGCTTCATGGGATAAATAGAAATCAGAAAGTAGCACCCCCTCCTCATTGTGAGGAGAAACCCAAATTCCGCGATAAGGTGGTCGCGTCACTGACAAAAATCGCGCGCTACTGGTAGGCTCTAGTGTAGAGAGAGATCTTTGTATGATGCCCAAGAGGAGGTTGTTGGTCTTAAGGGATGAAAATCAACCCTATGATAATCTGATGTTCTGGAATTTTGACTCTCCTGAGGATTGAACTAGTAAAAATGACTAATTTTTGTCCTATACCTTTAGGAGGCCTTTGGGTCCTTGTACTAAGCCCAAGAGGAGGCTGAAGAACTTCTAAGAAGCCTGAGGGTCCTTGTACTAAGCCCAAGAAGAGGTTGGGGATGCTTTTAGGAATCCTGTGAGTCCTTGTACTAAGCCCAAGAGGAGGTTGGGTAACTTCTAAGAAGCATGTGGGTCCAAGCCTAAGAAAAGTTCAAAAGAGGTTTCACCGGGAATTAATCCTCTTTGGAGAAATGAATTTCTTGTACACGATATAATATTTCTAAGTTTGACAGTCTTCAGAATATAATCCATTCTTTCTCTGTTCCATATTGTATAAGCCCAAGAGGAGGCAAGACTATATAGGGAATTTCCTATGGGGGAACTAGTTTTGACTATGTTGAAAGTAACCTCTGGTTTAATCTAAACCTAGACCTAACTGCTGGGGAAAACTCTAAGCAAATATGCACAAATAATATACAGATAACTATGTTGACAGATATATATATATATAAGAAATAACCATTGAAACAGATATAGGGACTTACCTTCTGAGAAGAAGCCCAAGCATATTGTGATCTGTAGTATTGACTACAACTGTATTCCCTCTTTTAGGGTTTCAAGAAATTGAAGAAAGTTTTGAAAACACACTGAATTTGAATTTGAATTAAAAGAAAGTTGTTAAAAATGATTTGTTTGGGGATTATAGCTCAAGGAGAGACCCAGATGACTTATTTGATAACATTGATCGCACTGCGATACCGACAGCCGTTGTGGGACTTATACTACAGCACAAAATTATTTTTGTACAAAGAGGGGTGGGGTTTTACACTCTATTAGAGGCCCAAAAGTGTTTGTAAAAAAAATAATGGGACTTATACTCAAGGAGAGACCCAAGTGTTTTATTTGAAAAGGCGATGATCGTGCCGTGATTTTGAGAACCACTGAGGGACTTATACAGTGACTGAGGCCCAAATTATTTATGTACAAGAAGAAATTGGGTCTTACACTCTATTAGAGGCCCAAAAAAATTATTTTTATACAAGAGTTGGGGCTTATAACTCAAGGATATGCCCAGATGAAAAATAGTTATCGCGCAGTTATTTTGACAATCGTATCGGGACTTATACAATGACTGAGGCCCAAAATGGTATATTTACAAAGGGGATGGGTCTTACACTCTATTAGAGGCCCAAAAATGTTTAAAAAGAAGAAAGATGGGGCTTACAACTCAAGGAGAAGCCCAGATGAAAATTGTTTTGAAAATGGCGATTGCACCGAGATTTTTAAAATCGTATCGAAACTTATACAATGACTGAGGCCCAAAATCAATTATTTACAAAGGGATGGGACTTACACTCTACAAAGAGGCCCAAAAATGTTTTGAAAATAAGTTTGAAAAATTAAAATTAAGAGAAACCCTAATTTTAATTAAAAATATAATTTTTCAAAGGAAATTAAATATAAAATATCAAATATATTTAAAAATAAGTGGTAAGCTTTGAAAAATATTTTGAAAAATCATGTTTAATCACATGAAAGCTTGAAATCCAATCGGTTTTGAAAAATAAAGGTGAGAATTTCATTTAAAAATGTTAAGAAACAATAAAAATGAAATTATTTACAAAAATTCAAGATATATTAAATAAATAATATTAATTTAATTTTTTGTAGATTAAAATAATTTAACATTTTTGTGACTTTTTAAAAAAGGAACCAATAAAAAATTATAAAAAATGAGAGAGAAATTAATTTTTGAAATCATTTAACAAAAATATCAAATATTCAAGAATTCAAATATTTGAAAATGGCGCGAAGGCCATATTCTTCTTCCTCGCGACTACCCGCCATAGCCAATTTGCAAAACCTCTCATATCTCTCTGATTACTCAATGAAAATGACTTTTGTAAACATGAAAGTTGTGTGTTTTTTTACAAGGATTTCGGTCATATAAATTAATTGCATTTATATTAAGTGTGGAGTAAGAAATCAAGTGATGAACTCAAGAACCCTAATTTCTGCAAGAACACTATGAAATCTTATACACGAAAGCTACAAAGCAATTGATTGAGGGGAATCACTCTATATAAGTGCAGAAACATGTTTGTAACTTGAAAACACATTTATGTTGCATGGATTATAGAGTTTGAGACTGTCAGGCTTACCTCTTGCAAGAAGAATTCGAATTCTATGTTGGAGGTGTTACATATGTTGTGTAATGATCTGGACAGCTTCAATGGACCTCAAGTAATGTGTTTGAAAGCTTGGAATAGATTGAAACAGCCTGGAACTTGTTGTGGCACCTCAACTGCAAATAAGCCAAAAAGCTTGAGCAAATGGGGGGGTGACTTTGTGATTCTGATGTTCCATATGTGTTTTAAGGTTATGGATCACTCATATATGATGTATGTGAGGTGTTGGCATGATTGGTTTTGATTGAATTGCTCTCAAATTGAAAATTCGATAGTGACTTGAAAGAGAAGCAAAATATGGTTTTTTGAGAGTGATTGGAAGGAAAACATGAATTCATATGTTTTGGGGTGGTTTGATCAGTCACACATGACCTCTATTTATAGTAGAGGAAGTTTGTTTTGGAAGCAATAGTGTTTGGAGGCTGATCATGGCAGTAGCTTGCAGCCATTGACTTGGATAATCCAAAAGTGCCAAGTCAACTCTTCTTATCTTGACTCAATTAATCTTTGCAGGTTTGAATGCTCAGAGTTTGGACTGGAATCTTGATTGGATTGGAGTGTTGTGATATGGTTCATGACACCCCAATGCATTGCATTGATGTTACCTTGCCAAAGTTGAATTTTAAACTTCATGTCATGATGGTTTTCACATGCCAAATTGAATTCCTTGCCCCTTTGATCATGAACCAAGTGAGTCATCAGATATTTTGTGTTTTTGGAAGATGACAAAGTTGGCAAAGTGAGAAGATTTGAAGGGCAAAATCGTGTGGCAATTGTTTGGTTTTCATGCTGTCTTAAAAAATTAGGTTTTTAGGCCATGTTTCAAGGCTTGTAACTCCCTACTCAAGTTGAGTTAGGATACGTTCTTGTACTTTTTGGAAAGCCCTAATAACACACTTCAACTTTGATGTCCAACATTGGTCTTGAATCATCTTGGATCATAATGAAAAATTGCCTCAAAGTTGGTGAAAATTCAAGACAGATTTTGTCCAAAATTTTCACTAAGTGTTGGAAAAAGTGTCCATTTTCATGTTTTTGTAATTTTGATCAATCTATAACTCAAAATCCATGAGGATTTGGAATCTCTTATATTTGACAATTTTGAATTATGTAATGAGAGCTTTCATTTGAGCTTTGGATGGAAGAAAAATGCCTTGTGGTTTGGAAGTTATGACCTTGCAAAGTTGGTACCAAATCACTTTTCTTCCATAACTTAGAAAGTTTTAAGTTTCTCATGGTTGCCCTTTTTGCAAGTAACCTCACTTTTCTTGATTTTTCTTGATGGATGATGATCCAAACCATGAATTAACATTGTTTTTTACTTAGGGAAGCCATGGTTGCCAAGAAATTCAAAAAGTCAAACTTGGTTTTTGGCACAACTGATTTTTTGTCAGATGAATTCCAAACTGTGTGATCCTCTATGAAATAAAGTCCTTGATCTAATTCAAACCTAATGGATGGATTCCATAGGTGTTGTAGAGGGTCTTGAATCATGTACCAAGGTTTGGGATCATGTCTTGGTCAAAAGTCAAAGATACAGTTGACTTTTCATCAGGAAACCCTAATTGGCTAAGATGAATTTGAATCTTTGTATTGCTAATGAACTAAGTTCTTTGAATCAATCCAATATTGTAAATGGATCAATATGATTTATTGGAGGTCTTCAAAACATTTCTTGAGGTCTTAGCTCATGTCTTGTTCCAAAAGTCAACTTAGGGGTGAATTAGGTCAAGAAACCCTAATTCCTGATTTTTTATGAATGCATCCCCTGAGACTTTTTTTACTCTATGATTGGACTCATAAGGCCCCTTTGAACTTCTTGGATCATGTTTTGAAGTATTGGCTCATGCCCAGGTGAAAATTTCAATCTGGAGGCCTCAGTCGACCAAAACCCTAATTTGGTGACACTGGTGATCTTGAGGCTTGGTCCACTTGGAATGTTGTAACCTTGTGCTTGATTCTTGATGTGGGAGACCTCTTGATCCTTTATGGGTGTTTGATAGGCTAGACAAGTTGAAGATCATGTCAATTCTTGATTGATCCTTTGTCAGAGTGCTCTGAAAGGGCTCAAAACCCTAATTCTTGGTTGTAGTGAACACTCAACAATCTTTTTGAGAGGATTGATGAGGTATGAAAGTACATCCATATTGTGGTGATGGTTTGCACAATGATAGGAAATCTTGTGGTCAAAATTTGGGGTATGACAGTGATATTCACAAGTATTTAATTGATTATTCTTGTATTTGAAGTTCAAGATTGCTGATGTTCAACAAGATGTTGAAACATCTCTTCATCTGGGTTTGTGTAGAATCATGGGAGGGGTACCGCATACGCTTTTCGATCTATTTCTCTTGGGTGTTAACCTAAGAATCTGTTTCAGTTTGGTGTGGCAGAAGCATCTGATCTCTGGAGAGTTTCCTAGCAAGAAACTGGTCTAGACAATGGTGATGTTGAAGATGAAGAAGAAGACATCATAATCTTGATGAATATTTCTTAGATCAGTTTATTTCTGATCTAGGAGTATTTGAGTGTAGCAGGTGTATTCTAGTTGTTACTAGAAGCATCTGATATTTATCTGGAAAGTGTCATGGCAAGAGACTTGTCCAGAATATGGTGCTGGTGATGACATAGCTTGGGTCAGTTTATTTTTTATCTAGGTACAAAGGAGCATGTGATCTTGTTCATCTTGGAGTTCAAGGATAAGTGGCCGTTATCTCTGACTTTCTGCAGATTGCTTTACTTAAGGAAAGTGGCATTCCTTTGGTACAGATGTGGTGTAGTCTATGACTACTTCTCTTTTGAAGAATCATACTTGGCACATTTGAGTTCTTTGGATTTGTGAAGCAGATATTCATCAAGGTGTGAGCTTGATTTGAATACCTGTGATATGATTAAGCAGGATGGAGGTTGTCTACTCAAACTTGGTTGTTGAATCAAGTCCATAAGAACATGGAACTCTTGCTCTTTTATAGGGAGGAGGTTCTTCTAAGTGGCAGAACGAAGGGCTGAATTCCTCAGCTGGATGTCTGATCAGATGTCATGACATCAAGAATAAACTTTAGGGTCTTAGTTGATGTTGTGGCGCATCATTGTAAGATAAGTTGATCTTCTCAAAAATAAATGGAATTAACGCTTCAAAAAGGTCTATCTCATACAGTTTGCGGGAGTTGCAAGAAGGAGAAGATGTTACATGTCTAAGGCTTAGTGGATCCAAGATGGCTTGCTATGGAGTAAGTGGATTATCTAACTTGAAGATTAGGTTTCATTGGTGGATCAGAAGATTGTCTGAAACTCTGAAGTAAAGTTAAGATTAACCAAACAGTGGCATTTGGTTTATCTTTATTGTGCATTTAAGCAGGGTGCTTGGAACTAATTACTCTTGGGCAGAAGGGTAGTTAGTTGAAGACTTAAGGAGGTTCTGGTTCAATTCTATCTTGGAGCTTGTGGTAGAAGTCCTAAGGTGATTATGGAAGATTACCTTCTTTTGGTGGATGAGAGTTTATTTCTCTCTTCGGTTATCTGGAGTTCTTATTGATCAAGCTGGTGGCGCAGTGTTGTTTAAAGATCTTCAGTTGGATTACTATGTAGTAGTAAGTCCAGTGGTGGAGCATATAAAGAACCATGTTGGTTGGTGTCTGTGATATGTGAAGGATGTCCTAACTGATGTTAGAACATCATCTAGGTTGGTTATCCTTGGAGTAGGATTCTAAGTTTAGAATATGGAAGTTGATATTCACCAGTTGAATCAGAAGTATTCTATCTTATCATATGGGAGAATGATAGATTAAGGACTATCTTGGATCATGGGGTGTTTATCTAGAAGACTGACTCTTGCTGAAGTCAGAATACTTATGGAGAGGTGGTTTTCTTCTGCTACAAGTCATGCTATAGAGAAGTGGATCAATTTGGAGCTTGTGAAGCAAATAAGCTGAGGATTTCTGGAGCATGTGGTTGATGTCCTTCAAGTCTGAAGAACATCTGGGCAAGCTAGCAAACTAAGGGCTATGTATGTCTCTTTGAGGAATGTGAAACATTCCAGATTCAATTGGGTTGTATCTCAGGGAACAAGGATATTTATACATGAGAATTCAGGAGAAATTCGTGTGGTGTATAGATGGTTTCTGGACGAGA
Source organism: Lathyrus tuberosus (assembly GCA_022829125.1). Classification (NCBI taxonomy): domain Eukaryota; kingdom Viridiplantae; phylum Streptophyta; class Magnoliopsida; order Fabales; family Fabaceae; genus Lathyrus; species Lathyrus tuberosus. The sequence goes on along the minus strand of JALAZF010000298.1, from coordinate 2,717,971 downwards.
GGGATCAATGGTGTTTTGGTCTCAATCCAAGAGTTTGTGGGTTGCGGTACAAGGATGCGTTCCTGGTACTCTCACTATATGATCATGAAGTTGTCATGAGATATCATGTGGTGATTTTGGGTGGTTCTTGCTAAAGAAGCATCTGTTGAGAAAGATAGGGGGAGAACTTCTGTCTGTTAAATGTACTGATGTGGTACATGGATTGCTTGAGGCTCAAGCATTAGGTGAATGTGTTCAGCAGGTGTGTTGAACAGAGGGTGCGCTCTTGAAGACATGAAGATGCGTCTTATGTTTTCCATTCATTTTGGGTGTTCTTCTTGCAAAGAAGCACTGGTTATCTACGACAAGGGGAGTTAGACTTCTGTTTTAGATATGTGGCTGCAGTGGTGCAGATTGTTTATCAAGATTGTTTGTGGTTTCAAGCAGTTTGTGATAGATTGCCTCAGGTGAGGATGATATGTCAGACGAGATGTCGTGGCATTGCTCTTCTGATATAAGTTCTAGGTGGACTTATCAGGTTATTCTGATTCTGTCATTGGGTGTCAATGGATTGAATCAAAAGTGGTACAAGTATCTTGGGAGTCTCTGTTGCTGTCTGGAAGAAATTAATTTTCTCTGCTGATGGAAAGTTCAATGGAAGCATTCTGTAGTGATCAGGTCTGCTAATTCTGGATTAAGGAATTGATTTAGAATAAACAGAAGAAGGTTGTAATTATAGTTTTGTCTGTGGGGACCATAAATCTGACAAAATCAAGTTAGGTATCAGGACACTGTTCAGAAGCGATTTTAAGGACAAGTCAGAAAAAGTGGAATCTTTCAGAACTAACTTGATCAGCAGTTATTGCACTCATTGACTAGTCTTTTGTTTCTTTCAAAAGGAGTGGCTCTACCTATGTAACTTCTTCAATATTTAAGGAGGATCGTGCTAGAATATCTTTTTAAGTTGAGAGAAAATGGGTTTTGTCCATGTTTGGGTAAGCACAATCTGGGTATGGGTCTGCATGGGCCATTTTTACCAACTTTTGGCTAAAAAGGGGGAGAATGACTTCTTGCCTATTGCTGAGAGGTGTATGTGCATCTGTGCTACTGATCTGGAAAAATGTCTCAATATCTCAAAGGATGTTATAACATTCTAGGTAGTTCTAACATCTTGGGAATTGTGTTTTGTGATCAGAGTTAGGAAGCAAGTATGTATTTGGTGTCACAAGGGAATGAAGAGGTTATCTTCTCCCTCCTTCCACTGCATGCGCCATCAAGCTGAAGAATGTTTTAGCCAAAATTTGTCAAAAGGGGGAGATTGAAAGCTCCAATGGTTTGACTAAATTTTGGGAAAACATAATGTTGGAAGAGATGTTCCAACACGAAGATGTATGCCCCAGACCAGAGATGTCAAATGAAATGTCACAGCATAAACATTCGACATCATGACTGTCACAACAGGTTTTGTTTCTAAATTTGTTCCAAGATTCAAGGCGCGATTGGCAGTGGATCAAGGAAAGAAGATTGAAAGCCCAAGGAAGCAGAAGGCTGTAAAAAGAAGACCAAGACCTAGGCAGAGGAGAGAGAGAACGACATAGACTTATGAATCCTATTTTGTAAAGTAGGGTTTAGGTTTTGAGAGTCGTAGGTTTCTCTTGTAAGTTTCCCTCTGTATCGATTTGATACATTGTGGTAGACATAGGTACTTGTACAGATTCAGAAACCCGTAGGTAATGAATCGTGTATCGTTCTTGGATGAAGCTTTTAAGAAAATCCAAGTTAACTTGTTAGTCAAGGATGCTTGACTGAACTTTGTATTGAATGGGGTGTCTTTCAATAGGATGATACAGTTGTTGTAACTGTTAGATAATCATAGGTTGTGATTTAGGGAGTGAGATGGGTTTCTCTTATCTAGGATGGAGTTCTTAGATAAAGTTTTCATTGGGTAGTGATAGGTAAACGTGGGTGTTTAGTGTAAACCTGCGATTGTTTACATAAAACTATACTACTGATAGTGGATTCTTCTTCCTGGCTTGGTATGCCCCCAGATGTAGGTGATTTGCACTGAACTAGGTTATCATATTTTGTGTTGTTTATCATTCTGCAATTTATAGTTCATTTTTGGTTAACAATGTTGTAACAGATGTCGAAACATCTGTCGTTCTGCAGTTTCTGATATTCTGGATATCAGTTTACTGTTTTGTTCCTTGTTTACTAATTATGCAGAATAATGTCTTGACATATGTTTGGACATCTGCTATCTGCTATGCCAGAATTTCAAGATCCAATGAGAAAAATGTATGTTAAAGACTTTCCTTCAAGAAGGAATCAAGTAACAAATGAAAAATGTCACTTTGATAATCCTCCCATATTCAGGGGTGACTCCACTGAATTTAAATGATGGAAGAGCAAGATATTTTTAAATCATTGGTCTTGATAAAGGGTTTGATGAATGTCTATAGAATACCCTTGAGAAAGGTATTACTATAGAAATTGATGGTGTAATGATGATAAAAAATTGAAAACCTCACACACCAGCTCAAAAGAACCTTTATGAAAATCTTCTTGGAGTTAGAAGCATTCTGGTATGTGCTCTATCTCATTCTGAGTATATCAACATTGTTGATATGTATAATGCTCAAGACTATCTTTGAGTCCTTGTGTTCAAATTTCAAGGGAATCAGGTAGAAGCTTATCGAGTTATACTTCATCTAATTTTTCAAGCAAATTCTAAGAAGTATGCTTGCTAGTGCTAAACCAAAAAGTCACATCTATTCAAGAAATCAAAACTTAAGTAGAATGAGTCTTGAAGGTTTAAATAGCATTCTTCAAAGTAAAGAAATAGAATTAGATGAAGTAAAGCTGTCAAAGAGATCACCCTTTCCTTAAGTTTGTTGAACAAAATTCCTATGGAATGTCTGATGATGAGGAATTGGCAGTCTTTATCAAAAGATTCTATCAGCTGGCTAAATGGAATGTGATATCTGTTGATGGAAGAGTAACTTCAGAAGCTTCTAAAATATTTGTTTTTCAACTGATTATCCCAATCTTAAGAACAGGGATAAAAACTACCAGACAGAAAAACCCAAAAAGAAAAATGTCAGAGATCTTCAAAGCATATTCTAATGAATCTGACATAGTCGAGGATTCAGAATCTGATGAAAAAGTAATCTGGAATTGCTGGCCATTACTTCTTCTGAAGAAACAATCTGAATCCAAGAATAAATCAATTATTGAAGAGAAAGAGGTATTGACTAATCCATCTTGCTTCAATATTGATGATAAGGAGTTTGTATCTAAAGATAATATCTTAAGTGACTCCATTGTTCCTATAGAAATTGAAGGCTATCATAGAATCTGTGTTAAAGGATAATTCTGTGAGAAACCTTTCATTTCTTCTTCTGTTTTCTGGCAATACTAAGATAGTCCTAAAGACTTATCTCATGCCAACCTCTGATAGCAAACACTATATGGTTCTTTGCTGGTCAATAATTTCAAAATCAAGGATTATGAAGTTAATATATTTAATCCAAGACAATGAAATCAAATACTATGTTAAGAACAAGATTTTGGTAAATGCCATAATTCATCCTAGACTCTGTTCTGGAATGAATCTCGGTACTTCTATCAAACTAAGGCATGATGTAATAAAAAACCTGTCAGGACTAACCTTTGTGGACCCACAGAAATATGGGTACCAACATTCAAAATTGTATTTGCTGCAGATATCACAGAAGAAAGGAGCAAGGCATCTTCCATGATACTTGATCAAAGGTTGTTTACAACATTTGACGGAAGAAATGCCTACATAAAAACTCAAGAGCTGAAGGATGCAAATGTATGGAGTTTGGAGAAGAAAGTGGAATCATTGGTTTGCCTTCCATTGACTCAGAATCCACTCAAGACAGAATTCATATTCTACGGTCAAATTTGAATACTCATCTGAAGCCTGACCAAGAAAAACAAAAAAAAGTACGTTATGTTCCTTCACCATTGCAAACTTCTTGACTCAATGAACTATTTAAGTATGAGTGAATACAAAGTCTCTGATTAGATCTCTAGAGATGTTCTGTTTATTAACAACAAAAGAATCTTCAAAAATCTTTGAAAAAGAAACTATGTTGCATTTGACTGTACTGAATATGTCATTAACTAGAAGATGATCATTTTTATGGAAACAGTATTCTCACTGTTTGTGATAATATTACTGCTAGTTAGTGGTCAAGGAAACCAATCCAATATTCATAAATCAAGCATGACTCTAGTTTTATGAGAAAATGATTGACTCTGAATAGAATATCAAAGACTGGTAATTAAACAGAAGATGCCTCACTCAAATTCTAATCCTACTAGACTTTGATGATAGATAGCTTCTGAAAAATAGTCAGTCACTGAGATTCAGAACATGAATCTTTACGTCTGATAAAGCAGTTTAAGTAAGAATTATTTTTAAAACCCTTGTCTTACTTAAAATTCCATAAAGTTGAAAATCATCAAGTTTATTCAAGAAGTCTGTCAGGTAAGGACCTTTGGGTAATGATGTTTTCTTATTTTATACGTCTATATCTTTATCCCCTATCTTTGTGAAACATCATTTCGTGTCACCTTTTTTGTCCCTATAACAAGATTCTAATTCCTCTTTGATTAGAATCTTGTTCGGTTCTTTTCTTGTTTTTTTTTTCTTTTGTGTGTTGATCAAACTAAACTTGAGATGAATCCTCTAGTCAATTCTTCACCGATTCAACTAGTAATCATCAATGAAAAGTTTATGAATTTTGAAGAGCTTCTTAAGCAAGGTTTTAACTTCTAAAAGACTGTTTCTAAATAAAGTTGGAATGGATACTTTGATATGCTCTTTGGATTTACTTATCCAAATCTTGTCAAAGAGTTTTGGGTTAATGCTTCCATCGTTGAGCTAAGTTCTGAGTATGCTATTCTTTCCAAGGTTTCCGGTGTTTCTATAATAGTAACCTCTAAACGATTGCTAATTTAATCAACTATGAGGAGATTAGAGAAATTCCAAGCACTCCTATTTAGGAATGCTATCTTCCTACATGGCGTACTTTTGTAGATCCATCAAACATTTCTCTGATGTCAAATCTTAGCCCTGATGCAACTATTTAGAATCAGATTTCTAAACTCAAACTTGCTTCCTAAGGACAAGGATCTAGACCTTGTAAATTCTATTGAAAAATATTTTTTACTTCTTCTCAATTCAGACTTACAGATTGATCTTCCTCAAATTAAGTTTGTCCTTTTGAAGAAGACTTTTCATCTTTTCACGAAGGAAATACATTCCTCATTCCTTACAGACGAGTTCTTTCTGAACTGCTGATCCAACAATGAGTTGTCATAAGTTCTGAGGATGATTATTCTAAAATCTGGAGAGAAAAGCTTGAAGATATTTATGAGAGATTCTAATGTTGGATTTATGAAAATATATATGCCTTGTAATTGTTAAATATCTTGTATTAAGCAATCTTGTTGTTAAAAAATTGTTCATTGTTCATTGTTCATGTTCTTGTGTGTCTTAACTGTTATGTGTGCCTTTTTTAAGTTATCTGAAGAATAAAAAAGTAGGACTATAACTTAAAACACTTGCAACATACTCATTAAAAGATTAAAAGCTAATACATATTATAAAGGAAAAACTTTCTAGACATTCAGATCTATTCTAAGGAATTCCCTAGGCTCATCTGACATATCTAGATTATTTAAATAATCTTCCCAATCTTCCTTTGCAAATTCAATAGCTTCCTTCCTCAGAAGATTCCTGCGTTATGACCTAGAAGTTCTCTTTCTTCTTTATGTCTCAACAAAGGTTCCTGGAGATGTATGTGCCTCTGAAGGCATCCTCTTGCTTGAAGATTCTTCAGTTGCTACATTCTTCTCATTTGCTTGAGTTGTTGCATTCAGTATTGCCATCTTTCTAAAATCTCTCTTTGGATTAAGTGATTCAGAATTATGGTTTACTGAACGTTTTATAGTAACTATTCATCAGTTATCTTGAGTGTTTAGAGTTTCAATATTGATTAGTCAAATCAATCTTTTAATGTCTAACTCTTGGGAAATCGTGTCTAGTATATAATCCTAATAAAGATTCTCTAAAGACAACTGTAAATGCCATCTTAACAACTATTTTTTTGTTTTATTATTTCTTATGTTTATCTTTTTACTTTGTTTATGTACTTGTCAGAAAATCAAAGGGAAAAATAAAGCATTGTACTTATGCAAATTGATATGGCCAAAACAGATTTTCATTAATCATAAAAAAAGGATTACATAATAAAAAGGAATGGAGATTACAAAAGATTACAATCAATCTAACTCTTCTAATGTCTTATGAACCATCCAGTTTCCCCAATCGATGTCAGGTTCATCCTCATCCACACCCTTATCTTCTGCATCTAAGAGAATCAACTGATAAAATATCTCATCTATGATCTTCTTCTTCTTCTTCATTGATTTCTTCCTTGGTTTCAAATTAGTTGTCGATGGACCTGCTTCTGAAGGTCTCATTGCAGTTGAGGATGAACCCTCTTCAAAAGATTTCAGTACAGAAGACGAAGAACCAGCATCAGATGTTCCAGAACTTGCGGGCTTCTGAGGACCTTGCACCTCCAGACTCTTAGCACCTTCTGATATCTCTGTTATGGTTGAGATGTTGATACTTTCAGTTGAGGACTCCATGTTGTGTTGAAGGATTTTGATGAAAATGAACTATGCTTTGGTTGCTTTTATAGTGGAGTCTGGGTAACCCAAACGATGGAATAAAATCCTTTTTATTGATTCTTGGAACTGTTACGACCAATAACTATTAAAGGTGCACTGTACAAGCTTTTAATGCTCTCTACCACTTAATCGTTTTCTCTTCCTTGGGAACCGATCATGTAATGATGATCTGCTTTGCATTTATGAATGTATTTCTTTTGTTTTTTTTTTCTTTTTGATGTTACAAAAGGGGGAGAAAGACATAGAAGTATTTAATAGAGAATCTAAATCGATTCTATTTTAATGTTGTTTACTTTATTGTTATTTATTTTAATTATTTAAATTTCTATTATGTCTTTTTTTATGGTTATTACCCGAGAAAAATATTTTAGTTTTCTTGATGTTGCCAAGTAAATTAAAATATATTTTAGTTTTCTAGTATATAGAACTAAGGGGGAGCTTACAAACCTCAACCTTGCACTATTAGACTCAAAGGGAGCTTACAAACCCCAGACTCTGATATTGCTAAGAAAATTAAAATAGCCCAACATTGACATATTTTAGTTTTCTTGAATATAGAACTTAGGGGGAGCTTACAAAACTCAACCTTTGACTATTAGACTCATAGGGAGCTTACAAACCTCAGACTCTGACGTTGCCAAGGAAATTAAAATAGTCAAACATTGTTCTTTAAATACTTATGTTTGTCATCATCAAAAAGGGGGAGATTGTTAAAACAAGATTTCTTCATGACATATATCCGTTGGGTTTTAATGATAACAAATTATTGAAAGAACAATGGTGTTATCTAATGTGTGTTCTAAATGTGCAGGTTCTAAAGCTTAAAGAAGAATACATTCAAAATCTGATATAAGGACACACTTGAAAGAAGCTAAGTTATTGGCTTCTGGTGGCTCAGAATCTGAAGAACGTTCTTTAAGTAAAGACTGATAATATAGGTTTGCGTAGACTCTGAAGCTGAATCCTCAGCATCAGAAGAGAAATATATTGTCTCTAATCTTATTGAATGTATCGGCTTCTAGTGATCATTCAGAACCAACGATAAAGCTAACGTTATTTGTACTGCTGAAAGCAAGCTACATTGTAAAATCTGCTGTCAGCTAGAGTCTATGTTCACATGGCTCAAGAAGAGACAACATTCTTTGTGGATATCTACTCTTAACGGATCTATAGTACAAGATCACAAGTAAGACGCAATGGTTAAACAAGTTACGCAATGGATCAAGATATTTTGGTGCATCTATCTTCAACGTCTCTTGTACTATGGAGTAACAAAGACACTTGTACAAGTTATCACTTCCAATGGCTATTCCTCTGAAACTACTGTCTCTTGTACTATGGAGTAACAAAGACACTTGTACAAGTTATCTCTTCCAATGGCTATTTCTCTGAAACTGCTATATAAGTAGCTGAAGATTCAACATGGATTTTTAACAAGGAACAAGGAGAAAAAAGAAGAAGAGCCAAGAAGGATAAAAGTGTTCCTCGCTTCTGTCAGAATGGAAGAATAACAAGATCAACAATAACAACACAATTGAGTATGCAGAATTTCTATTATATGTTGTAAATTATAAAAAGCCTTAAGATTTCTTAAATATTGAATATCTTAGAAATCTTAAGTGTTGTGATCTTTGTTATGGTAATTGCCATGTACCTCTAATTGTGTATCAAGTACACCTTGTTCTCTATTCTGCTAAACAAGTTGTTTAGTAGTTTAGATAAAGTTTCTTGCTATGTGCTTGAGCATCAAAGTATATTGTTGTGAAGCTTGAGCTAAGTAAGTCTCCTGCTATGTGCTACAACATTGAAGTTTTAATCAATTGATAATTGAGCAAGAAAGTCTTGGACTGCAGGTCTAAGTAGAAGTTTTGGATTCGTGGAATCTAAGCAAAGAAGTCTTATACCTGAAGGGTATGATTAGAAGTATTGAATCCATGGGATTTAAGCAGAAGTCTTGGATTTGTGGAATCTAAGCAGGGAAGTCTTGAACCGATGGTCTGAGCAAAAGTCTTGAGCCTGAGGGGCTTGAGCAAGGAAGTCTTGAACATGATGGGTTTAAGCAGGAAGTTTAGGGCTGAGGGTCTAAGCAGGAAGTCTCAGGATGGGGGTCTGAGCAGTAAATTCTTGTGCTAAGGGCATAAGCAATTGTAATCATGATTTGATTATAGTGGAAAATCTCTTGTGCTGCAAGGGGATTGGACCACTCTCAGTTTGAGAGGAACCAATATAAATTTTTGTGTGTTTTGTTGTTATTTATTGGCTTCTGTTATTATTCCGCTGCAATTAATTATTAGAATCTAAATAGTGGTTTAGAATCTGAACTCTATTCAGAAGCAAACTAAAGAAAACAAATAATACAATTCAACCCCCTTCTTGTGTATTTTTTCTCACCTTCAGTGTTTGTGGATGGCATCTTGATATATTTGAAATCTGACGAAGAGCATGGGGAGCATCTGAAAGTTGTGTTGCAGACCTTGAAAGATAATAAGTTGTATGCCAAGTTGTCCAAGTTTGAGTTCTAATTGCGAAAGGTGAGCTTCCTTGGTCACGTGATTTCTAGTGGTGGGATTATGGTTAATCCATCGAAGATAGATGTTGTGTTGCAGTTGGAGACTCTGAAGTCTGTTACGGAGATTAGAAGTTTTCTTGGATTGGCTGGTTACTACAAGAAGGCTATTAAAGGATTTTCAAAGTTGGCATTGTCTTTGACTCAGTTGACTTGAAAGGGTCAAGCCTATGTTTGGGATGTGCATTACGAAGAGAGTTTTCAAGAGCTCGAGAAGAAGTTGATGTCTACTTTTATTTTGATATTGCCAAATCCAAGTAATTCCTTTATGGTGTATTGTGATGCTTCTAAGATTGGTCTAGGTGGTGTGATGATGCAAAATAATTAAGTTGTGGCTTACGCTTCTAGACAGTTGAGAGTTCACAAAAGGAATTATCCTTTGCATGATCTAGAGTTGGCAGCCGTAGGGTTTGTGTTGAAGATTTGGAGGCATTATATGTTTGGCTCCAGATTTGAGGTGTTTAGTGATCACAAGAGTTTGAAAAGGAGTTGAACATGAGGTAGAGGAGATGGCTTGATGTTTTGAAGGATTATGATATTAGCTTGAGTTACCATCCTGGTAAAGCCAATGTTGTAGCTTTTGCATTGAGTAGAAAGTCGTTGCATATGTCGATGTTGATGGTTTGAGAGTTGGAGTTGATCGAGCAATGCTGAGACATGAGTTTGGTATGTGAAGAGACTCATAATAATGCGAGGTTAGGTATGTTGAAGCTGACCAGTGGTATCCTTGAAGAGATCAGAGAAGGTCAGAAGATAGATGTGGGACTAGTTGACCGGGTACTGTCAATCAATCAAGGTAAGGGAGGTGACTTCAAAATTGACGAGAATGGTGTGATGAGGTTCAGAAATAGGGTTTGTGTACCCGATGTACCTGAACATAAGAAGGGTATCCTTGAGGAAGGTCATAGGTGAAGGTGTGAGAAAACACAAGAAATGGGGGTTTGAATTGGGCTTTCAAAATGAAAGCTTTTTTTTTTGAAACTCAAACAAAGATCACAAATAAATTAGCAATAGAGAAAGACACACGATATACCCTGGTTCACTTGAAAACTATCAAGTTAATCCAGTCTACCCGCCAAGGTGGTTTTGCCTTATACACAAGGACTTAATCCACTATAACCAAACTGATTACACTGCACTAGCAACTGCTGGTGACTAACATACATAGACTAATCGTCTCTTCTTAAAGATTCTGACCCAACTGATCCCTTAAGGAATACAAACAACAGTTTAAACAAATTTAATGTTTACAATGAATTGCTTCTACACAAGCTGATATAAACACTATGAATAGCTCAAAAAATATCTATACAGTATGAACAATTTATTTTTCTTTGTATTGTGTTGCTTTACTGTTCACGCATGCGTATTTATCATATGTTTCTGTGTCCCTTGTTTCTTCAAGTAATCAAGTCCATAAATAGCCAGAAAAAGATCAGTTGAAGGGCAGATCAGGAATATCAGTAAAATTGCTGGCAACTTGAAATAATGTCATAGTGGAATGGTAGTGGAAAAGAATGTGTTTGATATATACTATGTACTATTTTCCCTCACAAACATTTCATCTTCTTCTGTTCATCAGAGGCTTCTGAATAGATATGGTTGAAGCATGATCAGAAGAATGATCACTGGGTCTTCAGAGTCTTGAGTCATCAGAGTCTTCAGAACTTGTTCAGCAGAACCTTCTCTTTGGAGTCTTCAGCACTCCGTCTTCAGAACCCTTAGTTATCAGAAACTTAAGTCTTCAGAGTCTTCAGAACATTGTTCAGCAAAAACTTGTCTTCAGAGTCTTCAGTACTTGGTCTTCAGAAACTTAAGTCTTCAGAGTCTTCAGAACATTGTTCATCAGAACCTTGTTTTTAGAGTCTTTAGCACTTAGTCTTCAGAAGATAATTATCAGAGTCATATTCAGAGCCAGAATCCAAGAGAACATTGCAGCAGCAACATATTTTCTTCTTAGAATTCTTCTGAAGTAGAGCCGATCAGAAGCAAACTTGCTTCTTTGATGCAGAAGCGACTTTTGATCAATTGAGAGTGACGTTTCACATGATCTTTATCAGAGTCATAGCTTTATTTATCAGAGTCAGATCCTATTTGTCAATACTTTAGAAAACAAATGTTAGAGTACCAAAATTGTTCTCACACAAATACTACTTTATTATTATCAAAACTTATAGATATCTTGCAGAACCAAATCTTGTTCTAACAATCTCCCCCTTTTTGATAATGACAAAACAATGTATTTTGATAACACAATTTTGTATAAAGATAATTAATAAGAATTGACTCAGATAAGTTCAGAGTAAACTTCCCTTTATCAAGCTCCCCTTGAATCTAAGACTTAAATTTTTTTTATTTGATTAGGGATACCATAGCCTGATTGCAAGGATCTAGTCAGATCCAAAATATCAGAGCTTGATTATAGTGGTAATGGAGTCTGATAACAGAGCTTGATTAGTTAGATCAGAGCCTGATTGATATCAGAGTCATATTGCCAATATAAATATTTTTCCTGAAAAGCATTCTAAGAAAACTTTGCAATAAAAGTGTTAGAATATTAGAGCTATGATTTAGAGACAAGATATTTATCAAAATAACTTTCCATTAAAATACTCCCCCTTTTGTCAAAATCAAAAAGGGTGATCAATGGTTAACGTAAGCATTTTAATTCAAGAGAATTTAGATAAGTTAAATTCAGTACTTCTCCCCTTTGATGGCAATCATAAAGAAATGCAATAAGATAAGATAGATGCAATAAAGATACTTTTTATTGATTAAACAAAATGCCAGAGGCACGGTACAAAAGCAGGACACAAAACAAGACAACCACAAAAAAAAAACAGACAAAAGCAACAATGATTAGTTATAAAAAGAGAGACTAAAAACTGAGAGACCAACAGAAACACCCGCCAACCAGCTATCAAAAATCCTCCACCTCATCAACCCTTTCACACCTTTCTTCATCCGTAACATCGTCTGGTCCAAGTATTCTGGCTAGACTGATGATTTCAGCCTTGAAGAATAACTCAGACAGAATTCTTCCATAGGGTATGAAGGACTTGTATTAATTTCTGGAGATTTCAACACAGTTCTTCAGATGATTGAAGATGGTTTGAGGAAGGTTCACCCGGACGTTGTACATCATGAAGTAGATAAATAGTTTATCATCACGAGTCAAGGTATTTTGGCCACTTCTCTGGGTCAAAAGTTGGTAAGCAGGAGTTGAAACCACATTTCACCTGTAGGGAGGAGTCCTTCAGGATTATAGGGATCATATCTATTACGAGACACATCATGAATTCCAATGAGATCCTCAACAAAGGAATAAGACAAATGGAAATCTTCAACAGTGACTCCAAACTAAACATAATTGATGGGTTGGGTGATGGAGGTAGGTGTTATGATGACCGGAACGCCAAAAATAGAAGACCAGACATAATTGTTGTCTTTTTCAATCTCTCCGTATTTCCAGAATTATTTCATCGGGACAGGATAAATGGGTCCATGCAGGATTCCATAGTATCCTGACCACCCTTGAATTTGCATGTTGGTAGATATGTATACGCCTGAGTCTCTTAGTCTTGGGAGGTTTGGCCTTTTCTCATTGATGACTTCCATAACTTCGTCATTTCTAGCAAAAGTTTTGATAGACATAGTGAATGAAGAAAAAGAATAGGAATAAAATGGAAGTTGAGGAACAGATGAAAGGTTATGAGCATAAATGTGGTATATAAAGAGAAGAAAATGTGTTATCAATAAATGCCAATAAAGATTAGATGAATTGAAATGAAAAATTCATCATTTCCAATACAAGAGATACAAACAAGAACAAAGAATGATAAAAAAGTGTATCAGTCGCCATAAGATCACAGATCAGGTATACGTCATTCAAATCTTGACATCAGTCAATAAGTACGAATGAATGTATACTTGAAAGTGGGAGGGCAGAATCTGACAAAGAATAAAGGTTGGGAAGAGAAGTGTTTGGTTTCAAGAAATATTTGTCTTACACACAGCTTAATGAATGCATAATAAGGGGAGGAAGACATAAAGATTTAAACTATTCTCAAGTAAATTATCAAATCCAATGAGTTTAAACATGATTACAGGAATATTAAGGAGTAATTACTTGAAACCTAGTCACACGAAATCACAACGCTCGAGGTGTCTCTTCAATAGTAGGTATGATTTGATTTTGGATAAGTGTCACAAATAATCATAACCGTTTGTTTTCAAGATAGCATGTTTGATATTCCCAAGGTCAAGAATACCAAGAGGTATCTGACTGGACTAGTTTCTGATCAAGACATCTTCTAACGTGTAAAAGTATCATTAATAAAAAAGACATAAATAAATAATAAAACACTTTGCTTAACATCATAATCTTATATCAGAAGTTCTGGTTGCTTGACACATCAAAATATCATCTTCTCATTCTGGACAAGGTTTAATAAATAGATTTTCCAGAATGAATACGAATCTATCCTCAGCAAGGGGTTTTGTGAAAATATCAGCCCACTGGTGATCTGTATCCACAAATTTTAACTCAAAAGTACCCTTCTGAACATAGTCACGTAGAAAGTGATGTTTTATTTCAATATGTTTTGCCCTAGAATGCAGAATAGGATTCTTAGATAAACAAATGGCAGAAGTATTATTACAGAAGATAGGAATGTTACTCTCGTGTATCTGATAATCTTCAAGTTGATTCTCCATCCAGAGTATCTAAGTACAGCACAGTGATGCTGAGATATATTCTGCTTCTGCAGTTGAAAGAGCAATTGTTGATTATCTTTCGCTTGCCCAAGAGACGAGGTTATTTCCCAGAAACTGACAGTTTCCAGAAGTACTTTTCCTTTCTGATCTGTCTCCAGCATAATCTGCATCACCGTAACCAGAAAGCTTGTACTCTGATGTTTTATTATACATTAAGCCAAGGTTAGTTGTTCCTTTTAGATACCTTAGGATTCTCTTAACTGCAGTTAAGTGAGTTTCCCTTGGATCTGATTGGAAACGAGCACAAAGACATATGCTAAACAGAATATATGAACGAGAAGCAGTTAAATATAGAAGAAAGCCTATCATACCACGATAGAGCTTCTGATAAACCTTTTTACTTACTTCTTCTTTCTCCAGAATGCATGTTGGATGCATAGGAGTCTTAGCTGGTTTACTTTCTAACATATTGAACTTCTTCAGAAGTTCTCTTGCATACTTGCTCTGATGAATGTACGTTCCTTTTGGATGTTGATCAATCTGAATTCCCAGAAAGAATATGAGTTCTCCCATCAGACTCATATCAAATTCTGCCTGCATTAACTTATAAAATTCCTTGCACAAGGAAGTATTAGCAGAACCAAATATAATATCATCAACCTAGATTTGAACAATCAGAATGTCACTTTTAAAGGTTTTACAAAAGAGTGTTGTATCCATTTTTCCTCTGGTAAAGTCATTTTCCAAAAGAAAGTTACTTAGCTTTTCATACCAAGCTCTGGGAGCCTGTTTCAGACCATATAACAATATTTTAAGTTTCAAAACAAAATCTGGATTTTCAGAACTTTCAAAACTAGGAGGTTGGTGCACATACACTTCTTCATAAATATACCCATTTAAAATGCACTCTTTACATCCATTTGATATAAAGTAGTGTCATGATTCACAGCAAATGAAATTAAAATACGAATTGATTCTAACTTGGCAACTGGTGCAAAGGTTTCTGTATAGTCTATCCCTTCTTGCTGACTATAACCTTGTGCAACCAGTCGTGCTCTGTTTCTTACGACCTCACCTTTCTCATCTAACTTGTTTCTAAATACCCACTTTGTTCCAATGACGTGGACACCTTTGGGTTTCTGAACAAGATCCCAGACACCATTTTTGGTGAATTGATTCAACTCTTCTTGCATGGCCAGAATCCACTCATTCTCCCTAAGAGCTTCATCAACTGATGCTGGCTTTATCAGAGACACCAAACCCAAAAGAGCTTCTTCAGCAGGTTTGAATGATGAACGAGTTCTGACTGGATCAGTTTTGTCTCCTAGAATTAATTCTTCAGAATGAGAAGTCTTTAGTCTATTCTTCTTCTGATGAGATGGACTATTTTTAGTTTCTGACAAGGTTGTATCTGAATCTGGAGAATCTACATCTTTGTCTTCTTCTTTTGAATCTTCTTCCTTGGATTCTGATAAGGTGATCTTTAGATCTGCAAACTTTTCAACTAGCTTTGAATTTTCATGGTCAAGCTTATCATCATCTGACATGAATTGATTCCTCAACAATTCGTGTTTCTAAGTTATACATTTTGTAGCCTTTAGAGTGTTCAAAGTATCCTAATAGTAAACACTTTTGAGCATTAAAGTCAAACTTGCCAAGATTCTCTTTAGTGTTCAACATAAAACAAATACAGCCAAAAGGATGAAAATATGAAATGGTGGGTTTTCTATTCTTCCACAATTCATAAGGAGTCTTACCCAGAATAGGTCTTATAGAAATCCTGTTCTGAATAAACATGTTGTATTTACTAGCTCTTCCCAGAAGTGCTTAGCCATGTCAGTTTTTTGGATCATGGTGCAAGCCATTTCTTGCAAAGTCCTATTCTTCCTTTCCACTACTCCATTTTGTTATGGAGTTCTGGGACAGGATAAATCATGTGGAATGCCATGGAAATAAAAAAGATTCTCAACGTATTTGTTCTCAAATTCTCCGCCATGATCACTTCTGACTCTGACTATTTTGCAATCCTTCTCTGTTTGCACTTGAGAGCAAAAGGTAGAGAACATAGAATATGACTCATCCTTGTGTTTCAAGAATTTTACCCATTTCCAATGACTATAATCATCAACGATAACTAATCCATACTTCTTTCCACTGATTGAATCAGTTTTCACCGGTCCAAACAAATCAATGTGTAGAAGTTCTAACGGTCTAGAGGTGGACACAACATTTTTTGCTTTGAAGGAAGTTTTAGAGAACTTTCCTTTATGGCATACTTCACAAAGAGCATCTAAAGAATACTTCATATTTGGTAAGCCTCTGACAAGTTCAAGCTTATTTAGCTGAGAAATCCTCTTCATGCTAATATGGCCTAAACGTATATGCCATACCCATTGCTCCTCATTAACAGTCATTAAGCATTTGACATTCTATTCACAGAGATCAGAAAGTCTAATTTTATAAATGTTGTTTTTCCTCTTTCCAATAAACAGGATTGATCCATCTTTTTGCCTAACAGCCTTACAGGACTTTTGATTAAAGATGATATCATAACCATTGTCACTAAGTTGAATAATTGACAACAAGTTATGCATCAAACCATCGACCAGAAGAACATCAGTAATAGAAGGAAGGTTACCATTACCAACAATTCCAGAGCCAGTGATTTTTCCTTTCTGGTTTCCTCCGAAACCAATGAAGCCTTCAGGCTTAAGTTCCAGACTTTGGAACATATACCTTCTTCCCGTCATGTGTCACGAGCAACCACTGTCCAGGTACCATGACTGGTGTTTCAACTGAGCTGCTAAGGATATCTGCAACATAGATTATCTTGTCCTTAAGTACCCACTTTCTGGGTCCTCTCTTGTTAGTTTTCCCAGAGTGTTTGAGAACTTTGGGTTATGTGCAACAGGATAATCAAGTGGAATTTGTGCATGATATTTGACTTTAGAAACAGATTTTTGTGTCGGTGGGGGTTTCTGTGCAAGCTCAAAGCAAACAAGCTCAGTGCCAGAAGGCACAAAATGGTCATAGAGAGGTTTTGGTTTAACAGGATGACTTTCGTCAATTTCAAATGTTTCTGTACACCCCAAACCTTTAATACAATTTCTGCTAACTCCATAGATCATGGAAGCTATTCTGCTTCTATCTATGCTTTTAGCTAGAAAATACTGAAATACTCTATCATACTTGTTGATACAGCTTGTGTCAGAGACATTGGAGATTAATTCTTCTTCTAATTTAGAAATTTTACTTTTCAAAGCACAATTACTATTTTTTAAGGAAAAATGTTTTCATTTAGAGAGGAATTATTCTGCTCAAGCTTATCTTTTGCCTCATAAGTAATTACTTGTGATCTTTTAAGATCCTTGAATTTACTCTGAAGAGTTTGATATTTTTCCAGCATTTTTGAAAGACATGACTCTAATTCACAACGAGAGAGTTTAGATAATACCTCTGAGTCAGAGTCTGAGTCTGATTCTGATTCTAATGATATTTTGTCTTCTGGTTCTCCAGAGACTTCAGCGTCAATTGTTGTTGCTACTAACGCAACATTTGGTTGTTCTTCATAAGAATCTTCTTCTTCAGAATCAGAGTCATCCCAAGTTGCCATTAGTCCCTTCTTCTCTTTGGAGAAGTTCTTCTTAGGCTTTTTTGTCTTTCTTAAGCTTTGGACACTCGTTCTTGTAATGACCTGGCTCATTACACTCATAGAAGATGACTTCTTTTCCATAGTTTTGCTTCTTTTGTCCAGATGATGACTCAGAATGGCCTTTGTTTCTTCTTGATCCTCTGAAGTTTCCTTGCCCATGTTTCCAGAGTTTGTTGATCCTTTTGGAGATAAGTGACAAATCATCTTCTGATTCTTCATCAGAATCTTCTGATTCTTCCTCAGCTTGATAAGCCTTTGCCTTTTCAGGTTTAGACTTAAGAGCAATAGATTTACTTTTCTTTTGAGGTTCATCTTCTTCCAGCTCTATCTCATGACTTCTTAAAGAACTAACAAGTTCTTCAAGACTTATAGTGTAAAGATCCTTGGATAGCTTTAGAGCTGTTACCATAGGTCTCCATTTCTTGGGAAGAATTCTGATGATCTTTTTAACATGATCAGCAGTTGAGTATCCTTTGTCCAGAACTTTAAGTCCTACGACTAGCATTTGAAACCTTGAAAACATAGTCTCAACTGTTTCATCATCCTCCATTCTGAATGCCTCATATTTATAGATTAGGGCAAGCGCCTTTGTCTCCTTAACTTAAGCATTTCCTTCATGAGTCATTCTCAGAGAATCAAAAATGGATTTGGCGGTTCCTCTATTTGTTATCTTCTCATTCGCAGTATAAGAGATAGCATTTAGCAATATGGTTCTTGCCTTGTGATGATTCTTGTAATCTTTCTTTTGTTGGTTGGTCATAGCACTTATAGGAACTTTAACTCCTGTAGCATCAACTGGGTGAGTGTAGCCATCGACTACAAGATCCCAAAGATCTACATCATAACCAAGAAAGAAACTTTCAATTCTATCTTTCCAGTAGTTAAACTTTTCACCAACAACGACTGGTGGTTTGGCATTGTAATGATCTTTCTCTTCTACAATAGGATTAACATTAGCTGCGGCCATGATATCTCACACAAATATTGGATCGGTACTGAACACAGTGAAGTGTTGATAAATCTTTTTATCACAATCAGAACCGGAGCTCTGATGCCAATTGAGGTGTGAGAAAACACAAGAAAGAGGGGTTTGAATTGGGTTTTTAAAATGAAAGCTTTTTGTGAAACTCAAACAAAGATCACAAAAAAACTAGCAATAGAGAAAGACACACAATATATCCTGGTTCACTTGAAAATAATCAAGTTAATCCAGTCCACCCGCCAAGGTGATTTTCCTTATACACAAGGACTTAATCCACTATAACCAAACTGATTACACTGCACTAGCAACTGCTGGTGACTAACATACACAGACTAATCGCCTCTTCTTAAGGATTCTGACCCAACTGGTCTCTTAAGGAATACAAACAACTGTTTGAACAAATTTAATGTTTACAATGAATTGCTTCTACACAAGCTGATATAAACACTATGAATAGCTCAAATAAAATTTATACAGTATGAACAATGTACTTTTCTATGTATTGTGGTGCTTTATTAGTTCACGCATGCGTCTCTCTCATATGTTTTCGTGTCTCTTGTTTCTTCAAGTAATCAAGTCCTTAAATAGCCAGAAAAAGAACCCTTGAAGGGAAGATCAGGAATATCAGTAAAATTGCTGGCAACATGAAATAATGTCGTTATACTGGGATGAAAATCGTACACAAATATTCTCCTTTGTACCACCAAATCAGGGTAGTGGAATGGTAGTGGAAAAGAACGTGTTTGATATGTACTATGTACTATTTTCCCTTGCAAACGTTTCATCTTCTTCTGTTCATCACTGGCTTCTGAATAGATATGGTTGAAGCATGATCAGAAGAATTGATCACTGGGTCTTCAGTGTCTTGAGTCATCAGAGTCTTCAGATGTTGTTCAGCAGAACCTTGTCTTCAGAGTATTCAGCACTTCGTCTTTAGAACCCTTGGTTATCAGAAACTTAAGTCTTCAGAGTCTTCAGAATGTTGTTCATCAAAACCTTGTCTTCAGAGTCTTCAGCACTTAGTCTTCAGAAACTTAAGTCTTCAGAGTCTTCAGAACGTTGTTCATCAGAACCTTGTCTTCACAGTCTTTAGCACTTAGTCTTCAAAAACTTAAGTCTTCAGAGTCTTCAAAACGTTGTTCATCAGAACCTTGTCTTCAGAGTCTTTAGCACTTAGTCTTTAAAAGATAATTATCAGAGTCATATTCAGAGCCAAAATCCAAGAGAACATTACAGCAACAACATATTTTCTTCTTAGAATCTTTCTAAAGTAGAGCAGATCAGAAGCAAACTTGATTCTTTGATGCAGAAGTGACTTTTGATCAATTGAGAGTGACTTTAACATGATCTTTATCAAAGTCAGAGCTTTCTTTATAAGAGTCAGATCCAGTTTGTCAATACTTTAGAAAACAAACGTTAGAGTACCAAAATTGTTCTCACACAAATACTACTTTGTTATTATCAAAACTTATAGATATCTTGCAGAACCAAATATTGTTCTAACAATAGGAGTGGTCTGAGTATTCATCATGGTGCCAATAAGATGTATCAAGACTTAGAGAAATTAATTTGGTGGCCAGGAATGAAGAAGGAAATAACTTAGTTTCTTTATGCTTATTTGACTTATCAGAAGTCATTGGGTCTGATGCAACACTTGAGTATTCCTGAGTGGAAGTGGGATAACATTTCCATGGATTTTGTAACAAGTTTGTCGAAGACGAAAAAGGGATGTGATTCTATTTGGGGTATTGTTGAAAGACTGGCTAAATTGGATCATTTCATACCAATTAAGATCAGTTACCTTTTGCATAAGTTTGATGAGTTGTATATTGAGAAGATTGTTAGCATGCATGGTATTTTGTCGAGCATTGTGTCACATAGAGATCCGAGGTTTTGGTAGAGTTTGCAAGAAGCGTTGAGTACTAAGCGGAAGTTGAGTTCTACTTATCATCCACAAATAGACAGACAAACGGAGAGGACTATATAATCCTTGGAGGGTTTGTTGAGGGTTTTTATGCTAGAACAAGGATATGTTTAGGATAACTACTTGCCTTTAATTGAGTTCACTTACAATAACAGTTTCCATTCAAATATTGGAATGACCCTGTTGTAGTGTGCGATTTTTGTCGGTGACGCGACCACCTTATCGCCATGGGTTTCTCCTCACTGCAATGATAGGAGTGGGGTGTTACTTTCTAATTTCTTATTTATCCCGTGAAGCTGGAAGGGAAAGGAAAGCTATCTAAAACTAACCTTGCACGCGAATGTTTAACTGAACAAACGCTAAGAGATTCGAGGAGTTCAGGGTCAGGTTATACAATGGGGAGTTGTCATTTACCTATCCTATATGTGGTTATTGTCATACCCCAAATTTTGACCACTAATATTTCCCATCACTGTGAAAATCATCATCACAATATGGACGGACCATCATACCTCATTAGTCTCCCCAAAGATGGGTGAGCATCCGCTACAATCAAACTTAGGGTTTCTAGCCCCCTCAGAGCTCTTATACAAAGGATCAATCAAGGAATGACATAATCTTCAACTTGTCTAAACCTCTCAAACATCCATAATGGATCAAGAGGACTCCCACATCAAGAATCAAGCACAAGGTTGCAACATTCCAAGCGGATCAAGCCTCAAGATCACCAGTGTCACCAAATAAGGGTTTTGGTCGACCATGGCCTCCAGGTGGAAATTTTCCTCTGGGCATGAGTCAATGCTTCAAAGCATAACCCAAAATACTCTAAGGGACCTCATAAACCCAATCATCAAGTCAATTTAGCCTCAGGGGATGCATTCATAAAAAATCAGGAATTAGGGTTTCTTGACCTAATTCACCCCTAAGTTGACTTTCGGGATAAAACATGAGCCAAGACCTCAAGAAATGATTTGAGGGACCCTAATACACTACATTGATCCATTTGCAACAATGGATTGATCCAAGAAGCTTGATTCACAATTTTCAAGTTCATCAGAACCACAGTTAGGGTTTTGCGGAAAAAGTCAACTGTGCCTTTGACTTTTGACCAGGACATGCTCCCAAACCTTGGGACATGATTCAATATACCATATAACACCTATGAAATCAATCCATCAAGTTTGATTTAGGTCAAGGACTTGATTTCATAGAGGATCGCACTGTTTGGAATTCATCTGATAAAAAGTCAACTGTGCCCAAAAGTCAAAGTTTGACTTTTTGATTTTTTGATCAATTATGGTTCGCTAACCCTAAAATGATGATAATGTGTGATTGGAATCATCATTCATCAAGAAAAATCAAGAAAAGTTGGATAACTTGTAAAAGGGGTAACCATAAAAAACTTAGAAATTTTCTAAGTTATGGAACAAAGTGGCTAGGGTACCAACTTCCAAGGATCATAACTTGAGATTCAAGCAACCATTTTGGCTGATCCAAAGATGGATTTGTATCTCTCATGGCATACTTTAAAAGTGTCAACTACACCTCACTCCAATTCTTCATGGGTTTTTAGTTACGGAGTGACCAAAATGACAAAAACATGAAAATGCCACTTTTTCAAACACTTAGTGAAAATTTCACTAAGTTAGAATCTGTTTCACTTTTTTCAAAATGTAAGGGCATTTTTCACTTAGATCCAAAAAGTGTCAAGACAAACTATGATCACCCATATGTTGTATCATATGAGAGCTTTCCAAAATGGCCAAGAACTCCATCAAATCCCATTTGAGCTAAGAGTTATGACAATGGCAATATGCCTTGCTGCAACTATCATGGCAAGGCAGATTTGTGCATTTTGCTCGATTTGATCAAATTGTGCAAATGACAAACAAGTTTATCCATCTGAACACCTCAGGGGGAGACCAAGGAGGAACAAACACTGATCCATAAGCCTCCCAAGTCTTTATAACTAAAAGTAGCATGCCAAACCTAGAAATGCCTAAAAAGGGGACAAGACTCCAATTTTGTTTTGGAGCATTCAATGGATGCACCAAGGTGGCATGAACTGAGCCTTTTCCAACTGAATGAGTCAAGGATGATCTCTGAACTAGGGAACCAAAGGCTTGTGCTCTAATCTCTAGTCAATGGCTAGAGGAGACTTAAGATTCCAAAGTAATGCAATTGGACAATGATCTGCTGCAATTGCCATTCACTATTGCTTGCAAAACAAACTTGCTATACTATAAATAGAGCTCATTTGTGGTCAGTTTAAGTACACCAAAGGCCTACAACACTTGCCTTTCTCAAAATCATCTTCTCACTCTAAAAAATGCCTTTCTTAGCAAGTCAATAACAAATTTTTCAGTAGAGAGCAATTCCACTCAAACCAATTGCTCTAACACCTCATAAACATCATATGTGAGCTGATCAAACACTAAACACACAACTGTAACACTGATTTCTCGGAATCACCAGCCAGTTGCTCATGTTTTCAACCAAGTTGCAGTTGAGATGCCATGAAGTGATCCAGCCATTTCCAATCAAGTCCAAGCATTCAAACACACTCCATATGATGTAGGGAAGGTGTTCAGATCATCACAACTCATATGTAACACCTCCAACTCAAAAATCACATTGCTCTTGCTGTCACGACCTTCAAGTAAGCCTAAACTAGGTCATCTCTTAATCTATGCATATTTCCTCGCACAATACTTTTGCCAAATGTTCATAATCATGCATAGAATGTTTCCCCTCAATTAATTGCTTTGTTTGAATCGTGCATCAAAATTCTCAGCCTTCATGCAAATTTTAGGGTTCTTGAGGTTTTGTCTTGATTTCTTATTCCATGCTTAAAATAAATGAAATTAAAGACCATAGACATGATCGTGAGGTGAAAACGAGCTGATTGATATGTGGATTATGTGATTTCATCGAGTATTCAGTGAGATTGGATAGAAAATGCAAATCTGAGCAAAACTCCCTTCACGCATGTTCTTGGCCCATGTTCTTGGTGTCTTTTTCACAAATTTGAATATTTGAATTTTGTGATTTTATTTAATTGATTAAAAAATTAATTTATCTCTAAGTTTTAATGATTTTGAGTTGATTCTTTTTTTAATAATTCACAAAAATGTTAGAATATTTTATTTTGCCAAAAATTCCCAAAAATATTATTTATTTCATATACTTGATATTTTTGCAAAGAATTAATTTTTTATTTGTTTTTTAACATTTAAAATAATTTTTCCTCCTTGATTTTCCAAATTTAATTGGTTTCCAATCATTTTGTGGATATAAACATGATTTTTGAAACATTCATCCAAGATCACCACTCATTTTTCACATAGTTTCAACACTTTTTATTAATTTTTTAACAAAATTAATTCCTTTTTTTAAACAAAATTAGGGTTTTGATTAATTCAACCCTCATCAATCATTTTCAAACACTCATGGGCCTCTAATAGAGTGTAAGACCCAATCCCCTTTTAACTAAAACAATTTTGGGCCTCAGACATTGTATAGGTCCCTCTGCATTAAAAGAAAAATCTCGGCGCAATCGCCAGTTCAAAAATCAAATCATCTGGGCCTACCGTTGTGTTATAAGCACCATTTCTTTTCTTTAAATTTCTTTGGGCCTCTAATAGAGTGTAAGACCCAACCCCTTTGTAAATGATACCTTTGGGCATCACATATTGTATAAGTCCCTCTGTATATTTTCAAAAGTTCGGCGCGATCGTCGCCTTTTTTACAAAATCAATCGGGCTTCTCCTTGAGCTATAAGACCCATCTTTATTCATTTTCAAACTCTTTGGGCCTCTAATAGGGTGTAAGACCCGACCCTTTTTTTCCCAAAATGATTTGGGCCTCAGATGTTGTATAAGGCCCACCGTGTTTTCAAAAACCTCGGCGCGATCGCCGTTTTCAAACAAATAACCCTGGGCTTCTCCTTGAGTTGTAAGTCCCATCTCTTGTATAAAAATAAATATTTGGGCCTCTAATAGAGTGTAAGACCCAACCCCCTTGTACATAAAAACTTTTTGGGCCTCATATATTGTATAAGTTCCTCTGTACCGTTTTCAAGACAATGGTGCGATCATCGTTAAAACTTGGGCCTCTCCTTGAGCTGTAAGCCCCAACAATCTTTTTAAAGCACTTTCTCCTTTGATTTTGAATTCAAATATATGTTGTTATCAAAAATTTCTTTAATTTCTTTGTTGAACAACTAATAAAACAGCATGGAAGCTCTACAACGGGTAAGTGTTTATCCGCTTTCATTTACCGTTTTCATATGTATATAACTGTATTGTGGGGCTATTTCACTGTAAGTCTTCTTTCACATCCTTTTATATACTTGTCACATATACACTGTGTAATACTAGTATAATTATTTAGAGTTTTCCCCGGCAACTACGTCTAGAACTAGGTAAAGCCCTGTTGGTCACTCTTTAAATACAAACAAAACTAGATCCCCATAGGATTTCCAGATACAGTCTTCCCTTCTCTTGGGGTTAAACAATATGGAACAAAGAGAAAGGCAGTATTCTCGGTGAACCTTTTCTCAGACTGTCACCCTTGGAAATTGTCAAAGAAACTCTAACTCCCCAGAGATGATCTTTTCTCCGTGAATGGCATCTCTTGAGTTTCTTCCAAATTCTCAAACTTTCCTGGAATGATCTCTTCTCTGTGAATTGAATTTCTTGAACTTCTCTTGGTTTGGGGACCCACAGGCTTCCTAAAAGCATCCCCGCCTCCTTCAGCTTCTTAGAAGTTCTCATGCCTTCTCTTGGGCTTAATACAAGGACCCTGACGACCTCTTAAAGGTATAAGACATAACTTAGTCATCCTTTGCTAGAGCAGTCTTTCCCGCATCAAAACTCCGACCATTGTAGGGTTGATACTCATCCCTTAATGCCCGCGCCTCCTCTTGGGCATTGTACAAAAGATAAAACTCTAGACTTGGACAATCTAAAACTCTTGAGTCTCAAAGACATTCTTAAGTTCCTTTCAAACATAGGAAAAAACACCGATCACTCTGGATCAATCTCCAGCAGAATCTCGATCTCTCTCATGAGAGTTTCCCACACTTGGACCCGCTTCAGGATCTCAATAATCCGCAGCAGTAAGTCAGCCTCCTCTTGGGCTTTGTACAAATGATTCTCCCCAGCGGAGCTAACCTTTTCGGACTCTCTTATTGAGTCAACCACTTTTAGCCTCCGTCTTGGGCTTTGTACAAGACATATAAAAACACTCTCTTGTTGAGTATAAAAGACTCTCTTGCTGAGTCAATCTCCTTTTAGCCTCAATCTCGGGCTTCATACGAGACAGCAAAACACTCTCTTGTTGAGTATAAAAGAGTCTCTTGTTGAGTCAATCTCCTTTTAGCCTCAATCTCGAGCTTCGTACGAGACAACAAATCACTCTCTTGTTGAGTATAAAAGACTCTCTTGTTGAGTCAATCAACCTTCAGACTCTCTTGTTGAGTCAATCACCTGTTCAAGACTCTCTTGTTGAGTCAACCTTTTTTTAGCCTCTGTCTTGGGCTTTATACAGGACAGATAAAAGTACTCTCTTGTTGAGTCAAACCATTTCAGACTCCATCTTGGGCTTTATACAAGATACATTCTCCCCAACGGAGTCAAAATCCCTTTTAGCCTCAATCTTGGGCTTTGTACAAGACAGAAATAACATTTTCCCCAAAAAAATCAAACTTCTAGCCTCCTCTTAGGCTTTGAATAAAGAAATCCCCGTTTGAGTCAATCAACCTTTTAGCATCAAATTTGTGCTTTGCTCACAGCATACAAACATCAACAATTCCTCTTTAGAGATGACAAATTCCCTTTTAGTCAAAACCCTTTAGCTTCTCATCTTGGACTTTGAACAAGATACAAATCACCTTTAGCTTCAATCTTGGGCTTTGAACAAGACACCAAAACATCTCTTTCCTCCCATAGAATAGGAGGAACTACGATCGCTCTGATTTCCCTGTTTCGTTAAATGGGAATACGTAGGCAGAAGATTGAGAAATCTTAGCGAGCACACTAATCAAAAACTCAAAGTCCAGTACCTCCATACATCAATCAATAAGCATCAGACCTAACACCTTACCAGAAGCCTCACAAATAGTCCAGACACTGTATTCTTAAACGAAATAACCTAAGACAGACCCCCCTTTTGATAGCATCTGTAAACCAACAGTTTTGACTGTTTAACCTCAGTATGCAAGCAGGGTTAATTGGAGACATCTATTTCCCTTCCTTAATCAGCTTCACAGGATAAAAAATGAATCGAATTGTAGTACTAAAGCGATAGTGATTCGGAACCATAAAAATCACGCCACATAAAAATGGCGACCACAGTGGGAGGCATTCTTTTCTTACAGTTTTGGTAGAAACCTTGAACAAGTCATTTTCACTGTGGCCGCCACAGAAAAAAATGGCGACCACAGTGGGAGTCTGTTCTTTCTTACAGTCTTAGGTGGAAAACTTTAAGCTCACAAAATACCACAGAAATGACGACTCTGCTGGGGGGTCATTTTCTGTATAGGATCATAGGATTATAGAGGTCTAGGATGTTAGGACAAATATATATACCGCATTTCCTAATTGATATATGTGTTTACTTTTTTGCCAATGGGAATGCGTGTGATGCCGCATGTGGAAAGATTGAGCATACACCTAAGATAAGTGACAGAACTAGACTGGTAATCTTACGGGGGGTGAATCCCAGATAAGAGGTCCCGGTCGACCATCGAATCAGTGGAGATGCCCTTTCCGGATTCAATGCCTATACGACTTCGGTTGTTGAAAGCAGATTGTTCGATTGGGTTATCTGAGAAGCTGAGGATTTTAGTAGACTGAAACCATTTTGTAGTGTGGAAGCTATCGGAAATAGTTGTCACGCGATACTACCCTCATTTGAGATTACCCTAAGATACTACAGCTCGCTGGCGATCCGCTTGCTGTCGTTATCCCAAGAGGGGTCAGTGATTTTGAGGACAGGTACAAAAAATCACCAGTATAAACCTTTGGGGATAGGTAGAGCCTTGACTTTATGACACCGACCCTCAACCCCATGTTTTTTCTATGTTTTTGTGTGCTACATTCATGCATTCATTTCATAAAGAAACTTTAAACAAAGAAAAATCTTCTCTTCTAGTCTCTCTTTTTCAAATTAAACTAAGACAATGATTGCAAATGTCAGATAAAGAGATTGCTAATGGATTATTTCGGTAGAAGGAAGACTCACAAGTACACCATCAAGGTTCCAAAACTAGAGGATTTAAGAGGTCTGGCGAGGATGATAACCAACCCTGAGGCTTTCAGAGCTAAGTATGGAGGACTGCTGTCTCTGTTAAGGGTCCATGTAATTGAAGGAATCCTGTCCACACTAATCCAATTCTACGATTCGGTCTATCACTGTTTCACATTCCCAGATTATCAACTAGCACCAACATTGGAGGAGTACTCTCACCTGACTGATTTACCCATTACTGACCAATCTCCCTTTTCTGGATTGGAAGAAATTCCAAAGGATCAAACCATTGCAAGAGCAATCTATTTGGACGACTCAGAAGTCAAGACTTACATGATCATTAAGGGTGGTATCCAGGGTTTTCCAGCCCAGCTGTTGATAAAAAATGCTATGTACTTTGCTAGTATAGGGAACAAGGCCGCTTTCGAAAGCATCTTTATTTTGCTTACCTACGGGTTATTTCCGTTTCCCAACATTGATAACTTTGTTGATATCAATGCCATTAAGATTTTTCTAATTGGAAACCCTGTACCGACCCTGCTCGCAGATGCTTATCATTCTGTACACTTAAGGAATTTGTACATCGGAGGAATGATCACATGCTGTGTACCCCTGCTATACAAGTGGTTCATTTCTCATTTGCCAAAGTCTGCTGCATTTTGGGATCAACAAAGTACTTTACGTTGGTCGTAGAGAATCATGTCTCTTACCAACTCTGACATCGATTGGTACAATCAAATCTATGACGGGATCAGGATCATTAACCGTTGTGGAAATTTCCCAAATGTACCCCTCATAGGAATTAAAGGAGGAATCAATTATCATCCAGTTTTGGTTCGTCGTCAATTTGGATACCCGATGAGGCATGTCCCGTGTAATGCTCATCTAGAAGGTCTTTTCTTCAAGGAAGGAGAAAATGACAGAGCACTAAAGACAGAAATAGTGCATGCCTAGAAACACGTTCATTAGAAAGGAAGAGAGTCTCTAGGAAAACTAGACTGTGTCTCGGTGGAACCTTATCTCCACTGGGTACAAACTAGAGCTTTCAAGCTGAGGATGCCTTACCCTCGTCAAGAAGTTCTTCCATTAAGGGACCATGTCCTTTATTTTATGTCTGATACGGAAAAACTTCAGGTTACTCTCAACAGAGTTCAACAGGAGAAGAAGTCTTGCAAGAACAAGTACCGTATTCTCAATGTGGAGTGTAAGAAAATACAGCAACTGTTAAAAGAAAAAGATGCTCTGATCGAGATTTTAGAGCAACATGTTGTAGAAAATCAAGATGACCAAAGGAATTTGCTCGCTCCTTTCACTTGGCAAAGGAATGACAATCCGACAACGGCTCAAGAGCCCCGGTCAAAGAAAAGGAAAATACCAGAACCAGCACCTGAGCCCTCCTCAGAGAGAACTCAGGGTCCATTAGCTTAGACATTTCCTTTTACAGCACTTTGTAAATTACTGTATTTCCATTCCGCAATCTTTGAATTCAATAAAACGGGGTTTCCCCACTGTTTGATATTTGCAATCCAATTGTCGAAGTTTATCTTGGAAAAAATATAATAAATATAATCATTGCATACCATTCATCATTCTCACGTAACGTATTCTTCTTACCTACGAATCTCACGTTTGCGTCTTGATTCTAGAGTTAAACTGTCTCATTCGTACAATACTCGGGCCAATCGATAGAAAAAGATGGATGATCTCGAGGAAGCGAACAGAGAGTTGAGGGAAGAGATCGACACTCTGAAAGAGGATCTGAGAAAGCTTCATAATGACATGCAAGCTCTAGCAGAAGCTCAGATGCAACAACAAAGGACTGTGATCTCAGAGATCACATCAACCCCCATAGTGGAAAAGTATGACCCTCGGTATACCATGCCTAAAGATCGTCCTTGGGGCATGCCTATTAACTATATCCTGGAAGGATATGTTTCGCCGATCACTAAAGATCAGGGAAATGTAGCAGGAGCTGCTGGGCCTGAAGGTTACAACTTCGGGAAATCGAAGATGCCCGAGGCATGACAGCAACTCCCGAAGGTTACAAACTTCAAGAAAGGGAAGGACCTAGAGTCACTGCCATGATGACTATACCACCACCCGTGGTACACACTATCCCGGAAGGACAGATTCCACAGATACCTTCTGGTGGAAACGAAAGTATGTTCAACAGAATGAATGAGTTCCAGGAACAGTTCCTGGAGATGCAGAAAGAGCTGCAAGCCTTTCGCGGTCAGGATCTATTTAGAAAGGACATCGCAGACCTTTGTTTGGTCCCTAATGTGAAAGTTCCGCACAAATTCAAAGTGCCCGAATTTGAAAAGTACAAGGGTAACTCTTACCCTCAAAGCCATTTGGTGATGTACGCTCGGCGAATGTCAACTCAGACAAAGAACCAAGAGCTACTAATTCACTATTTTCAGGATAGTTTAACCGGTGCCGCACTCAAATGGTACATGGGTTTAAACTGCACTAAGATTGGCACTTTCAGAGATCTTGGCGCTGCCTTCGTTCAGCAATATAAGTATAACCTGGACATGGCACCGGACAGAGATCAACTCAGAGCCATGTCACAGAAGGACAAGGAAACCTTTAAGGAATACACTCAGAGATGGCGTGAAATTACCGCACAGATTTGTCCACCTCTTGAGGAAAAAGAGATGACAAAGATCTTCTTAAAGACCTTGAGCTCATTTTACAACAAAAGAATGGTCGCCAATGCGCCCAGTGACTTTACTGAAATGGTAGGCATGGGAGTCCGTCTTGAGGAAGCAGTCCGAGAAGGACGTTTAGTTAAAGATGCTGGATCATCAAGTAGTACATAACGATACGGTAGTACTCTCCCTAAGAAAAAAGAGCAAGATATTGGCAATATCTCTCTCGGAAAGCAAAGGCGACGGTACCAACCAGCAGCAGCTGTAACTCCTGCTATCAACTCTGCGTCTGTTCCTACGTATCAACCTTAGGTTGCTCAGAGCCAACCGAATCAACAACAATATCAGCAAAGGACACAACAGCCTCTTCACCAGGCTCGTCCTCCATATAACAACAACCGTACAATGCGCCCACCAGGGTTCGACCCTATACCCATGTTGTACGCAGAATTGTTTCAACTCTTACTCGTCAAGGGACACGTCCAAACCCGGTCTCCTCTTACAGGACCGGAAAATCCGGCTTTTTGGTTCAAAGTGGATCAGACTTGCCCTTACCATCAAGGAGGACCAGGGCATAACATAGAAAACTGTCTCAGTTTCAAATCCGATGTGCAAAAGCTTGTTAGGAGCGGGGTCTTATCTTTCAAAGATACGAATCTGAATGTTCTCACGAACCCGTTGCCTCAACACGAGAAAGCTGCGGTAAATTTGATATAGGGAAAGTCTAACAACAACTATCAAATTCATGATGTACTCTTATTAAGGACCAATCTGGTCAAGATGCATCATAGACAGAGCGGATACGGGCATGTACCATCTCACAATGATCACCAGTGTGATATCTGCTCTAAAAATAATCAAGGATGTTTTGTGGTGCAATCAGCTCTACAGGAACAATTGGATCTCGGATGGATCCAAGAGCATCGAGTTCGTGGAGTTAACATGACTCATGCAAGTTCCAACATCATTCAGAACCACGACATCCGTCCAATGAATGTCAACTTAGTGGCAATGCACTCAAGGCAAAGCCAGTATCATAATCTGTCGCGGCACAATTACAATTCCTGTCTGATTTGCTCGGTAAACAAACAGGGATGCTTTTTTGTACAAGAGGCCCTCCAGGGTCAGATGGATCTTGGGTGGATCCAGGACTACCATGGTAGAAATCCTTATCAAGTTAACATGGTTCAAATCTTCGATATTCGTTTGATGAATACCAGCTTGGTGGAGTTACACGCCAAGCAAGTCCAACTCGGTTTTCTCACTTCACATGATTATCTGAGCTGTAAAGTATGTTGTGAGAGTAACTAAGGGTGCGCTCTCGTTCAAAGAACTTTACAACACTTGTTAAACCATTGGTGGCTTCCAATCTATCTAGACGAAGATACGCAATAAATTAGTGTGGCAAACGGGAGCCCTACTAGACATCAAAGTCAGGATGTTCTATCTATGGAAATAGACCTAGTAAAGTTACACTGCATTCAAAGAGGACGTGGCCAGGTGCCACCACACAACTACGAGCGTTGTAGAGTCTGCTCAGAAAATAATCAAGGATGTTACCTCGTGCAAGCAGCCCTTCAAAGTCAGTAGGCTCACAAAGAGATTCGACCGTGTCCAAGTTCTGGATCAATCAACTGGACGCCAAACTATTTCGCTGATCAGATTAAGGATGCTGTCGTGATCTTTGATCGCAAAGGGACCAGAGATGTTTGCGCCATCATTCCTTTACTTGACGAATCGAAGGTTCCTAATCAGGAAATAATTGAAATTACTTACAATGGTCAGAAAAATCAGAAGGCTCCTATAGTTATCTATTTACCGGGACCACTATCGTATGAATTAACTAAGGCTATCCCTTACAAATACGGTGCAACAACAATTGAGAATGGAATTGAAATTCCATTACCCTCCGTCGTGAATATTGCAGACATCAGTCGAGTAACACGGAGTGGTCGAATCTTCAACCGAGGAGTTAGAGAACCTAGCAAAGAAAAGGAACCTCAAACAGAAGTTCCCAATCCACCAGTCGGTCAATCCAGTGATCCCGACCTTGCGAAAAATGACGATGAGATGCTGAAGCTCATCCAAAGGAGTGAATACAACATTGTTGATCAACTGTTACAAACTCCTTCAAAGATCTCTGGGTTATCTCTTTTACTCAGTTCTGAAGCCCATAGAGAGGCTCTACAGAAAGTCTTAAAACTGGCCTTTGTGGAACAGGATGTGTCAATAAGACAATTCGACAGTATCATCTCCAACATCACTTCCTGCAACAACTTGGGGTTTAGTGACGAGGAATTTCTAGAAGAAGGCAAAAGTAACAACATGGCGCTCAATATCACAGTTAACTGCAAGGACGATGCCTTAGCCAGCGTACTGGTAGATACCGGATCGACTCTCAACGTTATGTCGAAGTCCACTCTAATACGGCTATCATTCAAAGGATCTCCGATGAGAGGCAGTGAGGTTGTCGTCAAAGCATTTGACGGATCCCGAAAAACGGTTATCGGCGAAGTCGACCTTCCCAAAACTATCGGTCCTCACACTTTCCAAGTCACTTTCCAGGTCATGGACATCCGGGAAACATACAACTGTTTCTTGGGAAGACCTTGGATACACCAGGCTGGGGCAGTCACATCAACACTTCACCAGAAGCAAAAGTTCGTCAAGAATGACCAACTCGTCACGGTCTGTGGAGAACGAGCCTTGATCGTGAGTAACCTATCATTGTCCACTTGTGTAGAACCCGAGGAGGTTATTGGAACTCAGTTCCAGGCTCTTTCGGTAAGCAGTGATCGAAAGTAACAATGCAAAGGGATGGGGACAGCTTGTCATTCCTACTGATAATAAAACAAAGAAGGGTCTTGGTTTTTCTGTAACCTGTACCCAGAAAGTTGCTAACGATGAAAGTCTTCATCCCATTCAAAACTTCTTCTATAGTGGAGGTTTCCTTCACCCAGTGTCTCAAAAAGTACATACCATCAACGAGGGAGATTCCTCCGACACAGATGAGGAATGGAAGTCCTACCTTAACGAGGACGGTTATATGTCTCAGGAAGAAGTTCCTATGCCCTTTTGCTATCCCGCATAGAGTCTGAGATTTATACCAAGGTCAGATGTCGAAATGATATACGGAGATTGTGATCTGGAAGGATGTCGTGCCCAAACTCATTAGAGGAAGACACTCTGATGAAAGACTACTTGGACCACAACTATTATGGCCCGATGGATGGACTGCCTATCTGGCAGCTGTACCCAAGAGACTTGGGGCAAAAAATACACTGCACACACTCTTGCATTTTTCTCTATCTCTTCTAAAAAACAATCATCACATCATGCAGATTGCTTGTTTTAAACCCCATTGAAACATACGATCTAATGCCTTCTCCCAACTTTGAATTCCAGGTATTTGAGGCTGAAGAAGAAGATGACGACGAAATTCTAAAAGAGATCTCCCGATTACTCAGACAAGAGGAAAGGTCCATTAAACCTCACAAGGAGCCGTTGGAAACAGTCAACTTGGGCTCAAAGGAAGAGAGAAAAGAGGTCAAGATTGGGGCCCTACTCAGTCCGACTGTCAAAGAAAGTTTGATAAAGCTTCTCAAAGAGTTTCCCGATGTATTCGCTTGGTCCTACCAGGACATGCCAGGGTTGGATACCAGCATCGTGGAACATCATCTACCGTTAAGATCAGAATGTCCGCCGGTAAAACAAAGGTTGAGACCGACTCACCCAGACATGGCCATCAAAATCAAAGAGGAAGTATGGAAATAGATTGACGCGGGTTTCCTCGCCACATCAGAATATCCGCAATGGCTAACCAACATAGTACCAGTTTCGAAAAAAGACGGAAAGGTCAGAATGTGTGTAGACTACAGGGATCTAAACAAAGCAAGTCCAAAGGATAACTTTCCCTTACCACACATTGACATGCTGGTAGACAGTATAGCAAAGTTCAAAGTCTTCTCCTTCATGGATGGATTCTCGGGCTATAATCAGATAAAAATGGTGCCGAAAGACATGGAGAAAACTTTATTCATTACCCCATGGGGCACTTTTTGTTACAAGGTAATGTCGTTCGGTTTAAAGAACGCCGGGGCAACCTATCAAAGGGCCATGACTACTCTATTTCATGACATGATACACAAAGAAATCGAAGTATATGTCGATGACATGATTGCCAAATCTAAAACAGAAGAGGAGCATGTGACCCACCTGTCAAAACTATTTGAGCGGTTGAGGAAGTATAAACTCCGCTTGAATCCCAACAACTGCACCTTCGGTGTCCGTTCAGGGAAACTCTTAGGGTTCATCATCGGCCAAAAGGGAATTGAGGTTGATCCTGACAAGGTCAAGGCCATTCAAGAAATGCCTTCTCCAAAGACTGAAAAACAAGTTAGGGGATTCCTGGGACGTTTGAACTACATCTCCAGATTCATATTCCTCATGACCACGACATGTGTGCCGATCTTCAAATTACTCAAAAAGAATCAGGACTGCGTTTGGACAGAAGACAGCCAAACTGCCTTCGACAGTATCAAGAAATACCCGTTGAACCCACCTATTCTATCACCTCCAGTGGAAGGAGGACCACTGACCATATACCTAACAGTCTTGGAAGACTCGATGGGTTATGTACTTGGCCAACAGGACGAAACGAAAAGGAAAGAGTCTGCCATTTACTATCTGAGCAAGAAATTCACCGACTGCGAGACTCGGTACATTATGCTTGAGAAAACTTGCTGTGCTTTGGCTTGGGTAGCCAAACGTCTTCGCCAATATATGATTCGTCACACTACTTGGTTAATCTCCGAAATGGATCCAATCAAGTATGCCTTTGAGAAACCTACTCTCACGGGAAGGATTGCCCGTTGGCAGATGTTACTATACGAATACGACATCGAGTACCATGCTCAGAAAGCCATCAAGGGAAGTGTTTTAGCTGATCATTTGGCTCATCAACCAATTTACGATCAGGAATCGGTCGGATATGACTTCCCAGACGAAGATGTCATGTATTTGAAAATGAAAGATTGCGATGAACTGCTACCCAGTGAAGGGCCAGAACCAGGTTCCCAATGGGGACTAATCTTTGACGGAGCTGTCAATCATTATGGAAACGGAATTGGGGCAATCATCATAACACCTCAGGGTACCCACATTCCTTTCACCTCCCGACTGACACTCAAGCGCATAAACAACGAGGCCGAATACGAAGCTTGTATCATGGCTCTCGAAGAAGCGATCGACTTAAGGATAAAAAACTTGGATGTATATGGCGATTCATCCCTGGCTATTAATCAGATCAAAGGAGATTGGAACACATACCAATCAGGACTGATTCCTTACAAAGACTACGCGAGAAGGTTGTTACCCTTCTTCAACAGAATCAAGTTTCATCACATCCCTCGTGAGGAGAATCACTTGGCTGATGCATTAGCCACTCTCTCTTCCATAATTAGTGTAGGTCAATGGAATGACATACCTAAGATTGACATAATGCTCCTTGAACGGCCCACTTACATCTTCACGATTGAAGCAGTCATAGACGACAAACCTTGGTATCACGATATCAAATGCTTCCTTCAGAAATAAGAGTACCCGTCTGGGACATTCAGAAAGGACCGAAAGTCCTTCAGAAGGCTAGCAGGTAGCTTCTTCCTGAGCGGTGATACACTCTATAAGAGGAACTTTGACATGGTCTTGCTCCGATGTGTAGACAGACCAGAAGCAAACCTGTTGATAAAAGAAATTCATGAAGGATCCTTTGGCACTCATGCCAATGGACACACAATGGCGAGAAAAATTCTGAGAGTAGGGTACTATTGGTTGACCATGGAATCCTACTGCTACAAGCACATGAGGAAGTGTCACAAGTGTCAAATATACGATGACAAAATCCATGTATCGCCAACACATCTCAAAGTTCTCTCTTCCCCATGGCCTTTTTCCATATGGGGAATCGACATGATTGTCATAATCGAACCCAAAGCTTCAAACGGACATCGGTTCATCCTGGTAGCCATTGACTACTTCACCAAATGGGTCGAAGCAGCATCATACACTAATGTAACTCGACAAGTGGTGGTCTGATTCATCAAAAACAATATCATCTGCCGTTATGGTATTCCAAGGAAGATCATTACTGATAATGGGTCTAACTTGAACAACAAAATGATGAAAGAGTTGCACGCTGAGTTTAAGATTGAACACCATAACTCATCTCCCTACCGACCTAAGATGAATGGAGCGGTAGAAGCGGCTAACAAGAACATCAAGATGATCGTTCAGAAGATGGTTGTAACCTACAAAGACTGGCATGAAATGCTACCCTTTGCTCTTCACAGTTATCGTACATCTGTCCGCACTTCAACAAGGGCAACCCCTTTCTCTCTAGTATATAGCATGGAAGCAGTGCTCCCCATAGAAGTAGAGATCCCATCAATCCGGGTATTGATGGAAGCTAAGCTAACAGAGGCTGAATGGTGTCAAAGTCGACATGATGAACTGAATCTGATCGAAGAAAAATGAATAACGGCTTTATGCCACGGTCAGTTGTATCAACAGAGAATGAAGAAGGCGTTTGACAAAAAGGTCCGACCTCGCGTCTTCAGAAAAGGAGACCTTGTGCTAAAAAAGATACAATCATTTCTCACAGATTCCTGGGGCAAGTGGACTCCGAATTATGACTGCCCCTATGTGGTCAAGAAAGCCTTCTCAGGCGGCGCCTTGAGACTTGCAACCATGGATGGAGAGGAATTTTCCTACCCCACAAATGTTGACGTAGTCAAGAAATACTTCGCCTAAATAAAAAAAAACGTCTCGGTGGATTGAAAACCCGAAAGGGCGGTCCAGGCAAAAATTAGAGACATAATAAAAAAAATCATCCCGGTGGATTGGAAATCTCAAAGTACAATCCAGGCAAAAATTAGGGATTCATGGCAAGTAACTATGTCCAGCAAAGGGGCAAAGCCCCCAGCAGCAGTAATGCCATCCATCAGAAGAAACTCCAGTCAAGGTCATCTTCGACAGAAGCTCAGGATGTCCAGAATTCAAAGTTGGTAGAATGATAGCGGTTGTTATGTTTCAATGTAGCCATTTTCCCTTAAATTACCATTTTCTAAACTTTGTAAATACTCCATGGGATCACGCGCTTGGCTGATTTCCATCCTATCAATAAAATTTGAGCCCTAGTGCTTTTGTTTGCAATTCTCATTTGTTTTAGCTTTACAGAATGAAGTTTTAATATGATTAACGATTCTTGAAATAAAACAAAAATGAATTTACTTGTCAAAAATTTTCTGCTTTTTAAAATAAAGATGGCAATTTCTTTTTGACTGTTGAACATCGAAAGAACGTCGATTGCTTCTCCAGAAGTAATCGAACTTTAAAGTGCAGAATCAAAGTACTCCTTCTAAACCAGTGCCCCTGAATGAAGGGTCAGCTGTGTCAGATGCAAATATTTTGTCCGACATCCCTGGCAGAGTTCTTATCTCCTAAGCCCGACCAACGTTGTTCCCCACAGGGACTATCTCTCCTAAGCAAGGCAGAATTGCTATTTTGAACCTAGTGGTACCTCTTCGTCCCCCGCAGTGGCCGAGTATCCAGTCGTGTTCATCTATTAGTCTGTATGTCGTGTCAGCTTGGTCAACATATACATACATACATCATGCATTATTGATTCATACATGTTTATATTGCATCACTACCACGCTAGTCGGTCTTACCCCCTAGTAATAAAAGTCCTCTTGTCAATTGAGTTGTCAGTTTTTTCCTCGTCAGGAAGTGAATCATCTAAGCAGTCTCTCTCCAGTAGAGACGGTCTTCAATCACTTTGATAACTTTAACCTCTGAAAAGCAAGAGAAATTTCGACAAACATCACTCTTCGCCATTGAAGATGATATCTTCGCTTTCCCGGGTTAAGGAAAATCCCCAGAGAAAGCCTCTTAATCAAAGATTCGGTAATACAGCAGTTCTCCTTCAGAAAATTTACTGACAAAAAAGGTCATCAGGACCTCAGGATTGGATTACATCACATGGCATTTCTTCGAGAAGGTCTCGAGGAAAAGTATGATGTAATATCCCCAAGCAGAAAGCAGTCTCTCAAGAGACTCGTTTTTCCTAGTAGAGTCAACAAATGGCATCTCCAATAGAGAAGTTTGTACACCTCTACAACTCAGACCAACGGGTTTCCCCAGCAAGTCTGACATCAAAAGTTTTTCCCATCAAATGGCATCTCCCCAGGAAAATTCGGCGAGGAGTTTGAGGAAAACCGCTACTAATAGCGTCCTTACCAATAAAGTTTATTGACAAAAGAAACTGAGACCAGTTCCTTGGTAGGAAACCAGGATCGAGGGGAAGTTTACAAAAGAAACTTAGACCAATTCCTTGGTAGGAAACCAGGATTGAGGGGAAGTTTACAAAAGAAACTTAGACCAGTTCCTTGGTAGGAAACCAGGATCGAGGGGAAGTTTACATCAGAAACTGAGACCAGTTCCTTGGTAGGAAACCAGGATCGAGGGGAAGTTTTACCTTTTCTAAGCATCATCGCTTAGCAAAAGAAGATGAATGCGTAAGCTACCATTCATAACCACCATCAAAATTTCAGGTATTTCGATATTTATTCCTCTTGCTCCCCGAATGCCCGAATACCTTCACCATTCACACCTTCGAGTCCAAGAAGATTAAATAGGGGCATCTGTCATACCCCAAATTTTGGCCACTAAGATTTCCCATCACTGTGAAAATCATCATCATAATATGGATGGACCATCATACCTCATTAGTCTCCCCAAAGACGAGTGAGCATCCACTACAATCAAACTTAGGGTTTCAAGCCCCCTCAGAGCTCTTAGACAAAGGATCAATCAAGGAATGACATGATCTTCAACTTGTCTAAACCTCTCAAACATCCACAATGGATCAAGAGGACTCCCACATCAAGAATTAAGCACAAGGTTGCAACATTCCAAGTGGATCAAGCCTCAAGATCGCCAGTGTCACCAAATTAGGGTTTCGGTCGACCAGGGCCTCCAGATGGAAATTTTCCTCTGGGCATGAGGCAATGCTTAAAAGCATAACCCAAAATACTCATGGGCCTCTAATAGAGTGTAAGACCCAATCCCCTTTTAACCAAAACAATTTTGGGCCTCAGACATTGTATAAGTCCCTCTGCGTTAAAAGAAAAATCTCGACGCAATTACCAATTCAAAAATCAAATCATCTGGGGCTACCCTCGTGTTATAAGCCTCATTTCTTTTCTTTAAATTTCTTTGGGCCTCTAATAGAGTGTAAGACCCAACCCCTTTGTAAATTATACCTTTGGGCCTCACATATTGTATAGGTCCCTCTGTATATTTTCAAAAGTTCGGCACGATCGTCGCCTTTTTTACAAAATCAATTGGACTTCTCCTTGAGCTATAAGACTCATCTTTATTCATTTTCAAACTCTTTGGGCCTCTAATAGAGTGTAAGACCCAACCCTTTTTTTCCCAAAATGATTTGGGCCTCAGATTTTGTATAAGGCCCACTGTGTTTTAAAAATCCTCGGCGCGATCGCCCTTTTCAAACAAATAACCTTGGGCTTCTCCTTGAGTTGTAAGTCCCATCTCTTGTATAAAAATAAATCTTTGGGCCTCTAATAGAGTGTAAGACCCAACCCCCTTGTATATAAAAACTTTTTGGACCTCACATATTGTATAAGTCCCTCTGTACTGTTTTCAAGACAACGGTGCAATCATCGTTAAAACTTGGGCCTCTCCTTGAGCTGTAAGCCCCAACAATCTTTTCAAAGCACTTTCTCCTTTGATTTTGAATTCAAATATATGTTGTTATCAAAACTTTCTTTAATTTCTTTGTTGAACAACTAACAAAACAACATGGAAGCTCTACAACGGGTAAGTGTTTATCCGCTTTCATTTACCGCTTTCATATGTATATAACTGTATTGTGGGGATGTTTCACTGTAAGTCTTATTTCACATCCTTTTATATACTTGTCACATATCAACTGTGTAATACTAGTATAGTTATTTAGAATTTTCCCCGGCAACTACGTCTAGAACTAGGTAAAGCCCTGTTGGTCACTCTTTAAATACAAACAAAACTAGATCCCCATAGGATTTCCAGATACAGTCTTCCCTTCTCTTGGGGTTAAACAATATGGAACAAAGAGAAAGGCAGTATTCTCGGTGAACCTTTTCTCAGATTGTCACCCTTAGAAATTGTCAAAGAAACTCTAACTCCCCAGAGATGATCTTTTCTCCTTGAATGGCATCTCTTGAATTTCTTCCAAATTCTCGAACTTTCCTGGAATGATCTCTTCTTTGTGAATTGCATTTCTTGAACTTCTCTTGGTTTGGGGACCCACAGGCTTCCTAAAAGCATCCCCGCCTCCTCTTGGGCGTTGTATAAGGACCCTTCGGCTTCTTAGAAGTTCTCATGCCTTCTCTTGGGCTTAATATAAGGACCCTGACGACCTCTTAAAGGTATAAGACAGAACTTAGTCATCCTTTGCTAGAGCTGCCTTTCCCGCGTCAAAACTCCAGCCAAGTTGATACTCATCCCTTAATTCCCGCGCCTCCTCTTGGGCATTGTACAAAAGATAAAACTCTAGACTTGGACGGTCTAAAACTCTTGAGTCTCAAAGACATTCTCAAGTTCCTTTCAAACATAGGAAAAAACACCGATCACTCTGGATCAATCTCCAGCAGAAACCCGGTCTCTCTCATGAGAGTTCCCCACACTTAGACCCGCTTCAGGATCTCAATAATCCTCAGCAGTAAGTCAGCCTCCTCTTGGGCTTTATACAAATGATTCTCCCCAGCGGAGCTAACCTTTTCGGACTCTCTTGTTGAGTCAACCACTTTTAGCCTCCATCTTAAGCTTTGTACAAGACATATAAAAACACTCTCTTGTTGAGTATAAAAGACTCTCTTGTTGAGTCAATCTCCTTTTAGCCTCAATCTCGGGCTTCGTACGAGACAGAAAAACACTCTCTTTTTGAGTATAAAAGACTCTCTTGTTGAGTCAATCTCCTTTTAGCATCAATCTCGGGCTTCGTACGAGACAACAAATCACTCTCTTGTTGAGTTTAAAAGACTCTCTTGTTGAGTCAATCAACCTTCAGACTCTCTTGTTGAGTCAATCACCTGTTCAAGACTCTCTTGTTGAGTCAACCTTTTTTTAGCCTCTGTCATGGGCTTTATACAGGACAGATAAAAGTACTCTCTAGTTGAGTCAAACCATTTTAGCCTCCATCTTGGGCTTTATACAAGATACATTCTCCCCAACGGAGTCAAAACCCCTTTTAGCCTCAATCTTGGGCTTTGTACAAGACAGAAAGAACATTTTCCCCGGAAAAGTCAAACTTCTAGCCTCCTCTTAGGCTTTGAATAAAGAAATCCCTGTTTGAGTCAACCAACCTTTTAGCATCAAATTTGTGCTTTGCTCATAGTATACAAACATCAACAATTCCTCTTTAGAGATGACAAATTCCCTTTTAGTCAAGACCCTTTTAGCTTCTCATCTTGGGCTTTGAACAAGTTACAAATCACCTTTAGCTTCAATCTCGGGCTTTGACCAAGACACCAAAACATCTCTTTCCTCCCATAGAATAGGAGGAACTACGATCGCTCTGATTTCCCTATTTTTTAAACGGGAATACGTAGGCATAAGATTGCGAAATCTTAGCGAGCATACTAATAAAAAACTCAAAGTCCAGTACCTCCATACATCAATCAAAAAGCATCAGACCTAACACCTTACCAGAAGCCTCGCAAATAGTCCAGACACTGTATTCTTAAACGAAATAACCTAAGATAGACCCCCCCTTTTGATAGCATCTGTAAACCAATAGTTTTGCCTGTTTAACTTCAGTATGCAAGCAGGGTTAATTGGAGACATCTATTTCCCTTTCTTAATCAGCTTCACAGGATAAAAAATGAATCGAACTGTAGTACCAAAGCGATAGTGATTCGAAACCACAAAAATTGCGCTACAGTTATCCACAGGTTGTTAGTAATTAGGTTCTGCTTTTTACTTAATGGTGTTTATCTGTTGCGGGTTGGGATAGTTTCTTCTTTGGGAGATGTTTGAGAGAGAGATAGAGAGAGTTTTTGTTAATTTCGGGCTTTCCGATGTTTTTGGTAAGGTACTGGACCTAAGGTTTTTAATTAGCGTGTGAAGGTACTGGACCTAGAGTTTTTGATTGGTATGCTCGCTAAGATTTCGCAATCTTATGCCTACGTATTCCCGTTTTAAAGAAACAGGGAAATCAGAGCAATTGTAGTTCCTCCTATTCTATGGGAGAAAAGAGATGTTTTGATGTCTTGTTCAAAGCCCAAGATTGAAGCTAAATGGTTGAGTATTTGTGTCTTGTTTAAATCCCAAGATTGAAGCTAAAGGTTTGACTGAGAGAGAATTTGTCATCTCTAAAGGAAGACATCTCGTATGTTTATCACAACTGTTGGGTGACTGATTATAAAGGAGAATTACTTTAACTGTGATATGTGAATCCATCAATGCCACAATTTCCTTTATAGGGGATTTGTCCTGAGGGAGAAAACTTTAACTCAGTGTAGAGCAATGCCATTTTTCCTTAGGAGTCTTTCATGCTAAGAAAGGGGACAGTGGTGTGGATGTAAATAATCCAGAGGCTTGCCACTTACAGCAATTAGATGAAAAAGGAAGATTTACCAGGATAAAATATGGACCACAACTTGGATATTTGAATCAACAAGTGTGGCACTTATAGCAGTTATTTGGGATTAAGGTTTGTTTTGATTTTCTGTTTTGAGGTGTGATAACACAGAGAAATGTCTTCCTACAGAGATTTTTTTAATTTCCTCTATGGGGATGGTGGTTTTTGTGTGCCTTGATCAAAGCCCAAGGTTAAAGCTAAGAGATTGATTAACTCCACTGGGGAAGTCCTTATACAAAGCCTAAGAGGAGGCTGGAAAAGGCTGATTCAACAAGAGAGTGTTTATGTGTCTTATACAAAGCCCAAGATTGAGGCTAAAAGAGAATTGACTCTTTTGGGGATATCATTATACAAAGCCTAAGAGGAGGCTAAAAGTTGACTTTTCCAGGGAAAGATTTTATCTGTCTTGTACAAAGCCCAAGATTGAGGCT
Source organism: Lathyrus tuberosus (assembly GCA_022829125.1). Classification (NCBI taxonomy): domain Eukaryota; kingdom Viridiplantae; phylum Streptophyta; class Magnoliopsida; order Fabales; family Fabaceae; genus Lathyrus; species Lathyrus tuberosus. The sequence goes on along the minus strand of JALAZF010000298.1, from coordinate 2,674,384 downwards.
AAAAGGGAAAACTGACTCTACTGGTGAGAGGTTTTATCTGTCTTGTACAAAGCCCAAGATTGTGGCTGAAAAAGAGATTGACTCTGCCAGAGAGATTTATATGTGTCTTGTACAAAGCCCAAGATTGAGGCTGAAGGATATTTATTGGTGTCTTGTACAAAGCCCAAGATTGAGGCTGAAGAGAGGATACTTACTCCTGTTTAGGGATATTTTATATGGTGTCTTGTACAAAGCCCAAGATTGAGGCTGAAAGGTGATTGACTCTCTCAGCTGAGGATATTTTAGGTGTCTTGTACAAAGCCCAAGATTGAGGCTGAAAAGTGATTGACTCACTCAGCTGAGGATATTTTAGGCGTCTTGTACAGAGCCCAAAATTGAGGCTGAAGAGAGGATATTTACTCCTGTTTAGGGATATTAATTCTCAAAGCCTAAAAGAAGGCTGGGAGGAATTGACTCCGCTAGGAAGATATTTATCCAGAGCTTAAGAGAGGGTTATGAAGATTTTGACTTTATTGGAGAAAGTTTATATATATCTTGTACAAAGCCCAAGATTGAGGCTAAAAAGAATTACTCAACAAGAGAGTGTTTATATTTTGTACCATTGACTCAACAAGAGAGTGTGGAAAGGTGATTAACTCAACAAGAGAGTACTTTATTTGTCTTGTACAAAGCCCAAGATTGAGGTTGAAAAGGGTTAACTCAACAAGAGAGTGTTTCAAGAAAGAAGATGGACTCAACAAAAGGGTGTTTTTGGGGCTAATTCTCTGCTGAGGAAAAATCATTATACAAAGCCTAAGAGGAGGCTGGCTTTTGCTGAGGATTATTGAGATCCAAAGGCAGGTCCAAGTCGGGGGATCAACTCTTGCTGAGGGTTACAATAGAGTTGAGGTATCATATGCCTTGAGGTTCTGATTTGGGATAGTGTTATACTGATGATAAGCTGACCCTGGCTGGGGAAATTTATGGTGAGAGTTTAAAGATTGAGTTTTGAAAACCTATAGAGGTTTTAACTCTGCCGAAGATTGATCGAATAATCAGGATTTCTCCTGTATTTGTAGGGAACTTGAGAATGTCTTTGAGAACCAATAGAGGATTAGACTATCCAAGTCTACTGGTTTGGAAGAGTTTATCTTTATATGATGCCCAAGAGGAGGCTGGTGTTTTAAGGGATGAGACTCAACCCTTAAATTGGTCTGAGGTTTTGACTCTTCGGAAAAATTGCTCTAACAAAGGATGACTAAGTTTTGTCCTATACCTTTAAGAGGTCTTTAGGGTCCTTGTATTAAGCCCAAGATAAGGCATGAGAACTTCTAAGAAGCCGGAGGGTCCTTGTACAAAGCCCAAGAGGAGGCTGGGATGCTTTTAGGAAGCCTGTGGGTCCAAAACTAAGAAGAGTTCAAGAAAAGTTTCACTGAGAATAATCTTTTCTTTTATGAACAGTTCTAGGGCTTGAAGAAATTCAAGAGAGGTTTCACCGGGAATTAATCCTCTCTGGGGGAAATGAATTTCTTTGACAATTTTCTAATAGTGAGAGTATGAGAAAAGTTTCACCGGGAATAATGCCTTTCTCTTTGTTCCATATTATTTAAGCCCAAGAGAAGGCAAGACTGTATCTGGAAATTCCTATGGGGAACTAGTTTTGACTGTGTTGAAAGAGTGACCACTGGCTTTATCTAGTTCTAGACCTAATTGCCAGGGAAAACTCTAAGCAGATAATATACAGGTATATATGTACAGATGAGATATATACTGTATGTAAAAGAGGGTAAAAGGACTTACAGGTGAGCAAGCTTCCAGCACAAACAATTATATATATATATATATATATATATATATATATATATATATATATATATATATATATATATATATGCAAGTATGTAAAAGAAAGCTGTTTAAAACTTACAGGCGAGCAAGCTTCCCTTGTAACAGCAGTATGGTTTGTTGTTCAAGAAATTAAAGAAAGTTTTGATAACAACTATGAAAATGAACCTAAATCAAAAGGGAAGTTGTTTTAAAAAGATTGTAGGGGCTTATACTCAAGGAGAGGCCCAGACGAAAAACAGAGATCGTACCGTTGATTTGAAAATTGTACTAGGGCTTATACAATGATTGAGGCATAAATTAGGTTTTATTTACAAACGGATGGGTCTTACAACTCAAGGAGGCCCAAATGATTTTGTACAAGTGATGGGGATTACAACTTAAGGAGAGGCCCAAATTATTTTGTTTGAGAACGACAATCGTGCCGAGGTTTTTGAAAACACAGTGGGACTTATATAATGACTGAGACCCAAAAAGGTTTTTATTTACAAGGAATGGGTCTTACACTCTATTAGAGGCCCATGAGTGTTTTGAAAAAGATTTAAGAGTGTGAAAATAATCAAAACACTAATTTTGATTTTAAAATGTATTTTAATTGAATAAAAATTCAATTAAAATGATCAAAATTATCAAACATGTGTGAAAAACAAGTTCTGATATTGGATTAATGTTTGAAAAAACATGTTTTATTCATGGAATGTTTTGAAAACCATTTGAAGTTGAAAAACAAGAGAAAGAAATATTTTAAGTGTTAAAAACAACAAATAAAACATAATTCTTTACAAAAATACTAAATATATGAAATAAATAATATTTTTGAGAAATTTTTCTGGAATAAAATATTTTAACATTTTTGGGAATTTTCAAAAAAAGAACCAATAAAAAATAATTAAAATTGAGAGAGAAATTAATTTTAGAATTAATTAACAAAAACCATACAAATATGAAAAATAGCAAAAAAATGGCAAAATGATAAAATGGTCTGGGTGGGTGTTGAACCCACGAGCTCAACAACAAACACACATGCGCGATACCACTGGGGTGGTTATACATCCGTGTATCAAAACCACCCCATGAACATATATGGGGTGCCAAGTTTCTAGGCCTGGCCAAGACGCCATGCCTGGCCCTTGCCCAAGGCAACGCCTAGTCTTAGCAATTTGCATGAAGCCTCTAACTTTCTCATTTCTCCATGGATTGGTACAAAATTTAGGTGCATCTGACCTAGAATTTCATGAGGAATCCACCTTTCCATTTTAAAATCCGATAGTGATTTCAAAATAGGCATAGATTTTCATGTTCTATGCTATCTTATGGTACATATAATAATAGCATGATAAATTGGTTCAAACACAACACATATGATATGTATGAGAGGTCCATGATCAATGGACCTCAAAGAAATGCATTATTTAAAGAGTTCAAGTTGTGATGCACTTACCTCTTGGAGCTTCTTGTGCTATCTGCCAAGTTCCTTGTGCCAGAAGTAATTCAATGCTTTGAACACTCTCAATTGATCCCTTAGAAGCTTTTAGGATGATCAGAACCAGCTGGAATCCTCAGGAACAAGTATAGGCCTTTTCTTGCAAAAGGGGCAAAAGTGACCAAGATAGTAACTCTCTCAAATGGTGTTCCAGATGAGGGGAACCAATTGGGACAGTTTGAGAATGATATTTGGAGTGTGTTTGAGGCCTGGTTTGGTTTTGGAAGTGACTGAATCAAGACATGGCTTGAAAAATGTAGAAAAGTCAAATTTTGAGGTTTTGGAGGTTGACTTTCTGATTTTGGTGTTTCAGATCACAAGTGAGTGTTTGAACAGCTTAGATATGAGATATTGGATGTGTTTGGATCATGAGCTGTGGTGGAATTGCTCTGTAACTCAAAAACTCAGAGATGACTTGCAAAAGTAGGCATTTTGCCCTAAAGAGAAAGATTTTGAGGAAAGCAAGTGTTGTAGTGCTTTGGTGTACTCAAACCAATCAGAATTGAGGTCTATTTATAGTGTAACAAGTTTGTTTTGGCATCAATAGTGAATGACAGCTGGTACATGCCTTTGGCCAATGTTGATCCAAGGGAATCTTTATTCTCCTATAGCCATTGACTTGAGGTTGGGGCACAGGCCTATGGTCCTTTGATTCAGAGCTTAATCATGACTCATTTAGTTAGGAATGTCTCAGTCCATGCCACCTTGGTGCATCCATTGAATGATTGGAAACAAAATTGGAGTCTTTTGCACTTTTTAGCCTTTTTAGGTTTGTTATGGCTATGTGTAGATTCTTGGACTAGGGAGGCTTGGGGATCAGATCCTTCCTCTTTGATTTCATCCTCATATGTGTTCAAGTGGATGACAAGGCTTGGAGTTGTCCAAATTTGCCAAATCGAGCAAAATGCCAAAATCTGCCTTGTACAAGACAGTTGGAAATTGTGATTTTGTTGGGATCATATCTCCCTGCTCAGGTTGAGTTATGGGAGGCTCTTGGGCTTTTTAGAAAGCCCTCATATGATACAATACATGTGTGATCATAGTTTGTCTTGAAACTATTTGAATCTGACTAAAAAATACTCATGAACATTGATGTCTAAGGCTGGTAACTTAGGCATTTTTCTTCATTTTTGCCATTTTGATCACACCATAACTTAAAATCCATGAAGAATTGGAGTTTCTTGTAGTTGAAGCTTTTGTAGAATGTAGGAAGACCTACAAATCAGGCTTTGGATCACCCAAAATGGCTGCTTGGATCTCAAGTTATAATCCTTGGAAGTTGGTACAAAAATCACTTTTGTTCCATAACTTAGAAAATTTTTGGTTTCTTATGGTTGCCCCTTTTGCAAGAAACCTCACTTTTCTTGATTTTTCTTAATGAATGATGATCAATACCATACATTAACATTATTTTTTAATTAGGGGAACCATATTTGTGAAAAATTCCAAAAAGTCAAACTTGATTTTGTGCACAGTTGACTTTTTATCGGATGAAATCCAAATGGTGCGATCCTTTGTGAAATCAAGTTCTTGACCTAATTTAAACCTAATGGATGGATTCCATAGGTGTTATAAGGTGTATTGAATCATGTCCCAAGGTTTGGGAGCATGTCTTGGTCAAAAGTCAAAGGTACAGTTGACTTTTCCTTTAAAACCCTAATTGTGGTTCAGATGAAATTGAAACTTGTTAATCAAGCTTCTTGGATCAATCCATTGTTGCAAATGGATCAATGTGGTGTATTTAAGGCCCTCAAATCACGTCTTGAGGACTTGGCTCATGCTTTTCTCCAAAAGTCAACTTAGGGGTGAATTAGCTCAAGAAACCCTAATTCCTGATTTTTTATGAATGCATCCCCTGAGGCTAAATTGACTTGATGATTGGGTCCATGAGGTCCCTTGGAGTATCTTGGGTTGTGCTTTGAAGCATTGGCTCATTCCTAGAGGAAAATTTCCATCTGGAGGCCTTGGTCAACCAAAACCCTAATTTGGTGACACTGGCGATCTTGAGGCTTGATCCACTTGGAATGTTGCAACTTTGTGCTTGATTCTTGATGTGGGAGTCCTCTTGATCCTTTGTGGGTGTTTGAGAGGTTAGAAAAGTTGAAGATCATGTCATTCCTTGATTGATCCTTTGTCTAAGTGCTCTGAGAGGGCTCAAACCCTAATTCTTGGTTGTAATGAAAGCTCAACTATCTTTGAGGAGATTGATGAGGCATGAAGGTACATCTATATTGTGGTAACAATTTACACAATGATGGGAAATATTGGTGGTCAAAATTTGAGGTATGACAGATGCCCCTATTTAATCTTCTTGGACCCGAAGGTGTGAATGGCGAAGATATTCGGACATTCAGGGTGCAAGAGGATTAAATATCGGAATACCCGAAATTTTGACGGTGGTTATGAATGGTAGCTGGCTCATCCATCTTCCTTTGTTGAGCAGTATTACTTACAAAATGGTAAAACTTCCCCTCGATCCGGGTGTTCAGCCACGGAACTGGTCTTAGTTTCTTTTGAAATAAACTTCCCCTCGACCCTGTTCTTCAGCCAAGTAACTGGTCTCAGTTTCTTTTGAAATAAACTTCCCCTCGATCCTGGTCTTCAGCCAAGGAACTGGTCTTAGTTACTTTTGAAATAAACTTCCCCTCGATCCTGGTTTTCAGCCACATAATTGGTCTCAGTTTCTTGATAAACTTCCCCTCGATCCTGGTCTTCATCCATGGAACTGGTCTCAGTTTCTTCTTGTCAAATTCCTTCCTTGACAAGGGATGTTATTCATAGCGGCCTTCATCAAACTTCTCGCCGTATTTTCCTGGGGAGATGCCATTTGATGGGGAAAGTTTTGTCATCAGACTTCCTGGGGAAACCCATTTGTCTGAGCTGTAGAGGTGTTCAAACTTCTCTATTGGAGACGTTATTTGCCGACTCTATTGGGGAAAATGAGTCTCTTAATAGACTGCTTTCTGTTTGGGGATACTACATTATACTTTTCTTCGAGATCTTTTCGGAGAAATGCCATGTGATGTAATCTAATTTGGAGGTGCTGATGACCTTATTTGATAGCAAACCTTTCGGAAAGAAACTGCTGTATTGCTGAGAGTCCTCGGTTGAGAGTCTTTCTCTGGGATTTTCAGTAATCTGAGAAAGCGAGAATATCATCTTTACTGGTGAAGAGTGATGTTCCAAAAAGTGTCTGTTGACTGTCTTCTTGTTTCTCAAGGGTCCAAGTTATCAAAGTGGTCGAGGACCGGCTCCAATCCAGAAATAAACTTGGGAGAAATTGCTTAGACGCTGCATTTCCTAACGAGGAAAGGACTGACAACTCGATTGAGAGGACTTTTATCACTTGGGAATAAGACCAAATAAAGTGATGGTGATGCAATATGAATATGAATGTGAACCAATAATGCATGATGTATGTATGTTTATGCTGACAAAACTGACGTGACATACAGGCTAATAGATGAACACGACTAGATACTCGGCCACTGCGGGGGATACAAAGTATTAATGTTCCAAGATAGCAATCCTGCCTTGCTTAGGAGAGACGGTCCCCGTAGGGAGAAAGAGTTGTTCAATCGGTCTTAAGAGATACGTACTCCGCTGGGAATGTCAGATGGGAAACTCACATCTAAAACAGTTGATCCTTTATTCAGGTGCACTGGTTTAGAAGGAGTACATTGATTCTGCATTTTGAGGTTCAATCACCTTCGGAGAAGCCATCGATGTTCTTTTTAATGTTCAACAGTCAAAAGAATTGCCATCTTAACTTTAAAAGCAGAAAAATTTTGACAAGTAAATTAATTTTTGTTTTATTTCAAGAATCGTTGATCATGTTAAAAAATGTCATTCTGTAAAGCTAAAACAAATAAGAATTGCAAACAAAAGACTAGGGCTCAAATTTTATTGATAGGATGGAAATCAGCCAAGCGCGTGATTCCATAGAGCATTTACATAGTTTAGAAAATCGTAATTTAAGGGAAAAGGGGCACATTGAAACACAACGACCACTATCCTTCTACCAACTTTGAATTCTGGACATTCTGGGCTTCTGTCAAAGATGACCTTGACTTGTTTTCTTGATGGATGGCATGACTGCTGAGGAGTTGAACTGATCAGACGTAGTTACTTGCCATTAATCCCTAACTTTTGCAAGGATTGTACTTTGAGATTTCCAATCCATCGGGATGATTTTTTTTTTGCTTATGTCTCTAATTTTTGCCTGGATCGCCCTTTCGGGTTTTCAATCAATCGAGACATTTTTTTTATTTAGGAAAAATATTTCTTGACTACATCAACATTCGTGGGGTAGGCAAACTCCTCTCCATCCATGGTTGCGAGCCTTAAGGCGCCGTCTGAGAAGGCTTTCTTAACCACATAGGGGCCGTCATAATTCGGAGTCCATTTGCCCTGGGAATCAGTGAGAAATGATTGTATCTTTTTGAGCATGAGGTCTCCTTTCCTGAAGACACGGGGTCAGACCTGTTTGTCAAATGCTTTCTTCATTCTTTGTTGATACAACTGACCGTGGCACAGAGCCGTTATTCGCTTTTCTTCTATCAGATTTAGTTCATCGTGTCGACTTTGACACCATTCAGCTTCTGTTAGCCTAGCTTCCATCAATATCCATATTGATGGGATCTTTAGCTACATGGGGAGCACTGCTTCCATGCCATATACTAGAGAGAAAAGGGTTGCCCCTGTTGAAGTGCGGACAGATGTGAGGTACCCGTGAAGAGCAAAGGGTAGCATCTCGTGCCAGTCTTTGTAGGTTACAACCATCTTTTGAACGATCTTCTTGATGTTCTTGTTAGCCACTTCTACCGCTCCATTCATCTTAGGTCGGTAGGGAGATGAGTTATGGTGTTCGATCTTGAACTCAACACACAACTCTTTCATCATCTTGTTGTTCAAGTTAGATCCATTATCAATAATGATATGGTTCGAAACACCATAACGGCAGATGAGATTATTTTTGATGAATCTGACCACGACTTGTCGGGTCACATTGGTGTATGACGTTTCTTCGACCCATTTGGTGAAGTAATGAATGGCTACCAGGATGACCGATGTCCGTTTGAAGCCTTGGGTTCGATCATGCCAATCATGTCGATTCCCCATATAGAAAAAGGCCATGGAGAAGAAAGAACTTTGAGATGCGTTGGCGGTACATGGATTTTGTCTACGTATATCTGAAACTTGTGACACCTTCTCATGTACTTGTAGCAATCAGATTCCATGGTCAGCCAATAGTACCCTGCTCTCAGAATTTTCCTTGCCATTGTGTGTCTGTTGGCATAAGTGCCAAAGGATCCTTCATGAATTTCTTTTATCAGCATGTTTGCTTCTGGTCTGTCTACGCATCGGAGCAAGACCATGTCAAAGTTTTTCTTATAGAGTGTATCACCGCTTAGGAAAAAGCTGCCAGCCAGTCTTCTGAGAGTCTTCATGTCTTTTCTGGATGCCCCAGGTGGGTACTCTTGTTTCTGAAGGAAGCATTTGATATCATGATACCAAGGTTTGTCGTCTATGACTGCTTCAATTTTGAAAATGTAAGCGGGTCTTTCAAGGCGCATTATGTCAATCTTAGGTACGTCGTTCCAATTATTAATAGTAATCATGGAAGAGAGAGTGGCTAGTGCATCAGCCATGTCTTCACGAGGGATATGATGAAACTCGATTCTGTTGCAGAATGGTAACAATCTTCTCATGTAATCTTTGTAAAGAATCAGTCATAATTGGTATGTGTTCCAATCTCCTTTGATCTGATTGATAACCAGGGCTGAGTCTTCATACACATCCAAGTTCTTGATCCTTAAGTCGATCGCTTCTTCGAGACCCGTGATACAAGCTTCGTATCCGGCCTCATTGTTTGTACACTTGAATGTAAGTCAGGCAATGAAAGGAATGTGGGTACCCTGAGGTGTTATGATGATTGCCCCAATTCTGTTTCTGTAGATGTTTACCGCTCCGTCAAAGATTAGTCCCCATTGGGAACCTGGTTCTGGCCCTTCACTGGGTAGCGGTTCATCGCAATCTTTCATTTTCAAGTACATGACATCTTCATTTGAGAAGTCAAATCTGACTGATTCAAATGATCAGCTAAAATACTTCCTTTGACGGCTTTCTGAGCATGGTACTCGATGTCGTATTCTGACAACAACATATGCAAACGGGTTATCCTTCCCGAGAGAGCAAGTTTTTCAAAGACGTACTTGATCGGATCCATTTCAGATATTAACCAAGTAGTGTGGCAAATCATGTACTGGCGAAGACGTTTGGCTACCCAAGCCAGAGCACAGCAAGTTTTCTCAAGCATAGTATATCGAGTTTCATAGTCGGTAAACTTCTTGCTCAGATAGTAGATGGCAGATTCTTTTCTTTTCGTTTTGTCTTGTTGGCCAAGTACACACCCCATTGAGTCTTCCAAGACTGTTAGGTAGATGATCAACGGTCTTCCCTCCACCGGAGGTGATATGATAGGTGGATTCAACAGATACTCTTTGATACTGTCAAAGGCTTTTTGGAAGTCTTCCGTCCATACGCAGTCCTGATTCTTTTTGAGTAATTTGAAGATTGGCGCGCATGTTGCGGTCATGAGGAATATGAATCTGGAAATGTAATTCAGACGTCCCAGGAATCCTCTGACTTGTTTCTTAGTCTTTGGAGAAGGTATTTCTTGAATGGCCTTGACTTTGTCAGGATCAACCTCAATTCCTTTTTGGTTGACGATGAACTCTAGCAGTTTTCCTGAGCAGACACCGAACGTGCACTTGTTAGGATTCAAGCGAAGTTTGTATTTTCTCAGACACTCAAATAGTTTTGACAGGTGGGTCACATGCTCCTCTTCTATTTTAGATTTGGCAATTATATCATTGACATACACTTCGATTTCTTTGTGCATCATATCATGAAACAGAGTAGTCATGGCCCTTTGATAGGTTGCCTCGGCGTTCTTCAGACCAAACGACATTACCTTGTAACAAAAGGTGCCCCATGGGGTGATGAATGAAGTTTTCTCCATGTCTTTCGGCGCCATTTTGATTTGATTATAGCCCAAGAATCCATCCATGAAGGAGAAGACTTTAAACTTTGTTGTACTGTCTACCAGCATGTCTATGTGCGGTAAGGGAAAGTCATCCTTTGGACTGGCCTTGTTCAGATCCATGTAATCTACACACATTATGACTTTTCCGTCCTTTTTCAGAATGGGTACTATGTTAGCTAACCATTGAGGATATTCTGAGGTGGCAAGGAAACCTGCGTCAATCTGTTTCTGCATTTCCACTTTGATTTTGATGGCCATGTCTGGATGAGCCCGTCTCAGTCTTTGTTTTATAGGCGGACATTTTGATCTTAACGGTAGATGATGTTCCATGATGCTGGAATCCAACCCTGGCATGTCCTGATAGGACCAAGCAAATACATCGGGAAAATCTTTGAGAAGTTTTATCAAGTCCTTTCTGACAGCCGGACTGAGCAGTGCCCCAATCTTGACTTCTTTCCTCTCTTCTTCTGAACCCAAGTTGACCGTTTCCAATGGCTCTTTGTGAGGTTCAATGGACCTTTCCTCTTGTCTGAGTAATCGGGAGATCTCTTCTGGAATTTCTTTGTCTTCTTCTTCTTAGCTTCAAATACCGGGAATTCAAAATTGGGAGAAGGCATTGGATCATATGTTTCAACGGGGTTTAAAACAAGCAATTTGCATGATGTGATGATTTATTTTTAGAAGAGATAGAAAGGAATGCAAGAGTGTGTGCAGTGTATTTTCTAAAAATGCTTATTTTTTTTAGTTGTTTTAGGATTACCATTTTCTGAAAAAGCGAAAAGTGAAAACAACAATAAATGCGAAAATTACAGAATGACATTTATTTATTAAAGATTTTGTCGATTCTTGAAACTACAGCCCTATAAAACAAAACTCTGTCGCTTCTGGCAAAGCGAAGAGGAACACTTACAGAAAGTGAGCCCTATAAAAACATATGTTTCACCTGGGCAGGGTGAAAGGTTAAAACAAAGATGACAATTACTTAGACTTATGGATGACTTTCGGGACATCGACAACAACACATTGGCGGCAAACTCCTCGATGAATCACGAAGTCTGGTACCTTCTTTCTTGGTTTGTCCTAAAAAATGACGCTGATTTCCGGAGGAGCATGATCATTAGAGTCTTCCTCCCAGGCAGAGTTGTTGTAGACGAACTCTTCTATTGTGTCTTCCTTAGTGCTTTTACTCTCAGGCGGATCTCCCCATCCAGTTGGCTGGATGTCTTCGAGCCTGATACAAGATATTTCAGGAGTGGTGTACTTGACCAAGAAGTCGTACTTGCCACTCGGCTGTCCTAAGGTGTCCCATATTTTGTAGGACTGGAGGAGTCATCCTTCTCGATGACGTTGACCTCAGGAAAAGCATAGTTGATGAACTCTTATCCTGTAATCTTTGCAGATTCATCGTTGTGCTGGATATCTTCAGAATGCCTTGAGTAATGATCCCATGACTTGATGGGGAAGCAGGTATTCTTTTCAATGATGCTTAGCTGATAAGCGTCGTTGGGCTGACTCTTTTTCCCTGAGTCTTCTGGGTACGGCTGCCAAATAAGCAAGTCATCCATTGGGTCTTAATAGTCATAGTCGAAGTTGTCTTTCATCAGAGTGTCTTCCTCTAATGAGTTAGGTGGAGCACGGCATCCCTCAGGATCACAATCTCCGTATATCATCTGGACGTCTGATCTTGGTATATATCTCAGACTCTGTGTGGGAAAGAAAAATGGCATATGTGTTTCTTCTTGAGACATATAACCGTCCTCGTTGAGATAGGACTTCCACTCTTCATCTGTATCAGAGGAGTCACCCTCAACGATGGTGTGTACTTCTTGAGACACTGCGTGAAGGAAACCTCCACTATGGAAGAAGTCCTGAATGGGATGGAAACTTTCATCGTTAGTAGCAGTCTGGGTACAGGTTGAGGAAAAACCAAGATCTTTCTTTGTCTTATTATCCATAGGAATGACAAGTTGTCCCCATCCTTTTGTGTTGTTACTCTCGATCACTTTGAGAGCACCTTTGTATGAGGAAATCGGCGTCCCTCCTTCTGGTTGATTCTTATCGCTTAATGACAATGCTTGAAACCGAGTTCCAACAACCTCCTCAGGTTCCACACAGGATGATGATGATAAGTTGCTTACGATTAAGGCCTGATCTCCACAGACTGTGACTAGCTTGTCGTTTTTGACGAACTTCAGCTTCTGGTGAAGTGTCGAAGTGACTGCCCCAGCCTCGTGTATCCAAGGTCTTCCTAATAAATAGCTGTATGCTGCCCGGATGTCCATGACCTGGAAAGTGACTTGGAAAGTGTGAGGACAGATGGTTATGGGAAGATCAACTTCGCCGATAATTGTTTTTCTGGATCAGTCAAAGGCTTTGACGATGACCTCACTGCCTCTCCTCGGAGATCCTTGAAATGAGAGTCGCATCAGAGTAGATTTTGGCATAATATTCAGAGCTGATCCGGTATCTACCAGTACGCTGGCTAAAGTATCGTCCCGATAATTGACTGTAATGTTAAGCGCCAAGTTATGATTTTTGCCTTCTTCTAGAAGTTCTTCATCACTGAATCCTAAGTTGTTGCAGGAAGTGATGTTGGAGACGATGTTGTCGAATTGTCTTATCGTCACATCTTGTTCCACAAAGGCTTGCTCTAAGACTTTTTGTAGAGCTTCCCTGTGAGCTTCGGAACTGAGCAAGAGGGATAACACAGAGATTCTCGAAGGAGTTTGCAACAGTTGGTCTACAATGTTGTACTCGCTCTTATGGATGAGCTTCAGCATCTCATCGTTGTTCTTTGAAAGGTCAGGATTACTGGATTGACCGACTGGTCGATTGGGAACTTCTGTTTGAGGTTCCTTTTCTTTGGTGGGTTCTCCAACTCCTCTGTTGAAGATCCAGCCGCTCCGTGTTACTCGACTGATGCCAGCAATGTTTACGACGGAGGGTAATGGAGTTTCCTTTCCATTTTCGATTGTTGTTGCACCGTATTTGTAAGGGATAGCTTATGAGATTTTTACGGTATTGGACCTGGCAAGTATATAACCATAGGGGCCTTTTGATTTTTCTAACCATCGTAGCTAGCCTCAATTGGTTCAAGGTTGAGAATCTTTCTATTGTCAAGAGGAACTCTTGATTCATGGAGTAGAGGGATTATGGCGCATACATCTTCGGTCATTTCATGATTAGAGATTATAATAACATCTTTGCTTTGATCAGGAAGATAGTCTTGCATCACGTTGACCGAACCAGAACTTGAACATGGTCGAATCTCCTTTCGGTACAATTGATTTTGAAGAGCTGGCCGCACAAGGTAGCATCCTTGGTTGTTCTCTGAGCAAACTCTACAACGTTCATAGATATGTGGTGGCACCTGGCCACGCCAGCTTTATATGCAGTGCAACCTTACTAGATATGTTTCCATTGAGCGAACATCCTGACTTTGATGCCTAGTAGGATTCCCGTCAGTCATACTGATCTGTTGTGTAGCTTCATCCAAATAGATTGGAAGCCACCAGTGGTCCAACAAGTGTTGAAGTGTTCTTTGGACAAGTGCACATCCTTGGTCGTCTTCACGACACACTTTACAGTCCTAATAATCATTTGAAGCCAGAAAACCGAGCCTGGCTTGCTTAGCATGTAATTCTACCAGACTGGTATTCATCAAGCGAATATCAAATATTTGAATCATTTGATGGCTACTTCTATCACGGTAATCCTGGATCCATCCGAGATCCATCTGATGCTGGAGGGCCTCTTGCACAAAAGAGTATCCCTAATTGCTTATTGAGCAGATCGGACAGGAATTGCAATCGTGTCGTGGCAGATCATGATGTTGACTTTGCCTTGAGTGCATTGCCACCAAGTTGACGTTCATCTTCAGAATGTCGTGGTTCTGGACAATGTTGGGATTTGCGTGAGCCATATTGACCTCACGGATTCGATGATCTTGAATCCATCCGAGATTCATTTGTTCTTGTAGAGCTTATTGCACTACGGAACATCCTTGATTATTCTTTGAGCAGATATCATACTAGTGATAATTGTGATACGGTACATGACCGTACCTGCTTTGTTTGCAATGCATCCCGACCAGATTGGTTCCTAATAGGAGTACATCATATATTTGATAACTGCGGTTAAATTCTTCCTCTATCAAATTTACGGCAGTTTTCTCATGTTGAGGCAACGGGTTTGTTTGAACATTTGGATTTGTATCCTTGAAGGATAAGACCTCGTTCCTGACAAGCTTCTGTACATCAGATTTGAAGCTGAGATAGTTCTCAATGTTGTGCCCCGGTCCTCCTTACTGGTAAGGGCATGTTTGATCCTCTTTGAACCAAAAAGGCAGATTTTCCGGTACCGTAAGAGGAAACCTGGTTTGGACGTGCCCCTTGACCAGTAGTAGTGGAAACAGTTCTGCGTACAACATCGGTATAGGGTCAAATCCTGGTGGTCGCGTCGTACGATTGTTGTTGTACTGTGGACGAGCCTACTGAAGAGGATGTTGTGTCCTTTGTTGATACTGTTGTTGATTTGGCTGGCTCTGAGTAACCTGAGGTTGATAAGTCGGAGCCAGCGCAGGGTTGATAGCAGGAGTTACCGCTGCTACTGGTTGATACCTTCGCCTTTGCTTTCTGAGAGAGATATTTCCGATATCTTGCTCTTTTTTCTTTGGGAAAGCACCACCGTATCTTTGGGTACTGCTCGATGATTTTGTGTTTTTGATCAAACGTCCCTCTCAGACTGCTTCCTCAAGGCGCACTCCCATGTTCACCATTTCAATGAAGTCGTTGGGCGCACTAGCGACCATTCGGTCGTAATAGAATGAGCTTAAGGTTTTCAAAAAGATCTTTGTCACCTTTTTTTCCTCAAGAGGGGGACAGATCTGGGTGGCAATTTCACGCTATCTTTGAGCATATTCCTTAAAAGTTTATTTGTTCTTCTGCGACATTGCTCGGAGTTGATCTCTGTCTGGTGCCATGTCCAGGTTGTATTTATATTGCTGAACGAAGGCAGGGCCAAGATCTCTGAAAGTGACGATCTTGGTACGGTTTAAACCCATGTGCCATTTGAGTGCGGCACCGGTTAAACTGTCTTGGAAATAGTGGATCAGTAGCTGTTGATTTTCAGTCTGAGTTGACATCTTTCGAGCGTACATCCCCAAATGACTTTGAGGGCAAGAGTTGCCCTTGTATTTCTCAAAGTTAGGCACCTTGAATTTGTGCGGTATTTTCACATTAGGGATTAGACAAAGGTCTGCGGCGTCCTTTCCAAATAAATCTTGGCCGCGAATGGCATGCAGTTCTTTCTGCATCTCCAGGAATTGTTCGTGTTTACCAGAAATTACTTGTGGAATCCGTCCTTCCGGGACAGTGTGTACCACGGGTTGTGGTATAGTCATTACGGCGGTGACACTTGGTGCTTCCCTGTCCTGAAGTTTGTAACCTTCAGGATTTGCTGTCATGACTCTTGCATCCTCGCTTTTCCGAAGTTTGTAACCTTCAGGTCTAGCGGTTCCTGCTGCAGTTTCTGGGTCTTCAGTGAGCGGTAGGATGTATCCTTCAGGGACAAAGTTGATAGGCATGCACTATTTCCTTCTTTATGCCCTGTCATTTTCTCCTTCCTTGAAAAAAAGACCATCCAGATGAACATTATGCGGGATATTCTTCATCGGGTATCTGAGTTGATGGCGAACTAAAATTGGATGATAGTTGATTCCTCATTTGGTTCCTATGAGGGGTACATTAGGGAAGTTTCCACATTTTTCGATGATCCTTATCCCGTCATAGATCCGATTGTACCAATCTATGTCAGAGTTGGTAAGAGACATGATTCTCTGTGACCAATGTAGAGCACTCTTATGATCCCAAAAAGCAGCAGACTTGGGTAAATGGGAAGTGAACCACTTGTAAAGCAGGGGTACACAACAAGTGATCATTCCTCCACTGTACAAATTCCTTAAGTGTACAAACTGAAAAGCATATACGAGCAAGGTTGGTACGGGATTTCCATTCAGAAATATCTTAATGGCATTGGTATCGACGAAGTTATCGATGTTGGGAAAAAGGAAAAGCCCGTATGTGAGTAGAACAAAGATATCTTCGAAAGCAGTAACGTTTCCTACATTGGCAAAGTATAGGGCTTTCTCTACCAAAAACTTTGCCGGTAAACCTTGGATTCCTTCCTTAGTGGTCATGTGAGTCCTGACTTCTGACTCGTCCAAATAGATTGCTCTTGCAATGGTTTGATCCTTTGGAATTTCTTCTAGTCCAGAAAAGGGAGCTTGGTCAGTGATGGTTAAATCAGTCAAGTAAGAGTACTCTTCTAGCATCGATGCTAGTTGATAATCCGGGAATGTGAAAAAGTGATAAACCGGATCGTAGAACTGAATCAGCGTAGACAGGATTCCTTCAACTACATGGACCCTTAACAGAGACAGCAGTCCTCTGTACTTAGCTCTAAAAGCATCAGGGTTGGTGATCATCCTTGCCAACCCCCTTAAATCCTTTAGTTTTGGAGCCTTGAAGGTGTACTTGTGCGTCTTCCTTCTACCAAAATCCATAACGTAATCTTTCTCTCTGATATTTGCAATCACTGTTTCAGTTTAATTTGAAAAAAAAAAAGAGAAGAGAAAAGAAGATTTTTTCTTTGTTTGTTTAAGAGTTTTTTTAAATGAATGCATGAATGCAGCACACAAAAACATTGAAAAAAACATGGGTTCAAGGGTTCAACGTCATGAGCATGGAGTCATGGCTCTACCCATCCCCAAAGGTTGTATTCTGGTTAATTTTTGTAACTATAGAATGGGTAAAAATTTCCCAAAATCATTGACCCCCTAGGGATATCAACAGCAAGCTGGTTCACCCGAGCGAGCTGTAGCATCCTAGGGTAATCTCAATTGAGTGTAGTATTGCGTGTCAACTATTCCCAATAGTCACCGCGCTACCAAATGACCATACGGTTAATGTCTACTAAATCCTCAGTTTCACGGATACCACATTGGGACAATCTGCTTTCACGACGAAGTCGTTCAACATTGAATCCACAAAGGGTATCTCCACTGATTTGATGGTCTACCAGGATCGCTTATTCAGAAATCACTCCCTGTAAGTCCACCCGTCTATGCCATCGCCTATCTTAGGGTTCTCTCAAACTTTCCACATGCGACATCACTCGCATTCCCATTGACTGAAAAAATAAACACGGATATCAAGTAGGAAAAGCATTATATATATATAGTATGATACCTAAGCTAATCATCCTAAACCTCTTAGGAATTCTAATCCTAGTCCTAGACAGACAAATGACTCCCCGGCAGAGTCGCCATTTTACTATAGCATGCGGTTTTTGTCGGTGACGCGGCCACCTTATCGCCATGGGTTTCTCCTCACCACAATGGTAGGAGTGGGGTGCTACTTTCTGATTTCTTATTTATCCTGTGAAGATGGAGGGGAAAGGGAAGCTATCAAAAACTAACCTTGCACGCGAATGTTTAACTGAACAAACACTAAGAGATTCGGGGAGTTCGGGGTCAGGTTATACAATGGGGAGTTGTCAATTACCCATCCTATATGTGGTTATCCACAGGTTGTTAGCAATTAGGTTCTACTTTCTACTTAATGGTATTTATCTGTTGCGGGTTGGGAAAGTTTCTCCTTTGGGAGATGTTTGAGAGAGAGAGAGAGAGAGAGAGAGTTTTTGTTGATTTCGGGCTTTCTGATGTTTTTGGTAAGGTATTGGACCTAAGTTTTTTGATTAGCGTGTGAAGGTACTGGACCTAGAGTTTTTGATTGGTATGCTCGCTAAGATTTCGCAATCTTATGCCTACGTATTCCCGTTTTAAAGAAACAGGGAAATCAGAGCAATCGTAGTTCCTCCTATTCTATGGGAGGAAAGAGATGTTTTGGTGTCTTGTTCAAAGCCAAAGATTGAAGCTAAATGGTTGAGTATTTTTGTCTTGTTCAAAGCCGAAGATTGAAGCTAAAGGTTTGACTAAGAGAGAATTTGTCATCTCTAAAGGAAGACATCTCGTCTGTTTATCACAACTATTGGGTGACTGATTATAAAGAAGAATTACTTTAACTGTGATATGTGAATCCAGAAATGCCATAATTTCATTTATAGGGGATTTGTCCTGAGGGAGAAAACTTTAACTAAGTGTAGAGCAATGCTATTTTTCCTTAGGAGTTTTTCATGCTAAGAAAGGGAGAGTGGCGTGGATGTAAATAATCCAGAGGCTTGCCACTTACATCAATTAGATGAAAGAGGAAGATTTACCAGGATAAAAGATGGACCACAGCTTGGATATTTGAATCAACAAGTGTGCCACTTATAGCAGTTATCTGGGATTAAGGTTTGTTTTGATTTTCTATTTTGAGGTGTGATAACACAGAGAAATGTCTTCCTACAGAGAGTTTTTTTATTTCCTCTGCGGGGATGGTGGTTTTTGTGTGCCTTGATCAAAGCCCCAGGTTGAAGCTAAGAGATTGATTGACTCCACTGGGGAAGTCCTTATACAATGCCTAAAAGGAGGCTGGAAAAGGCTGACTCAACAAGAGAGTCCTTATGTGTCTTGTACAAAGCCCAAGATTGAGGCTAAAAGAGAATTGACTCTTTTGGGGATATCATTATACAAAGCCTAAGAGGAGGCTAAAAGTTGACTTTTCCAGGGAAAGATTTTATCTGTCTTGTACAAAGCCCAAGATTGAGGCTAAAAGGGAAAACTAACTCTACTGGTGAGAGGTTTTATTTGTCTTGCACAAAGCCCAAGAATGTGGCTGAAAAAGGGATTGACTCTGCCGGAGAGATTTATATGTGTCTTGTATAAAGCCCAAGATTGAGGCTGAAAAGAGGATATTTACTCCTGTTTAGGGATATTTTATATGGTGTCTTGTACAAAGCCCAAGATTGAGGCTGAAAGGTGATTGACTCACTCAGTTGGGGATATTTTAGGTGTCTTGTACAAAGCCCAAGTTTGAGGCTGAAAAGTGATTGACTCACTCAACTGAGGATGTTTTAGGTGTCTTGTACAAAGCTCAAGATTGAGGCTGAAGAGAGGATATTTACTCCTGTTTAGGGATATTAATTCTCAATCATTAAAAGAATGCTTGGAGGAATTGACTCCGCTGGGAAGATATTTATCCAGAGCTTAAGAGAGGGTTATGAAGATTTTGACTTTATTGGAGAAAGTTTATATATGTCTTGTACAAAGCCCAAGATTGAGGGTAAAAAGAATGACTCAACAAGAGAGTGTTTATATTTTGTACCATTGACTCAACAAGAGAGTGGGGAAAGGTGATTGACTCAACAAGAGAGTACTTTGTTTGTCTTGTACAAAGCCCAAGATTGAGGCTGAAAAGGGTTAACTCAACAAGAGAGTGTTTCAAGAAAGAAGATGGACTCAACAAAAGGGTGCTTTTGGGGATAATTATCTGCTGAGGAAAAATCATTATACAAAGCCTAAGAGGAGGCTGGCTTTTGCTGAGGATTATTGAGATCCAGAGGCAGGTCCAAGTCAGGGGATCAACACTTGCTGAGGGTTACAGAAGAGTTGAGGTATCAGATGCCTTGAGGTTTTGATTTGGGATAGTGTTATACTGATGATAAGCTGACCATGGTTGGGGAAATTTAAAGTGAGAGTTTAAAGATTGAGTTTTGAAAACCTATAGAGGTTTTAACTCTACCGGAGATTGATCAAATAATCAGGGTTTCTCTTGTATTTGTAGGGAACTTGATAATGCCTTTGAGATCCAATAGGGGATTAGCCTATCCAAGTCTACTGGTATGGAAGAGTTTATCTTTGTATGATGCCCAAGAGGAGGCTGGTGTTTTATGGGATGACACTCAACCCTTAAATTGGTCTGAGGTTTTGACTCTTTGGAAAAATTTCTCTAACAAAGGATAACTAAGTTTTGTCCTATACCTTTAAGAGGTCTTTAGGGTCCTTGTATTAAGCCCAAGAGAAGGCATGAGAACTTCTAAGAAGCCAGAGGGTCCTTGTTCAAAGCCCAAGAGGAGGCTGAGATGCTTTTAGGAAGCATGCGGGTCCAAACCTAAGAAGAGTTCAAGAAAAGTTTCACCGGGAATAATCTTTTCTTTTATGAACAGTTCTAGGGCTTGAAGAAATACATGAGGTTTCACCGGGAATTATTCCTCTCTGGGGGAAATAAATTTCTTTGACAATTTTCTAATAGTGACAGTCTGAGAAAAGTTTCACCGAGAATAATGCCTTTCTCTTTGTTCCATATTGTTTAAGCCCAAGAGACGGCAAGACTATATCTGGAAATTCCTATGGGGAACTAGTTTTAACTGTGTTGAAAGAGTGACCACTGGCTTTATCTAGTTCTAGACCTAATTGTCGGGGAAAACTCTAAGCAGATAATATACAGGTATATATGTATAGATGAGATATATACTGTATGTAAAAGAGGGTAGGAGGACTTACAGGTGAGCAAGCTTCCAGTACAAACAATTATATATATATATATATGTGTGTGTGTGTGTGTGTGTGTGTGTGTGTGTGCAAGTATGTAAAAGAAAGTTGCTTAAAACTTACAGGCGAGCAAGCTTCCATTGTAACAGCTGTATGGTTAGTTGTTCAAGAAATTAAAGAAATTTATTATAACAACTATGCATTTGAACCTAAATCAAAAGGGAAGTTGTTTTAAAAAGATTGTTGGGGCTTATACTCAAGGAGAGGCCCAGATGAAAAACAGTGATCGTACCGTTGATTTGAAAATTATACTGGGGCTTATACAATGACTGAGGCCCAAATTAGGTTTTATTTACAAAGGGATGGGTCTTACAACTCAATGAGGCCCAAATTATTTTGTACAAGTGATGGGGTTTACAACTCAAGGAGAGGCCTAAATGATTTTGTTTGAGAACGGCGATCGTGCCGAGGTTTTTGAAAACACAGTGGGACTTATACAATGATTGAGGCCCAAAAAGGTTTTTATTTACAAGGAATGGGTCTTACACTCTATTAGAGGTCCATGAGTGTTTTGAAAAAGATTTATGAGGGTGAAAACAATCAAAACCCTAATTTTGATTTTAAAATGTATTTTAATTGAATAAAAATTCAATTAAAATGATCAAAATTATAAAACATGTGTGAAAAACAAGTTGTGATATTGGATTAATGTTTGAAAAAACATGTTTTATTCATGGAATGTTTTGAAAACCATTTGAAGTTGAAAAACAAGAGAAAGAAATATTTTAAGTGTTAAAAACAACAAATAAAACATAATTCTTTACAAAAATACTAAATATATGAAATAAATAATATTTTTGTGAACTTTTTATGGAATAAAATATTTTAACATTTTTGGGAATTTTCAAAAAAAGAACCAATAAAAAATAATTAAAATTGAGAGAGAAATTAATTTTAGAATTAATTTAAAAAAAACCATAAAAATATGAAAAATAGCAAAAAATGGAAAAATGATAAAATGGTCTGGGTGGGTGTTGAACCCACAACCTCAACAACAAATACACATGCGTGCTACCACTGGGGTGGTGATACATTCGTGTATCAAAACCACCCCATGAACATATATGGGGTGCCAAGTTTCTAGGCCTGGCCAAGGCGCCATGCCTGGCCCTTGCCCAAGGCAAGGCCTAGTCTTGGCAATTTGCATGAAGCCTCTAACTTTCTCATTTCTCCATGGATTGGGACAAAATTTAGGTGCATCTGACCTAGAATTTCATGAGGAATCCAATGGTGCCTTTGGAATTTTCAGAAAATGTTTCCATTTTAAAATCCGATAGTGATTTCAAAATAGGCCTAGATTTGTATGTTTTATGCTATCTTGTGGTACAGGCAATAATAGCATGATAAATTGGTTCAAACACAACACATATAATATGTATGAGAGGTCCATGATCAATGGACCTCATAACAATGCATGATTTAAAGAGTTCAAGTTGTGATGCACTTACCTCTTGAAGCTTCTTGTGCTATCTGCTAAGTTCCCTGTGCCAGAAGTAATTCAATGCTTTGAACACTCTCAATTGATCCCTTAGAAGCTTTTAGGATGATCAGAACCAAATGGAATCCTCACGAACAAGTATAGGCCTTTTCTTTCAAAAGGGACAAAAGTGACCAAGATAGTAACTCTCTCAAATGGTGTTCCAGATAAGGGAAACTAATTGGGATGGTTTAAGGATGATATTTGGAGTGTGTTTGAGGCCTGGTTTGGTTTTAGAAGTGACTGAATCAAGGCATGGCTTAAAAAATGCAGAAAAGTCAAATTTTGAGGTTTTGGAGGTTGACTTTCTGATTTTGGTGTTTCAAATCACAAGTGAGTGTTTGAACAACTTAGATATGACACATTGGATGTGTTTGGATCATGAGTTGTGGTGGAATTGCTCTCTAACTCAAAAACTCAGAGATGACTTGCAAAAGTAGGCATTTTGGCCTAAAGAGAGAGATTTTGAGGAAAGCAAGTGTTGTAGTGCATTGGTGTACTCAAACTGATCAGAATTAAGGTCTATTTATAGTGCAACAAGTTTGTTTTGGCATCAATAGCGAATGGCAACTGGTACAGGCCTTTGGCCAATGTTGATCCAAGGGAATCTTTAGTCTCCTATAGCCATTGACTTGAGGTTAGGGCACATGCCTATGGTCCTTTGATTCAGAGCTTAATCTTGACTCATTCAGTTAGGAATGTCTCAGTACATGCCACCTTGGTGTATCCATTGAATTCTTGGAAACAAAATCGGAGTCTTTTGCACTTTTTAGCCTTTTTAGGTTTGTTATGGATATGTGTAGATTCTTGGACTTGGAAGGCTTGGGGATTAGATGATTCCCCTTTGATTTCATCCTCTGATGTGTCCAAGTGGATGACAAGGCTTGGAGTTGTCCAAATTTGCCAAATCGAGCAAAATGCCAAAATTTTCCTTGTACTAGACAGTTGGAAATGGTGATTTTGAGGGGATCATATCTCCCTGCTCAGGTTGAGTTATGGGAGGCTCTTGTGCTTTTTAGAAAGCCCTCATATGATACCATACATGTGTGATCATAGTTTGTCTTGAAACTATTTGAATCCAACTGAAAAATACTCATGTGCATTGATGTCCAAGGCTGGTAACTTAGGCAGATTTTCACTAAGTGTTGGAAAAGTGTCATTTTCTTCATTTTTTCCATTTTGATCACTCCATAACTTAAAATCCATGAAAAATTGGAGTTTCTTGTAGTTGAAGCTTTTGTATAATGTAAGAATACCTACAAATCAGGCTTTGGATCACCCAAAATGGATACTTGGATCTCAAGTTATGATCCTTGGAAGTTGGTACCAAAATCACTTTTGTTCCATAACTTAGAAAAATTTTGGTTTCTTATGGTTGTCCCTTTTGCAAAAAACCTCACTTTTCTTGATTTTTATTAATGAATGATGATCAATACCATACATTAACATTATTTTTGACTTAGGGGAACAATATTTGTGAAAAATTCCAAAAAGTTAAACTTGATTTTGTGCACAGTTGACTTTTTATCGGATGAAATCCAAACAGTGCAATCCTTAGTGAAATCAAGTTCTTGACCTAATTTAAACCTATTGGATGGATTCCATAGGTGTTATAAGGTGTATTGAATCATGTCCCAAGGTTTGGGAGCATGTCTTGTTCAAAAGTCAAAGGTACAGTTGACTTTTCCTTTAAAACCCTAATTGCAAATAGATCAATGTGGTGTATTTAAGGCCCTCAAATCATGTGTTGAGGTCTTAGCTCATGCTTTGCTCCAAAAGGCAACTTATGGGGTGAATTAGGCCAAGAAACCCTAATTCCTGATTTTTTATGAATGCATCCCCTGAGGCTAAATTGACTTGATGATTGGGTCCATGAGGTCCCTTGGAGTATCTTGGGTTGTGCTTTGAAGCATTGTCTCATTCCTAGAGAAAAATTTCCATCTGGAGGCCTTGGTCGACCAAAACCCTAATTTGGTGACACTGGCGATCTTGAGGCCTGATCCACTTGGAATGTTGCAACTTTATGCTTGATTCTTGATCTGGGAGTCCTCTTGATCCTTTGTGGGTGTTTGAGAGGTTAAACGAGTTGAAGATCATGTCATTCCTTGATTGATCCTTTGTCTAAGTGCTTTGAGAGGGCTCAAACCCTAATTCTTGGTTGTAATGAAAGCTCAACTATCTTTGAGGAGATTGATGAGTGTCATACCCCAAATTTTGACCACTAAGATTTCCCATCATTATGCAAATCATCATCACAATATGGGTGTACCTTCATGCCTCATCAATCTCCTCAAAGATGGGTGAGTATTCACTACAGCTAAGAATTAGGGTTTCAAGCCCTCTCAGAGCTCTTAGACAAAGGATCAATCAAGAAATGACATGATTTTCAACTTGTTTAACCTCTCAAACACCTATAAAGGATCAAGAGGACTCCCACATCAAGAATCAAGCACCAAGTTGCAACCTTCCAAGTGGATTAAGCCTCAAGATCGTCAGTGTCACCAAATTAGGGTTTTGGTCGACCAGGGCCTCCAGATGGAAATTTTCATCTGGGCATGAGCCAATGCTTCAAAGCACTACCTAAGATACTCCAAGGGACCTCATGGACCCAATCATCAAGTCAATTTAGCCTCAGGGGATGCATTTATCAAAAATCAGGAATTAGGGTTTCTTGACCTAATTCACCCCTAAGTTGACTTTTGGGACAAAACATGAGCCAAGACCTCAAGACATTATTTGAGGGCCTCCAATACACCAAATTGATCCATTTTCAACAATGGATTGATTCAAGAAGCTTGATTCACAAGTTTCAATTTCATCTGGACCACAATTAGGGTTTCGAGGGAAAAGTCAACTGTATCTTTGACTTTTGACCAAGACATGCTCTCAAACCTTGGGACATGATTCAATATATCCCATAACACCTATGGAACATATCCATCAAGTTTGATTTACGTCAAGGACTTGATTTCATAGAGGGTCGCACAGTTTGGAATTCATCTGATAAAAAGTCAACTATGCACAAAAGTCAAGTTTGACTTTTTGAGATTTTTCACAATTATGGTTCCTTGATCCTAAAATGATGTTAATGTGTGATTGGAATCATCATTCATCAATAAAAATCAAAGAAAGTGGGATAACTTGTAAAAAGGGTAACCATAAAAACTTAGAATTTTTCTAAGTTATGAAATAAAGTGGCTAGGGTACCAACTTCCAAGGACCATAACTTGAGATCCAAGCAACCGTTTTGGATGATCCAAAGATGGATTTGTAGACCTCATGGCATACTTCAAAAGTGTCAACTACACCTCATTCCAATTCCTCATGGATTTTAAGTTATGATTGGATCAAAATCACTAAAAACATGAAAATGCGTCATTTTTCAACACTTAGACAAAATTCTGTCCAAGACAGATTTTGTTGAAAACACCAAAACTTGTGAGGTTTTTTCACATAGTTGGAAGTGGAATCAATTCCAAAGGTAAACATCAATGTTGTTGTAAATGTTGCTAAGAATTCAAAGAACCTATTAGCATGAATTGATTCAACTTGAGCCAAGAGAAATCCATGCCCAAAGTCATGTTGCTGCAGCTGTTTTAGAAAAATCAGTTTTTGTGATTTCTTGCCACACACGATTTCTGAACCAAAACCAAGGATCCCCATGCCACAGTCATCTAATCTGATCCTAATCTAATTGATCCAACCTGTAAAGCTAAGTCAAAAAGCCAAGGGATCTTCCAACTTGAGATTAATGCATTTTGGCACATTATGCCTTGAATTCAAAGGCATTTATGTGAAATAGGGCACTTTCAACAAAGCCACTCTACTCAGTCAAGATGCTCACTTAAAAAACAATTAAAACATCTGAGGAATGTGGATTTGGTCAAGACATAGCCCTGCTCTTGGGAGAGGCTAGGTTGCCTTGCATGAGAAGAAATGCCACCAAGCCAAAGCCATTGAGTTTGATCTGATCCAGTAGCCATTCATTATTCCTCCAAGACAAGAGTTAATCCACTATAAATAGAGGTCCTAACTGATCATTCAAATCACCCCAAAGCATCTGATAACATTGCTTTCTCTCATTCTCTCCTTAAGTGCCAAAAACTCCACATTTTGAGCAAACATTATCGGGTTTTGAGTTACAGCCTCAAGCAACTCAAACCAACTTCTCAAACACATCACATATGATGTATATGAGATGTTCAAACACTCAAACCATCTTTGTAACACCTCTAAAACAAAAATCACTCTTCAACTAGCCCATTATGCACCCATTCTGCAACTTGGATACCATAACTTGATCAAGGCAATTTCCAAGGGGTCCAAGGGTTGAAATCTACTCCATAACATCCATTGGAGCTGTAGAGATCATCAAATCACTTCTGGAACACAGTTTGTGCAGAGATCCCATTTCAACTTGCATCAAGGTAAGCCTAAAACTACATCTTCATGATCCATGCATATTTCCTCGCATGATACTTTTCACCAACATGTCTGCACGATTGCTTTTGCAAAATTAGGGTTCATACACTCATGTTGATATAACTTGCTGCACACTAAAAATAAATGAAATCAAATATTTCCATCATGTTACTTGTTAAAAAACACATGAAATTGGTGCTTGGATCATGTCAAATGGTTGAGAAACGAGTGAGTTAGAGGGCTTCACGCATCTGAGCTTGAGGTTGAAGATGGTCACGGCGCCATGCTTCAGAAACCAACCAAGTTTGCCTTATGTTTTTCATTTGCCATGTATATTATGAATTGGCATTGCGCCCTAGTGGTTGATCATCTGGTTTGTGTGTACTAGCGAGTGGAAGTTCTGGGGTTCAAATCTCCCTCGCCCCAGACCTCTTTTTTTTTACCACTTTTTCCTATTTTTTACATTTTTCAAGTTTTTTTTATTAATGATTTGAAAAATTAATTTCTCACTCAATTTTAATCATTTTTAGTTGATTCTTTTTTCTAAAAAATCACAAAAATATTAAAATATTTTATTCTACAAAAAGATCAAATTTATATCATTTATTTAATATAATTCGTATTTTTGTAAATAAATTCATTTTTATTGATTTTAAACATTTTAAAAAATGAATATTCATCTTGCAAATCAAAACCAAATGAGTTTTAAATCATCTTGTGATTAAAACCTCATTTTGCAAACCTTAACCAAAAATCACAAGTGTTTTATTTAAACTTATTTGGTATTTTCATCATTTTTTATTAATTTTCTTTGAAAAATTACTTTTAAAAAGTGAAAATTAGGGTTTCTCTGATTTTTAATCATACTCAAATATTTCAAAACAATTGGGCCTCTTGATAGAGTGTAAGTACCACCTCTTTGTAAATAAGAATCATTTTTGGGCCTCAGTGTACTATATAAGTCCCTATATAGTCGGAAATTTCGATGCGATCGTCGTTTTCAAACTATTTTCAACTGGGCCTCTCCTTGAGCTATAAGACCCATCTTTATTCATTTTCAAACTCTTTGGGCCTCTAATAGAGTGTAAGACCCAACCCCTTTTGAAAACCAAAATCATTTTGGGCCTCAGTCATTGTATAAGTCCCACTGTATTTTCAAAAACCTTGGCGCGATCGCCGTTTTCAAACAAACAACTTGGCCTACCCTCGTGTTGTAAGTCCCACTTATTTTCTTTAAAACACTTTTGGGCCTCTTAAGAGAGTGTAAGACCCATCCCTTTGTACAGAAAACCTTTCTTTGGGTCTCAATCAATTGTATAAGTCCCTGTATAAATTCAAAACAATAGTGCAATCACTATTAAAATTTGGGCCTCTCCCTGAGCTGTAAGCCCCAATCTTTGTTCAAAATACTTTCTCCTTTGATTTTGAATCCAAATGTATAGGTGCTATCAAAACTTTCTTTAATTTCTTGGTTGAACAACTAACAAAACAGCATGGAAACTCTACAACGGGTAAGTATTTATCCGCTTTTTTTATCTGCTTTCATATATATAACTGTATTGTGGGGCTGCTTCACTGTAAGTTTTCTTTTATACCCTCTTTAAATACTGGTCATATATCAACTGTATATATACTAGTATAGTTATTTAGAGTTTTCCCCGGCAACTACGTCTAGAACTAGGTAAAGCCCTGTTGGTCGCTCTTAAATACAAACAAAACTATATCCCCCGTAGGATTCCAGATACAATCATCCCTTCTCTTGGGGTTAAACAATATGGAACAAAGAGAAAGGCAGTATTCTCGGTGAACCTTTTCTCAGACTATCACCCTTAGAAATTGTCAAAGAAACTCTACTCCCCAGAGATGATATTTTCTCCGTGAATGGTATCTCTTGAATTTTTTCCAAACCCTCGAACTTTCCTGGAATGATCTCTTCTCTGTGAATTGCATTTCTTGAATTTCTCTTGATTTGGGGACCCACGGGCTTCCTAAAAGCATCCCCGCTTCCTCTTGGACGTTGTACAAGGATCATCTAGCTTCTTAGAAGTTCTCATGCCTTCTCTTGGGCTTAATACAAGGACCCAGACGACCTCTTAAAGGTATAAGACAGAACTTAGTCATCCTTTGTTAGAGTTGTCTTTCCAGTGTCAAAACTCCGGCCATTTTAGGGTTGATTCTCATCCCTTAATGCTCGTGCCTCCTCTTGGGCATTTTACAAAAGATAAAACTCTTCCACACCCGTAGACTTGGACAGTCTATACCCCCTCTTGAGTCTCAAATACATTCTCAAGCACTGTAGAAACCCTGGTCATTTTGGAAAAATCTCCGGTAGAGTTTACACCTAATTCTTATCCCAAAATTCCCCAACCAGGGTCAACTTGTCCCAAACCAGAACCTCAAGGCATCTGATACCTCAACTCTTTTGTAATCCTCAGCAGGAGTTTACTCCCCACTTGGACCTGCCTAGGGATCTCAATAAATCCCCAACAGAAGATAGCCTCCTCTTAGGATTTGTATAATGATTTTTCCTCAACACATTCAGCCTCCTCTTAGGCTTCGTACGATAATGATTCTCCCCAGCGGAGCTAACCTTTTCAGACTCTCTTGTTGAGTCCATCACTTTTTAAGACTCTCTTGTTGAGTCAATACCTTTTTAGCCTCAATCTCAGGCTTCGTACGAGATATAAAATTACTCTTTTGTTGAGTATAAAAGACTCTCTTGTTGAATCAATCAACTTTCAGACTCTCTTGTTGGGTCAATCACCTTTGCAAGACTCTCTTGTTGAGTCAACTCTTTTAGCCTCCGTTTGGGCTTTGTACAAGACATATAAAAGCGCTATCTTGTTGAGACAAACTCATTTCAGCCTCCATCTTGGGTTTTGTATAAGACACATATAAACCTCCCCAACGGAGTCAAAAATCCTTTTTAGCCTCAATCTTGGGCTTTGTACAAGACAGAAAGAACATTTTCCCCAGAAAAGTCAAACTGTTAGCCTCTTCTTAGGCTTTATATAATGATATCCCTAAAGAGTCAGTCTCTTTTTTGCCTCAATCTTGGGCCTTGTACAAGACATATACACTCTCTTGTTGAGTCAGTCTTATCTAGCCTCCTCTTAGGCTTCGTATAAAGAAATCCCTAGCTGAGTCAATCAACCTTTTACCATCAAACTTGTGCTTTGATCAAAACACACAAACATCAACAGTTCCTCTTTAGAGATGACAAATTCTCTCTCAGCCAAAACCCTTTAGCTTCATATCTTGGGCTTTGAAAAAGATACAAATCACCTTTAGCTTCATGTCTTGGGCTTTGAACAAGACACCAAAACATCTTTTTCCTCCCTTAGAATAGGAGGAACTACGATTGCTCTGATTTCCCTGTTTCGTTTAAACGGGAATATGTAGGCATAAGATTGCGAAATCTTAGCGAGCATACCAATCAAAAATCCCTAGGTCCAGTACCTTCATATCAATCAAGACTTTAGGTTTCATACCTTAAGCCATCATCATCATCATTTTTCACTAAAAACAAAACTCACTCACTCACTCATATTTCCCAAGAAACTTTCCCAACCCATCCGCAGATAAACACTATCAATTACAAAGCGAAACCCTAAAGCTAACATCCTGTGGATAACCACATATAGGATGGGTAATTGACAACTACCCATTGTATAACTTGGCCCCGGACCCCCCAATCGCTTTTAAGCGTTTGTTCAGTTAAACATTCGTGTGCAAGGTTAGTTTTAGATACCTTCCCTTTCCCTTCCAGCTTCACGGGATAAATAAGTAATCAGAAAGTAGCACCCTTTCTCCTCGAGGAGGAAAACCCAAAACTTCAGCGATAAGGTGGTCGCGTCACCGACAAAAATTGCTCGCTACAGGAAAATGGCGACTCTGCTGGGGAGTCATTTTATTTGTTAGGACTAGGCTATAGCTCTTAAGAGGTCTAGGATGTTAGTTTTAGGATAAATATATATATCGCTTTTCCTAATTGATATCCTTGTTTATTTTTCTGCTAATGGGACTGCGAGTGATGTCACATCTGGAAAGATTGAGTATACACCTAAGATAATTGATGGCGCTAGACGGATAATCTTACAGGGAGTGACTCCCAAATAAGAGGTCTCGGTCGACCATCGAATCAGTGGAGATGCCCTTTGCGGATTCAATGCCTATACGACTTCGGTTGTTGAAGGCAGATTGTTCAATTGGGTTATCTGAGAAGCTGAGGATTTTAGTAGGCTGAAACCATGTTACTCTTTTGTAGTGCGGAAGCTATTGGAAATAGTTGTCACGCGATACTACCCTCATTTGAGATTACTCTAAGATACTGCAGCTTGCTCGGGTGATTCTGGTCTGCTGTTGTTATCCCAAGAGGGGTCAATGATTTTGAGAGACAGGTACAAAAAATCACCTGTATAAACCTTTAGGGATTGGTAGAGCCTTGACTTCATGATACCGAACCTTTGACCCCATGTTTTTTCTATGTTTTTGTGTGCTGCATTCATGCATTCATTTCATTAAAAATGATAAAACAAAAATCTTCTCTTCTAGTCTCTCCTTTTTCAAATTAAACTAAGACAATGATTGCAAATGTCAGATAAAGAGATTGCTAATGGATTTCGGTAGAAGAAGGACTCACAAGTACACCTTCAAGGTTCCAAAATTAGAAGATTTGAGAGGGTTGGCGAGGATGATAACCAACCCTGATGCTTTTAGAGCTAAATATGGAGGACTGCTGTCTCTATTAAGGGTCCATGTAATTGAAGGAATACTGGCTACGCTCAATCAGTTTTATGACCCGGTCTATCATTGTTTCACATTCCCGGATTATCAGCTGGCACCAACACTGGAGGAGTACTCTCACCTGACTGATTTACCTATGTCTTACCAAGCTCCCTTTTTCGGACTAGAAGAAATTCCAAAGGATCAAACCATTGCAAGAGAAATTTATTTGGACGAGTCAGAAGCCAGGACTCACATGACCACTAAGGGGGGAATCCAAGGTTTACCATCCAAGTTTTTGGTAAAGAAAGCTCTGTACTTTGCTAGTATAGGGAACGTGGCCGCTTTCGAGAGCATCTTTGTTTTGCTCGCCTACGGGTTATTTTTGTTTCCCAACATCGATAACTTTGTAGATATCAACGCCATTAAGGTTTTTCTAATTGGAAACCCTGTACCGACCTTGCTCGCAGATGCCTATCATTCTGTACACTTAAGGAATTTATATAGCGGAGGAATGATCACATGCTGTGTACCCCTTCTATACAAATGGTTCACTTTCCACTTACCTAAGTCTGCTGCATTTTGGGATCCTAAGAATACTTTACGTTGGTCGCAGAGAATCATGTCTCTTACCAACTTTGACATCGACTGGTACAATCGAATCTATGACGAAATCAGAATCATTGACCGTTGTGGAAACTTCCCTAATGTACCCCTCATAGGAACTAAAGGAGGAATCAATTATAATCCAGGTTTAGCTCGTCGTCAATTTGGATACCCGATGAGGCATGTCCCACGTAATGCTCATCTGGAAGGTCTTTTCTTCAAGGAAGGGGAAAATGACAGAGCACTGAAGACAGAAATAGTGCATGCTTGGAAACATGTTCACAGGAAAGGAAGAGAGTCTTTAGGAAAACTAGACTGTGTCTCTATAGAACCTTATCTCCACTGGGTACAAACTAGAGCTCTCAAACTGAGGATGCCTTACCCTCGTCAGGAAGTTCTTCCGTTAAGGGACCCTGTCCTTTATTTATGTCAGATACGGAAAAACTTCAGGTTACTCTCAACAGAGTTCAACAGGAGAAGAAGTCTTGGAAGAACAAATACCGTATTCTCAATGTAGAGTGTAAGAAAATACAACAACTGTTAAAAGAAAAAGATGCTCTGATTGAGATTTTAGAGTAACACGCTGTAGAAAACCAAGTTAACCAAAGGAATTTGCTCGCTCCTTTCACTTGGTAAAGGAATGACAACCCGACAACGGCTCGAGAACCCTAGTCAAAGAAAAGGAAAGTACTAGAACCAGCACCTGAGCTCTCTTCAGAGAGGACTCAGGAACCATTAGCTTAGATTTTCCCTTTTACAGCACTATGTAAATTACTGTACTTCCATTCTGCAACCTTTGAATTCAATAAAATGGGGTCTTCCCCATTGTTTGATATTTGCAATCCAATTGTCGAAGTTTATTTTGATTAAACAAAAATTAATTAATTAATTAATATAATCATTGCATATCATTCATCATTCTCACTTAACGCATTCTTCTTACCTACGAATCTCACGTTTGTGTCTCGATTCTAGAGTCAAATTGTCTCATTCGTATAATACTTGGGCCAGTCGACAGAAAAAGATGGATGATCTTGAGGAAGAGAATAGAGAGTTGAGCAAAGAGATCGACACTCTGAAAGAAGATCTGAGAAAGCTTCACAACAACATGCAAGCTCTGGCAGCAGCTCAGATGCAGCAACAAAGGACTGTGATCTCAGAGATCACATCGACGCCCATAGTGGAGAAGTATGATCCTCGGTATAAAATGCCTAAAGATCGTCCCTGGGGCATGCCTATTAACTATATCCCAGAAGGATATGTTCCGTCGATCACGAAAGATCTGGGAACTACAGCAGAAACCGTTGGGCCTGAAGGTTACAAACTTTGGGAAAGCGAAGATGCCAGGGGCATGACAGCAACTTCTGAAGGTTACAAACTTCGGGAAGCACCAAGAGTCTCGGCCGTAATGACTACACCACCACCCGTGGTACACACTGTCCCGGAAGGACAGATTCCCCTTATACGGTCTGGGGGGAACGAAAGTATGTTCGACAGAATGAATGAGTTCCAAGAACAATTCCTAGAAATGCAGAAGGAACTACAAGCCCTTCACGGTCAGGATCTATTTGGAAAGGACGCCGCAGACCTTTGTTTGGTCCCCAATGTGAAAGTTCCTCACAAGTTCAAAGTGCCAGAATTTGAAAAGTACAAGGGTAACTCTTGCCCTCAAAATTATTTGGTGATGTACGCTCGGAGGATGTCAACTCAGACAGAGAACAACCAACTACTGATCCACTATTTCCAAGATAGTTTCACTAGTGCCGCACTCAAATGGTACATGGGTTTAAATCACACTAAGATCACCACTTTCAGAGATCTTGGCACTGACTTCGTTCAACAATATAAGTATAACCTGGACATGGCATCGGACAAAGATCAACTCAGAGCCATGTCGCAGAAGGACAAGGAAATCTTTAAGGAATATGCTCAGAGATGGCGTGAAATTGCCGCTCAGATTTTTCCACCTCTTTAGGAAAAAAAGATGACAAAAATCTTCTTAAAAACCTTGAGCTCATTTTACTACGACAGAATGGTCGCCAGTGCTCCCAGTGACTTTACGGAAATGGTCGGCATGGGAGTTCGTCTTGAGGAATCAGTTCGATAGGGACGTATGGCCAAAGATGTCGGATCATCAAGTAGTACAAAACGATACGGTAGTGCTATCCCTAAGAAAAAAGAGCGGGATATTGGGAATATCTCTCTCGGAAAGCAAAGGCGACGGTACCAACGAGTAGCAGCTGTAACTCCTGCTATTAACCCTGCGCCTATTCCAACATATCAACCTCAGGTTGCTCAGAGCCAACCTAATCAACAATAATTTCAGCAAAGGAGACAATAGCCTCTTCAGCAGGCTCGTCCCCCTACAACAACAACCGTACAACACGACCACCAGGGTTCGACCCCATACCAATGTTGTATGCAGAACTGTTTCCATTACTACTGGTCAAAGGACACATTCAGACCAGGTCTCCTCTTGCAATACCGGAAAATCCGCCTTTTTGGTTCAAAGCAGATCAGACTTGTCCTTTCCATCAAGGAGGATCATGGCATAACATAGAAAACTGTCTCAGTTTCAAATCCGATATGCAAAAGCTTGTTAGGAGCGGGGTTTTATCCTTCAAGGATACAAGTCCTAATGTTCAGACAAACCCGCTGCCTCAACATGAGAAAGCTGCCGTAAATTTGATAGAGGGAGAATCTAACCACATCTATCAAATTCATGATGTACTCTTATTGAGGGCCAACCTGGTCCAAAATGCATCGCAGACAGAGCGGATATGGGCATGTACCATTTCATGACTATCACCAGCGTGATATCTGCTCTAAAGACAATCAAGGGTGTTCTGTGGTGCAATCAGCTCTACAGGAACAGTTGGATCTAGGGTGGATCCAGGATCACCGAATCCGTGAGGTCAACATGAATTATACGAATTCCAACGTCATTCAGAACCACAACATTCTGGCAATGAATGTCAACTTGGTGGCAATCACTCAAGGCAAATCCAATATCATAATCTGCCACGGAACGATTAAGATTCATGTCTGATTTGCTCGGTAAAAAAATCAGGGATGCTCTTTTTTACAAGAGGCCCTCCAGTGTCAGATGGATCTTGGATGGATTCAGGATTACCGCGATATAAATCAGTAACAAGTGAATATGATTCAAATCTTTGATATTCGCTTAATGAATACCAGCTTGGTGGAGTTACATGCTACACAAGTCCAGCTCGGTTTTCTGACTTCGCATAATTATCAGAACTATACAGTATGCCGTGAGAGCGACCAAGGATGTGCTCTATTTCAAAGAACTTTGCAGCACTTGTTAAACCACTGGTGGCTTCCGATCTATTTTGACAAAGACATACAACAAGTCAGCATGATTAATGGGAACCCCACTAGGCATCAAAGTCAGGATGTTCGATCAATGGAAACGGACCTAGTGAGGTTACACTGCATACAGAGCGGGTGTGGCCAGGTGCCACCACACAACTATGAATGCTGTAGAGTTTGCTCGAAA
The DNA here is from genome assembly GCA_022829125.1 of Lathyrus tuberosus. Lineage (NCBI taxonomy): Eukaryota > Viridiplantae > Streptophyta > Magnoliopsida > Fabales > Fabaceae > Lathyrus > Lathyrus tuberosus. The sequence goes on along the minus strand of JALAZF010000298.1, from coordinate 2,638,787 downwards.
GATAACTAAGGATGTTACCTTGTGCGAGCAGCCCTTCAGAGTCAATTGGACCACAAAGAGATTCGACCGTGTCCATGTTCTGGGTTAACCAATTCGATGCCAGAATTTGTCGCTGATCGAATCAAGGACGTTGTCTTAATCTTTGATCATAAGAGGACCAAGGATGTTTGTACCATCATCCCTTTACTTGACGAATCAAAAGTTCCCAACCAGGAACTGATTGAAATTACTTACAATGGTCAGAAGAATCAGAAGGCTCCTATAGTTATCTATCTACCAGGACCATTACCGTATGAATCAACTAAGGCTATCCCTTACAAATACGGTGCAACAACAATTGAGAATGGAAAGGAAACTCCATTACCCTCCATCGTAAACATTGCAGACATCAGTCGAGTGGCACGGAGCGGTCGAATCTTCAAACGAGGAGTTGGAGAACCTGCCAGAGAAAAGGAACCTCAGACAGAAGTTCCTAATCAACCAGTCGGTCAATCCAGTAATCCCGACCTTTCAAAGAACAACGATGAGATGCTGAAGCTCATCCAAAAGAGTGAATACAACATTGTTAATCAGTTGTTGCAAACTCCTTCAAAAATCTCAGTGCTATCACTTTTACTCAGTTCCAAAGCTCACAGGGAGGCTCTACAGAAAGTCTTAGAGCAAGCCATTATGGAACAAGATGTGTCAATAAGATAATTTGACAGCATCGTCTCCAACATCACTTCCTGCAACAACTTGGGGTTTAGTGATGAGGAACTGCCAGAAGAAGGTAAAAGTCATAACATGGTGCTCAATATTATAGTCAACTGCCAGGGCGATGCTTTAGCCAGCATACTGGTAGACACCGGATCAGCTCTAAACGTAATGCCGAAGTCCACATTAATGCGACTATCGTTCAAAGGATCTCCGATGAGAGGCAGTGAGGTTATCGTCAAAGCATTTGACGGATCCCGAAAAATAGTTATCGGCGAAGTCGACCTTCCCATAACTATCGGTCCTCACATTTTCCAAGTCGCTTTCCAGGTCATGGACATCCGGGCAGCATACAGCTGTTTGTTGGGAAGACCTTGGATACACGAGGCTGGGGCAGTCACTTCGACACTTCACCAGAAGCTGAAGTTCATTAAGAATGACCAACTTGTCACAGTCTGCGGAGAGCAAGCCTTGATCGTGAGTAACTTATCCTCGTCCACTTATGTAGAACCAGAGGAGGTTGTTGGAACCCAGTTCCAAGCACTTTCTGTGAGCAACGACAATCAGTCAGGAAGAGGAACGTCGATTTCCTCGTACAAAGATGCTCTTGAAGTAATAAAAAATAATAGTACCAAGGGACGGGGACAGCTTGCCATTCCTACTGACAACAAAGCGAAGAAAGGTCTTGGTTTTTCTTCAAACTGTACCCAAACTACTTTTAACGATGAAAGTCTTCATCCCATTCAGAACTTCTTCCACAGTGGAGGTTTCCTTCACCCAATATCTCAAGAAGTACATACCATCAACGAGGGAGATTCCTCCGATACCGATGAAGAATGGAAGTCCTATCTTAACGAGGACGGTTATATGTCTCAGGAAGAGGTGCCTACGCCATTTTGATATCCCGCACAGAGTCTGAGATTTATACCAAGATCAGATGTCAAAATGATGTACGAAGATTGTGATCCAGAAGGATGTCGTGCTCCACTGAACTCATTAGCGGAGGACACTCTGATGAAAAACAACTTTGACCCCGACTATTATGGCCTGCCTATCTGGCAACCGTACCCAGGAGACTTGGGGCAAGAGAGTCAGCCGAACGATGCATATCAGCTGAACATCATAGAAAATAATACCTGTGTCCCCACCATGTCATGGGATCATTACCCAGTGTATTCAGAAAATATCCAGTACGACGATGAATTTGTAAAGATTGCAGGACAACATTTCATCAATTATGCTTTTCCTAAGGTCAACGTCATCGAAAGGGATGACTCCTCCAGTTCCAAAGAAGTATGGGACACCTTACGACAACCAAGTGGCAAGTACGACTTCTTGGTTAAGTACACCACTCCTGAAAGCTCTTGTATCAGGCTCGAAGACATCCAGCCAACTGGATGGGGAGATCTGCCTGAGAGTATAAACACCGTGCAAAATACAGCTGAGGAATCCTCCTACGACAACTCTGCCTGGGAGACAGATTCCAACGATCCTGCTCCGCCAGAAATCAGCGTCATTTTTGAAGACAAGCCAAGAAAGAAGGTACCAGACTTTGTGATTCACCGAGGGGTTCGCCGCCAATGGGTTGCTGTCAACGTTCCGAAAGTCGTTCATAAGTCTAAGTAATTGTCGTCTTTATCTTAACCTTTCACCCTGCCCAGGTGAAACGGATGTTTTGATATGGCTCACTTTCTGTAAATATACCTCTTCACTTTGCCCAAAGCGACAGAGTTTTGTTTTATAGGGCTGTAGTTTCAAGAATCAACAAAATCATAAATAAAATAATGTTGTTCTGTAATTTCTGCATTTATTGTTGTTTTCTCTTTTCTTTTTTCAGAAAATGGTAATCCTAAAAACCAACTCAAATAATAAAAAAACAAGCATTTTTCAGAAAATACACTGCACACACTCCTGCATTCTCTCTATCTCTTCTAAAAACAAATTATCACATCATGCAGATTGCTTGTTTTAAACCCCATTGAAACATACGATCCAATGCCTTCTCCCAACTTTGAATTCTCGATATTTGAGGCTGAAGAAGAAAATGACGAAGAAATTCCAAAAGAGATCTCCCGATTACTCAGACAAGAGGAAAGGTCCATTGAACCTCACAAAGAGCCGTTGGAAACGGTCAACATAGGTTCAGGAAAAGAGAACAAAGAAATCAGTATTGGGGCACTGGCCAGTCCAACTGTCAAAGAAAGTTTGATAAAGCTTCTCAAAGAATTTCCCGATGTATTCGCTTGGTCCTATCAGGATATGCCAGGGTTGGATACCAGCATCGTGGAACATCATCTACCATTAAGACCGGAATGTTCGCCAGTGAAACAAAGGTTAAGACGGACTCATCCGGACATGGCCATCAAAATCAAAGAGGAAGTACAGAAACAGATTGACGCGGGTTTCCTCGCTACATCAGAATATCCTCAATGGCTAGCCAACATAGTACCAGTTCCGAAAAAGGACGGAAAGGTCAGAATGTGTGTAGACTACAGGGATCTGAACAAAGTAAGTCCAAAGGATGACTTTCCCTTACCACACATTGACATGCTAGTAGACAGTAAACAAAGTTTAAAGTATTTTCCTTCATGGATGGATTCTCGGGCTATAATAAGATAAAAATGGCGCCGAAAGATATGGAGAAAACTTCGTTCATCACCCCATAAGGGACCTTTTGCTACAAAGTAATGCCGTTCGGTTTGAAGAACGCCGGGACAGCCTATCAAAGGGCCATGACTACTCTGTTTCATGACATGATACACAAAGAAATTGAAGTGTATGTCGATGATATGATCGCCAAATCTAAAACAGAAGAGGAGCATGTGACCCATATGTCAAAGCTATTCGAGCGTTTGAGAAAGTACATGCTCTGCTTGAATCCCAATAAGTGCACATTCGGTGTCCGTTCAGGGAAACTTCTAGGGTTCATCGTCAGCCAGAAAGGAATTGAGGTTGATCCTGACAAAGTCAAGGCCATTCAAGAAATGCCTTCTCCAAAGACTGAAAAACAAGTCAGGGGATTCCTGATTTATATTCCTCATGCCGCGACATGCGCGCCGATCTTCAATTTACTCAAAAAGAATCAGGACTGTGTTTGGACAGAAGACTGCCAAACCGCCTTTGACGGTATCAAGGAGTACCTATTGAACCCACCGATTTTATCACCTCCAGTGTAAGGAAAACCACTGATCCTCTACCTAACAGTCTTGGAAGACTCAATGGGGTGTGTACTTGGCCAACAAGACGAAACAAAAAGGAAAGAGTCTGCCATCTACTATCTTAGCAAGAAATTCACCGACTGCGAGATTCGGTACACTATGCTTGAGAAAACTTGTTGTGCTTTGGCTTGGGCCGCCAAACATCTTCGCCAGTATATGATTCGTCACACTACTTGGTTAATCTTCGAAATGGATCCGATCAAGTACGTCTTTGAAAAGCCTGCTCTCACAGGAAGGATTGCCCGTTGGCAGATGTTGTTATCAGAATATGACATCGAGTACCATGCTCAGAAAACCATCAAGGGAAGTATTTTAGCCAATCATTTGGATCATCAACCGATTGACGATTAGGAATCAGTCGGATTTGACTTCCCAGACGAAGATGTCATGTACTTGAAAATGAAAGATTGCGATAAACTGCTACCCAGTGAAGGGCCAGAACCAGGTTCCCAATGGGGACTGATCTTTGACGGAGCTGTCAATCATTACGGAAACGGAATTGGGGCAATTATCATAACACCTCAAGGTACTCACATTCCTTTCACCGCCCGACTGACCTTCAAGTGTACAAACAACGAGGCCGAATACGAAGCTTGTATCATGGGTTTCGAAGAAGCGATCGACTTAAGGATTAAGAACTTGGATGTATATGGCGACTCAACCCTGGTTATCAATCAGATCAAAGGAGATTGGAACACATACCAATCAGGACTGATTACTTACAAAGATTACGCGAGAAGGTTATTGCCCTTCTTCAACAGAATCGAGTTTCACCATATCCCTCGTGAAGAGAATCACATGGCTGATGCATTAGCCACCCTCTCTTCCATGATTAGTGTAGGTCAATGGAGCGACTTACCTAAGATCGACATAGTGCACCTTGAACGGCCCGCTTACATCTTCACTATCGAAGCAGTCATGGACGACAAACCTTGGTATCACGATATCAAATGCTTCCTTCAGAAACAAGAGTACCCACTTGGGGCATCCAGAAAAGACAGGAAAACCCTCAGAAGACTGGCAGGCAGCTTTTTCTTAGGCGGTGATACACTGTATAAGAGAAATTTTGACATGGTCTTGCTCCGATGTGTAGACAGACCAGAAGCAAACAGGCTGATAAAAGAAATTCATGAAGGATCCTTTGGCACTCACGCCAACGGACACACAATGGTTAGAAAAATTCTGAGGGTCGGGTACTATTGGTTGACAATGAAATCTGACTGCTACAAGTACATGAGGAAATGTCACAAGTGTCAGATATACTCAGACAAAATCCATGTACCGCCAACACATCTCAAAGTTCTCTCTTCCCCACAGCCTTTTTCTATATGGGGAATCGACATGATTAGCATGATTGAACCTAAGGCTTCAAATGGACATCAGTTCATTCTGGTAGCCATTGACTACTTCACCAAGTGGGTCGAAGCAGTGTCATACGCTAATGTAACCCGACAAGTGGTGGTCCTATTTATCAGAAACAATCTCATCTGCCGTTATGGTGTTCCAAACCAGATCATTACTGATAATGGATCTAACTTAAACAATAAGATGATGAAAGAGTTGTGCGTTGAGTTCAAGATCGAACACCATAACTCATCTCCCTACCGACCTAAGATGAACGGAGTGGTAGAAGCGGCTAACAAGAACATCAAGAAGATTGTTCAGAAGATGGTTGTAACCTACAAAGACTGGCACAAGATGCTACTCTTTACCCTTCAGGGTTATCACACATCTGTCCGCACTTCAACAGGGGTAACCCCTTTCTCTCTAGTATATGGCATAGAGGCAGTGCTCCCCATAGAAGTAGAGATCCCATCAATCCGGGTATTGATGGAAGCTAAGTTAATAGAAGCTGAATGGTGTCAAAGTCGGCACGACGAACTGAACTTAATCGATGAAAAATGAATAACGGCACTATGCCATGGTCAATTATATCAGCAAAGGATGAAGAAGGCATTTGACAAAAAGATCTAACCCCGTGTTTTTAGAAAAGGACACCTTGTGCTCAAAAAGATATAATCCTTTCTCACTGATTCCTGGGGCAAGTGGACTCCGAATTATGACGGCCCCTATGTGGTCAAGAAATCTTTCTCAGGCGGTGCCTTGAGACTCGCAACCATGGACGGAGAGGAATTTGCCTATCCCACAAATGTTGATGTAGTCATGAAATACTTCGCCTAAATAAAAAAAACGTCTCGATGGATTGAAAACCCGAAAGGGCGGTCCAGGTAAAAATTAGAGACATAATCAAAAATCATCCCGGTGGATTGGAAATCTCAAAGTACAATCCAGGAAAAAATTAGGGATTAATGGCAAGTAACTACGTCTGATCAGGGGCAAATTCCCAGCAGCGGTAACACCATCCGTCGGAAAACTCCAGTCAAGGTCATCTTCGACAGAAGCTCAGGATGTCCAGAATTCAAAGTTGGTAGAAGGATAGTGGTCGTTATGTCTTAATGTAGCCCTTTTCCCTTAAATTACCATTTTCTAACTTTGTAAATGCTCTATGGAATCACGCGCTTGGCTGATTTCTATCCTATCAATAAAATTTGAGCCTTAGTGCTTTTGTTTGCAATTCTTATTTGTTTTAGCTTTACAGAATGACGTTTTAAAATGATTAACGATTCTTGAAATAAAACAAAAAAAATGAATTTACTTGTCAAACTTTTTCTGCTTTTAAAATAAAGATCGTAATTCTTTTGACTGTTGAACATCAAAAGAACATTGATCGCTTCTCCAGCAGTAGTCGAGCTTCAAAGTGCAGAATCAAAGTGCTCCTTCTAAATCGGTATGCCTGAATGAAGGATCAACTATGTCAGAGACCGTGTTTCATCTGACACCACCCGGCAGAGTTCTTATCTCCTAAGCCCGACCAACGGTTGCCCCCCACAGGGACTATCTCTCCTAAGCAAGGCAGAATTGCTATCTTGAACCAGTGGTACGTCTTCGTCCCCAGCAGTGGCCGAGTATCCAGTCCTGTTCATCCACTAGTTTGTATGTCGTGTCAGTTTTGTCAGCATAAGCATACATACATCATGCATTATTGATTTACATTTATATTCATATTGTATCACTATCAATCCGGCTGGTCTTATCCCCAAGTGATAAAAGTCCTCTTAATCGAGTTGTCAGTTCTTTCCTCGTCAGGAAGTGAATCATCTAAATAATCTCTCTCCAATTTATCTCTGGATTAGAGACGGTCCCTTGACCACTTTCATAACTTGAACCTCTGAGAAAACAAGAAAACCTTTGACATATGTCACTCTTCACCATTGAAGATGATATCTTCGCTTTCTCGGATTAAGGAAAATCCCTAGAGAAAGCCTCTTAATCAGAGATTCGGTAATACAGCAGTTCTTCTTCGGAAAGTTCGCTGACGAAAAGGTCATCAACACCTCCCAAATTGGATTACGTCACATGGCATTTCCTCCAAGAAGATCTCGAGGAAAAGTATGATGTAACATCCCCAAGCAAAAGTAGTCTCTCAAGAGACTCATTTTCCTCAGTAGAGTCAACAAATGACGTCTCTAACGGAGAAGTTTGTACACCTCTGCAGCTCATACGAATGGGTTCCCCATCTAGTCTGACATCAAAACTCTTTTCATCAAATGGCATCTCCCTAGGAAAATCAGGCGAGAAGTTTGAGGAAAACCGCTACAAATAGCGTCCCTTGTCAAGAAAGTTTATTGACTAAAGAAACTAAGACCAGTTCCTTGGTAGGAAACCAGGATCGAGGGGAAGTTTGTATTAGAAACTGAGACCAGTTCCTTGGTAGGAAACCAGGATCGAGGGGAAGTTTATATCAGAAACTGAGACCAGTTCCTTGGTAGGAAACCAGGATCGAGGGGAAGTTTATTTCAAAAAAAAAAAACTGAGACCGGTTCCTTGGCTGAAGACCAGGATCGAGGGGAAGTTTACCTTTTCTAAGCATCATTTCTTAGCAAAAGAAGATGGATGGGCCCACTACCATTCATAACCACCGTCAAAATTTCGGGTATTCTGATATTTAATCCTCTTGCACCCCGAATGCCCGAATACCTTCACCATTCACACCTTCGGGTCCAAGAAGATTAAATAGGGGCATATGTCATACCCCAAATTTTGACCCCTAGGATTTCCCATCATTGTGCAAATCATCATCACAATATGGGTGTACCTTCATGCCTCATCAATCTCCTCAAAGATGGGTGAGTATTCACTACAGCTAAGAATTAGGGTTTCAAGCCCTCTCAGAGCTCTTAGACAAATGATCAATCAAGAAATGACATGATTTTCAACTTGTCTAACCTCTCAAACACCTATAAAGGATCAAGAGGACTCCCACATCAAGAATCAAGCACCAAGTTGCAACCTTACAAGTGGATTAAGCTCAAGATCGTCAGTGTCACCAAATTAGGGTTTTGGTCGACTAGGGCCTCCAGATGAAAATTTTCATCTGGGCATGAGCCAGTGCTTCAAAACACAACCTAAGATACTCCAAGGGACCTCATGGACCCAATCATCAAGTCAATTTAGCCTCAGGGGATGCATTTATCAAAAATCAGGAATTAGGGTTTCTTGACATAATTCACCCCTAAGTTGAATTTTGGGACAAAACATGAGCCAAGACCTCATGACATTATTTGAGAGCCTCCAATACACCACATTGATCCATTTTCAACAGTGGATTGATTCAAGAAGCTTGATTCACAAGTTTCAATTTCATCTGGACCACAATTAGGGTTTCGAGGAAAAAGTCAACTGTATCTTTGACTTTTGACCAAGACATGCTCCCAAACCTTGGGACATAATTCAATATACCCCATAACACCTATGGAACATATCCATCAAGTTTGATTTAGGTCAAGGGCTTGATTTCATAGAGGATCGCACAGTTTGGAATTTATCTGATAAAAAGTCAACTGTGCACAAAAGTCAAGTTTGACTTTTTGAGATTTTTCACAAGTATGGTTCCTTGACCCTAAAATGATGTTAATGTGTGATTGGAATCATCATTCATCAAGAAAAATCAAAGAAAGTGGGATAACTTGTAAAAGGGGTAACCATAAAAACTTAGAATTTTTCTAAGTTATGAAATAAAGTGGCTAGGGTACCAACTTCCAAGGACCATAACTTGAGATCCAAGCAACCATTTTGGATGATCCAAAGATGGATTTGTAGACCTCATGGCATACTTCAAAAGTGTCAACTACACCTCATTCCAATTCCTCATGGATTTTAAGTTATGATTGGATCAAAATCACTAAAAACATGAAAATGCATCATTTTTCAACACTTAGACAAAACTCTGTCCAAGACAGATTTTGTTGAAAACACCAAAACTTGTGAGGTTTTTTCACGTAGTTGGAGGTGGAATGAATTCCAAAGGTAAACATCAATGTTGTTGCAAATGTTGCTAAGAATTCAAAGAACTTATTAGCATGAATTGATTCAACTTGAGCCAAGAGAAATCCATGCCCAAAGTCATGTTGCTGCAGCTGTTTTGGAAAAATCAGTTTGTGTGATTTCTTGCCACACACGATTTCTGAACCAAAACCAAGGATCCCTATGCCACAATCATCTAATCTGATCCTAATCCAACTGATTCAACCTGTAAAGCTAAGTCAAAAAGCCAAGGGATCTTCCAACTTGAGATTAATGCATTTTGGCACATTATGCCTTGAATTCAAAGGCATTTATGTGAAATAGGGCACTTTCAACAAAGACACTCTACTCAGTCAAGATGCTCACTTAAAAAACAATTGAAACATCTGAGGAATGTAGATTTGGTCAAGACATAGCCCTGCTCTTGGGAGAGGCTAGGTTGCCTTGCATGAGAAGAAATGCCACCAAGCCAAAGCCATTGAATGGGATCTGATCCAGTAGCCATTCACTATTCCTCCAAGACAAGAGTTGATCCACTATAAATAGAGGTCCTAACTGATCATTCAAATCACCCCAAAGCAGCTGATAACATTGCGTTCTCTCATTCTCTCCTTAAGTGCCAAAAACTCCACATTTTGAGCAAACACTATCGGATTTTGAGTTGCAGCCTCAAGCAACTCAAACCAACTTCTCAAAGACATCACATATGATGTATATGAGATGTTCAAACACTTAAACCATCTCTGTAACACCTCTAACACCAAAATCACTCTTCAACTAGCCCATTATTCATCCATTCTGCAACTTGGATACCATAACTTGATCCAGGAAATTTCCAAGGGGTCCAAGGGTTGAAATATACTCTATAACATTCATTGGAGCTGTAGAGATCATCAAATCACTTCTGGAACACAGTTTATGCAGAGATCCCATTTCAGCTTGCATCAAGGTAAGCCTAAAACTACATCTTCATGATCCATGTATATTTCCTCGCATGATACTTTTTCCAATTGCTTGTCATCATATGTTGAGTATTTCCCCTCAAAAAATTTGATCATAGCACTCACCAATATGTCTGCACGATTGCTTTTGCAAAATTAGGGTTCATACACTCATGTTGATATAACTTGCTGCATATTAAAAATAAATGAAATCAAATATTGCCATCATGTTCCTTGTTAAAAAATGCATGAAATTGGTGCTTGGATCATGTCAAATGGTTGAGAAACGAGTAAGTTAGAGGGCTTCACGCATCTGAGCTTAAGGTTGAAGATGGCCATGGCGCCATGCTTTCGAAACCAACAAAGTTTGCCTTATGTTTTTCATTTGCCATGTATATTATGAATTGGCTTTGCGCCCCAGTGGTTGATCAACTAGTTTGTGTGTACTAGCGAGTGGAAGGTATGGGGTTCGAATCCCCCTCACCCCAGGCCTCTTTTTTTTTTACCACTTTTTCCTATTTTTTACATTTTTCAAGTTATTTTTAATAATGATTTGAAAAATTAATTTCTCACTCAATTTTAATCATTTTTGGTTGATTTTTTTTCTCAAAAATCAAAAAAATAGTAAATATTTTATTCTACAAAAAGATCAAATTTATATAATTTATTTAATATAATTGGTATTTTTGTAAATAAATTCATTTTAATTGTTTTTAAACATTTTTAAAAATGAATATTCATCTTGCAAATCAAAACCAAATGAGTTTTAAATAATCTTGTGATTAAAACCTCATTTTTCAAACCTTAACCAAAAATCACAAGTGGTTTATTTAAACTTATTTGGTATAAAGTGTAAGACCCAACCCCTTTTGAAAACCAAAATCATTTTGTGCCTCAGTCATTGTATAAGTCCCACTGTATTTTCAAAAACCTCGGCGGGATCGTCATTTTCAAACAAACAACTGGGCCTACCCTCGTGTTGTAAGTCCCACTTCTTTTCTTTAAAACATTTTCGGGCCCCTTAAAAGAGTGTAAGACCCATCCCTTTGTATAGAAAACCTTTCTTTGGGTCTCAGTCACTTGTATAAGTCCCTGTACAAATTCAAAACAACAGTGCAATCACTGTTAAAATTTGGGCATCTCCCTGAGCTGTAAGCCCCAATCTTTGTTCAAAATAATTTCCCCTTTGATTTTGAATCCAAATGTATAGGTGCTATCAAAACTTTCTTTAATTTATTTGTTGAACAACTAACAAAACAGCATGGAAGCTCTACAACGGGTAAGTATTTATCCGCTTTCTTTTATCTGCTTTCATATATATAATTGTATTGTGGGGCTGCTTCACTGTAAGTTTTCTTTCATACCCTCTTTAAATATTGGTCATATATCAACTGTATATATACTAGTATAGTTATTTTGAGTTTTCCCCGGCAACTACGTCAAGAACTAGGTAAAGCCTTGTTGGTCGCTCTTAAATACAAACAAAACTAGATCCCCTGTAGGATTCCAGATACAGTCTTCCCTTCTCTTGGGGTTAAACAATATGGAACAAAGAGAAAAGCAGTATTCTCGGTGAACCTTTTCTCAGACTGTCACCCTTAGTAATTGTCAAAGAAACTCTACTCCCCAGAGATGATCTTTTCTCTGTGAATGGCATCTCTTGAGTTTCTTCCAAACCCTCGAACGTTCCTGGAATGATCTCTTCTCTATGAATTATATTTCTTGAATTTCTCTTGATTTGGGGACCCACAGGCTTCCTAAAAGCATCCTCGCCTCCTCTTGGGCATTGTACAAGGACCATCGGGCTTCTTAGAAGTTCTCGTGCCTTCTCTTGGGCTTAATACAAGGACCCTGATGACCTCTTAAAGGTATAAGACAGAACTTAGTCATCCTTTGCAGGGTTGATTCTCATCCCTTAATGCCCGTGCCTCCTCTTGGGTATTGTACAAAAGATAAAACTCTTCCACACCCATAGACTTGGACATTCTATACCCCCTTCTTGAGTCTCAATGACATTCTCAAGCACTGTAGAAACCTGGTTATTCTGGAAAAATCTCCGGTAGAGTTTACACCAAATCCTTATCCCAAAATTCCCCAACCAGGGTCAGCTTGTCCCAAATCAGAACCTCAAGGCATCTGATACCTCAACTCTTTTGTAATCCTCAGCAGGAGTTGATTCCCCACTTGGACCTGCTTAGGGATCTCAATAAATCCCCAGCAGAAGATAGCCTCCTCTTAGGCTTCATACAATAATGATTCTCCCCAGCGGAGCTAACCTTTTCAAACTCTCTTGTTGAGTCCATCACTTTTCAAGACTCTCTTATTGAGTAAATACCCTTTTAGCCTCAACCTCGGGCTTCGTACGAGACAGCAAATTACTCTCTTGTTGAGTATAAAAGACTTTCTTGTTGAGTCAATCAACTTTCAGACTCTCTTGTTGGGTCAATCACCTTTACAAGGCTCTCTTGTTGAGTCAACTCTTTTAGCCTCCGTCTTGGGCTTTGTACAAGACATATAAAAGCGCTCTCTTGTTGAGACAAACTCATTTCAGCCTCCATATCGGGCTTTATACAAGACACATATAAACCTCCCCAACGGAGTCAAAAATCCTTTTTAGCCTCAATCTTGGGCTTTGTACAAGGCAGAAAGAACATTTTCCCCGGAAAAGTCAAAATGTTAGCCTCCTCTTAGGCTTTATATAACGATATCCCCAAAGAGTCAGTCTCTTTTTTGCCTCAATCTTAGGCCTTGTACAAGACATATACACTCTCTTGTTGAGTCAAACTTATCTAGCCTCCTCCTAGGCTTCGTATAAAGAAATCCCTAGCTGAGTCAATCAACCTGTTAGCATCAAACTTGTGCTTTGATCAAAACACACAAACATCAACAGTTCCTCTTTAGAGATGACAAATTCTCTCTCAGCCAAAACCCTTTAGCTTCATATCTTGGGCTTTGAACAAGATACAATTCACCTTTAGCTTCATGTCTTGGGCTTTGAACAAGACACCAAAACATCTTTTTTCTTCCCTTAGAATAGGAGGAACTACGATTGCTCTGATTTCCCTGTTTCGTTTAAACGGGAATACGTAGGAATAAGATTGCGAAATCTTAGCGAGCATACCAGTCAAAAAGCCCTAGGTCCAGTACCTTCATATTAATCAATACTTTAGGTTTCATACCTTAAGCCATCATCATCATCATTTTCACTGAAAACAAAACTCACTCACTCACTCATATTTCGCAAGAAACTTTCCCAACCCATCAGCAGATAAACACTATCAATTACAAAGCGAAACCCTAAAGCTAACATCCCGTGGATAACCATATATAGGATAGGTAATTGACTACTACCCATTGTATAACCTGACCCCGGACCCCCCAATCTCTTTTAAGCATTTGTTCAGTTAAACATTCGCGTGCTAGGTTAGTAATACCCCATATTATTTAAATGCTCAATTGAATGTCAGATGAGATCAGATGAGTGTTGTTCTGGACCGGGCAAGGCTATTTGCCCTTAAGGACCAGGCCCAATCCATCATGTTTGGCGAGGAGGCCCAATAGGCACATTATAGCCGTTGGGCACCATATAGCCGTTGGGCACGTCCTCTTCACGCGCAGGATGGTCCACGCGACCAACTATCTCCCCGGATATAGCGGAAACGGTTAAGAAGGCCACACGCTTGACCTTCCATCTGGCAACACCACATTGGTTGATCAGCCCCCTTTGTTCGCCATCAATCTCCCTATAAAAACCCCTCGCTTGAGAGGAGCAGGTATCACAAATCATATACTTGACTTCTCTTACTTGCTTTTCCCCTTTCTTTTGACCAAATACTTACTTTGGCATCGGAGTACCTTGCAAGTACCTCCACCCCTTTTTCCTCTCCTACGAGCATCATCCCTTGTCCTACACGAAGGCCGCGACGATCTCCTTCTGGTCCTCTCCGATCAGTGGCGTCGTCTGTGGGAAACTTCGCTTCCCCGTCTTTCGAATCAAGATCCCTCATCTTTTCACCCAAAAGACCAAAGCTTTCATCTCTTCAAAATCCCAGATCATCATGGCTTTCGTTAAGAGTGATACCCACCAAGAACCAGTGGCCACCGCCACCAATGTCGACAAGAATGCTTTCGTCGGGAACATCCCATCCGAAAACGCCCAGCGCAACGATGGACCAGACTCCCTGAAGCCCGACGAACAAAGGCCACGAGCACAAGCCGTGGAACTTTTGTTCGAACCCATTTTGGTTCCTCAAGGCGCTGATCCGACCACCGCAGCACTCATCACCTCTTTGAATAATTCCGACCGTTTCATCATCCAGCAAGGAGAAAAGATCAGCGCCCTCGAGCACGCTCTTCAAGAGCACCGTACTTCAGAGACGCTGGATCTCTCCCCGCCTCCACGAAGTCACTCAAAACGGGGACGTGATAGTCCCTCCCCGGTCAAAGAACGCTCGAGATCATGGAGCCCAACTCCCGACCGTGCCTGCCGACATCGTCGTTCTCCTAGGAAAACTAGGCACTCCCCTGTTTCCAAAAGACCTCGACGCTCGGACAAATACGAGCACAGGCGCACCCGCGGACATTCTCCTCGCCGCTGTCAAAGCCGCGACCATACTTTTTCTCCGTCCTTCTCTCACAGTTCCAGCAGTGATGACGAAGCTAAAGGACCATTCACAAGGAACATCATGGACGCCCGGATTCCCCGCGGGTTGGAGAAACCTCCCACACTAGCAACGTACGATGGCACGTCGGATCCTCACGAGCATCTGGAGAACATCGAAGCCATACTCCAGTACCACGGTGTTTCCGGAGCCATTCCGTGTAAAATATTCCCCATCACGCTAAGGAAAGGTGCGATGACATGGTTCAAAAGGCTCCCCCGAGGATCCATCTCCTCCTGGCGCGACCTCAAAGACCAATTCACCCGCCATTTCACAGCCTCCCGACGACATCCGAAGATGGAAGCAACCTTAGAAGCCATCATACAGGGAAGGGAAGAGCCCCTGCGAGAGTACATCGAGAGATTTAATAAGGAGGCAGTGGAAGTCAGAACTTCCGATCACATGAAGAAATACCTCCTCGAGAAAGGGCTCCAACCGAAAAGCAACTTCCGTAAAGCTATCGGGATCAAACCTCCTCGAACGCTGACGGAGCTTCTCCATATGGAAAAAGATTACATTCGCTATGAGGAGAAAGAAGCTGCGTATCGCGCCCGGGACGCAAGAGATCGGGAAACACCCCGACCATCCAAGTAGGAGGAGCCAGAGCCATCTCGTAAAGGCAAGGAGAAGCGACGGGAGGAACATCCTCGTGAAGGCAAAGCGCCAGCTGGCCGGTTCAATGAATACACGGTGCTCACTACCTCACGTGAGCGTATTCTCACCGACTGTATCAATACCGAATTCAAACAGGGAGGTGTCCGGTTCCCTAAACCAACCACGTCCAAAGGAAACGTAGACAAAAGTAAATACTATCACTTCCACCGTAGCCACGGGCACGTAACGGAAGACTGCGTGCACCTCAAGGACGCCATAGAAATCCTCATCAAAGAGGGCCATCTGAAGCAATACGTTAAGGGAGAGTCTTCCCGACGAGACACGTCTGATCCTAAGAAGGAAGCAGAATCAACCCCCTACAGTCCTCCCCCGCAGGTCGCAATGTCCATCAGTTGACCAGAGGACTTCCTCGTACCTGATCACTTCTGCCCGACCTCACAGGCATCCATACACAGCACCTGGGAGGCCTTTCCTACGACCATGGTTATCTCATGTGGGGGGTACCATGAACTCATGATAGGATCCATCAAACGTAAGTTTGAACAGCTAATCGACAGCAGCCCCGACCAGCTGTACACGGTCGGCAAGGGTAAAGGACGGTCACAGTCGATCGCGTTCTACAAAGAAGAACTCCCCGGAGGATCGCCGAACTCCCACATTCCTCTGCTTATCCGGGCCAAACTATCATCAACAGACGTGCGGAGAATCCTGATCGACCAGGGCAGCTCCGTAGACATCATGTACTCCAGTCTGTTCTGCGCACTGAAGCTAAACAAGTCTAATCTCGCCCCATATATAGGGTCTGACCTCCAAGGATTCAACGGAGCAACGGCCAGACCATGGG
Organism: Lathyrus tuberosus; assembly: GCA_022829125.1. NCBI lineage: Eukaryota > Viridiplantae > Streptophyta > Magnoliopsida > Fabales > Fabaceae > Lathyrus > Lathyrus tuberosus. The sequence goes on along the minus strand of JALAZF010000298.1, from coordinate 2,622,451 downwards.
GTTACGTGGAGATCCCTGTCACGTTCGGCGAAGAGGAGGCGTCACGGACAATCAAAACACAGTTCTTAGTCATTAATTGTCCATCACTCTATCAGTGCATCCTCGGCAGACTAGCCCTTGCCGAACTAGTCGCTGTCCCATCAACAGTCCACCTCAAACTCAAGTACTACACTGAGAAGGGACACGTCGCCACTCTGCACGGTGACATCGAGGCTGCTCGCAGATGCTTCGAGGCCGCGACGAAGGGGCAAAGCCAGATCGCGACAACAGCAAAATCGGCAAAGCGCACCAGACAAGACGAGGATCCGACCGAAGACGGCCAGCCAGGAAAAAAACCCACGCTACCCGTGCACACCATTGATCTCAACAACAGGATCACGGAAGATGTAAACGAAGATTGGGACGGGGACAAAAAATTAGGAGCAACAAGCTCCCAGTCTCCCACACTTCTGCGACTAATCCCGGACGGAGAGTTTGAGATCATCACCTTCGGCAACAATCCCAACAGGGGGGTGAAGATAGGCGCCGGTCTACCCGAGGAAGTAAAGAAGGAATTGAAGACATGCCTCGACGACAACGCGGACCTCTTCGCCTGGAGTGCAGCAGACATGCCCGGCCTCGATCCAGAAACTGCCTGCCACCACTTGACCATCAATCCAGCTGCCCGCGCCATTGCCCAACGACGAAGGAAACAGTCCGAGGAAAAGGCACAGACTGCCGAAAAACTTGTACAAGACCTCTTAGAGGCAAAGTTTATTTCCGAGGCCAGATATACGACCTGGCTCTCAAATATTGTACTTGTAAAGAAAAATAATGGAAAGTGGCGCATGTGCATTGACTACACTGATCTCAATCGGGCATGCCCGAAAGATGCTTACCCACTACCGAGCATAGATAAGCTCGTAGACAATTCCGCAGGATTCAAGCTCTTGTCCTTCACGGACGCCTATTCGGGATACAACCAAATCCCAATGGCCGACGAAAACAAGAGATACACGGCGTTCATGACCTCCTCGGGAAATTACTACTATAACGTAATGCCCTTTGGACTGAAGAATGTCGGGGCCACATACCAACGCATGATGAACAAAGTATTCCGATCAGAAATCGGCGATATGCTCGAAGTGTACATGGACGATATGATCGTGAAATCCCAAGAGGAATCCGATCATACCATCCACTTGCGCAAAGTGTTCAACCAAGCTCGAAAATGTAAAATGTGTTTTAATCCAGAAAAATGTACCTTCGGCGTGCGAGCAGGGAAGTTCCTCGGATTTTATCTCACCGAAAGAGGAATAGAGGCAAACCCTGACAAATGTCGGGCGCTCGTCGAATTCCCCACGCCTCAATCGAAGAAGGCAATACAATCCCTCAACGGGATGCTCGCGTCCCTTGCTCGCTTCGTGAGCAAGTCCGCCCAGCACGCCCTGCCCTTTTTCAAACTACTCAGGAAGGAAACGAATTTCAAATGGATGGACGAGTGCGAGCAGGCCCTCGCCCATTTCAAGCAAGCTCTTTCCGAACCACTGGTATTATCCCGACTAGACCGCGGGGAAACAATATACCTATATCTCTCCGTGGCCAACGAAGCAGTAAGTGCAGCACTTATTCGAGAGACGACCAACGGGAAGAAACCCATCTATTTTACCAGTAAAGCCCTACAAGGACCCAAAGTCAGGTACACGTAAATAGAACGAGTGGCCCTTGCTCTCATAATTGCCGCGAGGAGACTCAGATACTACTTCTTGGCACACACCATCATCGTCAGGACCGACCAGCCAATCAGGCAGCTGTTAAGTCGACTAGATATGGCGGGCAGGATGCTAAGGTGGTCCCATAAACTAGCTGAATTCGACATTCACTACGAAGGAAGAAAAGCCCTCAAAGCACAAGCTCTGGCCGACTTTGTGGGAGAAATGACTCCGGAGTCGCCCTCCCCGGGACAACCACAGGAATGGGTCATTTACGTGGACGGCGCGTCAAGCCCCTCGGGCAGCGGAGTGGGAATCATCCTCAAAAACGAGGAAGGGACCCTGATCGAAGTATCCCTGATCCTTTCTTTCAAAACGTCCAACAATCAAGCCGAGTATGAGGCTTTCCTCGCAGGTCTACGACTAGCCAAAGACGTCGGTGCGAAGAAAATAAAAAACCGCATTGATTCCCAACTCGTGGCATCACAGGTACGAGGAGAATTCCAAGCAAAAAACGACCAACTCGCCGAATACTTGACCATGGTAAAAGACAAAATGACGGAGTTCGAAGCATGGGAGGTTCAGCACGTCCCAAGCGAACAGAACACCCGGGCAGACATCCTCTCTAAACTAGCCAGCACCAGAAAAAAAAGGTGGAAACAAATCCATCATTCAAGAGATACTGGCTTGCCCGAGCATCAAAAAGCCCGACCTGCCTGATGTTAACGTCATCGGAGAACCCCATTGTTGGATGACCCCAGTATACAATTACCTCGCCAAAAGGGAACTTCCCGAAGACAATAAGGAGGCCGGTGTGACTAAGCGACGAGCCTGCTCATACGTGCTGGTCGAGAACAAGTTATATCGGCGAGGATTCTCTATCCCCTATTAAAATGGTCGACGAAGCCCAGGTCCCCGAAATCTTACAAGAAATCCATGAGGGCATCAACGCACAGCACCTAGGGGGGAAATCACTAGCTCGGAAAGCCCTGCGCGCGGGATACTACTGGCCGACCATGCAGCAGGACGCCAAGAAACATGTATAGAAGTGTGACAGTTGCCAGCGCCACAGGGACATGCATTTGGCACCACCCATCGAGTTGAAGACCCTCTCCTCGCCGTGGCCCTTCGCCTGGTGGGGGATGGACATCCTCGGGCCCTTCACAATGGGATCATATCAAAATAAGTTCATAATCGTGGCCGTCGATTATTTCACAAAATGGATTGAAGCCGAAGCGCTCGCCAAGATCACAGCCTTCAACATACTGGGTTTCTACAAAAGAAACGTCCTCGCCAGATTCGGAGTTCCCCAGGCCCTCGTGACCGACAACGGAACCCAATTCACTGACAAAAAATTCCAAGACTTCGTCGCCAAATTGGGAACAAAACAACACTTTACTTCGGTCGAGCATCCCCAAACCAACGGGCAAGCAGAGGCCGCGAACAGAGTAATCCTGCGCGGATTGAAACGAAGGTTGGGCGAGGCCAAGAAAAGGTGGGTCGAGGAACTCCACAGCGTTCTCTGGGCATACAGGACAACACCTCACTCCACCACCGGGGAAACCCCTTTCCGACTAGCATACGGGACAGAGGCGGTAATACTAGTAGAGATAAGGGAGCCCTCCAGAAGGACTGAAGCTCCCCTCGACGAGGAAATTAACGATGAGGCCCTACGCGAGGAACTGGATCTGGTCGAAGAAATAAGATCAGGGGCTGCCCTCCGCGAAGCCACATTGAAGCAACAAGTAACAATACGACATAACGCCAGGGTCATAAAACGCGACTTCCCCGTAGGCAGTCTGGTCCTACGTAGAAACCAGAAAGATTCTCGCGAAGGGAAACTGGCGGCGAACTGGGAAGGACCTTATAGGGTAAAATCCAAAACGGGCACGGGAGCGTACTACTTGGAAACACTGGACGAAAAATAACTTGCTCGACCATGGAATGCTGAAAAGCTCAAGCAATACTATAGCTAAGTCCTTAACCACGAGGACATATAAGTCGCCGACACAGTCATCCCAAAATGGGGAGATCTGCACGGCCATCGTATCGTGCCCTGGTGAAGCACGACACGCACTACAACGCCGGCCAGTTTCTGCTCATTGGACGAGCAGATCCTGTGCACAACGGGGATACCTCAACCGAGCTCCGCCGTTGCCACACTATCCAGACAGGACACCCAGCTCGCGATGGGAACAGTCCAAGCCTATGAGATTAGTACCTCAAACGAAGTCCTAACCTCATCGTGGGCGGAACTACTTCGCCTTCCTCGTTATGCCTTGCACCTAGCCGGGGACACACGCACACATAAAACGAGCAAAAAACCATGACAACATTCACAATCCAAGTATATTAAAAGTACCGACCATGTTCTGGCAATGTCACAAATACAAGAAAAAGGGGCAGCGCCCATACACTGAAATACAAATTAATAAGGGCACGCAGGCCCACAAAACATGATAAAAACAAGTCTTATCCTACGACTTCGCTTTCCTCTTCGGCAGGGACCACGTGGCCATCCACCACTCTGTTAAAAAAACCCATACCGTCCATCTGGAGCTGCACGTCAGGATTAAGAGCCACCATCTGTTCCTTAGCCGCATTGAAACCGAACTCAGCCGCCTTCAGGTTGTCTTTGCCAAGAATCCTGATCCTTCCGATCAAGTCAGTCCGAGATTTCAGAGATTGCTCGTCATCATTTTCATCCGCGGCAGCTGAAGTCAAGCCGTCCAACTCAACAATCCTCTCCTGCAGTCTTTTCTTCTCCTCGTCAGCCTTGAGCGCAGCTAACTTAGCTGAGTCACCTCCGTTTGGAGCAGCACCTTGGCCTCCTCGTGACCTTCGAACTGTTTTAAGTTGTTGAACAACTTGTTGTTCTCTGCCTCCAGATCGGCTATCCTACTCTGGTAAGCCACGAGACTCGCCCGGGTAGTGGCTTCATCGTCGGCGAGGACAAGTGCAGCTTCAAGGATCCTAAACATGCCCGCCGCGTCTTGACACAACTGTTTCCTCCTCACTTGGGACTTGGCATTCAAAATAGCCATGGCTTCAGAATCAGAGACTTCTATCGAATTTCCTTCAACGAACAGGTCTCGGTTCTTGTAGCAGGCGGGCAGGATGAAAGGGCCAGCCCCGGTCCCCCCAGGACCAGCGGCCACAGGAGTCCCCGCAACATCTCTCTTCCTCTTGAGAGAACCCTCCGGGGTCAGCGGGGTCAAAGCTCTCTCCGGGACGGGGGTAGGCCCAGCAGTGAAACTCTCAATCACCGTCTGCTTGGGCGCCCCGGCCTTGGTACCGGTGGTCGCCTTCCTGTGAACCTTCGCGGCCTGCGACTTCATCAGACGCTCTCGCATATCAGCTATCATACCTGCGAACACACGCATCAAGTCAGAATCAAAAGTATTTAAAGAAAGAAAACCAAACAGGGAAGCATACCAAGCAAAGTCATAGCGTCATCCTCAGTATCACACTCAAGGAGAGCTTTGACATTTATGTATCTAGCTGCTCGGACAGCCCCATCCTCCCCGATCAACTGATTTCCGTCCCGGTCAACGACGTAGGCCAGAGAAAAACTCTCCACGTAAGCGTGGAGGATCCTGTACGATTCCTTATCCGCCGGGCAAAACTGCTTATGCTTCACCAAGAACTGATCTATTCGGCGTCTAAAGTGGGTGAAGACCCATTCTAAAGGAAAAATGGAGACCACGCTATCCCTCTCCCGACCATCCACCATAACCCTCTCAACAGTCGAGATGCTCCTCTTCGCCTCTTCGGTCATAGGCCTCACGACCAGAAACCTATCCTTAAAATTACGTATCGAATCAGAATACGGCCAGAACAGCCTATTATGTTGCTTAAATGATACCCAGCTCTGTTTCGACCCCGCCGTGCTCCGCTGAATCTGAAAGAGGCAGAAGAAGAGATCCGTGGTCGCCCCGATGTTAAGGTAACGACACACCAACTCAAAAGCTCTTATAAAGGCCAAGGCGTTCGGGTGAAGCTGGGACGGGCACAACGCCACGTGAGTGAACAGGGAGGTTTGGAAGTCAGTGAAGGGGAGACGCATTTTGGCCTTCGTAAACGCAAATTCGTACATAGGAAAGCGAAGTCCCGGGTACGAGGAACAGATCCTATCATTCTCCCCGGGACGGAAAGCTTTCCATGCCCGTGGAGCACCCTCATCGCGTCTCTCCAGCAAATCGAAGTCCTGTATCTCCTCCTCGAAGAAGGTCGATCAAAAGTACAAAGGCTCATGTCCAAGCCACTCAAGGTCCCCTCCCGCGACCTTGATGTTCGAATAATCGGCAGACACACCGGGCCCCTCGGGTACTTCCTGTGCGTCGGGCATAACTTCATCGTGGGGTTCAGCCATTTTCACCTGAAAAGCAGAGGAAGAGAAGTGAATTCGACGGCCATGATCAAATCCACCCTTCCACCACTAATCAAGTGAAAGGGCATCAACGAATCCGAGAACAACCACGTGCTCACAGCAATTATCTACTAACAGTTAAGAAAGGTCCCCACGACCAGGACTCGTAAAGGCGCATACGAAGACGCCTGTTCGTCCCGCACTCATACCAAGATCCCGAACAGGCCTAGTGCCCGACTACAAACTAAATTCTACACCTAACCAGATTCTACAAAGATCTACGCTAACAATTTCTACAGACTTATAGAAATTCATAAAGTTCATCATATTCTTCATAAAATGTCATGGAATTCATGTGTTCATAAAAGAACGCATGAAGTTCAACCGGAAAACATGAACATCTACCGAAAAATTCATAAAAATATACAGAAAAGAGGAGAGAACTTACAAGTAGAAGAAGAAGTTGACGGTGGCGAAGAAGAGCTCCGGCGAAGACTAATTGCAGAGCAAACGAGAGCGAAGAGGGAAAAACTTGTGAAATTATGAAAATGAAACCTTCCCCCACCCTTTTATAACCATTTAATCGTGGGGAATCGTGAAGGTCATCATAGCCTAGACGCCCCTAGGACTGACATAGGCCATAAATGCACACCACGTGTCACAAAGACTCTTCGCCTGGTTCAGTGCAGAAAATACACTAACGTGGCACATGCGAGCAAGCCTCGTCATCAAAGTGAAAACATCCGGGCAGAAATGCCCGCCAAAAAACCCTCGTTTCTCCGAAGACGCTATTAATCCTGGTCGACGTTTCGCACTAATGGCTGACGACCATGTCTGGTCGGGTACAAAAGGAACATTCCAAGCGAGCAATCACCTCCCCGACAATACGGTCAAAATCGCAGCTACCTAAGTCATTACTCTCCAACAGAGCAACGACTTGGGGGGCTCCTGTTCTAGACCGGGCAAGGCTATTTGCCCTTAAGGACCAGGCCCAATCCATCATGTTTGGCGAGGAGGCCCAATAGGCACATTATAGTCGTTGGGCACCATATAGCCGTTGGGCACGTCCTCTTCACGCGTAGGACGGTCCACGTGACCAACTATCTCCCCGGATATAGCGGAAACGGTTAAGAAGGCCACACGCTTGACCTTTCATCTGGCAACACCACATTGGTCGATCAGCCCCCTTTGTTCGCCATCAATCTCCCTATAAAAACCCCTCGCTTGAGAGAGGCAGGTATCACAAATCATATACTTGACTTCTCTTACTTGCTTTTCCCCTTTCTTTTGACCAAATACTTACTTTGGCATCGGAGTACCTTGCAGGTACCTCCACCCCTTTTTCCTCTCCTACGAGCATCATCCCTTGTCCTACACGAAGGCCGCGACGATCTCCTTCTTGTCCTCTCCGATCAAGTGTCTATGTGCTCTATCTTTGATTAATTGGATTAATGGAATTCTCTAAGTGTTTTAAGTATTGTTATTTGGGATCAATAGAGCAACTGGTGAACTCTGAAGAGATCAATTATTTTATTAAGAGACAAATCATTATTTATTAGACCAAGAGAGTATTTTAAGATAACTCTAATAAATGATCAATTGGTGTGAGGCGATAAAATATCAATTAGAGATATTTTACCCTGTTGGATTTATATTATATAATAAGTTTATATATTTATATATATATATATATATATATATATATATATATATGTGTGTGTGTTAAGAGAAAGAGAAAGAAAGAAAAATAGAAAGTTGGAGAAAAGAAGAGAAAGAGGAAAACAGAGAATGAAGAGAAGAAGGGAAAAAGGGAAAAGAGAAGAAGAAAGCTTGGATCATCATTGTTCATCATCTTCTTCAAACTCCTCTTCAATCATCAAGGTGGGTTCTAGTTAGAAGCTTTAAGTTCTAAGTGTTAGGGATTATTAGATCTTAAGTTAGAAATTGATGAAAATGCTTAATCTTACCAAAATCATGTTTCTAACAGATGAAAATCAATATAAATTGCGTAGAGTAGTCGTGATATGTGTATGATCATTTGATAATACTTACTTTGCTGTTTGAAAATGATTTGGTGTTGAAAGATTGAATCTTGAGGCTTAGGAACCCTAAGAAGCGCAGACCCAAAATTCTGTTTTTGGTACGCAGCCCCGGACGGTGTTTAGAGCGTCGGGCGACGCAAGGCGAGCGCCCCTGCTCCACCAGGCGAAAGCCAAGGGGCGCAGTATGGAACGCTTCTGTAACTTTTGAGATTTTTGGCATGGGTATTACGCCGCTGCTTCGCGGGGCGAAGTAGAGGCGAAGGGGTACCGCCGGGTGAAGCTTTGAGCGCCGGGCACTCCTGGGAGTTTTCAAATAATTTTATTTTCTTTAAAAATTCATAACTTTCGAACCATGATCCCGATTTAAACGTTCTTGGTACCATTGGAAAGCTATGGTAATCAGGGGTATGATGTGGGATTAATTATTTAGTGAAAAATGAACGAAATAAAGTTTTTATGATATGTTGAAATTCCATATCTTTTGGATCGTAAATCCGATCGAGGCATGGTTATAGCCGATGCAAAGCTATGAAAATATCCTACGGGATAAGAGTGAGAAGTATTATTCTCATTGCCCGATTAAATAATCAGAGGAAAACCCAAAAGTGGTATAACTTATGTTTGAATCATTATATGTGATTCTATTGTACAATTGTAATATGCTTTTGTATAACTTGTGATGGAATTATTATATGTAATTCATAATGTGCAATTGTAATATGATTTGCCTAATATTGATGTTAAATATAATTGAGAGTAAATGCATGTTAAAATATGGAATAGGTAGAGTGAGGAAACCTTGCCATGAACTTATGTTAGAACCTAGTAATAAGCTAGGAGATTGATGAATAACTTAATGACGACGCTCGTGCAGAAGAGGCCGATTCGTGCGTCCAATACCGAGTGGTATAGAAAAGAACAAACACTATTATGGAACATGTGTATTTATTGTTAGTTATTGAGAAAAGGAAAAAGAGGCCTAAAGGCTAATGTGGCCTAGAATTGCTAAATACAATTATGATTGTATGTGAAATCACAAGATCGTAACCATTATCCTATTATGTGCCATTTCATGAGTAACGAGCTCCTCTGTAATGAATGCATGATTACTTGGTAGGTTTGATTCCCAATGTTATAGTACGAATGGAGCCTACGGGTAAAGAGACTTGTGACGGTGTACGGACCGTGTGAAGTGACGACTAAGGCGATAATGTGTCCCTTAGCTCCGAATCCATCTCGTATGCCAAGTAATCTACGAGGGTCCATGACTCGCTCCTACTTCTAGACGTAGAAGAGGACGGAAGAAAGGGGATGCCTTGACAGGGTTGTCGATAAGTGATAATTATGTAAGTTAATAGGACTTCTAACGTGTTTCCATATAGTGTGAGATTGTGAGATTGTGAACTCAAAGTCATTTCCCTTCCCCTTGACTTGAGTTAGGATTGGCTAGAACCTTGTAAAGCCGAGAGAATCCATAAGATAGGGAACTCACTGAGATTTAATATCTCACCCCATTATTGTTGATTATTTTCAGGAAGCCATTGCAGGTGTGATTTACAAGTGGAGTCATGCTCTGATGTTTCAAGAGAAGCTTAGCTTTAGTTTTACGCTGTGTATTTGTTGTATACAATTGAGGATATTGTATATTGATCTTAGTTTTTATTGTTTTGGCTAATTTCCATATCTTGTACCATAGATTGTTTTATGTTGTTAGAATGGTCAAATATGTAAATTATGCCATTAGGCACTTATGATGGTGTCAGTACCAAATAAAACACTTGTATGGTATTATTCTAGATAAATATTATACAGGGTGTTACACAGCTTCACGGGATAAATAAGAAATAAGAAAGTAGCACCGTTTCTCTTCTAGGAGGAAAACCCAAAACTTCAGCGATAAGGTGGTCGCGTCACCGACAAAAATCGCTCGCTACAATGAGGCATGAAGGTACATCCATATTGTGGTAACAATTTGCACAATGATGGGAAATCTTGGTGGTCAAATTTTGGTGTATGACACCTGTTTGAGGCGTTGTATGGTAAGAGGTGTATGACACATATGTGTTGGTATGAATCTGGTGAGAGTACGATGATTGGGTCGGATATTGTTCAACATAGATCTGAAAAGATCAAGATGATCCAAGAGAAGATGAAAGCTTCGTAGAGTCGTCAGAAGAGTCACCATGATAAAAGGAAAAAAGCATTGGAGTTTTAAGAGGGATACCGTATATTTTTGGGAGCTGGAGAGCCAGATGAAAGAATCATATCATACTCTATTCCTTTCATGTAATTTTGAAGGGCAAAAACTATTTAAGTGAGGGAGAGTTGTAAGACCCCGTTTTTCTGATTTATTTATTTAATTGAAATTGTGTGAATTTAATTAATCAAATCGATTTCTATGTGCATTGGGTGATGTTTGGGTGGTTAGTAGTAATATTTGATACCTTGGGATGGTAGTGCATAGTCATATTTATTTAATTAAATAATATAATTAATAATATTAGAATAATGAAAATTGTTAGTAAAATAATTAGAACATAGCTATTTTTTATTTAATTTATTGGGATAAAATAGAAGAGTAAAAATAGTAAGGAGAAAAGGAGAATATTATTAGTGATATTTTATTAAAATAATATTGGAGTCAAGGGCATTTGGGTGAATAGAGTAACAAATGAAGGTAAGGTGGGAAGTCACTAATTAAGGATATTTTCCTTACCTTTTCCCTTTTGATGAATGTTGGATGAATATGTGAAATAGATTTTGCAATTGCATGATTATGTGTGTGTTGTTGTGTGATTTTTGTGCACTACTGTTCCATGAGAATAATGTTCTATTGTTGATGGAATTGGTATCAATGCGTGTTCATATGTGTGTTGTAGTTTTGGTGAAAAATTATGTCAAAACCCATGATTAATGAGTGAAATTGCATATTAATTGATGGATAATTGATGCTTTGATTTTAGATGATATATTCCATTTTGTTGCGGTTCGATTTGGGGTCAGTGGATGCAAAATTGGAGTTCTGTTTTAAACTCCAATGTAGAAATCGTAGGTTCAGCCTCTAGTTCAGGGTGACGAGCGTCACCCTAATGAAGCCTTGGTCGTCATCACCGTGGAGGCAATGATGACGGCGTCAACTACCTGACGAGTAGACTGTCATAGTACCCAAGCATGTTTGGTTGGGACTGTCATCACATGTGTGACGTGTGAGATGATTTACAAGGTGACGGGCGTCCCCTTGGTGGTGGGTAACTGTAATACCCCAAATTTTGACCACTTAGATTTCCCATCATTGTGAAAATTATCATCACAATATGGATGAACCATCATGCTTCATCAGTCTCCCCAAAGATGGGTGAGCATCCACTATAATCAAAATTAGGGTTTCAAGCCCTCTCTGAGTGCTTAGACAAAGGATCAATCAAGAAATGACATGATCTTCAACTTGTCTAATCTCTCAAACATCCACAATGGATCAAAAAGGACTCCCACTTCAAGGATTAAGCACAAGGCTGCTCCCTTCTAGGTGGATCAAGTCTCAAGATCGACAGTGTCACCAAATTAGGGTTTTGGTCGACTAGGGCCTCCAGATGGAAATTTTCATTTGGGCACAAGGCAATGATCCAAAACATAACCTAATATACTTCATGGAACATCATGAACCCATGCATCAAGTCAATTTTGCCTCAGGGGATGCATTCATCAAAAATCAGGAATTAGGGTTTCTTGACCTAATTCACCCCTAAGTTGACTTTTGGGACAAATCATGAGCCAAGACCTCAAGAGATGATTTGAGGGTCTCTAATATACCATATTGATCCATTTAGAACAATGGATTGATCCAAGAAGTTTGAGCAACAAGTCTCAATTTCATCTGCACCACAATTAGGGTTTTAAGGGAAAAGTCAACTGTAACTTTGACTTTTGACCAGGACATGCTCCCAAACCCTAATACATGATTGAATATACCCTATGACACCCATGGAACATGTCCATCAAGTTTGATTTAGGTCAAGGACATGATTTCCTGAAGAATTACACAGTTTGGAATTCATCTGATAAAAAGTCAACTGTGCACAAAAGTCAACTTTGACTTTTTGAGATTTTTCACCAAAATGGATTTTTAACCCTAAAATGATGTTAATGTATGATTTGAATCATCATTCATCAAGAAAAATCAAGAAAAGTGGGATAACTTGTAAAAGGGGTAACCATAAAACTTAGAAATTTTTCTAAGTTAAAAATAAAGTGGCAAAGGTACCAACTTTGGAGGACCATAACTTCTAAACCACAAGGCCATTTTTTCTCATCCAAAGATGGATTTGTAGCCCTCATTATCACCTACAAAAACTTCAACTACAAGTTATTCCAATTCATTAAGGATTTTGAGTTATGGAGTGATCAAAGTGGCTAAAAAGTGAAAATGTCACTTTTTCCAACACTTAGTGAAATTTTCACTAAGTCAGATTCTGCCTCACTTTTTGCCAAATGTAGGGGGATTTTTCACTTGGAATCAAAAGATATCAAAACCAAACTTGTTCAAACAGTTGTTGTATCATGTAAGAGCTTTCCAAAATGGCCAAGAACATTGCCAAATTCAACCTACACCATGAGATACAACATTGACAAGTTGCCTTGCTGAAATCTGTCAAAGCAAGGCAGAATTTGTATTTTGGCTCGATTTGCCAAAATCAGCCAAATTCAATTGCTACAATCCACTTGGACACCTCAGAGGATTGAATCTAAAGGGGACAATCACTGAGCCAAGCCTCCAAAGTCCATGGAACAAGAAATAGCATGTTGAACCTAGAATGGCCAAAATAGGGACAAGACTTCAAATTTGGAATGAGGCATTCAATGGAACCATCAAGGTGGCATGGACTGAGCCATTCTCATCTGAAATCAGTCAAGACTTATCCAAGACCAAGGGGACCCAAGCTCTGTGCCCTAACCTCTAGTCAATGGCCAGAGGAGACTTGGATTCTCATTTGCCAACATTGGCCAAACCTACTTACCAGCTGCCATGCACTATTCCTTGCAAAACAAACTTGCTCTACTATAAATAGAGCTCAATTGTGGTCAGTTTAAGTACACCAAAGCCATCTAACAGATGTTTTCCTCAAAATCTCTTTCTCTTGGCAAAAATGCCTTTCTTAGCAAGGTAGCTATCGGGTTTTGAGTTTGAGAGCAATTCTGCACAAACCAATCACTCACACACCTCACATACATCACATATGAGCTGATCAAACACTCACATAACTTCTGAAACATCAATTTCATGAAATCACCAGCTGGTTGCTCAAATTTTCAAACAAGTTGCAGCTGAGGTACCACAAAATTATCCAGCCAATTTCAATCAAGTCCAACCATCCAAACACGATCCATAGGGTGTAGGGAAGCTGTTCAAATCATCACCACTCATCTGTAACACCTCCAAATCAAAAATCACATTGAACTTGCTGTCACGGCTTGGAGGTAAGCACATACTTGGTCATCTCTCAATCTATGCATATTTCCTCGCACTATAATTTGGCCATATGTTCATAATCATGCATGAAATATTTTCCCTCAATTAATTGCATTGTTTGAATCGTGTATCAAAAATCCTAGCCTTCATGCAAAAAATAGGGTTCTTGAGGTCTCTTCGTGATTTCTTGTTGTATGTTTAATTTAAATGAAATTAAAGTACATAGACATGATCGTGAGGTTGAGACGAGCATAATGATATGTGGATTGCATGATATGATTACGTATTCATGGAGATTGGATAGAAAATGCAAATCTGGCCAAACTGAAAAACGCGCGTGTTCTTGGTGTTGTTCTTGGCGCCATTTTCATAAATTCAAATATTTGAATTTTGTGATTTTGTTTAATTGATTCAAAAATTAATTTCTCTCTGAGTTTTAATGATTTTGAGTTGATTCTTTTTTTAATAATTCACAAAAATGTCAAAATATTTTATTTTCACAAAAAATCCCAAAAATATTATTTATTTCATATAATTGATATTTTTGCAAAGAATTAATATTTTAATTGTTTTTGGCATTTTAAATATTTTTTCTACATTGATTTTGCAACTTTTAATGCTTTCTAATTATTTTGTAGGTCAATACTTAATTTTTGAAGCATTAATCCAAGATCACAATTTGTTTTCCATGTGTTAAACAATTTTTGATCATTTTAATTGAATTTTTATTCAATTAAATACATTTTGAAAACAAATTAGGGTTTTGGATTAATTCAACCTTCATAAATCATTTTCAAAACTTTTTGGGCCTCTTGAGAGAGTGTAAGACCCATCCCCCCATGTACAAAAACTTTTTGGGCCTCATCCATTGTATAAGTCCCTCTGTACAAGTAAACGGCGCGATCGTCGCCCGTTTAAAAATAAAAATCATCTGGGCCTCTCCTTGAGCTATAAGACCCATTCAAAACACTTTGGGCCTCTATTAGAGTGTAAGACCCAATCCCCCTTTTAACCAAAACATTTTGGGCCTCACTTATTGTATAAGTCCCTCTGCGTTAAAAGAGAACCTCGGCGCGATCGCCATTTTTAGATGAAAAATCATTTGGGCCTACCATCGTGTTATAAGCCCCACTCTTTTCTTTAAACCTTTTTGGGCCTCTTGAGAGAGTGTAAGACCCATCCCTTTGTACAGAAAACCTTTTTTGGGCCCCAGTCACTTGTATAAGTCCCTCTGTACAAATTCAAACAGTGCGCTCACTGATAAAACCCTGGGCCTCTCCTTGAGCTGTAAGCCCCAAATCCTTCTTTTTCAAAGCACTTTCTCCTTTGATTTTGAATATACTATTGTTTTTAATCTTTCTTTGTTGAATAACTAACCAAACAGCATGGAAGCACTCCAACCGAGTAAGTGGTTATCGCTTTCATTTACTGCTTTCATATTATAAACTGTATTGTGGGGCTGCTCACTATAAGTCTCCTTTCATAAACTCATATCTACTGTGTAGTAATAGTATAGATATTTTGAGTTTCCCCGGCAACTACGTCTAGAACTAGGTGACACCGTTTCATTTATTCGTAGAAATAGGCGCCTAGATCCCCAATAGGAGCACCAGATACAGTCTTCTCTTCGGCTGTCCTCCTTAGGAATCGTCAAGAAGCTCTACTCCCCAAGATGAATGTATTCTCCGTGAATGGAATCTTTGAGTTTCTTCCAAATTCTCAAACTTTCCTGACTTGATCTATTCCTTGTGGATAGCTTTCCTTGAATGTCTCGGGGTTTGGGTACCCACTACGGTCATAATCTTGGACCTTAACTAAGGAACCCTCTTTAAAAGCTAAAAGTCGCTGGATAGTAAACCTCGCACGTTTACCAGTGGTTTTTATCTTTAAAAGAGTTATCTCTCCCAATGGAAAGGAGATGATAAGACCCACGGGCTTCTTAAAAGCATCGGCCTCCTCTTGGGCATTATTCAAGGACACTACGGCTTCTTAGAAGTATTCACAGCCTCCTCTTAGGCTTCGTATAATGATCTCTTCCTCCGGGAATGATAGCCTCCTCTTGGGCTTCGTACAAGGACCCGTCGGCTTCTTAAAAGTTTCCAGCCTCCTCTTGGGCTTCGTACAAATTGTCCCGACGACCTCCTAGAGGTATAGGAACAGAACCTAGTCATCCTCATAGAACAGTCCTTTCATAGAGTCTACTACTGTTTCTCGCAACATAGTACAAAAGATAAAACTCTAGACGCGGACAGTATAACTTCCTTGAGTCTCAAAGACATTCTCAAGCACCCTTCGTCAAATAGGAAGGAAACCCGCAGACTCGGACAGTCTCGACACCCTTTGGATTTCCTGTTTCCTCAAAGAGAAGGAAATATCCCTGATCCTCAAATCAAACCCCTGGGTATAGTGTTGCTCATATAAGAACTGATTTTCTCTTTTAAAATCAGTATATTGGATCTGTCACTCAACTGAAACAGTTACAATAGCCTCCATCTCGGGCTTCGTACGAGATACCAAAATTCTCCCCAGCGGAGTCAAAACAACCTTTTCGCCTCTCTCTCGGGCTTTGTACGAGATACAAAAACACTCTCTTACTGAGTATAAAAGATTCTCCAACTGAGTCAACTCTTTGCTAGCCTCCTCTTAGGCTTTGTATAACGATATGCCCCACTGGGTCGAACCCTTTTAGCCTCTTTCTCGGGCTTTGTACGAGACACAGAATAGCCTCCTCTTAGGCTTTGTATAATGATTTTCCTAGCGAAAATTAGCCTCCTCTTAGGCTTTGTATAAGAAAACCACTGGTTAATCCAATTAACCTTTTAGCATCAAAGCTGTGCCTCGTTCACAGTACACAAACATCAACAACTCCTTTCCCTTCATCTAATCGCTGTAAGCAGCAAGCCTCTGCATCATCTACATCCATGCCACTGTCCCTCTTTTAGCATGAGAAATTCCTAAGGAAAGATGGCATTGCTCTACACTGAGTTAAAGTCTTCTCCTTCAGGTTAAAACCCTTTCTTCGGAAATTATGGCATTGCTCGGATCCGCGTATCCCAGTTAAAGTAATTCTCCTTTTCCCTCTTTAGAGATGACAAATTCTCTCTAAAGTCGAGGTCTTTCAGCTTCACGTCTTGGGCTTTGAACAAGACACAAATAGACCTTTTCAGCTTCACATCTTGGGCTTTGAACAAGATACAAATCACCTTTCGCTTCACGTCTTGGGCTTTGAACAAGACACCAAAAACCAATTTCCTCCCATAGAATAGGAGGAACTACGAACGCTCTGATTTCCCTGTTTCGGTAAACGGGAATACGTAGGCATAAGATCGAAAGAAAAGATCTTAGTGAGCGCAATCAACAAAAAACCCAAATCCCATATCTCAGTCAATCAAAAACAGTAATTCAAAAGCATCAGTCCTAATATCCTAATCCTTGTTCCCCGTCAGAAACCCTTTTCCTAGATTAAAAGAAAGAAACAGTATTGGCGAAAATACAAATAACCAGTACAAAGGCCCCCACATTGATAGCATCCGTAACCTAACAGACCGCTGTTTAAACTCAGTATGCAAGCAGGGTTAATTGGAGACATCCATTTCCCTTCCTTATTCAGCTCACAATAGGATAAAAAATGAATCGACCTGTAGTTTTAAGGCTCAAACCGAAGAGAGCGACCAGCGCTTAAGAACCGCATCCAAAATCGCTCGCTACAGTAACCTGTCACACCTCCAAAATGGGTGTCATTCGCTCATTGGCTTGGAACTTACTTGTTGTTCTGATTTTTATCGTGTTGCTGTGTTTAGGCTACTATTTGGAGATTAATGATGTTGCTATTATGTGGTTAGGGATTTAATCCACTTGTTTGGTATGTATAATGATGTTGTTGTTTATTATGGTTATTGTGTGGTGAGCATTTGGTGGTATTGCATGTTATGGTGAATCATGCATCAGGCTGTACGGACCTCGGTCCAGTTTTGGTGTGCTCTGGTCCTATGCTGGGGATTTAAGAGCAAGTAGATGGTTCCATATGGGAATAGGTGAAGCGTTACCTATGGTGATGGTAACGATTTGGTGTGCTATAGTCCTATGGTCGGGATTCAAGAGCGAGATGGACTTGTGTTGTCCATAATGGTATTGCATGCATTGTTGATTCATAGTGTTGAGTACATTTGCATTCATTATTTTAATATGTGTTGAATGATTATGTTGCTATTGGTGATTAATAATGCTTTGGTGAAGTATGTAAATGAAGTTTGATAAATAATTGTTGTTGTTTGTTTAGGCTACCCTTGCATACTTATGCACCGTTTTATATTATGAGTGTATTCTCACCCCTTTGTTGTTTGTGTGGTTTTGTGTTCCTCCATGGGGTACAGACGAGCAGGTAACTGAGTATCTGCTTAGAAGTGAAGGCTGGTGTTGATATTGTTCTTCTTTCTTTCCGTTTTATGCATTATTTTAGATTTCATTGCTCTAATCTGTAACACTGGGAGAGCGAACATTTGTTTTTTTTATCATTGTTATATTTTATGATGTTGTTGAAGGCAATTGCCTTAACCATGTTTATGTTATGATACTTATTTGTTTGTTGGTTTATTTAGATTGATTATTCCGCTGCGATGTTCCTTTGTAAAGGTGAGTATGTGATGTCAGCTTTAAGTTAATGCATGTTTTACATAACCTGTGTTATGGAGAAGGTTTATGTTGTGTTTTGAGTGACACCCTGTAGCGTGCGATTTTTGTCGGTGATGCGACCACCTTACCGCATTGGTTGTAATTTGATGTAGTTGACACTTTTGAAGTATGCCATGTGAACTTTCATTTGAGCTTTGAATGGAAGAAAATGGCCTTAGGGTTTGGGAGTTATGACCTTGCAAAGTTGGTACCAAACCCATTTTTTCCCATAACTTAGAAAATTTTAGGTTTTCTACGGTTGCCCCTTTTGCAAGAAACCTCACTTTTCTTGATTTTTATTGATGAATGATAATCAAAACCATACATTAACATTGTTTTTTACTTAGGGGAGCCACATTTGTGAAAAATCCAAAAAGTCAAACTTGATTTTAGGCACAATTGACTTTTTGTCAGATGAATTCCAAACTGTGTGATTCTCTATGCAATCAAGTTCTTGACCTAATTAAAACCTAATGGATGGATTCCATAGGTGTTTTAGGGTGTATTGGATCATGTCCCAAGGTTTGGGAACATGTATTGGTCAAAAGTCAAAGATACAGTTGACTTTTTCTTCAAAACCCTAATTGTGGTCCAGATGAAATTGAAACTTGTGAATCAAGCTTCTTGGATCAATCCATTGTTATAAATGGATCAATGTGGTGTGTTTGAGGCCCTCAAATAATGTCTTGAGGTCTTGGCTCATGTCTTGCCTCAAAAATCAACTTAGGGGTGAATTAGGTCAAGAAACCCTAATTCCTGATTTTTGATTAATGCATCCCCTAAGACTAATTTGACTTGATGATTGGATCCATGAGGTCCCTTGGAGCATTTTGGATCATGTTTTGAAGTATTGGCTCATGCCTAGATGAAAATTTTCATCTGGAGGCCTTGGTCGACCAAAACCCTAATTTGGTGATACTGGCGATCTTGAGGCTTGATCCACTTTGAATACTACAATCTTGTGCTTGATTCTTGATATGGGAGACCTCTTGATCCTTTATGGGTGTTTGAGAGGCTAGACAAGTTGAAGATCATGTCATTTCTTGATTGATCATTTGTCTAAGTGCTCTGAGAGGGCTCAAAACTCTAATTCTCAGTTGACGTAAATGCTCAACAATATTTGAGAGGATTGATAAGGCATGAAGGTACATCCATATTGTGTTAATGATCCTCACAATGATGGGAAATATTATGGTCAAAATTTGGGGTATGACAGATGCCCCTATTTAATCTTCTTGGACCCGAAGGTGTGAATGGAGAAGATATTCGGACATTCTGGGTGCAAGAGGATTAAATATCGGAATACCCAAAATTTTGAATGTGGTTATGAATAGCAGTTTGCTCATCCATCTTTTTTTGCTAAGCAATGTTACTTAGAAAAGGGTAAAAACTTCCTCTCGATCCTGGTCTTTAGCCACGGAACTGGTCTCAGTTTCTTTTGAAATAAACTTCCCCTCGATCCTGGTCTTTAGCCACGGAACTGGTCTCAGTTTCTTTTGAAATAAACTTCCCCTCGATCCTGGTCTTTATCCACGGAACTGGTCTCAGTTTCTTTTGAAATAAACTTCCCCTAAATCCTGGTCTTTAGCCACGGAACTGGTCTCAGTTTCTTCTTGTCGAGTTTCTTTCTTGACAAGGAATGTTATTTGTAGCAGTCTTCATCAAACTTCTCGCTGAGTCTTTTACTAGGGAGATGCCATTCGATGGAAAAAAGTTTGAGGTCAGACTTATTGGGGGAACCCATTCGTCTGAACTGCAGGTGTGTAAACTTCTCTGTGGGAGATTCCATTTGCGGACCCTACTGGGGAAAACGAGTCTCTTGAGAGACTGCCTTTCACTTGGTGAGGTTACATCATACTTTTCTTCGAGATCTTTCTCGGAGAAATGCCATGTGATGTAGTCCAATTTTGAGGTGCTGATGACTTTATTTGACATCAAATCTTTTGGGGAGAAGCCGCCGTATTGCCAAGAGTCTTTTGTAGAGAGGCTTTCTCTGAGGATTTTCTTTAATCCGAGAAAGTGAAAATATCGTCTTCAATTGTGAAGAGTGATGTTCCGGAGGTGTCCGTCGAATGACTTCTTGCCTTTTAGAGGTTCAAGTTATCAAAGTGGTCGAGGACAGGCTCCAATCCAGCAATAAACTGGGGAGAAATTGCTCAGACGATACATTTCCAGATGAGGAAAGAATTAACAACCTTATCGGCGGGAGGATGTTATCACTTGGGGATGAGACTGACCAGAGTGATATTAATGCAATTATGTATGAATATGAATCAATTATGCATGATGTATGTACGTTTATGCTGACAAAACAGACATGACATACAGACTGGTGAATGAACACGAAGGGATACTCGGCCACTGCGGGGGATAAAAAGTATCATTGGTTCAAGATTGCGATCCTTTCTTGCTTAGGAGGGGTAGACCCTTATGGGAAGAAAAACTATTAATTGGTCTTCACAGGTAAAAACACTGTCGAGGATATCAGATGGGGTATTATATTTGAAATAGTTGATCCTTTAATCAGGCGTACTAGTTTAGAAGGAATACTTTGATTCTGCATTTTGAGGTTTGATCACTTCCGAAGAAGCCATCGATGTTCCTTTTTGTGTTCAGTAGTAAAAAAGAATTGTCATCTTTATTTTAAAAGAAAAAAAAAATTGACAAGTAAATTCATTTTTGTTTTGTTTCGAGAATCGTTGATCATGTTAAAAAATGTCGTTCTGAAAATCAAAATAAATGAAAATTGTAAACAAAAGCACTAGGGCTCAAATTTTATTGATAGAATGGAAATTAGCCAAGTGCGTGATCCGGTAGAGCATTTACAAAGTTTAGAAAATGGTAATTTACAGGAAAAGGGGCTACATTGAAACATAACGACCGCTGTCCTTCTACCAACTTTGAATTCTGGACATCCTGAGCTTTTGTCGAAGATGACCTTGACTGAAGTCTTTCGACGGATGGTGTTACCGCTGGGGATTTAACCTTGTCAGACATAGTTACTTGCCATGAATCCCTAACTTTTGTCTGGATTGTCCTTTGAGGTTTCCAATCCATTGGGATGAATTTTTGCTTATGTCTCTAATTTTTTACTGGACCGCCCTTTCGGGTTTTCAATCCACCGAGACATTTTTTTTTTCATTTTTATTTTATTTAGGCGAAGTATTTCTTGACTACATCAACATTCGTGGGGTAGGTAAACTCCTCTCCATCCATGGTTGCAAGCCTCAAGGCGCCGCCTGAAAAGGCTTTCTTGACCACATAGGGGCCATCATAATTCGGAGTCCATTTGCCCCGGGAATCAGTGAGAAATGATTGTATCTTTTTGAGCACGAGGTCTCCTTTTCTGAAGACACGAGGTCAGACCTTTTTGTCAAACGCTTTCTTCATTCTTTGCTGATACAACTGACCATGGCATAGAGCCGTTATTCGCTTTTCTTCGATCAGATTCAGTTCATCGTGTCGACTTTGACACCATTCGGCTTCTGTTAGCTTAGCTTCCATCAATACCCGGATTGATGGGATTTCTACTTCTATGGGGAGCACTGCCTCTATGCCATATACTATAGAGAAAGGGGTTGCCCCTGTTGAAGTGTAGACAGATGTGCAATAACCATGAAGGGCAAAGGGTAGCATCTCATGCTAGTCTTTGTAGGTTATAACCATCTTTTGAACGATCTTCTTGATATTCTTGTTAGCCACTTCTACCGCTCCGTTCATTTTAGGTCAGTGGGGAGATGAGTTATGGTGTTCAATTTTGAACTCAGCACACAACTCTTTCATCATCTTGTTGTTCAAGTTAGATCCATTGTCCGTAATGATCTGGCTTGGAACACCATAACGGCAGATGAGATTGTTTTTGATAAAACATACCACTACTTGTCGAGTTACATTGGCATATGACACTGCTTCGACCCACTTGGTGAAGTAGTCAATGGCTACCAGGATAAACCGATGTCCGTTCGAAGCCTTGGGTTCAATCATGCCAATCATGCTGATTCCCCATATAGAAAAAGTCCATGGAGAAGAAAGAACTTTGAGATACGTTGGCGGTACATGGATTTTGTCTGCGTATATCTGACACTTGTGGCACTTCCTCATGTACTTGTAGCACTTCCTCATGTACTTGTAGCAATCGGCTTCCATTGTCAGCCAATAATACCCTGCTCTCAGAATTTTTCTCGCCATTGTGTGTCCATTGGAATGAGTGCCAATGGAGCCTTCGTGAATTTCCTTCATTAACATGTTTGCTTCTTGTCTGTCTACGCATCTAAGCAAAACCATGTCGAAGTTTCTCTTATAAAGTGTATCACTGTTCAAGAAGAAGTTTCCAGCCAGTCTTCTGAGAGTCTTCCTGTCTTTTCTTGATGCCCCAGGCGGGTACTCTTGTCTTTTAAGGAAGCATTTGATATCGTGATACCAGGGTTTGTCATCTGTGACTGCTTCAATTGTGAAGATGTAAGCGGGCCTTTCAAGGCGCATTATGTCAATCTTAGGTACGTCGTTCCATTGACCTACACTAATCATGGAAGAGAGTGTGGCTAGTGCATCAGCCATGTGTGTTCTTCACGAGGAATGTGATGAAACTCAATTCTGTCGAAGAATGGTAACAACCTTCTCGCGTAATCTTTGTAGGGAATCAATCCTGGTTGGTATGTGTTCCAATCTCCCTTGATCTGATTGATAACCAGGGCTAAGTCTCCGTACACATCCAAGTTCTTAATCCTTAAGTCAATAGCTTCTTCGAGACCCGTGATACAAGCTTCATATTCGGCCTCGTTGTTTGTGCATTTGAAAGTTAGTCGGGCAGTGAAAGGAATGTGGGTACCCTGAGGTGTTACGATGATTTCCCCAATTCAGTTTCCATAATTGTTGACAGCTCCATCAAAAACTAGTCCCCATTGGGAACCTGGTTCTGGCCCTTCACTGGGTAGCGGTTCATCGTAATCTTTCATTTTTAAGTACGTGACATCTTCGTCTGGGAAGTCAAATCCGACTGATTTTTGATCGTTAATCGGTTGATGAGCCAAATGATCAGCTAAAATACTTCCTTTGACGGCTTTCTGAGCATGGTACTCGATGTCGTATTCTGATAACAACATCTGCCAACGGGCAATCTTTCCAGTGAGAGCATGCTTTTTGAAGACGTACTTGATCGGATCCATTTCAGAGATTAACCAAGTTGTGTGACAAATCATGTACTGGCGAAGATGTTTGGCTGTCCAAGCCAGAGCGCAACAAGTTTTCTCGAGCCTAGAGTATCGAGTTTCACAGTCTGTGAATTTCTTGCTTAAGTAGTAAATAGCATACTCTTTTCTTTTTGTTTCGTCTTGTTGGCCAAGCACACAACCCATAGAGTTTTCCAAGACTGTTAGGTAGATGATCAGTGGTCTTTCCTCCATTAGAGGAGATAGAATAGGCGGATTCAACATATACTCTTTGATGCTATCGAAAGCTTTTTGGCAATCTTCCATCCACACGCAGCTTTGATTCTTTCTTAGTAATTTAAAGATTGGCGCGCATGTCACGGTCATGAGGGATATGAACCTTGAGATGTAATTCAGACGTCTCAAAAATCCTCTAACCTATTTTTCAGTCCCTGGTGAAGGCATTTCTTGAATGGCCTTGACCTAGTCAGGATCAACCTCAATTCCTTTCTGGCTGACGATGAATCCTAAAAGTTTTCCTGAGCGAACACCGAACGTGCATTTAATGGGATTCAAGCGGAGTTTATACTTTCTCATACGCTCGAATAACTTTGGTAGGTGTTCTACATGCTCTTCTTCTATTTTAGATTTGGCAATCATGTCATCGACGTACACTTCAATCTCTTTGTGCATCATGTCATGAAATAGAGTTGTCATGGCCCTCTGATAGGTTGCCCCGGCGTTCTTCAGACTGAACGGAATTACCTTGTAACAAAAGGTGCCCCATAGGGTGATGAATGAAGTTTTCTCCATATCTTCCAGCGCCATTTTGATTTTATTATAGCCCTAGAATCCATCTATGAAGGAGAAGACTTTGAATTTTGATGTGCTGTCTACCAGCATATCGCTGTAGTCTACACACATTCTGACTTTTCCGTCCTTTTTCCGAACTGGCACTATGTTGGGTAGCCATTGAGGATATTCTGAGGTGGCAAGGAAACCTGCGTCGATCTGTTTCAGCACTTCCTCTTTAATTTTGATGGCCATATCAGGATGAGTCCTTCTTAGTCTTTGTTTTACTGGCGAACATTCTGTTTACAGTGGTAAGTGGTGTTCCACGATGCTGGCATCCAACCCCGCCATGTCCTGGTAGGACAAAGAAAACACATCTGGAAACTCTTTGAGAAGTTTTATCAAGTCTTTTTTGACAGTAGGATTGAGCAGTGCTCCAATCTTAACTTCTTTCTTTTCTTCCTCTGAACCCAAGTTGACCGTTTCCAACGGCTCTTTGTGAGGCTCAATAGACCTTTCCTCTTGTCTGAGTAATCGGGAGATCTCTTATAGGATTTCTTCGTCCTCTTCTTCTTCAGCCTCAAATACCGGGAATTCAAAGTTGGGAGAAGGCATTCACTACTACGAAAAACCCATTTAACAACGGTTGGGAATGACATATAATGACGCAGGAAAAGGCGTTGTTATGTATAGTGTCGTTGTATATATGATACCTACAATCACGGCCCAGAAAGCGTTGTAATAAATTGGAAAATGCACTACCTATAATGACGGTTATTTTAAATACCCGTTGTTGTATGTTTTTTAATAAAATAAAAAAATTGCAGCATTAGAACAAGAACAACAACAAGAACAAGAACAACAACAAGAACAACAAGAACATCAAGAACAACAATAAGAATAACAACAACAACAACAACACCAAGAACAACAACAACAACAACAACAACAATAAGAACAACAACAACAACAACAACAACAACAACAACAACAACAACAACAACAACAACAACAACAACAACAACAACAACAACAACAACAACAACAACAACAACAACAACAACAACAACAATAACAACAACAACAACAACACCAAGAACAACAACAACAACAACAACAACAACAACAACAACAACAACAACAACAATAACAACAACAACAACAACACCAAGAACAACAACAACAACAACAACAACAATAACAATAACAAAAAGAAGAAGAAGAAGAAGAAGAAGAAGAAGAAGAAGAAGAAGAAGAAGAAGAAGAAGAAGAAAAAGAACAAGAACATGAACAAGAACAAGAACAAGAACAAGAACAAGAACAAGAACAAGAACAAGAACAAGAACAAGAACAAGAACAAGAACAAGAACAAGAATAAGAACAAGAATAACAACAACAACAATAATAATAACAATAATAACAACAAGAACAACATTAATAAAAAAGAACAACAAGAACAACAATAATAAAAAAGAACAACAAAGAATAACAATAATTAAAAAAGAACACCAACAACTAACATTGCTAACTCGAGTTCTGAAATTTGTTTTGAAATTTGGTTAGTGGAGAAATAGAGTATCGTAAATGAAAGATGATGTTTGGAGGTAGAAGATGTCTAAGTTTTAGGTTTCACGCGGATCACTAATAGTAGTGTCTTTGCCGTTGATAATCACTAAATGGATGGCCAAGATTTGTTTAAGGATATTGAATAAACTCAATATGCACGCCACCTATTGTAGCATGCGATTTTTGTCGGTGACGTGACCACCTTATCGCAAATGGGTTCTTCCTCACCATAAAGGTAGGGAAGGGGTGCTACTTTCTGATTTCTTATTTATCCCGTGAAGCTGGAAGGGAAAGGGAAGATATCTTAAACTAACCTTGCACGTGAATGCTTAACTGAACAAGCGCTAAGAGAGATTCGAGGAGTTCGGGGTGAGGTTATACAATGGGGAGTTGTCAATTACCCATCCTATATGTGGTTATCCACAGGTTGTTAGCAATAGGTTCTGCTTTTATACTTGATGGTGTTTATCTGTTGATGGGTTGGGAAAGTTTGGGAATGTTGAGAGAGAGAGAGAGAGAGAGAGTTTTTGATGATTTTGGTGAGGTACTGGACCTAAACTTTTTGATTGGTATGTGTGAAGGTACTGGACCTAGAATTTTTTATTGGTATGCTCGCTAAGATTTCGCAATCTTATGCCTACATATTCCCGTTTAAAGAAATAGGGAAATCAGAGCAATCGTAGTTCCTCCTATTCTATGGGAGGAAAAAGATGATGTTTTGGTGTCTTATTCAAAGCCCAAGATTGAAGCTAAAAGGTTTGACTGAGAGAGAACTTGTCATCTCTAAAAGGGAGACATCTCGTTTGTTTATCACAGTTGTTAGGTGACTATTTATAAAGGAGGATTACTTTAACTAGGATATGAGAATCCAACAATGCCTTAATTTCCTTTATAGGGGATTCCTAGGGGATTTTTCCTTAGGAATCTTTCATATTTAAGAGAGGGACAGTGGCATGGATGTAAATAATCCAGAGGCTTGCCGCTTACAACAATTAGATGAAAGAAGGAAGTTTACCAGGATAAGAGATATACCACAACTTGTATATTTGAATCAACAAGTGTGCCACTTACAGCAGTTATTTGGGATTAAGGTTTGTTTTATTTGTTTGTTTTGAAATGATAACACGAAGAAATGTCTTCCTACAGAGAGATTTTGATTTTCTCTGAGGGGATGTTGATTTTAGTGTGCCTTGATCAAAGCCCAAGGTTGAAGCTAAGAGATTAATTGACTCTACTGGGGAAGTCCTTATACAAAGCCTAAGAGGAGGCTGGAAAAGACTGACTCAACAAAAGAGTGTTTATATATGTCTTGTACGAAGCTCAAGATTGAGGCTAAAAGTGACCGACTCTTTTGGGGATATCATTATACAAAGCCTAAAAGGAGGCTAAAAGTTTGATTTTTTCAGGGAAAAAATTTTGCTTGTCTTGCACCAAGCCCAAGATTGAGGCTAAAGGGGATTTTGATTCCGCTGGGGAGGGTTTGTATGTGTCTTGTACAAAGCCCAAGATTGAGGCTGGAACGAAGAGTGACTCTATGGGAAAGAAATCTTAATCTGTCTTGTACAAAGCCCATGATTGAGGCTAAAATGAGACAGACTCAACTGAGGATTTTTAGGTGTCTTATACAAAGCCCAAGATTGAGGCTGAAAGAAGTTTGACTTTGCTGGAGAGTATTATCTGTCATGTACAAAGCCCAAGATTGAGGCTGAAAAAAAAGGTTAACTCAATAAGAGAGTACTGAAAAGGGTGATTGACTTAATAAGAGAGTCTGAAAAGGTTAGCTCAGCTGGGGAAATCATTGTACAAAGCCCAAGAGGAGGCTGGCTATGCTGAGGAAAGGAGGGATCATTATAAAAAGCCTTAGAGGAGGCTAGCTTCTGCTGAGGATTATTGAGATCCAGAGGAGATTAGACTGTACAAGTCTACTAGTATGGAAGAGTTTATCTTTGTATAATGCCCAAGAGGAGGCAGGTGCTTTAAGGGATGAGAATCAACCCTTAAATTGGTCTGAGGTTTTGACTCTTTGGAAAGACTGCTACAGCAAAGGATGACTAAGTTATGTCCTATACCTTTAAGAGGTCTTTAGGGTCCTTGTATTAAGCCCAAGAGAAGGCATGAGAACTTCTAAGAAGCCCGATGGGTCCTTGTATAAAGCCCAAGAGGAGGTTGGGATGCTTTTAGGAAGCCTGTGGGTCCAAACTTAAGAAAAGTTCAAGAAAAGTTTCACCGGGAATAATCTTTTCTTTAATGAACAGTTGTAGGGTTTGAAGAAATTCAAGAGAGTTTCACCGAGAATTAATCCTCTCTGGGGAAATGAATTTCTTTGACAATTTCTAATAGTGACAGTCTGAGAGAAAGTTTCATCGGGTAAAATGCCTTTCTCTTTGTTCCATATTGTTTAAGCCCAAGAGAAGGCAAGACTGTATCTGGAATCCCTATGGGGGAACTAGTTTTGACTGTATTTAAAAGTCGCCAACTGGCTTTATCGAGTTCTAGACCTAGTTCCTGGGGAAAACTCTAAGCATATATACAAGTATATATACAGTTGATATATGACAAGTATTTAAAAGGATATGAAAAAAGGACTTACAGGTGAGCAAGCTTCCAGCAATACAGTTATATATATATATATATGAAAGCATGTAAAAGAAACCTGATAAAAACTTACAGGCGAGCAAGCTTCCATTGTAACAGTTGTATGGTTAGTTGTTCAAGAAATTAAAGAAAGTTTTGATAACAACCATAAATTTGAGCCTAAATCAAAAGGAAGTTGTTTTTGAAAAGAAGATTGGGGCTTATACTCAAGGAGAGGCCCAGATGAGAAAAAACAGTAATCATACCGTTGTTTTGTAAACTGTACTAGGGCTTATACAATGACTGAGGCCCAAAGAGGTTTTCTGTACAAAGGGATGGGTCTTACAACTCAAGGAGATGCCCAAAAGTTTGAAAAAGAAAAGAAATGGGACTTACAACACAAGAGTAGGCCCAGATGGTTTTCGTTTAAAAGGCGACGACCGCGCCGGGATTTTAAAATCGCAGTGGGACTTATACAATGACTGAGGCCCAAAATAGTTTGGTTTTCAAAAAGGGTTGGGTCTTACACTCTAATAGAGGCCCATGAGTGTTTTAAAATATTTTTTAGGGTGATAATTATCAAAACCCTAATTTTTGGTTTTAAAATATATTTTAATTGAATAAAAATTCAATTAAAATAATCAAACATGTGAAAAAAGGTTGTGATATTGGATTTATATTTGGGAAATCATGTTTCATTCATGGGATGATTTAAAAATCATGTGAATTTTGCAAAACCAAGAGAAAGAAATATTTTTTTATGTTTAAAAACAAATAAAAATATAATTCTTTACAAAAATATCAAATATATGAAATAAATAATATTTTTGTGAAATTTTCATGGAATAAAATATTTTAACATTTTTGGGAATTTTCAAAAAAAGAACCAATAAAAAATAATTAAAATTGAGAGAGAAATTAATTTTTGAATTAATTAACAAAACCATAAAAATATTGAAAAATAGCATAATATGGCAAAGTAGCAAAAAAGGTCTGGGTGGGGTTTGAACCCACGACCTCCTACACAAACACATATGCGCGCTACCACTGGGGTGGTGATACATCTGTGTATCAAAACCACCCCATAAATACATAAGGGGTGACAAGTTTTCAGGCCTGGCAAATGCAAGGTAAGGCAAGTTTTGGCAATTTACTTGAAGCCTCTAACTTTCTCATTTCTCCATGGATTGGGACAAAATTTAGGTGCATCTGACCCAGAATTTCATGGGGAATCCAATGGTGCCTTGGAATTTTCAGAAAATGTCTCCTCAAAATCCGATAGTGATCTCAAAATAGGCCTATTTTTGCATGTTCTATGCTATCTCATGGTACAGGCAAGAATTGCATGACAAATTGGTTCAAACACAACATATATAACATGTATAAGATGTGTATGATCAGTGGACATCAAAGGAATGCTTAATTCAAAGAGTTCAAGTTGTCATGCACTTACCCTTGGAGCTTTTTGTGCTATCTGCCAAGTTCCTTGTGCCAGAAGTAATTTGATGCTTTGGACACTCTCAATTGATCCCTTGGAAGCTTTTAGGATGGTTAGAACCAGCTGGAATCCTCAGGAACAAGTATAGGCACTTTCTTGCAAAAGGGGCAAAAGTGACCAATATGGCAACTCTCTCAAATGTTGTTCCAGATGAGGGGAACCATTTGGGACAGTTTAAGGATGATATTTGGAGTGTGTTTGAGGCCTTGTTTGGTTTTGGAAGTGATTGAATCAAGACATGGCTTGAAAGATGCAGAAAAGTCCAATTTTGAGGTTTTGGAGATAGATTTTCTGATTTTGGCATTTCAGGTCACAAGTGAGTGTTTAAACAGCTTAGATATGATATATTGGATGTGTTTGGATCATGAGCTGTGGCGGAATTGCTCTCTAACTCAAAAACTCAGAGATAACTTGCAAAAGAAGGCATTTTGGCCTAGAGAAAGAGATTTTGAGGAAAGCAAGTGTTGTAGTGCTTTGGTGTACTCAAACTGAGCACAAATGAGCTCTATTTATAGTAGAGCATGTTTGTTTTGGAATCAATAGTGAATGGCAGTTGCAGCAGGCCTTTGGTCAACGTTAAGCAAAAGGAATCTCAAGTATCCTCTAGCCATTGACTTGAGGTTAGGGCACAGGTCTATGGTCCTTTGATTCAGAGCTTATTCTTGACTCATTCAGTTAGGAATGTGTCAGTCCATGCCACCTTGGTGCATTTATTGAATGCTTGGAAACAAAATTGAAGTCTTGGCACCTTTTTAGCCTTTTTAGGTTTGTTATGGCTAAGTGTAGATTCTTGGACTTTGGAGGCTTGGGAATCATATCATTCTCCTTTTGTTTTATCCTCAGATATGTCCAAATGGATGACAAGGGTTAGAGTTGCTCAATTTTGTCAAATCGAGCAAAACACCAAATTCTGCCTTGCCTAGGACAGTTGGAAATGGTGATTTTGAGGGATTCATATCTCCCTGCTCAGGTTGAGTTATGGGAGGCTCTTGTGCTTTTTAGAAAGCCCTCATATGATACAAAACATGTTTGATCATAGTTTATTCTGAAACTATTTGGATCCAACTGAAAAATCCTCATGAACATTGATGTTCAAGGCTGGTAACTTAGGCAGATTTTCACTAAGTGTTGGAAAAAGTGTCATTTTCATGTTTTTTGTCATTTTGATCAATCCATAACTCAAAATCCATGAGGAATTGGAATCTGAGGTAGTTGAAGCTTTTGTAGAGTGTAGCAAGACCTACAAATCCAGCTTTAGATCACCCAAAATGCTTGCTTGGATCTCAAGTTTTGGTCCTTGGAAGTTGGTACCAAAACCACTTTTGTTCCATAACTTAGAAAAATTTTGGTTTCTTATGGTTGCCCCTTTTGCAAGAAACCTCACTTTTCTTGATTTTTCTTAATGAATGATGATCAATACCATACATTAACATTATTTTTTACTTAAGGGAACCATATTTGTGAAAAATTCCAAAAAGTCAATCTTGATTTTGTGCACAGCTGACTTTTTATCGGATGAAATCCAAACTGCGCGATCCTTTATGAAATCAAGTCCTTGACCTAAATCAAACCTAATGGATGGATTCCATAGGTGTTATAGGGTGTATTGAATCATGTCCCAAAGTTTGGAAGCATTTCTTGGTCAAAAGTCAAAGATACAGTCGACTTTTTCTTCAAAACCCTAATTGTAGTCCAGATGAAATTGAAACTTATGAATTAAGCTTCTTTGATCAATCCATTGTTGTAAATGGATCAATGTAGTGTATTGGAGTCCCTCAAATCATTTCTTGAGGTCTTGGCTCATGCTTTGTCCCAAAAGTCAACTTAGGGGTGAATTAGGTCAAGAAACCCTAATTCCTGATTTTAGGTAAATGCATCCCCTGAGGCTAAATTGAATTGATGATTGGGTCCATGGGGTCCCTTGGAGTATCTTGGGTTGTGCTTTGAAGCATTGGCTCATGCCTAGATGAAAATTTCCATCTGGAGGCCTCAGTCAACCAAAACCCTAATTTGGTGACACTGGCGATCTTGAGGCTTGATCCACTTGGAATGTTGAAACTTTGTGCTTCATTCTTGATGTGAGAGTCCTCTTGATCCTTTATAGGTGAGGTTATACAAGTTGAATATCATGTCATTTCCTGATTGATCCTTTGTCTAAGTGCTCTGAGAGGGCTTGAAACCCTAATTCTTGATTGTGATGAATGCTTAACCATCTTTGAGGAGATTGATGAGGCATGGAGGTACAACCATATTGTGATGATGTCTTACACAATGATGGGAAATCTTGGTGGTCAAAATTTGGGGTATGACAGATGCCCCTATTTAATTTTCTTGGACCCGGAGGTGTGAATGGCGAAGGTATTCGGGCATTCGGGGTGCAAGAGGATTGAATATCGGAATACCCAAAATTTTGATAGTGGTTATGAATGGTAGTTTGCTCATCCATCTTCTTTTGCTAAGCAATAATACTTAGAAAAGGGTAAAAACTTCCCCTCGATCCTGGTCTTCAGCCAAGGAACTGGTCTCAGTTTCTAATATAAACTTCCCCTCGATCCGGGTCTTCAGCCACGGAGATGGTCTCAGTTTCTGATATAAACGTCCCCTCAATCCGGGTCTTCAGCCATGGAACTGGTCTCAGTTTCTGATATAAACTTCCCCTTGACCCGAGTCTTCAGCCACGAAACTGGTCTCAGTTTCTGATATAAACTTCCCCTCGATCCGGGTCTTCAGCCACGGAACTGGTCTTAGTTTCTTTTGTCAATAAACTTCCCCTCAATCCTGGTCTTCAGCCAAGGAACTGGTCTTAGTTTTTTTTTCTCGTCAAGTTCCTTCCTTGACAAGGGACGCTATGTGTAGCGGTTTTCATCAAACTTCTCTCCGAATTTTCCAGGGGAGATGCCATTTGATGGGAAAAATTTTTTATGTCAGACTTGCTGGGGGACCCATTCGTATGAGTTGTAGAGGTGTTCAAACTTCTCTGTTGGAGATGCCATTTGTTTTCTCTACTGGGGAAAAATGAATCTCTTGAAAGACTTTTTTTCCGCTTAGGGGGTACTACATCATACTTTTCTTCGAGATATTCTAGGAGAAATGTCATGTGATGTCATCCAATTTGGAGGTGCTGATGACCTCGTTGACAGCAAACCTTTCGAAGAGAAACTGCTGTATTTCCGAGAGTCTTCGGTTAAGAGGCCTTCTCTGGGGATTTTTCTTAATCCGGGAAAGCAAAAATATCATCTTCGATGGTGAAGAGTGATGTTCCAAAAAGTGTCGGTCGATTGTCTTCTTGTTTTTCAGAGATTCAAGTTATCAAAGTGGTTGAGGACCGACTCCAATCCAGAAACAAACTGGGGGAGAGATATTGTTCAGGCGATACCTTTCCTAACGAGGAAAGAACTGACAACTTGATTGAGAAGACTTTTATCACTTGGGGATAAGACTAACCAGAGTGATAGTAATGCAATATGAATATGAATGTGAATCAATTATGCATGATGTATGTATGTTTATACTGACAAAACTGACGTGACATACAAACTAGTGGATGAACACGACTGGATACTCGACTACTGTGGGGATGAAAAATATCAATGTTCCAAGATAGCAATCCTGCCTTGCTTAGGAGAGACGGTCCCCGTGGGGAGAAAGAATTATTCAATCGGCCTTAAGAGATACGTACTCTACCTGGGATATCGGATGGGAAAATCACATCTGAACTAGTTGATCCTTCACTCAGGCGTACTGGTTTAGAAGGAGTACTTTGATTCCGTTCTTTAAGGTCCAATCACTTTCGGATAAGCGATAGACGTTCTTTTCGATGTCCAACAGTCAAAATAATTGCCATCTTTATTTTAAAAGCAGAAAAAAATTTGACAAGTAAATTCATTTTTGTTTTATTTCAAGAATCGTTGATCATGTTAAAATGTCATTCTGTAAAGCTAAAACAAACAAGAATTGCAAACAAAAGCACTAGGGCTCAAATTTTATTGATAGGATAGAAATCAGCCAAGCGTGTGATACCATAGAGTATTTACAAAGTTTAGAAAATGGTAATTTACGGGAAAAGGGCTACATTGAAACATAATGACCACTATCCTTCTACCAACTTTGAATTCTAGACATCCTGAGCTTCTGTCGAAGATGACCTTGACTGGAGTTTTCTTGATGTATGGTATGACTGCAGAGGAGATTTAACCTTGTCAGACGTAGTTACTTGCCATTAATCCATAACTTTTGCCTGGATTGTACTTTGAGATTTCCAATACATCGGGATGATTTTGATTGTGTCTCTAATTTTTGCCTTGACCGCCCTTTCGGGTTTTCAATCCACCGAGACGTTTTTATTTTAATTTAGATGAAGTATTTCTTGACTACATCAACATTCGTGGGGTAGGCAAATTCTTCTCCATCCATGGTTGCGAGTCTCAAAGCGCCTCCTGAGAAGGCTTTCTTGACCACCTAGGGGCCGTCATAATTCGGAGTCCATTTGCCCCGGGAATCAGTGAGAAATGATTGTATCTTTTTGAGCACAAGGTCTCCTTTTTTGAATACGCTAGGACGGACCTTTTTGTCAAACGCCTTCTTCATTCTTTGTTGATACAACTGACCATGGCATAGAGTCGTTATTCGCTTTTCTTCAATCAGATTCAGTTCATTGTGTCAACTTTGACACCATTCTGCTTCTGTTAGCTTAGCTTCCATCAATACCCAGATTGATGGGATCTCTACTTCTATGGGAAGCACTGTTTTCATTCCATATACTAGAGAGAAAGGGTTTGCCCCTGTTGAAGTGCGGACAGGTGTGCGATAACCGTGAAGAGCAAAGGGTGGCATCTCATGCCAGTCTTTGTAGGCTATAACCATGTTTTGAACAATATTCTTGATGTTTTTGTTAGCCGCTTCTACCGCTCCGTTCATCTTAGGTCGGTAGGGGACGAGTTATGGTGTTCGATCTTGAACTCAGCGCACAACTCTTTCATCATTTTGTTGTTCAAGTTAGATCCATTATCAGTAATGATTTGGCTTGGAACACTATATCGGCAGATGAGATTGTTTTTGATAAATCGGACCACGACTTGTCGGGTTACATTGGCGTAAGATGCTGCTTTAACCCACTTGGTAAAGTAGTCAATGGCTACTAAGATGAACCGATGTCCGTTCAAAGCCTTGGGTTTGATCATGCCAATCATGTCGACTCCCCATATAGAAAAAGGCCATGGAAAAGAAAGAACTTTGAGATGTGTTGGCAGTACATGGATTTTGTCTGGATATATCTGACACTTGTGACATCTCCTCATGTACTTGTAGCAATCGGATTCCATTTTCATCCAATAGTACCCTGCTCTCAGAATTTTCCTTGCCATCGTGTGTCCGTTGGCATGAGTGCCAAAGGTTCCTTCGTGTATTTCTTTTATCAGCATGTTTGCTTCTGGTCTGTCTATGCATCGGAGCAAAACCATGTCGAAGTTCCTCTCATAGAGTGTATCACTGCTCAGGAAGAAGTTGGCTATCAATCTTCTGAGGGTCTTCTTGTCTTTTCTTGATGCCCCATGTGGGTATTCTTGTTTTTGAAGGAAGCACTTGATATCGTGATACCAAGGTTTGTCGTCTATGATTACTTCAATCGCGAAGATGTAAGCGGGCCTTTCTAGGCGCATTACGTCAATCTTAGGTATGTCGTTCCATTGACCTACATTAATCATAGAGGAGAGAGTGGCTAATGCATCAGCCATGTAATTCTCTTCACGAGGGATGTGATGAAACTCTATTTTGTTAAAGAAACGTAACAACCTTCTCGCGTAGTCTTTGTAAGGAATCAGTCCTGATTGGTATGTGTTTCAATCTCCTTTGATCTGATTGATAACCAAGACTGAGTCTCCATACACATCCAGGTTCTTAATTCTCAAGTCAATTACTTCTTCGAGACCCATGACATAAGCTTCGCATTCGGCCTCGTTGTTTGTGCACTTGAATGTCAGTCGGGCGGTGAAAGGAATATGGGTACCCTGAGGTGTTATGATGATTGCCCCAAATCCGTTTCCATAATTGTTAATAGCTCTGTCAAAAATTAGTCCCCATTGGGAACTTGGTTCTGGCCCTTCACTGGTAGCGGTTCATCGTAATCTTTCATTTTTAAGTACATGACATCTTCGTCGGGGAAGTCAAATCCGACTGATTCCTGATCGTCAATCGGTTGATGAGCCAAATGATCGGCTAAAATACTCCCTTGGACAGCTTTCTGAGCATTGGTACTCGATGTCGTATTCTGATAACAACATCTGCCAACGGACAATCCTTCCCGTGAGAGCAGGCTTTTCAAAGACATACTTGATTGGATCCATTTCAGAGATTAACTAAGTAGTGTGGTAAATCATGTACTGGCGAAGAAGTTTGGTTGCCTAAGCCAGGGCATATCAAGTTTTCTCGAGCATGGTACACCGAGTTTCACAGTCTGTAAATTTCTTGCTCAAATAGTATATGGCAGACTCTTTTCTTTTTGTTTCATCTTGTTGGCCAAGTACACAACCCATTGAGTCTTCCAAGACTATAAGGTATATGATCAACGATCTTCCCTCCATTGGAGGTGACAGAATAGGACGATTCAACAAATATTCCTTGATACTGTCGAAGGCCTTCTGGCAGTTTTCTTTCCATACGCAGTCCTGATTCTTTTTGAGTAATTTGAAGATTAGCGCACACGTCACGGTCATGAGGAATATAAATCTGGAAATGTAATTCAGACGTCCCAGGAATCCTGACTTGTTTCTCAGTTTTTGGTGAAGGCACTTCTTTCTGGATCAACCTCAATTCCTTTCTGGCTGACGATGAACCCTAGTAGTTTTTCTGAGCGGACATCGAACGTGCACTTGCTGGGATTCAAGCGAAGTTTGTACTTTCTCACACGCTCAAATAGTTTTGACAGGTGGGTCACATGCTCCTCTTCTGTTTTAGATTTAGCAATCATATCATCGACATACACTTCGATTTCTTTGTGCATCATGTCGTGAAACAGAGTAGTCATGGCCCTTTGATAGGTTGCCTCGACTTTCTTCAAACCGAACAACATTACCTTGTAACAAAAGGTGCCCCATGGGGTGATGAATGAAGTTTTCTCCATATCTTCCGGCGCCATTTTTATCTGATTATAGCCCGAGAATCCATCAATGAAGGTGAAGACTTTGAACTTTGTTGTACTGTCTACCAGCATGTCTATGTGCGGTAGGGGAAAGTCATCCTTTGGACTGACTTTGTTCAAACCCCTATAATCTACACACATTCTGACTTTTCCATCCTTTTTCAGAACTGGTACTATCTTGGCTAACCATTGAGGATATTCTGATGTGGCGAGGAAACCCGCTTCAATCTGTTTATGTACTTCCTCTTTGATTTTGATGGCCATGTCTGGATGAGTCCGTCTCAGTCTCTGTTTCACTGGAGGACATTCTGATCTTAACAGTAGATAATGTTCCACGATGCTGGTATCCAACCCTGGCATGTCCTGATAGGACCAAGCAAATACATCGGGAAACTCTTTGAGAAGTTTTATCAAGTCTTCTTTGACAGTTGGACTGAGCAGTGCCCTAATCTTGATTTATTTTCTCTCTTCTTCTGAACCCAAGTTGACTGTTTCCAACGACTCTCTGTGAGATTCAATGGACCTCTCCTCTTGTCTGAGTAATCGAGAGATCTCTTCTAGAATTTCTTCGTCTTCTTCTTCTTCAGCTTCAAATACCGGGAATTCAAAGTTGGCAGAAGGCATTGGATCGTATGTTTCAACGGGGTTTAAAACAAGCAATCTGGGTTGTTTTTAGAAGAGATAGAGAGAATGCAAGAGTGTGTGCAGTGTATTTTCTGAAAAATGCTTGTTTTTATTTATTTTTGGGCTGTTTTTAGGATTACCATTTTCTGAAAAAGCGAAAAGTGAAAATAGCAATAAATGCGGAAATTACAGAACGACGTTTATTTATTTATGATTTGGTCGATTCCTGAAACTACAGCCCTATAAAACAAAACTCTGTTGCTTTGGGCGAAGCGAAGAGAGACATTTATAGAAAGTGAGCCCTATTAAAACATCTATTTCACCTGGGCAGGGTGAAAGGTCAAAACAAAGACGACAATTACTTAGACTTATGGACGAATTTTGGGACATCGACAGCAATCCATTGGCGACGAACTCCTCGGTGAATCACAAAGTCTGGTACCTTTTTTCTTGGTTTGTCCTCAGAAATGACGTTGATTTCTGGCAGAGCAGGATCGTTGGAGTCTTCCTCCCAGGCAGAGTTGTCGTAGACGAACTCTTCTGTTGTATTTTGCACAGTGTTTTCACTCTCAGACGGGTTTCCCCATCCCGTTGGCTGGAGGTCTCCGAGCCGGATATGAGAGCCTTCAGGAGCGGTGTACTTGACCAAGAAGTCGTACTTGCTACTCGGTTGTCCTAAAGTGTCCCATACTTCTGTGGAACTGCATGAGTCATCCCTCTCGATGACGTTGACCTCAGGAAAAGCATAGTTGATAAACTCTAGTCCTTCAATCTTTGTAGATTCATCGTTGTGCTGGATATCCTCTGAATGCCCTGAGTAATGATCCCATGACGTGGTGGGGACGCAGGTATTCTTTTCAATGATGCTTAACTGATACGCGTCATTTGGATGACTCTTTTTCCCCAAGTCTTCTGGGTACGGCTGCCAGATAGGCTAGTCATCCATTGGGTCATAACAGTCATAGTCGAAGTTGTCTTTCATTAGAGTGTCCTCCTCTAATGAGTTAGGCGGAGCACGGCATCCTTTCGGATCACAATCTCCGTACATCATCTTGACGTCTGATCTTGGTATATATCTCGGACTCTGCGTGGGATAGCAAAATGGTGTATGCATTTCTTCCGGAGACATATAACCGTCCTCGTTGAGATAGGACTTCCACTATTCATCTGTATCAGAGGAGTCACCCTCATTGATAGTGTGTACTTCTTGAGACACTGGGTGGAGAAAGCCTCCACTGTGGAAGAAGTTCTGAATGGGATGAAAACTTTCATCGTTAGTACCAATCTGGGTACAAGTTGAGGAGAAACCAAGACCTTTCTTTGTCTTGTTATCAGTAGGAATGATAAGATTTCCCCATCCTTTTGCATTGTTACTCTCAATCATTTTGAGAGCATCTTTGTATGAGGAAATCGACGTCCCTTTTTCTGATCGATTCTTATTGCTCACCAAAAGTTCTTGGAACTGGGTTCCAACAACCTCTTCCGGTTCTACACAGGATGATGATGATAAGTTGCCCATGATTAAGGCCTACTCTCCACAGACTGTGACTAGCTTGTCATTCTTAACGAACTTCAGCTTCTGGTGAAGTGTCGAAGTGACTGCCCCAACTTCGTGTATCCAAGGTCTTCCTAACAAACAGCTGTATGCTGCCCGGATGTCCATGACCTGAAAAGTGACTTGGAAAGTGTGAGGACCGATAGTTATGGGAAGATCGACTTCGCCGATAACTGTTTTTCTGGATCCGTCAAAGGCTTTGACGATGACCTCGCTTCCTCTCATCGGAGATCCCTGAAATGATAGTCGCATCAGAGTATATTTTGGCATAACATTTAGAGCTGATCCTGTATCTACCAGTATGCTGGCTAGAGCATCGTCCTGGCAGTTGACTGTAATGTTAAGTGCCATGTTATGATTTTTGCCTTCTTCCGGCAGTTCCTCATGATTTAATCCTAAATTGTTGCAGGAAGTGATGTTGGAAATGATACTGTCAAATTATCTTATTGTCACATCTTGTTCCACAAAGGCTTGCTCTAAGACTTTCTGCAAAGCTTCCCGTGAGCCTTAGAACTGAGTAATAGAGATAGCACAGAGATTCTCGAAGGAGTTTGCAACAATTGGTCTACATTGTTGTACTCACTCTTCTGGATGAGCTTCAGCATCTCATCGTTGTTCTTTGAAAGGTCGGGATTACTGGATTGCCCGGCTAGTTGGTTGGGAACTTCTATTTGAGGTTCATTTTCCTTGGTGGGTTCTCCAACTCCTCTGTTGAAGATCCGGCCGCTCCGTGTTACTCGACTGATGTCGGCAATGTTTACGACGGAGGGTAATGGAGTTTCCTTTCCATTTTCAATTATTGTTGCACCGTATTTGTAAGGGATAGCCTTATCAGATTTGTACGGTATTGGACCCGGCAGATAGATAACCACAGGGGGCTTTTGATTTTTCTGACCATCATAGGCAGCCTCAATTGGTTCCAGGTTGAGAATCTTTCTACTGTCAAGAGGAACTCTTGATTCATGGAGTAAAGGGATTATGGCACAAACTTCTTTGGTCCTCCCATGATCGGAGATTATGACAACGTCTTTGCTTTGATCAGGGAGATAGTCTGGCATCACGTTGATCAAACCAGAACTTGAACATGGTCGAATCTCTTTTCGGTCCAACTGATTTTGAAGAGCTGACCGCACGAGGTAGCATCCTTGGTTGTTTGCTGAGCAAACTCTACTTAGTTGTGTGGTGGCACCCGGCCATGTCCGCTTTGTATGCAGTACGACCTTACTAGATCTGTTTCCATCAAGCGAACATCCTGACTTTGATGCTAGTAGGATTCTTATCAGACATACTAACTTATTGTGTGTCTTCATCTAGGTAGATCGGAAGCCACCAGTGGTTCAACAAGTGTTGAAGTGTTCTTTGGACAAGTGCACATCCTTGGTCATCTTCACGACACACTTTATAGTTCTGATAATCATGTGAAGCCAGAAAACCGAGCCTGACTTGCTTAGAGTGTAATTCTACCAGACTGGTATTCATCAAGTGAATATCAAATATTTGAATCATATTGACTTGATGGCTACTTCTATCACGGTAATCCTGAATCCATCTGAGATCCATCTGACGCTGGAGGGCCTCTTGTACAAAAGAGCATCCTTGATTGTTTATTGAGCATATCGGACAGGAATTGTAATCGTGCCATGGCAGATCATGATGTTGGCTTTGCCTTGAGTGCATTACCACCAAGTTGACGTTCATCATCAGAATGTTGTGGTTCTGGACAATGTTGGGATTTGCATGGGCCATATTGAACTCACAGATTCGATGATCTTGGATCCATCTGAGATCCATTTGTTCTTGTAGAGCTGATTGCACTACGGAACATCCTTGATTATTCTTTGAGCAGATATCAAACTGGTGATAATTGTGAGACGGTACATGACCGTATCCGTTTTGTCTGCAATGCATCTTGACCAGATTGGTTCCTAATAGGAGTACATCGTGGATTTGATAACTGTGGTTAGATTCTTCCTCTATCAAATTTACTGCAACCTTCTCGTGTTGAGGCAACGGGTTTGTCTGAACATTTGGATTTGTATCCTTGAAGGATAAGACCCCGTTCCTGACGAGCTTCTGTACATCCGATTTAAAGCTGAGACAATTTTCAATGTTGTGCCCCGTACCTCCTTGATGGTAAGGGCGAGTTTGATCCGCTTTGAACCAAAAGGCAGATTGTCCGGTACTGTAAGAGGAGACCTGGTTTGGACGTGCCCCTTGACTAGTAGTAATGGAAACAGCTTTGCGTACAACATTGGTATAGGGTCAAACCCTGGTGGTCGTGTTGTACGATTGTTATTGTACTGTGGAACAGCCTGCTGAAGAGGCTGTTGTGTCCTTTGTTGATATTGTTGTTGATTCGGTTGGCTCTGAGCAACCTGAGGTTGATACGTTGGAGCAGGCGTTGGATTGATAGCAGGAGTTACTGCTGCAACTGGTTGATACCTTCGCCTTTGCTTTTCGAGAGAGATATTTCCAATATCTTGCTCTTTTATCTTAGGGAAAGCACTACCGTATCTTTTGGTACTGCTTGACGGTCCTGTTTCTTTGACCAATCGTCCTTCTCGAACTGCTTCTTCAAGGGGTACTCCCATGTTCACCATTTCAGTAAAGTCGATGGGCGCACTGGCGACCATTCGGTCGTAATAGAATAAGCTCAAGATTTTCAAAAACATCTTTATCATCTCTTTTTCCTCAAGAGGGGGACAAATCTGGGCGGCAATTTCACACCATCTCTGAGCATATTCTTTAAAGATTTCCTTGTCTCTTTGTAACATTGCTCGGAGCTGATCTCTGTCTGGTGCCATGTCCAGGTTATACTTATACTGCTGAACGAAGGCAGCACCAAGATCTCTAAAAGTGACAATCTTGGTACGGTTTAAACTCATGTACCATTTGAGTGTGGCACCGGTTAAACTGTCTTGGAAGTAATGGATTAGTAGTTGTTAATTTTCTGTCTGAGTTGACATCTTTCGAGCGTACGTCACCAAATGACTTTGAGGGCAAGAGTTTCCCTTGTATTTCTCAAAGTCAGGCACCTTGAATTTGTGCTGGATTTTCACATTGGGGATCAAACAAAGGTCTGCGGCGTCCTTTCTGAATAAATCCTGACCGCGAATGGCATGCAGTTCCTTCTGCATCTCCAGGAATTTTTCCTGGAACTCATTCATTTTCTCAGACATATCTTTGTTTCTACCAGAGATTACTTGGGGAATCTGTCCTTCCGGGACAGTGTGTACCACTGGCTATGGTATAGTCATTACGACAGTGACTCTTGGTTCTTCTATTCCCCGAAGTTTATAAACTTCAGGAGTTGCTATCATCACTCTTACGTCTTCGCTTTCCCGAAGTTTGTAACCTTCAGGCCCAGCCGGTTCCTGCGGCAGTTTCCGGGTCTTTCGTGACTGGCGGGATGTATCCTTCAGGGACAAAGTTGAGAGGCATACCCCCAGGACGATCTTTAGGCATGTTGCACCGAGGATCATATGTCTCCACTATGGGCGTATATGTGATCTCTGAGATCACAGTCCTTTGTTGTTGCCTCTGAACTGTTGCCAGAGATTGCATGTCACTGTGAAGTTTCCTCAGATCTTCTTTCAGAGCGTCTATTTCTTCTCTCAGCTCTCTGTTCTCTTCCTCGAGATCGTCCATTTTCTTTTGTCGATTGGCCCGAGTATTGTACGATTGAGACAGTTTGACTCTAGAATCGTGACGTATACGTGAGATTCGAAGGTAAGAAGAATGCGTTATGTGAGAATGATGAATGATATGCAATGATATATATATTAATTTTTTTTGCTTTAATAAAAAAGAAACTTCAACAATTAGATTGCAAATATCATACAGTGGGGAGACCCCGTTTTATTGAATCTGAAAGATTGCAGAAATGGAAGTACAATATTTTACAAAGTGTTATAAAAGGAAAAGTCTAAGCTTATGGATCCTGAGTCCTCTCTGAGGAGAGATCAGGTGTTGGTTCTGGTATTTTCCTTTTCTTTGACCGGGGCTCTTGAGCCGTAGTCGGGTCATTAGTCTTTTGCCAAGTGAAAGGAGCAAGCAAATTTCTTCGGTCTTCCTAACTTTCTACAACATGTCGCTCTAATATTTTAATCAAAGTGTCCTTCTCTTTTAACAGTTGCTGAATTTTGGTACACTCTACATTGAGAATACGGTACTTGTTCTTCGAAGATTTCTTTTCCCGTTAAACTTTGTTGAGAGTGACCTGGAGTTTTTTTGCATCAGACATAAAATAAAGGACAGATTCCTTTAGCGGAAGAACTTCTTGACGAGGGTAAGGCATCCTCAGCTTGAGAGCTCTAGTTTGTACCCAGTGGAGATAAGGTTCCATGGAAATATAATCCGATTTTCCTAGAGACTCTCTTCCTTTCTTGTGAACATGTTTCCAGGCATGCACTATTTCTGTCTTTAGTGCCCTGTCATTTTCTCCTTCCTTGAAGAAAAGACCTTCCAGATGAACATTACGCGGGATATGCCTCATCGGGTACCTGAGTTGACAGTGAACTAAAATCGGATGATAGTTGATTCCTCCTTTAGTTCCTATGAGGGGTACATTAGGGAAGTTTCCATATTTGTCAATGATCTTTATCCCATCATAGATTCGATTGTACCAATCTATGTCAGAGTTAGTAAGAGACATGATTCTCTGTGACCAACGCAGAGTACTCTTATGATCCTAAAAGGCAGCAGACTAGGTAAGTGGGAAGTGAACCATTTGTATAGTAGGGGTACACAGCATGTGATTATTCCTCCGCTGTACAAATTCCTTAAATGTACAGAATGATAAGCATCTGCGAGCAAGGTTGGTACGGGGTTTCCAATCAGAAATATCTTAATGGAATTGGTATCGACAAAGTTATCAATGTTGGGAAAAAGGAAAAGCTCGTATGTAAGTAGGACAAAGATATCTTCGAAAGCAGTTACGTTTCCTATACTGGCAAAGTACAGGGGTTTCTCTACCAAAAACTTGGCCGGTAAACCTTGGATTCCATCCTTAGTGGTCATGTGAGTCCTGACTTCTGACTCGTCCAAATAGATTGCTCTTGCAATGGTTTGATCCTTTGGAATTTCTTCCAGTCCAGAAAAGGGAGCTTGGTCAGTGATGGGTAAATCAGTCAGGTGAGAGTACTCCTCCAGTGTTGGTGCTAGTTGATAATTCGGGAATGTGAACCAGTGATAAAATGGATCGTAAAACTGAATCAGCGTAGACAGGATTCCTTCAACTACATGGACCCTTAATAGAGACAGCAGTCTTCCGTACTTAGCTCTGAAAGCATCAGGGTTGGTGATTATCCTTGCCAACCCCCTTAAATCCTGTAGTTTTGGAGCCTTGAAGGTGTATTTGTGCGTCTTCCTTCTACCGAAATCCATAACGCAATC
Organism: Lathyrus tuberosus; assembly: GCA_022829125.1. NCBI lineage: Eukaryota > Viridiplantae > Streptophyta > Magnoliopsida > Fabales > Fabaceae > Lathyrus > Lathyrus tuberosus. Next base: position 2,577,926 of record JALAZF010000298.1, on the reverse strand, counting down.
TTTCTCTCTGATATTTGCAATCATTGTTTTAGTTTAATTTTGAAAAAGAGAGAAGAGAAAAGAAGATTTTTTTTCCTTGTTTGGGAGTTTTTTAAATGAATAATGCAGCACACAAAAACATAGAAAAAACATGGGTTGAAAGGTTTAGCGTCACGAGCATGGAGTCATGGCTCTACCCATCCCAAAGGTTGTACTATGGTAAATTTTTGTACCTGTTCCCAAAATCATTGACCCCCCTAGGGATGACAACAGTAAGCTAGTTCACCCGATTGAGCTGTAGCATCTAGGGTAATCTCAATTGGGTGTAGCATCACGTGTCAACTATTTCCGAAAGCTACCGCACTACAAAATAGCCACATGGTTACTGTCTACTAAATCCTCAGTTTCATGGATACCACATTGGGACAATCTGTCTTCACGACAAAGTCGTTAAACATTAAATCCGGAAAGGGTATCTCCACTGATTTGATGGTCTACCGGGACAGCTTATTCGGGATTCACTCCCTGTAAGACCGCCCGTCTATGCCATCACCTATCTTAGGTATCACTCAAACTTTCCACCTGCGACATCACTCGCATTCCCATTAGCAGAAAAATAAACACGGATATCAAGTAGGAAAAGTGATATATATATATATATTAATTCCTAAAACTAACATCCTAGACCTCTTAGAAACTAATCCTACTTTAGACCTCCCCAGCAGAGTCGCTATTTTCCTGTAGCGTGTGATTTTTGTCGGTGACGCGGCCACCTTATCGCAAATGGGTTCTTCCTCACCGCAAAGGTAGGGAAGGGGTTTTACTTTCTGATTTCTTATTTATCATGTGAATCTGGAAGGGAAAGGGAAGATATCTATAACTAACGTTGCACGCGAATGTTTAACTGAACAAACGCTAAGAGAGATTCGAGGAGTTCGGGGTCAGGTTATACAATGGGGAGTTGTCAATTACCCATCCTATATGTGGTTATCCACAGGTTGTTAGCAATAGGTTCTACTTTTATACTTGATGGTGTCTATCTATTGATGGGTTGGGAAAGTTTGGGAATGTTGAGAGAGAGAGAGAGAGAGAGAGAGAGAGAGAGTTTTTGATGATTTTGGTGAGGTACTGCACCTAAATTTTTTTATTGGTATGTGTGAAGGTACTAGACCTAGAATTTTTTATTGGTATGCTCGCTAAGATTTCGCAATCTTATGCCTACGTATTCTCGTTTAAAGAAACAGAGAAATCAGAGCAATCGTAGTTCCTCCTATTCTATGGGAGGAAAGATAATGTTTTGGTGTCTTGTTCAAAGCCCAAGATTGAAGCTAAAAGGTTGAGTATTTGCGTCTTGTTCAAAGCCCAAGATTGAAGCTAAAAGGTTTCTCTGAGATAGAACTTGTCATCTATAAAGGGGAGATATCTCGTCTGCTTATCACAGTTGTTGGGTGACTGTTTATAAAGGAGGATTACTTTAACTGGGATATGAGAATCCAGAAATGCCATAATTTCCTTTATAGAGGATTTGTCCTGAAGGAGAAAACTTTAACTCAGTGTTGAGCAATGCCATTTTTCCTTAGGAATCTTTCATATTTAAGAGAGGGACAGTGGCATGGATGTAAATAATCCAGAGGCTTGCCGCTTATAGCAATTAGATGAAAGAAGGAAGTTTACCAGGATAAGAGATCAACCACAACTTGTATATTTGAGTCAACAAGTGTGCCACTTACGGCAGTTATCTAGGATTAAGGTTTGTTTTATTTGTTTGTTTTGAAATGATAACACAGAGAAATGTCTTCCTACAGAGAGATTTTAATTTTCTCTGAGGGGATGTTGATTTTTGTGTGCCTTGATCAAAGCCCAAGGTTGAAGCTAAGAGATTGATTGACTCTACTGGGGAAGTCCTTATACAAAGCCTAAGAGGAGGCTGGAAAAGACTGACTCAACAAGAGAGTGTTTATATATGTCTTGTAGGAAGCCCAAGATTGAGGCTAAAAGAGAATGACTCTTTTGGGGATATCATTATACAAAGCCAAAGAGGAGGCTAAAAGTTTGACTTTTCGGGGAAAATATTCTGTTTGTCTTGCACCAAGCCCAAGATTGAGGCTAAAGGGGATTTTGATTCCACTGGGGAGGGTTTGTACGTGTCTTGTACAAAGCCCAAGATTGAGGCTGGAACGAAGACTGACTCTGTGGGAAAGAAATCTTTATCTGTCTTGTACAAAGCCCAAGATTGAGGCTAAAATGAGACTAACTCAACTGAGGATTTTTAGGTGTCTTATACAAAGCCCAAGATTGAGGCTGAAAGAAGTTTGACTTTGCTGGAGATTATTATCTGTCTTGTACAAAGCCCAAGATTGAGGCTGAAAAAAAAAAGCTTAACTTAACTAGAGAGTGCTGAAAAGGGTGATTGACTTAACAAGAGAGTCTGAAAAGGTTAGCTCAGCTGGGGAAAATCATTGTACAAATCCCAAGAGGAGGCTGGCTATGCAGAGGAAAGGAGGGATCATTATACAAAGCCTAAGAGGAGGCTAGCTTCTGCTGAGGATTATTGAGATCCAGAGGAGATTAGACTGTCCAAGTCTACCGGTATGGAAGAGTTTATCTTTGTATGATGCCTAAGAGGAGGCAGGTGCTTTAAGAGATGAGAATCAACCCTTAAATTGGTCTGAGGTTTTGACTCTTTGGAAAGACTGCTCTAGCAAAGGATGACTAAGTTATGTCCTATACCTTTAAGAGGTCTTCAGGGTCCTTGTATTAAGCCCAAGAGAAGGCATGAGAACTTCTAAGAAGCCGGAGGGTCCTTGTACAAAGCCCAGGAGGAGGCTGGGATGCTTTTAGGAAGCCTGTGGGTCCAAACTTAAGAAACGTTCAAGAAAAGTTTCACCGAGAATAATCTTTTCTTTAATGAACAGTTCTAGGGTTTGAAGAAATTCAAGAGAGCTTTCACCGAGAATTAATCCTCTCTGGGAAAATGAATTTCTTTGACAATTTCTAATAGTGACAGTCTGAGAAAAGTTTCACCGGGAATATTGCATTTCTCTTTGTTCCATATTGTTTAAGCCCAAGAGAAGGCAATAATGTATCTTTAATCCCTATGGGGGAACTAGTTTTTACTGTATTTAAGAGTGACCAACTGACTTTACCTAGTTCTAGACCTAATTGCCGGGGAAAACTCTAAGCAGATATACAAGTATATGTATAGTTGATATATGACAAGTATTTAAAAGGATATGAAAGAAGGACTTACAGGTGAGCAAGCTTCCATCAATATAGTTATATATATATATATATATATGAAAGCATGTAAAAGAAAGCTGATAAAAACTTACAGGCAAGCAAGCTTCCATTGTAACAGTTGTATGGTTAGTTGTTCAATAAATTAAAGAAACTTTTGATGACAACCATAAATTTGAGCCTAAATCAAAAGGAAGTTATTTTTGAAAAGAAGATTGTGGCTTATACTCAAGGAGAAGCCCAGATGAGAAAAAACAGTAATCATACCATTGTTTTGTAAACTGTACCGGGGCTTATACAATGACTAGGGCCCAAAGAGGTTTTCTGTACAAAGGGATGGGTCTTACAACTCAAGGAGAGGCCCAAAAGTTTGAAAAAGAAAAGAAATGGGACTTACAACACAAGAGTAGGCCCAGGTGGTTTTTGTTTAAAAGGCAACGACCGCGCCGAGATTTTAAATCGCAGTGGGACTTATATGATGGCTTAGGCCCAAAATAGTTTGTTTTTCAAAAGGGGTTGGGTCTTACACTCTAATAGAGGTCCATGAGTGTTTGAAAAGATTTGTTAGGGTGATAATGATCAAACCCCTAACTTTTGGTTTTAAAATGTATTTTAATTGAATAAAAATTCAATTAAAATAATCAAACATGTGAAAAAAGTTTGTTATCTTGGATTTATATTTTGGAAATCGTGTTTCATTCATGGGATGATTTAAAAATCATGTGAATTTTGCAAAACCAAGAGAAAGAAATATTTTTTTTATGTTTAAAAACAAATAAAAATATAATTCTTTACAAAAATATCAAATATATGAAATAAATAATATTTTTGTGAAATTTTCATGGAATAAAATATTTTAACATTTTTGGGAATTTTCAAAAAAAGAACCAATAAAAAATAATTAAAATTAAGAGAGAAATTAATTTTTGAATTAATTAACAAAACCATAAAAATATTGAAAAATAGCAAAATATGGCAAAGTAGCAAAAAAGGTCTGGGTGGGGTTTGAACCCACGACCTCCTACACAAACACACATGTGCACTACCACTGGGGTGGTGATACATCCGTGTATCAAAACCACCCCATAAATACATAAGGGGTGCCAAGTTTTCAGGCCTGGCCAAGCAAGGCAAGGCAAGTTTTGGCAATTTACGTGAAGCCTCTAACTTTCTCATTTCTCCATGGATTGGGACAAAATTTTGGTGCATCTGACACAGAATTTCATGAGGAATCCAATGGTGCCCTTAGAAAATGTCTCTTCCTCAAAATTCGATAGTGATTTCAAAATAGGCCTATTTTTGCATGTTCTATGCTATCTCATGGTACAGGCAAGAATTGCATACAAATTTTTTCAAACACAACATATATAACATGTATGAGATGTGTATGATTAGTGGACATCAAAGGAATACATAATTCAAAGAGTTCAAGTTGTCATGCACTTACCTCTTGGAGCTTTTTGTGCTATCTGCCAAGTTCCTTGTGCCAGAAGTAATTTGATGCTTTGGACACTCTCAATTGATCCCTTAGAAGCTTTTAGGATGGTTAGAACCAGCTGGAATCCTCAGGAACAAGTATAGGCACTTTCTTTCAAAAGGGGCAAAAGTGACCAATATGGCAACTCTCTCAAATGTTGTTTCAGATGAGGGGAACCATTTGGGAAAGTTTGAGGATAATATTTGGAGTGTGTTTGAGGCCTTGTTTGGTTTTGGAAGTGACTGAATCAAGACATGGCTTGAAAGATGCAGAAAAGTCTAACATTGAGGTTTTGGAGATGGATTTTCTTATTTTGGTGTTTCAAGTCACAAGTGAGTGTTTGAACAACTTAGATATGATATATTGGATGTCTTTGGATCATGAGTTGTGGTGGAATTACTCTCTAACTCAAAAACTCAGAGATAACTTGCAAAAGAAGGCATTTTGGGCTAGAGAAAGAGATTTTGAGGAAAGCAGGTGTTGTAGTGCTTTGGTGTACTCAAACTGAGCACAAATGAGCTCTATTTATAGTAGAGCATGTTTGTTTTGGCATCAATAGTGAATTGCAGCTGCAACAGGCCTTTGGCCAATGTTAAGCAAAAGGAATCTCAAGTCTCCTCTAGCCATTGACTTGAGGTTGGGGCACAGGCCTATGGTCCTTTGATTCAGAGCTTATTCTTGACTCATTCAGTTAGGAATGCGTCAGTCCATGCCACCTTGGTGCATTTATTGAATGCTTGGAAACAAAATTGAAGTCTTGGCACCTTTTTAGCCTTTTTAGGTTTGTTATGGCTAAGTGTAGATTCTTGGACTTTGGAGGCTTAGGATCAAATCATTCTCCTTTTTTTTAATCCTCAGATGTGTCCAAATGGATGACAAGGCTTGGAGTTGCTCAATTTTGTCAAATCGAGTAAAACACCAAATTCTGCCTTGCCTAGGACAGTAGGAAATGGTGATTTTGAGGGATTCATATCTCCCTGCCCAGGTTGAGTTATGGGAGGCTCTTGTGCTTTTTAGAAAGCCCTCATATGATACAAAACATGTCTGGTCATAGTTTGTTCTGAAACTATTTGGATCCAACTGAAAAAACCTCATGAACAATGATGTTCAAGGCTGGTAACTTAGGCAGATTTTCACTAAGTGTTGGAAAAAGTGTCATTTTCATGTTTTTTGTCATTTTGATCAATCCATAACTCAAAATCCATGAGGAATTGGAGTCTGAGGTAGCTGAAGCTTTTGTAGAGTGTATCAAAACCTACAAATCCAGCTTTGGATCACCCAAAATGATTGCTTGGATCTCAAGTAATGGTCCTTGGAAGTTGATACCAAAACACTTTTGTTCCATAACTTAGAAAAATTTTGGTTTCTTATGGCTGCCCCTTTTGCAAGAAACCTCACTTTTCTTGATTTTTATTAATGAATGATGATCAATACCATACATTAACATTATTTTTGACTTAAGGGAACTATATTTGTGAAAAATTCCAAAAAGTCAAACTTGATTTTGTGCACAGTTGACTTTTTATCGGATGAAATCCAAACTGCGTGATCCTTTGTGAAATCAAGTCCTTGACCTAAATCAAACCTAATTTATGGATTCCATAGGTGTTATAGGGTGTATTGAATCATGTCCCAAAGCTTGGGAGCATGTCTTGGTCAAAAGTCAAAGACACAGTTGACTTTTTCTTCAAAACCCTAATTGTGGTCCAGATGAAATTGAAACTTGTGAATCAAGCTTCTTGGATCAATACATTGTTGTAAATGGATCAATGTAGTGTATTAGAGGCCCTCAAATCATGTCTTGAGGTCTTGGCTCATGCTTTGTCCCAAAAGTTAACTTAGGGGTGAATTAGGTCAAGAAACCCTAATTCCTGATTTTGGGTAAATGCATCCCCTGAGGCTAAATTGACTTGATGATTGGGTCCATGGGGTCCCTTGGAGTATCTTGGGTTGTGCTTTGAAGCATTGGCTTATGCCCAGATGAAAATTTCCATCAGGAGGCCTCAGTCGACCAAAACCCTAATTTGGTGACACTGGCGATCTTGAGGCTTGATCCACTTGGAATGTTGCAACTTTGTGCTTGATTCTTGATGTGGGAGTCCTCTTGATCCTTTATAGGTGTTTGAGAGGTTAGACAAGTTGAAGATCATGTCATTTCTTGATTGATCCTTTGTCTAAGTGCTCTGAGAGGGCTTGAAACCCTAATTCTTGATTGTGATGAATGCTCAACTATCTTTGAAGAGATTAATGAGGCATGGAGGTACAACCATATTGTGATGATGTCTTACACAATGATGGGAAATCTTGGTGGTCAAAATTTAGTGTATGACACCTATAATGTTGGTAATGAGAGTTTAAAAATGTTGGTGCTGGGACTTGAACCAATGACAAGACGCTACCTATAATGACGGTTAGTTTAAATTACCCATGGTGAAAGGTCTGTAAGCATTTTGAAAAAATAAGTACTTATGAAAGAAATACAGAATAAGTTTTGTTTTAATTTATCAGTAAAGCTTTTAATCTCGGTTGGAGAAACAAACCGTAGCGGAATCTTAAGTGACACACGCTAAATGTATCCTAAAAAATGGAAAAAATGTGTTGCAGGGAATCAAAGCTTGTTACATTTCATTTATTACTACGGTTGTTCATCTTAACCGTTGTAAAATCATTTACAATTTATTTTTTAAATAATGGACTTAAGTGACACACGTTAAATGTACTCTAAAAAATGGAAAAAAATGTAGTTGCAGGGAATCGAAGCTTGCTACATTTTTTTATTACTACGGTGTTTTAAGTCAGCCGTCATTAAATGACTATTTATGCCCCAGCTTTTGCCTGGGTGCGAAATTTTTAACCAATTACAACAGCGTAAAAGGATGCGTTGTAATCCTGGCGTTGTTGTTTTAGCGTTTTGTAGTAGTGATTGGATCGTATGTTTCAATGGGGTTTAAAACAAGTAATCTGCATGACATGATGATTCGTTTTTTAGCAAAGATAGAGAGAATGCAAGAGTGTGTGCAATGTATTTTTTGAAAAATGCTTGTTTTTATTTTGGGTTGTTTTTAGGATTACCATTTTCTGAAAAATAAAAAGTGAAAATAGCAATAAATGCGGAAATTCAGAATGACATTATTTATTTATTTATGATTCGTCGATTCTAGAAACACAACCCTATAAAACAAAACTTTGTCCCTTTGGGCGTAACGGAGAGGGACATTTACAGAAAAGCGAACCCTATAAAACATCCACTCCACCCGGGCAAGGTGAAAGGTTAAAACAAATAGGGCAATTACTTAGACTTATGGACGGCTTTTGGGACATCGACAGCAACCCAATGGCGACGAACTCATTTGTGAATCACAAAGTCTGGTACTTTCCTTCTTGGTTTATCTTCAGAAATGACGCTGATTTCTGGTGGAGTAGGATCGTTGGAGTCTTCCTCTCATGCAGAGTTTTCATAAATGAACTCTTCTATTGTATCTTCCCTAGTGTTTTCACTCTCAAGCGAATCTCCCCATCCAGTTGGCCAAATGTCCTCGTATCTGATGCAAGAACTTTCGGGAGCAGTGTATTTAACTAGGAAGTCATACTTGTCACTCGGCTGTCCTAAGGTGTCCCATGTTTCTGTGGGAAGGGATGAGTTATCCTCCTCAATGACGTTGACCTCAGGAAAAGCATAGTTAATGAATTCTTGTCCTGCAATCTTTGCAGATTCATCACCATGGTGTCAGACATTTTTGGAATGTCCTGAGTAATGATTCCATGACTCAGTGGGGACATGGGTATTCCTTTCAATATTACTCAGCTGATAGGCATCGTCCGGCTGACTCTTTTGCCCCCAAGTCTTCCGTATATAGCTTCCAGATAGGAAAGTCATCTAGGGGATCATAATAATTGCAGTTGTTTTTCATTAGATTGTCTTCCTCTAATGAATTGGGTGGAGCCCGGCATCCCTCAGGATTACAATCTCCATAGATCATCCTGACGTCTGACCTTGGTATATATCTCGGGCTTTGCTTGGGAAAACAGAATGGCATGCGTGCCTCTTTCGGAGATATATAACCGTCATGTTTAAGGTAAGATTTCCACTCCTCCTCTATATCAGAGTAATCGCTCTTATTGATGGTGTGCACTTCTTGAGACATCGGATGGAGGAAACCTCCACTGTGGAAGAAATCCTGAATGGGACGAAAAATTTCATCTTTCTTAGTAGTCTGGGTATAAGTTGGAGAGAAACCAAGACCTTTTCTTGTCTTATTATCAGTAGGAATTACAATCTGTCCCCATCCTTTTATGTCATTACTCCCGATTACTTTGAGAGCATCTTTGTATGAGGAAATCGACGTCCCTCTTTCTGATTGATTCTCATTGCTCATCGAGAGTGCTTGGAACTGGGTTCTAACAACCTCCTCGGGTTCTACACAGGAGAATGATGATAAGTTGCTCACGAATAAGGTCTGCTCTCTGCATATTATGACTAACTTTTTGTTCTTGACAAACTTCAGCTTCTGGTGAAGTGTCGAAGTGACTGCCCCAGCTTCGTGTATCCAAGGTCTTCCTAATAAATAGTTGTATGCTGCCCGGATGCCCATGACCTGGAAAGTGACTTGGAAAGTTTGAGGACCGATGGTTATCGGAAGATCGACTTCGCCGATAACTATTTTTCTAGATCTGTCAAAGGCTTTGACGATGATCTCAGTGCCTCTCATTGGAGCTCCTTGAAACGATAGTCGTACCAGAGTTTATTTTGGCATAACATTCAAAGATGATCATGTGTCCACCAGTACACTGGCTAAAGCATCGTATTGGCAGTTGACTATAATGTTAAGTGCCATATTATGATTCTTGCCTTCTTTCAGCAGTTCTTCATCCCTGAATCCTAAGTTGTTGCAGGAAATGATGTTGGAGATGATGTTGTCAAACTGTTCTACCGTCACATCTTGTTCCACAAAGGCTTGCTCTAAGACTTTTTGTAGAGCTTCCCCGTGATCTTCTGAACTAAGCAGGAGAGATAACACAGAGATTCGAGACGGAGTTTGCAACAATTGGTCCATAATGTTGTACTCGCTTTTCTGGATGAGCTTCAGCATCTCATCATTGTTCTTCACCAGTTCTGGATTACAGGGTTGACCGTCTGGTGGGTTAGGAACTTCTGTTTGAGGTTCCTTTTCTTTGGCAGGTTCTCCAACTCCTCTGTTGAAGATCTGACAGCTCCGTGTGACTCGACTGATGTCGGCAATGTTTACGACGGAGGGTAATGGAGTTTCCTTTCCATTTTCGATGTTCGTTGCACCGTACTTGTAAGGGATGGCCTTTTATAATTTGTACGGTATTGGACCTGGCAGTTAAATAACCACAGGAGCTTTTTTATTTCTCTGACCATCATAGGCAGCCTCAATTGGTTCGAGGTTGAGAATTCTTCTACTGTCAAGAGAGACTTTTGACTCGTCGAGCAGAGGAATTATGGCACAGACGTCCTTGGTTTTTCCGTGATCGGAGATTACGACTGCGCTTTTGCTTTGACCATGGAGGTACTCTTGTATCATGTTGATCGACCCAGAACTTGAACATGGTCGAATCTCCTTCTGGTTTAACTGATTTTGGAGGGCTGCTCTTCCGAGATAACATCCTTGGTTATTTTTCGAGCATACTCTACAGCGCTCATAATTGTGCAGTGGTACCCAACCATATCTACTTTGTACGCAGTGCATCTTTACCAAATCTGTTTCTGTTGAGCGGATATCACAACTTTGATGTCTATCAGGATTTCCATCAGTCATGTTAATCCATTGTGTGACTTTATCTAGGTAGATCGGAAGCCACTAGTGGTCCAACAGATGTTGAAGGGTTCTTTGCACAAGCGCACACCCTTGGTCATCTTCGCAGCATTCTTTACAGTCTAGATAATCATGTGAAGCCAGAAAGCCGAGCCTGACTTACTTAGCATGCAATTCTACTAGACTAGTATTCATCAAGTGTATGTCAAAGATCTGAACCATATTGACTTGATGGTCATTTCTTTCACGGTAGTCTTGGATCCATTTGAGATCCATCTAACGTTGGAGGGCCTCTTGTACAAAAGAGTATCCCTAATTATCTGTTGAGCAGATTGGACAAGCATTGTAATCGTGTCGTGGCAGATTATAATACTGACTTTGCCTCGAATGCATCGCCACTAAGTTGACGTTCATTGCACGGATGTCGTGGTTCTGTATAATGTTGGGATGTGTATGGGCCACATTTACTTCACGGATCCTGTGATCCTGATTCCAGCCCAAATCCATTTGTTCTTGTAAAGCTGCTTGCACTACGGAACACCCTTGATTGTTTTTTGAGCAGATATCACACTGATGATAGTTGTGAGATGGCACATGACTGTACCCGCTCTGTCTACAATGCATTCTTACCAGATTGGTTCCTAATAGGAGCACATTGTGAATTTGATAACTGTTGACAGGTTCTCCTTCTATCAAATTCACTGCAGTCTTCTCATGTTGCGGTAATGGGTTCGTCTGAACGTTTGGATTAGTATCTTTAAAAGATAAAACCTCATTCCTGACAAGCTTCTGTACATCAGACTTGAAGCTGAGACAACTCTCAATGTTATGCCCCGATACTCCTTGATGGTAATGGCAAGTTTGATCGGCTTTAAGCCAAAAAGGTGGATTTTCTGGTACTGCAAGAGGAGTCATGGTTTGGACGTTCCCCTTGGCTAGTAGAAGTGGAAATAACTCTGTGTACAACATTGGTATAGGGTCAAACCCTGGTGATCGTGTAGTACGAATGTTGTTGTTGTACTGTGGACGAGCCTGTTAAAAAGGCGGTTGTGGCCTTTGCTGATACTGTTGTTGACTTGGTTGGCCCTGAGCAACCTGAGGTTGGTAAGTCGGAGCCAGCGCTGGGTTGATAGTGGGAGTTACTGCTGCTACTGGTTGATACCTTTGCCTTTGCTTTCCTAGAGCGATATTACTGATATCTTGCTCTTTCCTCTTTTGGAAATCACTACCGTATCTCTTAGTACTACTAGATGGCTCTGTATCTTTAACCAATCGTCCTTCTCAGACTGCTTCTTCAAGGCGTACTCCCATATTCACCATTTCAGTGAAGTCACTGGGTGCACTTGCAACCATTCGGTCGTAATAGAATGAGCTCAAGGTTTTTAGGAAGATCTTTGTCATCTCCTTTTCCTCTAGAGGGGGACAGATCTGAGCGGCAATTTCACGCAATCTTTGAGCATACTCTTTAAAAGTTCCTTTGTCCTTCTGTGACATTGCTCTGAGTTGATCCCTATCTGGTGCCATGTCCAAGTTGTATTTATACTACTGAACAAAGGCTGCCCCAAGATCTCTGAAAGTACTAATCTTGGTGCGGTTTAAACCCATGTACCATTTGAGTGCGGCACCGGTTAAACTATCTTGGAAGTAATGGATCAGTAGCTGTTGATTTTCTGTCTGGGTAGACATTTTTCGAGCGTGCATCACCAAGTGACTTTGAGGGCAAGAGTTGCCTTTGTATTTTTCAAAGTTAGGCACCTTGAATTTGTGCGGGATCTTTACATTAGGGACCAAACAGAGGTCGGCGGCGTCCTTTCCAAATAGTCTTGACCGCGAATGGCATGCAGTTCCTTCTGCATTTCCAAGAATTGTTCCTGGAACTCATTCATCCTTTCGTACATGTCTTCGTTTCCACCAGAAATTGTTTGTGGAATCTGCCCCTCCGGGAAAGTGTGTATCACTGGTTGTGGTATAAACATTACAGCGGTGACTCTTGGCACTTCAGTGCCCTAAAGTTTGTAACCTTCAGGAGTTGCTGTCGGAACCCTTGCATCTTCATTTTCCTGAAGTTTGTAACCTTCAGATCCAATGGTTCCTGCTGCAGTTTCTGGGTCTTCAGTGACTGGTGGGATATATCCCTCAAGTATAAAGTTGAAAGGTATGCCCCAAGGGAGCCCTTTAGGCATGTTATACCGAAGAGCATATGTCTCCATTACAGGTGTAGATGTGATCTTCGAGATCACAGTCCTTTGATGTTGTTGCTCCTAAGCTACTACCAGGGATTGCATGTCGCTGTGAAGTTTTTCCAATCTTTCTTTTAGAGCGTCGATTTCTTCTCTCAGCTCTCTGTTCTCTTCCTCGAGATCATCCATTTTCTTTTGTCGATTGGCCCGAGTATTGTATGAGTGAGACAGTTTGACTCTAGAATTGTGACACATACGTGAGACTCAAAGATAAGAAAAAATGCGTTATGTGAGAATGATGAATGATATGCAAAGATATATTTTTAGTTTTTGTTTTATTCAAAAAGAAACTTCAACAAATAGATTGTAAATATCACACAGTGGGGGTGGATACCCCTTTTTTTATTGAATTTGAAAGATTGCAATAGTTTACAAGGAAAAAGTACAGTATTTTACAAATGTTGTAAGGAAAATATCTAAGCTCGTGGATCCTGAGTCTTCTCTGAAGAGAGCTCAGATGTCGGTTCCTATAGTTTCCTTTTCTTTGACCGGGGCTCTTCAGCCATTGTTAGGTTGTCAGTCATTTGCCAAGTGAAAGGAGCGAGCAAACTTCTTTGGTCTTACTGACTCTCCATAGCATGTTGCTCTAATATCTTAATCAGGGCATCCTTCTCCTTTAACAGTTCATGAATCTTTGTACACTCCAAATTAAGGATTTGGTACTTTTTCTTCCAAGAGCTCTTCTCACGTTGAACTTCGTTAAGAGCGACTTGGAGTTTTTTCGCATCAGACATGAAATAAAGGACAGATTCCATTAATGGAAAAACTTCTTGACGAGGGTAAGGCATCCTCAGCTTGAGGGCTCTAGTTTGCACCCAGTGGAGATAAGGTTCCATGGAGGTACAGTTTGGTCTTCCCAGAGACTCTCTGCCTTTCTTGTGAATATGTTGTCATGCATGCACTATTTCTTTCTTTAGTTCCCTGTCATTTTCCCCTTCCTTGAAGAAAAGACCTTCCAGATGAACGTTATATGGGATATTATTCATCGGGTATTCGAGTTGACGACGAGCTAAAATTGGATGATAGTTGATTCCTCCTTTAGTTCCAATGAGGGGTACGTTAGGGAAATTTCAACAAATGTCTATGATCTCTATCCCTTCATAAATCCTATTGTACCAATATATGTCAGAGTTGGTAAGAGACATAATCCTTTGTGACCAACGTAGAGTACTCTTGTGATCCCAAAAAGCAGCAGACTTGGGCAAATGGGAAATGAACTATTTGTAGAGTAAGGGTACACAACATGTGATCATTCCTCCATTGTACAAATTCCTTAAGTGTACAGAATGATAAGCATCCGCGAGCAAGGTTGGTACGGGGTTTCCAATTAAGAATATCTTAACAGCGTTGGTATCGACGAAGTTGTCAATGTTGGGAAAGAGGAATAACCCATATGTGAGCAGAACAAAGACATCTTCGAAGGCAGTTATGTTTCCTATACTAGCAAAGTGCAGAGCTTTCTCCATCAAGAATTTAGCTGGTAAACCCTGGATTCCTCTTTTAGTGGTCATGTGAGTCCTAACTTCTAACTCGTCCAAAAAGATTGCTCTTGCAATGACATGATCCTTTGGAATTTATTCCAGTCTAGAAAATGGAGCTTGATTAGTGATAGGTAAATCAATCAGGTGGGAGTACTCTTCCAGTGTTGGTGTTAGTTAGTAATCCGGAAATGTGAAGTAGTGGTAAACCGGGTTGTAGAACTGAATCAACGTAGACAAGATTCCATCAACTACGTGGACCCTTAACAGAGACAACAGCCCTCCGTGCTTAGCTCTAAAAGCCTCGGGATTTGTAATCATCCTTGCCAATTTCCTTAAGTCCTCTAGTTTCGGACCCTTGAAGGTGTACCTGTGCGTTTTTCTTCTACCGAAATCCATAACGCACCCTCTCATATTTGCAATTATTGTTTTAGTTCTTTTGAAAAAAATATTTTTCTTGTTTGAAAAGAGTTTTTTAAATGAATGCATGAATGCAGCACACAAAAACATTTGAAAACATAGGTTCAAGGGTTCAACGTCACGAGCATGAAGACATGGATCTACCCATCCCCAAAGGTTGTACTATTTTGGTCAATTTGTGTACCTGTAGAACGGGTTCTAAGGTTCCCAAAGTCATTGACCCCTCCTAGGGATATTAACAACAAGCTGATTCACTCGAGCGAGCTATAACATCCTAGGATGAATCTCATTTGAGTGTAATATCGTGTATCAACTATTCCCGATAGTCACCGCACTACCAAATGGTCATATGGTTAATGTTTACTAAATCCTCAGGGTCATGGGTACCACACTAGGAAATACAATGCTTTCACGACAATCGATCGTTCAACATCGATACTTCTGCACGGGTACCTCGACTGATTCAGTGGACTGTCAAGTTAGCTTGGTCAGGATTCACTACCCATAAGCGTTTCCTGGATATGCCACCACTTATCTTAATATTCTCTCAAACTTTCCACATGCATATTAATCGCATTCCCAGTTGACAGAAAATTAAACACGGGTATTAAGTAGTATAACAGTAAATGATATATATATATATATATATATATATATATATATATATTATATAGTAGAAAGTATAGAAAATGCTAACAAAGCCTAGACCTCTTAGGAACTCTAATCCTAAAGAGTCTCCAGCAAAGTCGCCATTTTTCTGTAGCGTGCGATTTTTGTCGGTGACGCGACCACCTTACCGCATTGGTTGGAATTTGACGTAGTTGACGCTTTTGAAGTATGCCATGTGAACTTTCATTTGAGCTTTGGATGGAAGAAAAAGACCTTAGGGTTTGGGAGTTATGACCTTGCAAAGTGGGTACCAAATCCATTTTGTTCCATAACTTAGAAAATTTTAGGTTTTCTATGGTTGCCCCTTTTGCAAGAAACCTCGCTTTTCTTGATTTTTCTTGATGAATGATGATCAAAACCATACATTAACATTGTTTTTTACTTAAGGGAGCCACATTTGTGAAAAAATCCAAAAAGTCAAACTTGATTTTAGGCACAGTTGACTTTTTGTTAAAAGAATTCCAAACTGTGTGATTCTCTATGCAATCAAGTTCTTGACCTAATTCAAACCTAATGGATGGATTCCATAGGTGTTTTAGGGTTTATTGGATCATGTCCTAAGGTTTGGGAACATGTCTTGGTCAAAAGTCAAAGATACAGTTGACTTTTCTTCAAAACCCTAATTGTGGTCCAGATGAAATTGAAACTTGTGAATCAAGCTTCTTGGATCAATCCATTGTTATAAATGGATCAATGTGGTGTGTTTGAGGCCCTCGATCATTTCTTGAGTTCTTGGCTCATGTCTTGCCTCAAAAATCAACTTAGGGGTGAATTAGATCAAGAAACCCTAATTCCTGATTTTTTATGAATGCATCCCCTGAGACTAATTTGACTTGATGATTGGATCAATGAGATCCCTTGGAGCATTTTGGATCATTTTTTGAAGTATTGACTCATGCCCAGATGAAAATTTTCATCTGGAGGCCTTGGTCGACCAAAACCTTAATTTGGTGATACTGGCGATCTTGAGGCTTGATCCACTTGGAATACTGCATTCTTGTGCTTGATTCTTGATATGGGAGACCTCTTGATCCTTTATGGGTGTTTGAGAGGCTAGACAAGTTGAAGATCATGTCATTTCTTGATCGATCCTTTGTCTAAGTGCTCTGAGAGGGCTCAAAACCCTAATTCTTGGTTGAGGTAAATGCTTAACAATCTTTGAGAGGATTGATGAGGCATGAAGGTACATCCATATTGTGGTAATGATCCTTACAATGATGGGAAATCTTGTGGTCAAAATTTGGGGTATGACACACCCTATGTGTGTAGTTGTTGTATATTCGCTTTGTTTCAAATTTTGGGGTTTAGAGTGTTACAAAAGCGTCCACTTCTAGAGTTGAGATGTCTTCGACTTCGTCTTTCTGGAGGCAAGTGTCTCATGCTGCTGCCCTGGAAGCCCCATCAGTCCATGTTGATGCAGCAATTGCTGCCCCTATTATTCCTAATGTTGTTCCTAAGGAATTTGGAGGAGGCCATTATAACACGTCCTTATTGCCTCTCTATGCAAACCATGCTGCTAGGTACTTGTGGGATGTAGAGGTAAAATTTATCTTTATTTATTCTTTGAAACACGAGTGTTATAATATTTGAACTTTCTGACAATGATGTATTTTTTTGCAGTACTGTGATGCTTTAAAATGAATCAACCATGGTAGGAAGATTGTGAGGTTGCAGTAGCCAAAGTATAAATTGTTTCACGATATCATGCATATGTTTGGAATGGAATATTTAAGTATAGCTGGTTATACTTTTATTTACCATGATATGTTGTCTTTTTTTATTGAGAGATGACACTTAGAGGCGTCATATTTTCATCTTCCACACAGTGAGATGTCCATCATACTAGATGATGTGTCATATCTGGTACAACTTCCAATCAGAGGAAGATTATACCACTCTAGAATGACTATACCTGATGCACTAGAGATTATGGTGACCTATTTGAGAAACCCAAAGGATGCCCTAAAGGAGCTAGAAGACACCAGAGGATGTCATGCTAGATTTTCATTTTTGGAGAAATTGTATATACACCACTTGGTTGCGGCAGTGGAGCCTAATTGTGATGATGCACATGTTATGGATCATAGAGTATGTTTATTGAGGTTATACCTCATGTTTTTGGTTGACACATCCATATTTGTGGACAAAAGTTCCTATTACATCGATGTGGTTTACCTTCGATACTTCATTGACTTTGACCGCATTCAAGAATACAATCAGGGCAGTTGTTTAGTTTAATTGTCCTCGAAGTTAGCTGAAGGTTGTCTTTGGAAGACCAGACAGATGACAGCAAGTTGGACACTATTTACGGTGATATATTTGCACATTTACTATTACAAACATTTCATAACACTTGTGATATGCCATTACTAATATTTCATTTATACAATTTTCAGGCATGGATGCTCCAGCACTTTCCACGCATCTCCAGCTGGTCGCTTGTTGATGATTACTTTAAGGACCAATCATGTGCTTGTGCATTGTTGATACAGTATTAAGGGGGGTGTTTTTATCGTCTCCACAGGGATTGTGCAATATTTGATGCTTGTCGTTCAATAGTCGCAACGTTTTAAGTTAAAGAGTTTCAAATGGTTCTTGGTTTTGTTTAACATAAATTTGTAGCAAAGAGTTTGTAAGGTTTTAAAATGGCATGTCAAGATTAGGTTTCACTAATCCTTTTCACACATATCCGATTAATCAAGCATATGAACTTAGTTTCTGACCAATACAACCGCGTATCCTCTCGAATAAGTTTATGTCTAAAGCAAATTCGTGAGTATCGTTGTTTAAACCGTTAGATGATGTCTCACGCTAACAATCGAAACAACAATCATTAAGATCAACACAAAGCGGATAACAAATCCCAAATCTATGTCTAGAGTTTGGTTTTTAAGAGATGAAAATATTAGGTCATGAATTGTAAAATCTATATCTAGAGTGATACAACCCACACATACATCATTAAGAACAAATAACTTCATCTATATTGATCAATAACCTTGTTCATATACAAAAGATCAAAAGAAATACATATGATCAAGATCAACTACATCTAACCTTAACACAAAAGTGTTTAGCTACTCATTCTCATGGTAGCTTGGATGACAAGTTTCAAGAGGAGATGAAAGAACATCTGAGCCGAATAATCGAGATTGGATGTGACTTCAGCTTCTCTATGTGAAAATTCACTCTTCAATGATCAAAGTTCAGAATACTATGTTTTGGTGTGAAAAATAGCAAGTCCCCCTTCAAAGAAAAGTAAAAATCTATTTATATGGGACTAAAATTCTGCAGACTTCGCCTAGCGAAGGAATCACTCGCCTAGCGAATGAATAAAAAAATGGAACTTTAAGTGCCTCAGAAACTTAAACCGCCCCCAATTGTTATCGCGAGTTCGCTAGGCGAACAATTCATTCGCGAAGCGAGCCATTTGCCAAAACCTTCGCCCCAGCGAATTTTGGGTCATTTCGCCCCTGCCTCAACCAAGGGTCCTTCGCCAGAACATTCGCCCAGCGATAAAAGTAGCGAACACTCACTGGCTCCCTCGCTACATCGAATTTTACCCCCTTTACCTACTGGCTCTTTTTGGGCCTCCTCGCTGGAAGATTCGCTACCGTTCGCTAGGCGAACCTTCGCTGGTGACTTCGCCAGGATTCGCCTAGCGAACCCTACTGTTGCTTTCTTGATTCTATGGCAGCTTGCATCAAATCCCTGTGTCTTACATTCTTGATCATTTCATGCCTATTTCTGCACACTAGCACACAAATTACAAGTACCACAAGTATATTCCAATGTTTGAAGAACTACAACAAATCACCACTAAAATCAACAAGTTAGACGTAGAAAGTAATGAAAAATGCCAAGTATTGAATACAAATCTATGGTATGTTTGACATCTAACAAACTCTCACCAACTAACTCTTTGTTTGTCCTCAAGCAAAGTATGCCTCTCATGGAAAACAAGAGGATTTGCTCGAGTATAAAATTCAACCAAGACAAGATAAACGGCTCAAATAAACAACAATTACAACAAGGCAACAATTACACAATCCTAGAATTGACAATGTAAAAGAACTTGAATCTTAAACAACTTTCAAACGATGTTTCAAGAGACAACTAAATAATCATGCTCATGCCATTCTAACACTCCTCTTAGAAAAAGGATTGAAGGAAAACACGCATACAAGCACGGGAAAATTTTACTCAAATGACAAATGATGCAAATATTATGCAATTTATACAATATCTAAATGATCGCAAAATAAATCATGGAAGCAAAAGATCACTAAGGGCTTAAGGTTGTAGCTTGGTCGGGTTAACAATAAAGTGACATTTCTAACGGCCATTGAATCGAAATTGCCGATGCAAAAGAACATTCACTATACAAGGTATTCACAACACCTCAACTTCATTCACCAGTTTTTTCCTTTATCACACCTTCTCAAACTTCCTTGCACAATTATTGAATCTATTTTTCTCATTCAAGCAAGCATTCTTTTTCTCTTTTATACACAAATATTCACATACTCTTTTCTTTTCATGCTTGCTTAAATGTTTTCACAAGTTTGAGTAATTCACCAATCTTCTTTTTCATTCTCCCCAACTCATTTTTGACTCAACCTTACGTGAATATTCCTTGCTTTTTAAGGCAAGGAAGTCAATTAAAACAAAAGTTCCAAGGTTCAAGAAGAAAAATTTTTAGAAGCTCTCAAAAATTCAATGATGAACTTGAATTTTTTTTTTTTAAATATGTACAACACAATGTTCACCACTAAAAGAGATCTAACAAATTTTGGCACAAAGGGGCTAACAAATTCTCGCTACTCACGGGTAAATTACTGTTTGGAAATGGTTGTGCTCAATATCAACAAGTGCCTTGATCCTTTCTAATACTTCCATAAAATCACACAAATCACAAGATGAAGCATGAATTAAAAGTATAAAACAAAATCTATCATCAATCCAAAGCATATAGTATAACCTAGAGGTTTCTCACTTTTGTGATTTTTGGACCTAAATGACATAAGCAATCAATAAAGTTGTAACAAGAAACACAATTTTCATTTGTACAAAGACACAAATTCTAACAAATTCTAAATTCTAGAACTAGGTAACTATGTACCTTGCCGACAATATCATGCTTAAATTACTATCATCGCCATCCGACTTGGAAGAATATTCTTTTAAGATCAAGAATCACCAACCTAACATTCCCCAAGTTTCATCAACAAAAGAAGGAAACATTAAATATTCACAAGCACCATTCAACCACTACTAAAAAACTAAACTAAAGTTAACATAAACCAACATTTAATTTCAAACATAATACTAATAATAATAGGAATGTAATGGTGTAAACACACCTACAAAGTCACAGAAAAATACCACCAAGGGTACAAATACATCATACAACCCAAAATAATCCAACACAGTGGATAAAGTACATAATTAATAAACTAAAATAAAACAAAATACATAAAACATGATAAGACTTCTCTTTGTAGCACAAAGGAAGTACAAAATCTGAACTCCAAAATCAGTCCTCCTCGGACAACTCAATATCCTCCTCCTCTGAACCACGGGCCGAACCAGTCGCCTCATCATCATCATCAGCCTCATTAACAACATCATCTGGGGGTGTTTTTATCGTCTCCACAGGGATTGTGCGATATTTGATGCTTTCCGTTCAATAGTCGCAACGTTTTAAGTTAAAGAGTTTCAAATGGTTCATGGTTTTGTATAACATAAATTTGTAGCAAAGAGTAAATTTGTAGCAAAGAGTTTGTAAGGTTTTAGAAAGGCATGTCAAAATTAGGTTTCACTAATCCTTTTCACACATATCCGATTAATCAAGCATATGAACTTAGTTTTCGACCGATACAACCGCGTATCCTCTCGAATAAGTTTATGTCTAAAGCAAATTCTTGAGTATCGTTTTTTAAACCGTTAGATGATGTCTCACGCTAACAATCGAAACAACAATCGTTAAGATAAACACAAAGCGAATAACAAATCCCAAATCTATGTCTAGAGTTTGGTTTTTAAGAGATGAAAATATTAGGTCTTGAATTGTAAAATCTATGTCTAGAGTGATACAACCCACACATACATCATTAAGAACAAATAACTTCATCTATATTGATCAATCACCTCGTTCATATACAAAAGATCAAAAGAAATACATATGATCAAGATCAACTACATCTAACCTTAACACAAAAGTGTTTAGCTACTCATTCTCATGGTAGCTTGGATGACAAGTTTCAAGAGGAAATGAAAGAACATCTGAGTCGAATAATCGAGATTGGATGTGATTTCAGTTTCTCTATGTGAAAATTCACTCTTCAATGATCAAATTTCAAAAAACTATGTTTTGGTGTGAAAAATAGTAAGCCCCCCTTCAAAGAAAAGTAAAAATCTATTTATATGGGACTAAAATTCTGCAGACTTCGCCTAGCGAAGGAATCACTCGCCTAGCGAATGAATCAAAAAATGGCACTTTAAGTGCCTCAGAAACTTAAACCGCCCCCAATTGTTATCGCGAGTTCGCTAGGCGAACAATTCAATCGTGAAGCGAGCCATTCACCAAAACCTTCGCCCCAGCAAATTTTGGGTCCTTTCGCCCCTGCCTCAGCCAAGGGTCCTTCGCCAGAACATTCGCCCAGCGAACAAAGCAGCGAACACTCGCTGGCTCCCTCGCTACAGCGAATTTTACCCCATTTTCCTACTGCATCTTTTTTGGCCTCCTCGCTGGAAGATTCGCTACTGTTCGCTAGGCGAACCTTCGCTGGTGACTTCGCCAGGATTCGCCTAGAGAACCCTGCTGTTGCTTTCTTGATTCTATGGTAGCTTGTATCAACTCCTTGTGTCTTACATTCTTGATCATTTCATGCCTATTTCTGCACACTAGCACACAAATTACAAGCACCACAAGTATATTCCAATGTTTGAAGAACTACAACAAATCACCACTAAAATCAACAAGTTAGACATAGAAAGTAATGAAAAATGCCAAGTATTGAATACAAATACGTGGTAAGTTTGACATCTAACAAACTCTCCCCAACTAACTCTTTGTTTGTCCTCAAGCAAAGTATGCCTCTCATTGAAAACAAGAGGATTTGCTCGAGTATAAAATTCAACCAGGACAAGATAAACGGCTCAAATAAACAACAATTACAACAAGGCAAAAATTACACGATCCTAGAATTGACAATGTAAAAGAACTTGACTCTTAAACAACTTTCAAACGATGTTTCAAGAGACAACTAAATAATCCTGCTCATGCCATTCTAACACTCCTCTTCGAAAAAGGATTGAAGGAAAACGCGCATACAAGCACGGGAAAATTTCACTCAAATGACAAATGATGCAAATACTAAGCAATTCATACAATATCTAAATGATCACAAAAGAAATCATAAAAGCAAAAGATCACTAAGGGCTTAAGGTTGTAGCTTGGTCGGGTTAACAATACAGGGACATTTCTAACGACCATTGAATCGAAATTTCCGATGCAAAAAAACATTCACTCTACAAGATATTCATAACACCTCAACTTCATTCACCAATTTTTTCCTTTATCACACCTTCTCAAACTTCCTTGCACAATTATTGAATCTATTTTTCTCATTCAAGCAAGCATTCTTTTTCTCTTTTGTACACAAATATTCACATACTCTTTTCTTTTCATGCTTGCTTAAATGTTTTCACAAGTTTGAGTGATTCACCAATCTTCTTTTTCATTCTCCCCAACTCATTTTCGACTCAACCTTACGTGAATGTTCCTTGCTTTTTAAGGCAAGGAAGTCAATTAAAACAAAATTTCCAAGGTTCTAGAATAAAAAATTTTAGAAGCTCTCAAAAATTCAATGATGAACTTGAATTTTTTTTTTTTAATATGTACAACACAAAGTTCATCACTAAAAGAGATCTAACAAATTTAGGCACAAAGGGGCTAACAAATTCTCGCTACTCACGCGTAAATTACTGTTTGGAAATGGTTGTGCTCAATATCAACAAGTGCCTTGATCCTTTCTAATACTTCCACAAAATCACACAAATCACAAGATGAAGCATGAATTAAAAGTACAAAACTAAATCTATCATCAATCCAAAGCATATAGTATAACCTGGAGGTTTCTCACTTTTGTGATTTTTGGACCTAAATGACATAAGCAATCAATAAAGTTGTAACAAGAAACACAATTTTCATTTGTACAAAGACACATATTCTAACACATTCTAAATTCTAGAACTAGGTAACTATGTACCTTGCCGACAATATCATGCTTAAATTACTATCATCGTCATCCAACTTGGAAGAATCTTCTTTTAAGAGCAAGAATCACCAACCTAACATTCCCCAAGTTTCATCAACAAAAGAAGGAAACATTAAATATTCACAAGCAGCATTCAACCACTACTAAAAAACTAAACTAAAGTTAACATAAACCAACATTTAATTTCAAACATAATACTAATAATAATAGGAATGTAATGGTGTAAACACACCTACAAAGTCAAAGAAAAATACCACCAAGGGTACAAATACATCATACAACCCAAAATAATCCAACACAGTGGATAAAGTACATCAATAATAAACTGAAATAAAACAAAATACATAAAACATGATAAAACTTCACTTTGTAGCACAAAGGAAGTACAAAATCTGAAATCCAAAATCATTCCTCCTCGGACAACTCAATATCCTCCTCCTCTGAACCACGGGCCGAACCAGTCGCCTCATCATCATTATCAGCCTCATCAACAACATCATCTAGGGGTATTTTTATCGTCTCCACAGGGATTGTGTGATATTTGAGTCTTGTCGTTCAATAGTGGCAATGTTTTAAGTTAAAGAGTTTCAAATGGTGCTTGGTTTTGTTTAACATAAATTTGTAGCAAAGAGTTTGTAAGGTTTTAGAAAGGCATGTCAAGATTAGGTTTCACTAATCCTTTTCACACATATCCGATTAATCAAGCATATGAACTTAGTTTCCAACCAATACAACCGCGTATCCTCTCGAATAAGTTTATGTCTAAAGAAAAATCGTGAGTATCATTGTTTAAACCGTTAGATGATGTCTCACGCTAACAATCGAAACAACAATCGTTAAGATCAACACAAAGCGAATAACAAATCCCAAATCTATGTCTAGAGTTTGGTTTTTAAGAGATGAAAATATTAGGTCATGATTTGTAAAATCTATGTCTAGAGTGATACAACCCACACATACATCATTAAGAACAAATAACTTCATCTATATTGATTAATAACCTTGTTCATATACAAAAGATCAAAAGAAATACATATGATCAAGATCAACTACATCTAACCTTAACACAAAAGTGTTTAGCTACTCATTCTCATGGTAGCTTGGATGACAAGTTTCAGGAGGAAATGAAAGAACATATGAGTCGAATAATCGAGATTGGATGTGACTTCAGCTTCTCTATGTGAAAATTCACTCTTCAATGATCAAAGTTCAGAAAACTATGTTTTGGTATGAAAAATAGCAAGCCCCCCTTCAAAGAAAAGTAAAAATCTATTTATATGGGACTAAAATTCTGCAGACTTCGCCTAGCGAATGAATCAAAAAATGGCACTTTAAGTGCCTCAAAAACTTAAACCGCCCCTAATTGTTATCGCGAGTTCGCTAGGTGAACAATTCATTCGCGAAGTGAGCCATTCGTCAAAACCTTCGCCTCATCAAATTTTGGGTCCTTTCGCCCCTACCTCAACCAAGGGTCCTTCACCAGAACATTCGCCCAACGAACACTCGCTGGCTCCCTCGCTACAGCGAATTTTACCCCATTTTCCTACTGCATCTTTTTGGGCCTCCTCGCTGGAAGATTCGCTACCATTCGCTAGGCGAACCTTCGCCGGTGACTTCGCCAGGATTTTCCTAGCGAACCCTACTGTTGCTTTCTTGATTCTATGGCAGCTTGCATCAACTCCTTGTGTCTTTCATTCTTGATCATTTCATGCCTATTTCTGCACACTAGCACACAAATTACAAGTGCCACAAGTATATTCCAATGTTTGAAGAACTACAACAAATCACCACTAAAATCAACAAGTTAGACATAGAAAGTAATGAAAAATGCCAAGTATTGAATACAAATATGTGGTATGTTTGACATCTAACAAACTCTCCCCAACTAACTCTTTGTTAGTCCTCAAGCATAGTATGCCTCTCATTGAAAACAAGAGGATTTAATCGAGTATAAAATTCAACCAAGACAAGATAAACGGCTCAAATAAACAACAATTACACAATCCTAGAATTGACAATGTAAAAGAACTTGACTCTTAAACAACTTTGAAATGATGTTTCAATAGACAACTAAATAATCATGCTCATGCCATTCTAACACTCCTTTTCGAAAAAGGATTGAAGGAAAACGCGCATACAAGCACGGGAAAATTTCACTCAAATGACAAATGATGCAAATACTAAGCAATTCATACAATATCTAAATGATCACAAAAGAAATCATGGAAGCAAAAGATCACTAAGGGCTTAAGGTTGTAGCTTGGTCGGGTTAACAATAAAGGGACATTTCTAACGGCCATTGAATCGAAACTGCCGATGCAAAAGAACATTCACTCTACAAGGTATTCACAACACCTCAACTTCATTCAATAATTTTTTCCTTTATCACACCTTCTCAAACTTCCTTGCACAATTATTGAATCTATTTTTCTCATTCAAGCAAGCATTCTTTTTCTCTTTTGTACACAAATATTCACATACTCTTTTCTTTTCATGCTTGCTTAAATGTTTTCACAAGTTTGAGTAATTCACCAATCTTCTTTTTCATTCTCCCCAACTCATTTTCGACTCAACCTTACGTGAATGTTCCTTGCTTTTTAAGGCAAGGAAGTCAATTAAAACAAAAGTTCCAAGGTTCAAGAAGGAAATTTTTTAGAAGCTCTCAAAAATTCAATGATGAACTCGAAATTTTTTTTTAAAAAAAAATATGTACAACACAAAGTTCATCACTAAAAGAGATTTAACAAATTTAGGCACAATGGGGCTAACAAATTCTCGCTACTCACGGGTAAATTACTGTTTGGAAATGGTTGTGCTCAATATCAACAAGTGCCTTGATCCTTTCTAATACTTCCACAAAATCACACAAATCACAAGATGAAGCATGAATTAAAAGTATAAAACAAAATATATCATCAATCCAAAGCATGTAGTATAACCTGGAGGTTTCTCACTTTTGTGATTTTTGGACCTAAATGACATAAGCAATCAATAAAGTTGTAACAAGAAACACAATTTTCATTTGTACAAAGACACAAATTCTAACACATTCTAAATTCTAGAACAAGGTAACTATGTACCTTGCCGACAATATCATGCTTAAATTACTATCATCGCCATCCAACTTGGAAGAATCTTCTTTTAAGATCAAGAATCACCAACCTAACATTCCCCAAGTTTCATCAACAAAAGAAGGAAACATTAAATATTCACAAGCACCATTCAACCACTACTAAAAAACTAAACTAAAGTTAACATAAACCAACATTTAATTTCAAACATAATACTAATAATAATCACTACTACAAAATGCCCAAACAACAACGCGAGGTTTACAACGGCATCCTATACACCATTCTTATAGTGCGTACTGTATGCGCGCGCATTATTTTAATTAGAAATCTCAAGGGTATAATAAAAGTTTTTATGGAAACCATGGTGATACAATCTAGCTATCATGGGTTCGAACCTCATCGCCCTCATATAGTTTATCCCTTTGACGTAAATGCTCCCTTTTTAAGTTTTATTAATATTTAACTAAAAAATAATAATGATATCACGGCGGATTTTTCTTTAAACCGTTGTTACAAACTGTTATGTATTTTAAACACCAAGTATATATCAATTTATCCATTGAAAAAAGAAACAAGATGAAACAACCCTAACACCAACCCCGTCACCATTGTCGGGAAGAAGACAACAAAAAAAAGAAAGTGTTCTACTTTAAGGTGTTGCAATGTCACATTTGAAGACAAAATCATCCAAAGGTGTTTCTACGTCGTCTTCTAGTGTAAAATATCAATCTGGAAATTTTTGTGGTTGTGATGGTCGTATGGTTTCGTATCAATGCAAGAAGGAGCAAAATAAAGGAATGCTTTTTTGGAGATGTCCATTTTGGAGGAGCGATGAAACATGTAATTTGTTCATATGGGATGAAGACGTGGGAGAAAGAGATGTAAATGACGATGAGAGCATTATGAAGTCAGAGTTGGAAGTTGTGGGCTTTCTGAAGGTTATGTATGAGGATTTAAAGAAAAAGAACAAGAATTTTAAGAACAAACTGAAATCAAAGATATTTTCTGGAAATATCAAGATGTTATGTTTTCTTGTCTCCTTTATGTTTAATGTTTACTTTGTTATGAAATGTAATAGTTGAATTAGGGTTTGAATTACATTGTTGATGTTTAAACTGCAGATCCATTGTGAATTACATTGTTGATGTTTAAACTGCAGATGCATTAAGTGAGAAGTTAAGGCGCACCTTTTCTTTTTTATTTATTTTAAAATTCACAAATAAAAGGGTTATCACTATGGTTCTCCTGGTCAACTGTAGTGATATATTTATAATAAATAAATACCTATCTATAGGGTTTTTATTTATTCTAAAATTCACAGATAAAAGGGTTATCACTACGGTTATTCTAGTTAACCATAGTGATATATTTATAATAAATAAATACCTATCTATACAGTTGTTATTGCTAACGGTTGTGAAATAGTTTACCCATATATAAGCAAAATAACTTTCACTTAATTGACAGTAACGCCGTTGCCTTCAAACTAAAACCCTATAACCCATTTTTTCTCTTCGTTTTCACCATTAGCCGTGAATCATACATTAAGGTATTCTTCTTCTTCCATCTATTGTTAGATATTTCCCATTATCTCGTTTGTTGCATGTTGTTTTTGTTGATTGTTCTCATTTTTTCAGATCCGTTTTCACTACCTTAACAAAGACCATACTTTGGAAACTTCATAATGTTTGTGTTGCTATAGAAAAATGTATAAGAAGCATGAAGCTATGATGGAAACTTCATCCACCTTATACTTTTTTTTTCATAGCATCACGAACAAGATGTTAGTAAATGAAGAAACAATAGTGTAAGTAAACTTTATCTAGTTTTAGAAGCAATGAAAAGAAGTATAAGAAGTATGGAGCTTTTGTGTAAGCTTCTTCCTCCTTATATTTCTTTTTCATAGCTTCCCAAACTAGTTCAACATCATAATTGATTCCTGTTCCGTGATTAGTTTCATTAAAAGGTGTGTTATTCTTGTTCCTCTCTTTACTCATCACTGGATTATGGTTTTAGGGTTTGTTTTCAACTGAGGATGCTCATTTTTGAAGTTTGCTTTGTTTCCTTTCAGGTTAAGGGGATGATACAGGGTGATGATGCTGGTGGAAGCAAGCGTATTATATGAGTTTATAATTTCTGGATCTGGTATAGAATGTTGTTTGAGTTTATCATATTATATTTACATTGTTTGTTTAACTAACCCTCACTTAAAGTTTGCTGGTGGTAGCAAGCGTATTATATGAGTTTATAATATCTGGATCTGGTATAGAATGTTGTTTGAGTTTATTATATTCTATGTAGATTGTTTGTTTCACTAACCCTCACTTAAAATACATTCAGTTAATTTGACATAGATACTTATAATCTGCAAATTAAGTTGTATTTGAAAACCAACTTAAACAAACCATTGTTGTTTTCTGATTGCATACCTCTCATTATTTATCTCACGTTCTTTTATATATAGATTATGGTATAATGATCTGGCTCCTTAGATGCATCGCCATCTTCCATTATAGTTAAATCAAAGATGAGGCTGATTATCCAATGTCTTGTTGATCTTATGGAAATTTAACTATAATCGAATATAGCGATATATCGAAGGAGTCAGATCAATAAACCATAATATATGTAAAAAAGCGTGAAATGCACGATGAGATGAATGTAATCAGAAAACAACATTGGTTTGTTTAAGTTGGTTTTCAAGAACAATTTAATTTGCAGATTATAGACATCTTCATCAAATTGAATCCATGTATATTTATTTAGTGAGGTGTTTGGAAAACAAGCAATCTACATTTAATATAATAAACTTAGGGTACTTACAACAACGGTTATTTATTGTAACCGATATCATAAGTAATTTATGTTTTATATAATTTCGCTGCTGATGGGTTTCGAACCCAAAACCTAAGTGTATTATACACAACAGTTTATTATCATAACCGTTGTGATATATGGCTCGCGCCCTACCTTTCAATAACGGTTTCCAGCCCGTTGTAGGAACAACTAACTTACAACGACAATCTACATAACAACGCCTTCGCCCGCGTCATTATATATTTCATTTTCAACCGTTGTTAAATAGGTTTTTCGTAGTACTGAATAGGAATGTAATGGTGTAAACACACCTACAAAGTCAAAGAAAAATACCACCAAGGGTACAAATACATCATACAACCCAAACTAATCCAACACAGTGGATAAAGTACATCAATAATAAACTGAAATAAAACAAAATACATAAAACATGATAAAATTTCACTTTGTAGCACAAATGAAGTACAAAATCTGAACTCCAAAATCAGTCCTCCTCAGACAACTCAATATCCTCCTCCTCTGAACCACGGGCCAAACCAGTCGCCTCATCATTATCATCAGCCTCATCAGCAACATCATCAGCACCAACATCATCAGTTGCATCCTCCTCCTCTCCGAGTACTGGTCTGGCCCCAAGCCAACCAGCATGCGTCAGGAACTGCTCCCTAGACATCAAAGAATGCTCACCCGCAGGATCGCGAATCTGCAATTGAAGAACCTGCATGGAATCATGTAAGTCAGTCATGGCACCCTGAGAAGTTGTCATCTAATCCCAGTTATACTAACAGATTTCCTGCAGAAAAGGATAAAAAGCATGAGACCCCAAACCAGAAGCTCCACCATCCCTCGTGCCAGCATCAGTACCAGCACCAGATGTCTCACCAATTGCCCCTCTGGGCTTACAAAATTTGTCCACATAACGATCATCTATAGCTGAAGGAATTGTGACCTGTCGGCGTGCAGGTATATCAACCTCAGCATGAGCACCCAACGACATTATGAGACACGGGAAAGCAAGCAGGGCATTCGCCCGAGCAGCAGTACCTCCAAGACCACTCATAACAATGGCCTTGGTCTCATCAGTAATAATGTGAGCCACGTCAATCTCTACATTCGTAAGAATGCTATGAATAAGGTGGACCAACTGTATAAGGATGGTGCTATGATGCGACCTTGGATTGATGTTTGTAAGCACAAAAAGTAAAATGAGTTGGGCCAAGGGTTGTATATCCACTCTCCGGTATCTAATCGCAACCCCATATGGGTTGCGTTCCACTTCTTTACCTAGAACGAGCAGATCACTGGTCATCTTCGGAATGTCACGATGAAGATGAAGATCTCTATGATAAGCATCCAACTGAGTACCTACCAATGGCAACGGATCACCAAGAACCGTGTTTATAGTCCTCCTATCAAACCTCACCACAGTCCCCCTCACTTGAGATGTCCAACTAAACCGCTCCCCATCTTCGGGAAGTGCAGTTGCATAAAATTCACGGACAATCTCCGCGTTATAACCATCAAGAGGTGTCATTAAGCGATCCCACATCTTTGCTGCCAAAAGTGCATCCACTGATCTATAACTTCCACGGTCGCTTAGGTTAAACCTCTTCTCTGCCAGAATATGTTTCCTTTCCAAGGTTTCGTAACGTGCAGCCTGCTTGGCTCCTCTGAATCTAGTATCATCAAACCTAATTGGTACTTGCCTCAAAGTTGAGGCTTTTCGCTTCTTTGCAGGATTAGTTGCCATCATAGGTGCCATCTGCACAAAACAACCAATAAAACACAACAACAGCAAACCAACACATTAGTAAACCAAGCCAACACAGCAAGAGACTCAAACTTCATAAAAAAAATAATTAAATTTTTGTTTGTTCGCTCCAGGTGTTGTTAGGCGAAGGCTGCGAACATTCGCCCCAGGTTCGCGAAGCGAATGCTGGCAAATGCTCGCCCAGGCTCGCGAAGCGAACCCGGCAGCGAACCCACGAAAATGTAGAAAAACAATATCAAACAATCAGTCCAACAGCAACCTCACTTGAAACTGAACCCTATTCATAATACTTGATTAATTTACAACATACAGCACATAAACATTATGAACAGAGGTACATGAAATTTGAAAACCTAAGTGATTTACATCTAAAATCCAATCCATTCCCTACCCTACTGTCAAGCGGAAATAGAAATGAAAAGGATGTTCAAACCTGAATTTTGCAAGTGAAAAAGGAAGAACTTGGTGTAAAGAACTTGATAGCAGAGACAATTCGTGAAACAATGCGTTCTTGAGATAGAGAGATTTTTGAAAAGGTTTGGAGAGGCAAAGTGAGCAAGGAAACTAGGGTTTCCCCCTCAAAATGCTCAGAACCGGGTTGGGTCATGGGCCCAAATGTCTGGCCCACCCAAAAATTACACCCAATTTTAACTGATGTGGCAAAACAGCATGACCTGTCTCGCTGGGTTCGCGAAGTGAAGGAGCCAGTAAATGCTTGCCCCAGGCTCGCTAGGTGAACGCCAGCGAACATGACAAATTTTGTTTCAAATTTCTCTGCACATCACCACTTTTATCAACACATCAAAACTACAACAAATACTTAAAAACAGCAACAAAGCAGTAAATACTTACAATGTTGGGGTGCCTCCCAACCAGCACTTGTTTAACGTCGACTAAGCTCGACGGTCCAATGCAACCTCAAGGATCGCAAAAAGGAACAATGGAAGGATTCCGCTCGAAATCACCTCCAAGATAAATTTTCAACCTCTGACCATTAACTGTCCAACTCTCATTTGTCTTTGCGTCTTCAATGACTATTGCCCCATATGACTTAATCTCTCGAATCCGAAATGGACCAGACCACTTTGATTTCAATTTTCCTGGGAACAATTTTAATCGAGAATTGAAGAGTAGGACCAGCTGCCCTATTTCAAACTGTTTGGTCATTATTTTCTTGTCATGGTAAGTTTTGACTCGATATTTGTAAAGCTTATTGGAATCATACGCTTGGAGACGCAATTCATCCAATTCATGCAATTGTATTTTTCTTTTGTCACCGCTCAAAGTTGGCTCAAAATTCAGAAATTTCAAGGCCCAAAATGCCTTATGCTCCAACTCGACCGGTAAATGACAATTCTTACCGTATACCATTTTAAAAGGAGTGAGACCAATCAGAGCCTTAAAAGCCGTCCGATAAGACCACAAAGCATCATCTAGCTTATTCGACCAATCCTTCCTTGAGGATAACACCGTTTTTTCCAAAATTCTTTTAATTTCCCGGTTTGATACCTCCGCTTGCCCATTAGCCTGAGGATGATATGGTGTTGCAACTTTGTGCTTAACACCATATTGCTCCAAGGCTTTTTCAAGCTGAGTGTTGCAAAAGTGTGATCCTCCATCACTTATCAACACTCGCAGAGTACCAAATCGAGCAAAAATATTTCTTTTCAAAAATTTTATCACAGTTTTTCCGTCGGCCTTAGCACATGCTATTGCCTCTACCCATTTGGAAACGTAATCAACCGCGACCAAAATATACTCGTTGGAAAATGAAGATGGAAAAGGTCCAACAAAGTTAATTCCCCAACAATCAAACACTTCAATTTCCAACATGTTTTGTAAAGGCATTTCATGCCGCTTTGAAATTCCACCACTTCTTTGACACTTGTCACAACTTTGGGCGTGCGCATGCATATCTTTGAATAAAGTAGGCCAATAAAAGCTCGATTGAAGGACTTTCGTTGCCGTTATTAACCCGTTAAGATGTCCTCCATACGGAGAGTTGTGACAATGCCAAAGTATGTTAGTGGCTTCCTCTATTAACACACATCTTCTCAAAAGGTTATGGACACCAAGCTTAAACAAATGTGGTTCATCCCAAACAAAAAACTTGGCATCCGATAAAAATTTCTTTTTTTGATGGTGAGTTAGACCATCCGGTATTAATCCGGCGGCTTTGTGATTAGCCATGTCGGTGAACCATGGTCTAACTTGCACCATATACAATTTTTCATCCAGAAATTCCTCTTTGACCTCAAATTCCTTTTTGGTCACGTCAACATTTACAAGGCGGGATAAGTGATCCGCCACCAAATTCTCGGATCCTTTCTTGTCACGAATTTCCAAATCAAATTCTTGCAACAAGAGGATCCAACGAATTAGCCTTTGTTTAGAATCGGGCTTGGTGAGCAAATACTTAATCGCCGTGTGATCTGTGTAAACGACAACTCGCGACCCAATCAAATAGGAACGGAATTTTTCCAATGCATACACTATCGCAAGTGAAGATGGTTAGTTTACATCCTGAGTGAATCGCACACTCAAAGATAACACAGAGTCGCCACCGAACTTTATTTAGTCCCAAAGGACAGGTAAAATATCGATAAAACCCAAGGGGAAGAGAAACGGGAACGGGGGTCGGTTATGCGAAAGGAAGGTACTAGCACCTAACGCATCCGTCGTACTCGACGGGAACCATTTCGCTTGCTTCTAGGCTTGGATGGGTTATCTATCTAAAGGCTTCTAGTTAAAAGAAAGAGGAGAGAAGAAAGGGGAAAGAGAAAAGAAAGAAAGAAAGTGCTCGCGGAGGATTGTGGCCCTCGTGCCTACGTACCCTCATAGTGCAATGAGGAAATCAGAGCGTCGTAGTTCATGGAACCAGGGGACAGAAAGGAAGAAAGAAAGGGAGAAGGAAAGAAAGGTGGAAGTGTGCTCGCCAAGACATCGTATCTCGTGCCTACGTATCTGACATTCAAAAGAATGCAGAATCAGATCTTCAGTAGTTCGGGGAACCGAACGGAAAACAAAACAAGAAAGAAACAGGGAAACAAACGAAGTGGTGTCAAAACCAAGAGCAAAAGTGAAAGAGAAACTCTACTGGGGAAGACCATGCAGTAAGAGCGGTTACACAAGAGACTAGAAAAAGAATGGTGTTAAAACCAAGAATGAAAGAAACTCCGCAGGGGATAACAAAGAGAACTGGTGTTGAAACCAAGGAAGTAAGAGCAAAATGAATAGAAAGGACTCCGCTGGGGAGAGGAAAGATCAAAGAACCGCTAGGAATAGAGAGTAAGCGATCCGACTGGGGATCCAAACAAAAGGGTGGTGTCAAAACCAAGAAAAAATGATACCCGATATATTAACTGACTGGCAGTGGTTAACCGAAGAAAAAGAGTAAGACTCTGGCGGGGAAAAGAGGTCGGTGTCAAGAGACGGACTGTGATTAACCAAGAAGAGAGAAAGTGCTGAACCAAGAGAAGGTGATTGACTCTGAGGGAGCATCGGTATGTTAACCGATAAATAGTGGTTAATCGAGGAAACAATGATTGCAACTCTGTGGGGATAGAGAAGCATTGGTTTTAACAAAGAAAACTGTGATTAACCAGAAGAACGGGTGTAGGACCGATCGAAGGTCGTAACCCAAAAGGGGTGTTGGTATCGACTGAGCAAACAACACTCGACCAACGAAGAAGGGTATTGAACCAAAAGAGGTTGCTAACCGCTCGGGGGTTCGGTTTTAACAGAACACTGTGATTAACCGAGAAAAATGAGTGATTAACCAAGAGAAGATGATTAACTCAAAAAGGGGTTTCAGTATTTTTAACAGAAGGACTGTGATTTACTGAAGAAAAGGGTGATTAACTGAAGATAGGTGATTAACCCAAGAGGAAACTCAGTGTTTTAACAAACGGACTGTGATTAACTGAAGCAAAGGGTGATTAACTGAAGATAGGTGATTAACCTAAGAGGAAACTCAGTGTTTTAACAGACGGACTGTGATTAACTGAGAAGGAGTGCAAACATTGGTGTTTTAACTGACAGACAGCGATTAACCAAACAAAGGGAGAAGAACCAAAAGAAGGTTGCGAACTCCTGGGGGATTCGGTTTTAACAGAAAACCTATGATTAGCCGAAGAAAGAGAAGAGAGACTCTCCAGGGGAATCAAAAGAAAAATGATTGACCGCAAGAAAAGAATAGGGTGTTGAAACAAAGAAAGCTTGCTAACCCAATAAACAAAAGATCGTAACCAAGGAGAATGGTGATTGATCAAAAGAGAGGCTAGAAGAGATATGAGTGATCAAGGATCGAAAGAGATTGCAAAGAGAGAAGAGTGATCAAGGATCGACTCGACTGGGGAAAGAAAGCACATTACCGTCTGGAGATAGAGATGACTAAGCCAAGCACAGGGTCATTCGTCCCCTACCTGAAGTAGTCAGAATGAGAGTAGGAATTCTCCCTTCTCATTCCTTCTCTAACACACACAGGGTGTAATGCAGAAATTGAACCGGACGGCCCAACAACTCCAAGTTGTACAGTGCTCCCGCATGAAGAAACGGACAGCGTAACAGCTCCAACTTGTATCATGCTCCGATGTAGGGCGCATCGCGAAACTCCAACTCCACGGGGGATCGAGAGAGAAAGCTCTAAAGGAATCCTAAAGAGAGAAAAGGGGAAGATCAACTAATCGAAACGTGGTTTCGATCAATTAATCAATGGGAAAGGACATGCCAACAATTTTCCAAAGAGAGTGAAAAATCATTAAGGCAAAATGAGTGAATCATTGATTATACAAAATTAAGTTCATCCATGAAGAATTAAACTTAATGCCAAACCTAGAAAGGGAATACGAAACAGTACCAAATGATCAACAAATTGCAACACAAAATCATGTTATTGTGATCAAAGAAAAATGCAAGAATGATTATATTCACATGATGCCAAAAATATGAACAATTTGAATAATTGAAAGTGTGCAACAAAAGTTCATGAACAGGCTTCAATCAGAAGTTAAATGACATTTAAAACATCCATAAAATCAAGCATGACAATCAATGGAAGTTAAAATGAAGAAAGCATGGCAAACACACTTGAAAATGCAAGAAAATGGCCTTCTGGTTCAGTGTTAATCGATTAACATAATTGAACTGCAACGTGTTAATCGATTAACACTTGAAAAAGTGCAAAAAAACACCGGTTAATCGATTAACACTATTGCACAGCAAAGTGTTAATCGATTAACACTGGACAGGGAGCAGAAAATCAGTTTTGAAAAGTGCTTTTAGCCAACTTTTTGATTGTGTAATCACTCCAATACTAGGGCAAACAATTATGTACGAAAAATCAAGTTTAGAAGCAGCAAATGATCAACAATAGAATCAATTAAACAATCAAGATCATGGATCAAGCAAGAGTATAATCAATTCACATGCAAAAACATCGAAATTACATCGCGAACGATACGAAAGTGATCGAAACAGAAAAATGAATGAGATCTACCAACCTACAAGGCTGAGATGTGCCTTGGTAAATGTTGCAATGTGATCTTGATGAAGATAATCAAAGAGAACCAGAGAAATCTTCAATTATAGCCGAAACATATCGAAACCGATCAAATCGCGACGAAAACTCCAAAATGAGAATTATCACTGAAGAAACTTGAATCAATCACTTGAGATGAATCCAAAAGATATGGAAACTCCATAAGAACCAGTATAATGGAATGGCAATGAAGGTTAAGCTCAAGAAAAAAAGCACTTTCAAGGTGAAAGTAGCTTTTTCTTCAACGGAGAATGAAGAGCTTTGGTGAGGTTTGGGAATAGAATTGAGATGAAGATGAAGATGTAGCAGAAAAAAATTAGAGAGAATGTGAGAGAATTGAGAGTGAAATTATGAAGGATTTGTGTGAGAAATGTGGGAAATGATGGAGAGAATGGTTGAGAGATTGAAAAGTGAGTGAAGGTGTGTTTATATAGATTTTAGGTTTGGAGTATGAGAGGTTTAGAATTAGGCTAGGAGTTAGCTTTGGGTTTGGAACTAGGCTAGGAGTTAGTTAGACTTGACTCACCGAGTTAATGTGGTTAACTCGGTTAGTTAGAACAAACTCCGTAACAATCCCAAGGTGCACTCCATCATCCAAAGATCCACATTACTTGGAAAACAAGGAACATGGTGCACTTGATTTGAAGTGATGCATGGGAATAAATTTGAGTGAATTTTTGAAGACTCCAGAATGTTCCACATGCTACTAGAATACTGTAGAATCCAAGACCAAAGTGTGTGCAAAGGTGTTGTCATGAAAAAGCAGCAAATTGTGCCTATTCTGCCTGTGTTAATCGATTAACACAATTGTACTGCAAATGGTTAATGGATTAACCAGGCCAAAATATGCCCAATTTGCCTAAAAAAAGGTGTGGTGGTCCCGGCTTCGATTTTCCACTTCTTGTTTTGATAAATAGGCATAGAAACCCTCATTTTGTGTTTGTCTTGATGATGTGATAACCTTGTGAGGATATGATTAATCGGGCTTGGAAAACCTGAATATTCCTGTAACAAAATCAAAGAGAGAGAAAATGTGAATGCGTATGCTAACGATGCGAGTGCGCATGCTTATGCAAAAGGAAAAAAGGGAGGTCAAAATTCGGGTTACGACAGCTGCCCCTATTTAATCCTCTTGGACCTGAATGTACGAATTACGCCAACTTTTCAATGATTCGAGGTAAAAGAGGATTAAATAAAAAGAGTAGTCTGAGAATTTGGTCGACGGCGACAAAAAGAAGAGTGTTAAGGAAGAAAGGATAAGAGCAAAGTTGGATGAAAATCTGCTGGGAGATAAGTCAGGAAAAAAGAGAGGGAGTATGATCGATGCCTATGCTATGTATGCATTTCTAGATGATGCTTGAAATCATGCAATGCAAAGGCGCAAGATAAGGCACAGTGTGAAGCGGTTAGGCAGAAGATCGTAGCAAAACGACTTCGACACCCTCGGTCAGGGAGAGGACCCACACATAAAGACAATCTCTGCTGGAGAAGAGAGTTCACAAAGGATGATGATTCCGCCGGGGAAAGAAATCAAGAACATTTCAAATTTCTAAATCACCATGGCTTCCTCTGTTGGGGATCAACTCAATCCTTCCTACCAAGATCGGCTCTGTGTGGGGAAACATCCTTCCAAACCATGTTGACTTTGCTGAGGAGAAACCACTGCTGCTGGTGACTGATAGTTTCAAATTATTGGAGATGATGTACAACCCTTGCTGGGGAAAAGAGGGCAAAGTGCCTTTGCTGGGAACACTTCGGCAACCTGCCTAGAGACATTACAAATCTGTCGGAGAAAAGATGTGCAAACGAACAAGATTTTCGACAAATCGTAATGGCGCTTACTGGGGAGAATAATGACTCTGCTGAGGAAACAACAACTTCTTCATAGAACCATCACACTACCGGCCAGGCGTTAGGCCTACCAATGGATATTACTGATTATCCTGTAGGAGTTACCAGTAACACATGCAATGCATAATGCTTTCTCGATTGACTTAGCTTTTTATTGTTCTCAATGTTTTTTAGTATTATGTGATCACAAATAATTGTTTATTTTGCAAACAAAATACCGGAATGAAACAAATTGAGATAACAAAGAATGTATTTTATTGAATGTAAAATTTTTGTACATAAAGTGTGTACAAGGATGCAAAATCCATGATGAGGAAATTTGCAATAAAATTGAAAAACAAGTGTAAATGGAAAAGGGAAATCATGCTTTGCATTGATTACTACATTGGCTACCATCCACTGTAAGTCTAGGTCCCAACACCTTGCACCTGTTGATGATGATTGGAATGTTCTTTTACCGTTTGAGGTCTACCTATGATGAAGAGAGGCTCAAGTGTTCACAGTCAATGCCTTTATCCCTAATTTTTGCCTGGACATGTTTTTTTTTTTTTTCGTCCACCGGGATACCCATTTTTACCTAAGTCGCCCTTTCGGGTTTTCAACTTAGCGGGCTACTATTGTTTATTTCATTGTCCCTAACTTTTGCATGGACACTTCTTTTTTTGGTCCATCGGGACGTCCATTTTTTGCCTAGATTGTCCTTGCGGATGTCAATCTAGTGGACTCTTATCCATTTTTTTTTCAGGCATAATATTTTTTGACTGCGTCGGAGTTCACGGGCGATGGCAACTCCTCCCCATCCATTGTGGTGAAGATCAGGGCTCCTCTTGAGAAGGCTTTCTTGACAACAAAGGGTCCTTTGTAATTGGGAGTCCATTTGCCTCGTGGATCCGAGTGAACAGGCGAATATCGCTTGAGCACAAGCTCGCCTTCACAGAATGTTCGAGGAAGAACTTTCTTGTCAAAAGCTCGCTTGAGGTGTCTCTGATACAATTGACCATGACATACGGTTGTAAGGCGCTTTTCTTTGATGAGATTCAGCTGGTCATATCTAGATTGAACCCATTCAGCTTCATCAAGACCTACTTCCATGATGACTCTGAGCGAAGGAATTTCGACTTCAATGGGTAGAACTGCCTTCATACCATACACTAGCGAATACGGAGTTGCCCCAGTAGAAGTGCGAACTGAAGTTCGGTAGCCAGGCAGTGCAAAGGGAAGCATTTCATGCCAATCCTTATAAATCTTGACCA
This sequence comes from Lathyrus tuberosus, assembly GCA_022829125.1. NCBI lineage: Eukaryota > Viridiplantae > Streptophyta > Magnoliopsida > Fabales > Fabaceae > Lathyrus > Lathyrus tuberosus. The sequence continues at coordinate 2,538,062 of JALAZF010000298.1, read as the reverse complement.
TTTTCTGGACAATCCTCTTGATGTTTTTCTTTGCTGCTTCAACGGCGCCATTCATCTTGGGCCGATATGGTGAAGAGTTGTGGTGCTCGATCTTAAATTCTTGACACAACTCCTTCATCATATTGTTGTTCAGGTTGTTTGCATTGTCTGTGATAATGTTGCTAGGAATGCCATGACGACAGATTATCTCTTTCTTGATAAATCTGGCAACCACTTGTCGTGTAACGTTTGCATAAGAAGCAGCTTCAACCCACTTGGTGAAGTAGTCAATAACAACCAGAATAAATCGATGACCGATGGAAGCCTTCGGCTCGATCATTCCAATCATATATATACCCCACATGGAGAATGGCCAAGGTGCAGTCAAAACATTCAATGGAGTTGGAGGCACATGGATCTTATCTCCATAGATTTGGTATTTGTGTCATCTTTTGGCAAAGTTGTAACAATCTACCTCCATTGTTATCCAGTAATACCTAGCCCGAAGGATCTTCTTGGCCATAGCAGGACCTTTAGCATGTACACCCTCGCAGCCCTCATGTATGGACCTTATGATCGTGTTTGCTTCGTGTCTATCCACGCATCTGAGCAACACAGAATCATAATTCCTCTTGTACAGTATACCACCACTTAAGAAGAATTTGGCGCAGAGCCGCCTAAGAGCTTTCTTGTCAGTGATAGTAATACTCTCGGGGTATTCCTATTTTTCCAGATATCTTTTGATGTCGTAGAACCAAGGCTTGTCACCAGACTCATCCTTGATTGCTAAACAGTGTGCTGGTTTGTTCAAGTGATCGATGCGGATATGAGGAGCTTCATTCTTCCACTTGACCTTGAACATGGTTGCTAAAGTGGCAAGAGCATCGGATAGTTGATTTTCCTCCCTGGGAATGTGATGAAAAGTGATCTCTTCTAAGTAAGGAATCAACTTCGCAATGTACTGTTGGTACGGAAGCAACTTGGAATCCCGAGTCACAAAATTCCCTCTGACTTGACCGATGACTAAGGCAGAATCTCCATAGACCTCAAGAATCTTGATTCTCATGTCAATAGCCGCTTCAATACCGTAGATACATGCTTCGTATTCAGCCATATTATTGGTGCATGCAAAGCATAATCTGGCAGTGAAGGGTAGGTGAAAACCTATTGGAGATATGAGGATAGCACTGATCCCACGACCTTTAGAATTGGAGGCACCATCGAACACGAGCGTCCATCGCGCCCCTGGTTCGGGTCCTATGTCAGGGTCTGGAGTCTCATAATCTTTGATGAACAAAATATCCTTATCGGGAAAGTCAAATTTCATCTGTTGGTAACCCTCCACTGGTTGATGAGCAAGGTAGTCAGATAAGACACTCCCTTTTATTGCTTTCTGGGTAACATGTTGGATATCATACTCAGTTAACAGCATCTGCCACCGAGCAATCCTTCCAGAGACAGCAGGCTTTTCAAATATGTACTTTATCGGATCCATTTTGGATATCAACAAAGTAGTATGGCAAATCATGTATTGTCGTAGGCGTCGAGCAGCCCAGACTAGAGCACAACAAGTTTTCTCTAAGAGTGAGTATCTGGTCTCACAATCAGTGAACTTCTTGCTCAGATAGTATATTGCATGTTCTTTTTTTCCAGTGTCGTCATGTTGACCCAATACACATCCCATTGATTCATCGAGAACGGTGAGATACATGATTAAAGGCCTACCAGGAAGCGGCGGTACTAAGATCGGTGGTTCTTGCAAGTATTGTTTTATTTTTTCAAATGCTTCTTGACAATCATTATTCCATTCAACCGATTGATTTTTCCTTAGTAGTTTGAACATTGGTTCACAGGTAGCCGTCAAATGGGAGATGAACCTTGAAATGTAATTGAGTCTGCCCAGAAAGCCACGGACTTCTTTTTCTGTTTTGGGAGGCGGCATATTCTGAATTGCCCGAACCTTATCAGGATCAACTTCAATGCCCTTCTGACTCACAATAAAACCCAACAGTTTACCAGATCGAACTCTGAAGGTGCACTTCGCAGGATTTAACCGCAATCTAAACTTCTGGAGTCTGTCAAATAGTTTCTTCAGATGAACCAGGTGATCATCCTCAGTTTTGGACTTGGCAATCATATCGTCCACGTAAACCTCAATCTCTTTATGAATCATATCGTGAAAGAGGGTTGTCATGGCACGCTGGTAAGTTGCCCCTGCATTCTTTAGATCGAATGGCATGACTTTGTAGCAATATGTACCCCATGGCGTGATGAAAGTAGTCTTCTCCATATCAGTTGGGGACATTTTGATCTGATTATATCCTAAAAAACCGTTCATGAAGGAAAAGACAGAGAACTGCGCTGTGTTGTCTTCCAAGACATCAATATGAGGCAAAGGAAAATCATCCTTGGGGCTTGCCTTGTTGAGATCTCTATAATCCACACACATTCTGACTTTACCGTCCTTCTTAGGAACCGGGACGATGTTGGCAATCCATTCAGGGTATTCGGAAGTGGCTAGGAACCCAGCATCAAGCTGTTTCTTTACCTCTTCTCTGATTTTGAGTGCCATGTCGGGTCTAGTCCTTCTGAGTTTCTGTTTGACAGGAGGACATCCGGGCTTGAGTGGCAAGTGATGTTCAACGATGTTGGTATCCAACCCAGGCATATCTTGATAGGACCAGGTGAAGATATCAACATAATTTTTCAATAACTTGACCAACTCGGAGTGTACATGCTCTGCGAGGGATGCGCCAACCTTGACTTCTCTTCTGACCTCATCAGTACCAAGATTGACAACTTCCACGGCTCTTTGTGTGGCTGAATCTCTTTATGCTCGTGCTCAAGGAGCCTTGCTAGTTCAGCCGGTAATTCACAATATTCCTCACCATCTTCTTCGGCTTGGTTAATTAGAATTCCAGAATTACAATGGATGTCTGCCATGTTGTTATCAACGCTTTTATTATTTTTGCATGTTTATGAATAGAATGAGCTATTTTGAAAAGTGAAAAAGAAAAGAAACTTTTGCCATTTATTTGTGAAAAAGTAAAATAAAGAAATAAAATAGAGCGTGATTTTGAATGCAAAAAACTTTTATTTATTGATCACATAATATTACAAAAGTGTGAGGCCCTTTACAAGCTATCCACTCATCTCGGGTGAGGACGAGGGAATGAGAAAGAAAAATGCATTACATATTATATGGGAAAACCACAGGAATCACTGTAGATGTCCAATTGTTGAGCTTGAAACCTGGAAGACACTTGCGCACAAAGCTTGAAGTCTGATTACTAGGGCCAGCATCGTCAAGAGCTGCCACGATGTCACCTTGCTGGAAACTCACGCTATTAAACTTAACAAAGTTGCACTGCTTCTGACCAGAGAAACCTGATTGACGACCCGGACGATAGCCCAATCCAATCATATACCCAATTCAACCCTTGGATTATCCTCGATCATGTTAACTGTAGGTCCATTGTGATTCGGCATCGGATTATTCTAAATGTTAGGTCCTTCCTCAGCGAAAGTCAGAACCTTCTTATCAATGAGTTCCTGAACTTTGGTTTTGAAAACAAATCAATCCTCTGTTGCATGTCCTATGTATCCAGCATGATAAGTACAAGACGCATTTGGATTATGTTTCGGGCCAAATGGAGGAATTGCAGGTGTAATCTATTTGGGGACAACTGCCCCTTGGTGAACCAAGTAAGTAAACAATTATGTGTATGACACCGGAATTCTATCAAAATTCGGACACTTGTGATTTCCTTGATTGTTGCTGTTCTGACGGTTTTGATTCTACTGATTTTTGTTGTTCTGTTGATTCTATTAATTTTGTTGCTGATTCTGAGCATTCTGAACTAGTTGTTGCGGATGATACTGATATGGAGGTTGTTGATACTGTGCCGCAGTAATGTATGGATATGGATAATATGGAATGGGAGCCTGGGAGCTTGATACTGAGGAGAAACTTGAGCTGTTACAGCGTTGGCTTCACCTTCCTTTTTCTTTGATTGACTGTTCTGATATTTTCTAGCGGCCAGCTACTGGGAAGCAGCTCCAGGAATCTTTCTAGTCTTCAAACCATTCTCAATCCGTTCACCAATCGTTACAACGTCAGCGAAGTTCGATGAAGAACTACCCACCATTTTCTCGTAGTAAGATCCTTGCAAGGTACCCATGAAGATGTCAACTAACTCACTGTCAGAGAGAGCCGGTCGCACACGAGATGCCATCTCACGCCATCTTTCTGCATACTCCTTGAATTTTTCAGCTGAGCGCTGGGAATGATTCTGCAATTGCAATCTAGTGGGCGCCAGATCAAGATTACATTTGTATTGCTTCACGAACGCTTCTGATAAATCCCTCCAAGTACGGATTTTGCTGCGCTCCAAGCCCATGTACCAATCCACTGAAGCACCAGACAAACTATCTTGAAAATAATGAATAAGCAGTTCATCATTATCAATATGGGATGCCATCTTCCTGCAGTACATAGTGATGTGACTACGCGGAAAACTCAAACCTTTGTACTTTGGCAAATCAGGTATCTTGAATTTTTGCGGCAACACAAGATTTGGAACCAAACACAAGTCTTTAGCCTCCATGCCAAAAGCAGAAAACCCTTCAATAGCTCTGATACAGTCTTCCAACAACTTGTAGTCAGCGGGTCTACTCTGATTAACAGGCTTGACAAGAATCTGAGGATTTGGCAGCTGAGAAGCGGCCGGAGTGTGCACTTGCGGATTAGCAAACTGAGAAGGATACACCAAACCCGGATTAACCATCTGACCAGCATTCTGACCCATCAGAACACCAAACGGATAATTCGAATGAGGTACCCCAGCAGCTGAGGAAGATGCCCCAGGATAGAACATCCCAGGATGAACATTCCGAACAAGAATTTGAGCAGCTTGAGATGAAACCGGCACATGAATAGGAGGACCTCTACACACATGCTCTTCTTCATCAGCAGTTTCAGTGTCAGCCAATCCGGAAGTTTGATGAGCTTGAACCTGAAGATTCTCAGGGTCATCATTCACCACTAGAGGTGGGACTGGAGTAGGCATGACCCATGGATATGTGGCAGCATTCCCATTAGGCATGGGCGCAACAAAAGGTTGATATGGTATGAAGGCACTACCATTATTTGCAAGCTGAGGAGTGTAATTCGGAGGCATACCCCAAGGAAAACCAGTGGGCATCTGGTTCAAACTAGGCTGAACAACAGGCTGATTCACAGGTTCAACTGGCACTTCAACAATATCAGGAGAAGGAACCACAACAGCAGGAGTAGCCGTAACAACAGGAGGAACAGTCACAACAGGAGTGACAACAGTTGCATCAGCAGGGGTTACAACGACAGTGGCAGCAGCAGTGACATCCCTCTGAGCACGAAGGAGTTCCATGATCACATCCATGTTCGTCTGGAACTGATCCATCCGACCTTGGAATTGAGCCAAAGTTTCCTTGTAAGCAGCGTTCTCAGCTTCGAAGTCAGCCATGATTCTGGATTTGTTTGACTGAGTAAAATACCGATGTCGAGTCGTCGTCTTACTACAAGGGAGGTGGACAAGGATGAGCAACAGTTTCGGATGAAGGGATGTGCATATGTGTGCAAATGAATGTATGATATGCATGCAAAAATAAAGTTTTAAATTCCAAGAATTCTTAAACTTATCTTTGTTGACAATAATCATAACGCATACAAGTAAAGGCGTAAAAGATAGAGTGAGCAAGAATCTTCATTCATTCAGCAATAAAGGAAAGAAGTACAGGTCGAATACAAGTCAAATATCTGCCTTTTGAGCTACACCAAAATCCGTATGGATTCTATCAAATACCACCCTACACACAGACAAGAAATGGAAAACAACCCAAGGAATCTGGTGTGGCAATGCATCAGCATATGTGTCCCTCAACAACCCAGGTAGGTCCTCTAATGCATGCTCAACAAATCTGGCTAGACGGCCATGTCTCCCATTCCAGTACTTCGCATCCTTCATGAGGTTACGCAGCAACGAATGATTAGGTCCCTGAAGCATGTCCTGAAGAAAGGCCTCTTTTTGGTCCAGGAGGTTCTGTAGATGACGACTTTGATGCTCCCAATGAGTGCTCTCTGTGTTGAGCTGACTAATCTGCTCTCGACTCTGATGTGCTTGATCCTGCAGCTTCTAAATCTCACTGAAGGCTTTGTCGAGCTGGGTTTGACATTGAGAAAAGTCCTTTGCTAACTGATTAGCACGGTCTTGCTCGCTTTTCCATTTTTCCTTGAATTCGGATAACTTCCCTCGAAGCTCTTCAAGTTGCTTGTTGTAGCTCAGCTCCTCTTTGTAGGCTTGATAATGGGCATCAGCGAGTTGTCTCTTCTTTGAAGCAAGTCCCTCATAAGTGCTCTTCAAAGCATCACCCACCTTCCTACAGTTATTTTGTTCAACCTCCACCTCTTTGAGCATGCGCTCGCGCTTCTGATGGAGCTCAATCTGTAGGCTATCCTTCTCGGAAGTGACTCTATCAAGGTTGAGACGAAGATCAGCATTCTCCTTCTTCAACTTCTCAATAATCAGCTTGAGTTGATCGACCTCAGATGGAGGAACAATGGCAAGTTCAGGAAGCTTGGCATTCATGGAAGGCTCGGGAGAAAATGGCAACAAGATATCTTTGATGCGCTCTTTAACCCAAAGTGTGTAAGCTTCCTTGGCTACGCAATTCTTCTTACCCAAATTGGCTCTTCCTTCGAGATGAATCTGGGTCCAAGCGGCACTAAACCTCTTCAACAAACCTATATCATCAACCCCTTCGTGAAAGATGAACTCCTTCACTACCTCAGGATCAGGCTTTGCAACCATAGGGTATCCCAGCTGTCGGAAGGCCATTCTCAGATTGTAGTTAATTCTACCCTTTGTACCTAAGAGAGGCACATTGGAGAATTTCTCACAATGGAGAATGATCGAAATGTTGTCGAAGACTCGAGAATACCAAGAAATGTCATTAGCAGTAAGGGACATGATCCGTTGAGACCACTTGAGATTACCCTTATTCTCAACAAAGGGATCCTTCTGCGGAAGGTAAGACATGAAACATCGGTACAATAGAGGAGCACAACAGATAATGGTTCCCTTCTTCTTTTCATTCCTCGAATGAATATAATGATAGGTATCAGTAAGAAGTGTTAGAACAGGGTTCCTGGACAAGAAGATACTGATGGCAGCCTGATTTACGAAATCCTCCATGTTCGGAAACAAGACAATCCCATATATCAGCAAACCAAGAATGGCGAGGAAAGCCTTCCAGTGTCCATCCTTAGCGAAAGAAGTGGCCTTGTCAACTAAGAACTTCGAAGCAAACCCTCGAATACCCTTCCCTTTGGTCTTGAGATTATCCTCCACATCCTTCTTACTAATGCAAAGCGCATCAGCAATAAGATGAAACTTCGGACAACCGCTGGTGTAGACATAAGGAACCTGCTTCTTAATCCCAACCCCCAGAATGTAAGCATACTCCTCAAGTGTAGGTGCTAGCTGATAATCCTGAAATGTAAAGCACCTATACGGTGGGTCATAGAACTGAACCAGAGTGTGAATAGTAGTGATGTTGACTTCAGTGTTGAGGATGGTCAATAGATTACCATAAGTATCTATGAAAACCTCTCTGTGATCTCCAACCAACAAAGATGCCAAACCTCTCAAAATACCCAGCTTAGGCTCCACAAACTTGTAACTGAAGATGCCACGACAACCAGTACTCATCTCTATGATAATGTCAACAAAGGATAAGTCCTCGAAAACCTGGAAATGCACATGCAAAAATTAATTTACATGATGAAATGACATGCAACACAACAACAAGAAGCCAGCACAGCCCGAATAATCAAGTCTGAACAATCTGGATATCTGCGTATAATTCTGTGTCAGTGTCACATAATCTGATGTGTTGGTGAAGAAATCTGGCGTGTGTGAGAACAAGGGTATGAAGTGGCTTATTTTCCTGCAAAAACCCATCCCCCTCACAGGTGTGATCTAGACACAACAAGGTGGTCCCTAGAAAAGTTCGCCCAAACCATAGAACTCAGAATGAAAATCCCCCGCCGTAGTGAATTCTCACAGGACGGAAGTATTCTCAAACGAATCACGATCTGGGATATGGGTCTCGTGATATCCCAACGCGCGAAACGCATGCCTCATGACTATCCACGTTCTATCCTATGTGTATACTAGGCCCGGTGTTAGGACCTTTCTCTCCAATAATATCTACCCATCCCAACAACAGCAGAAAACAACAGATATCCAGAATATGCAGCATATGAATATTCAAAGCAGTAAAGAAATGCGATAAATAAAAATAAAACTAAATAAAGCATAAAGATAAAGCGAGTAAAGCGCTAAAGACAAACACCCACACAAGCAAGAAAGAAAACAAAACTAGGCGAGACCCCAACTTGCAAGCAAGGACTCCCCAGCAAAGTCGCCAGTTGAAGATGGCTGGTTTACATCCTGAGTGAATCGTACACTAAAAGATAACACAGAGTCGCCACCGAACTTTATTTAGTCCCAAAGGACAGGGAAAATATCGATAAAACCTAAGGGGAAGAGAAACAGGAACGGGGGTCGGTTATGCGAAAGGAAGGTACTAGTACCTAACGCATCCGTCGTACTCGACGGGAACCATTTTGTTTGCTTTTAGGCTTGGATGGGTTATCTATCTAAAGGCTTCTAGCTAAAAGAAAGAGGAGAGAAGAAAGGGGAAAGAGAAAAGAAAGAAAGAAAGTGCTCGTGGAGGATTGTGGCCCTCGTGCCTACGTACCCTCATAGTGCAATGAGGAAATTAGAGCGTCATAGTTTATGGAACCAGGGGACAGAAAGGAAGAAAGAAAGGGAGAAGGAAAGAAAGGTGGAAGTGTGCTCGCCAAGACATCGCGTCTCGTGCCTACATATCTGACATTCAAAAGAATGCAGAATCAGAGCTTCCGTAGTTCGAGGAACCGAACGGAAAACAAAACAAGAAAGAAACAGGGAAACAAACGAAGTGGTGTCAAAACCAAGAGCAAAAGTGAAAGAGAAACTCTACTGAGGAAGACCACACAGTAAGAGCGGTTACACAAGAGACTAGAAAAATAATGGTGTTAAAACCAAGAATGAAAGAAACTCCGCAAGGGATAACAAAGAGAACTGGTGTTGAAACCAAGGAAGTAAGAGCAAAATGAATAGAAAGGACTCCGCTGGGGAGAGGAAAGATCAAAGAACCGCTAGGAATAGAGAGTAAGCGATCCGGCTGGGGATCCAAACAAAAGGTTGGTGTCAAAACCAAGAAAAAAGGATACCCGGTATATTAACTGATTGGCAGTGGTTAACCGAAGAAAAAAAGTAAGACTCTGGCGGGGAAAAGAGGCTGGTGTCAACAAACGGACTGTGATTAACCAAGAGAGAAAGTGTTGAACCAAGAGAAGGTGTTTGACTCTGAGGGGGCATCGGTATGTTAACTGATAAACAGTGGTTAATCGAGGAAATAAGGATTGCAACTCTGTGGGGATAGAGAAGCATTGGTTTTAACAGAAAAAAACTGTGATTAACCAAGGTGTTGGTATCGACTGAACAAACAACACTCGACCAATGAAGAATGGTATTGAACCAAAAGAGGTTGCTAACCGCTCGGGGGTTCGGTTTTAACAGAACGCTGTGATTAACCGAGAAAAATGAGTGATTAACCAAGAGAATGTGATTAACTCAAAAAGGGGTTTCAGTATTTTTAACAGACGGACTGTGATTTACTGAAGAAAAGGGTGATTAACCGAAGATAGGTGATTAACCCAAGAGGAAACTCAATGTTTTAACAGACGAACTGTGATTAACTGAAGCAAAGGGTGATTAACCGAAGATAGGTGATTAACCCAAGAGGAAACTCAGTGTTTTAATAGATGGACTGTGATTAACTGAGAAGGAGTGCAAACATTGGTGTTTTAACTGACAGACAACGATTAACCAAACAAAGGGAGAAGAACCAAAAGAAGGTTGCGAACTCCTGGGGGATTCGGTTTTAACAGAAAACCTATGATTAACCGAAGAAAGAGAAGAGAGACTCTCCACGGGAATCAAAAGAAAAATGATTGACCGCAAGAAAAGAATAGGGTGTTGAAACAAAGAAAGCTTGCTAACCCATTGAACAAAAGATCGTAACCAAGGAGAATGGTGATTGATCAAAAGAGAGGTTGAAAGAGATAGGAGTGATCAAGGATCGAAAGAGATTGCAAAGAGAGAAGAGTGACAAGGATCGACTCGACTAGGGAAAGAAAGCACATTACCGCCTGGAGATAGAGATGACTAAGCCAAGCACAGGGTCATTCGTCCCCTACCTAAAGTAGTCGGAATGAGAGTAGGAATTCTCCCTTATCATTCCTTCTCTAACACACACAGGGTGTAATGCAGAAATTGAACCGGACGGCCCAACAACTCCAAGTTGTACAGTGCTCCCGCATGAAGAAACGTACAGCGTAACAGCTCCAACTTGTATCGTGCTCCGATGTAGGGCGTAGCACGAAACTCCAACTCCACAGGGGATCGAGAGAGAAAGCTCTAAAGGAAGCCTAAAGAGAGGAAAGGGGAAGATCAACAAATCGGAACGTGGTTTCGATCAATTAATCCATGGGAAAGGACATTCCAAAGAGAGTGAAAAATCATTAAGGCAAAAGGAGTGAATCATTGATTATACAAAATTAAGTTCATCCATGAAGAATGAGACTTAATGCCAAACCTAGAAAGGGAATACAAAACAGTACCAAATGATCAACAAATTGCAACACAAAATCATGTTATTGTGATCAAAGAAAAATGCAAGAATGATTATATTCACATGATGCCAAAAATATGAACAATTTGAATAATTGAAAGTGTGCAACAAAAGTTCATGAATAGGCTTCAATCAGAAGTTAAATGACATTTAAAACATCCATAAAATCAAGCATGACAATCAATGAAAGTTAAAATGAAGAAAGCATGGCAAACACACTTGAAAATGCAAGAAAATGGCCTTCTGGTTCAGTGTTAATCGATTAACATAATTGAACTGCAAAGTGTTAATCGATTAACACTTGAAAAAGTGCAAAAAAACACCGATTAATCGATTAACACTATTGCACAGCAAAGTGTTAATCGATTAACACTGGACAGGGAGCAGAAAATCAGTTTTGAAAAGTGCTTTTAGCCAACTTTTTGATTGTGTAATCACTCCAATTCTAGGGCAAACAATTATGCACGAAAAATCAAGTTTAGAAGCGGCAAATGATCAACAATATAATCAATTAAACAATCAAGATCATGGATCAAGCAAGAGTATAATCAATTCACATGCAAAAACATCAAAATTACATCGCGAACGATACGAAAATGATCGAAACAGAAAAATGAATGAGATCCACCAACCTACAAGGCTGAGATGTGCCTTGGTAAATGTTCCAATGTGATCTTGATGAAGATAATCAAAGAGAATCAGAGGAATCTTCAGTTATAGCCGAAACGTATCGAAACCGATCAAATCGCGACGAAAACTCCAAAATGAGAATTATCACCGAAGAAACTTGAATCAATCACTTGAGATGGATCCAAAAGCTATGGAAACTCCACAAGAACCAGTATAATGGAATGGAAATGAAGGTTAAGCTCAAGAAAAAAATCACTTTCAAGGTGAAAGTAGCTTTTTCTTCAATGGAGAATAAAGAGCTTTGGTGAGGTTTGGGAATAGAATTGAGATGAAGATGAAGATGTAGCAGAAAAAAATCAGAGAGAATGTGAGAGAATTGAGAGTGAAATTATGGAGGATTTGTGTGAGAAATATGGGAAATGATGGAGAGAATGGTTGAGAGATTGAAAAGTGAGTGAAGGTGTGTTTATATAGATTTTAGGTTTGGAGTATGAGAGGTTTGGAATTAGGCTAGGAGTTAGCTTTGGGTTTGGAACTAGGCTAGGAGTTAGTTAGACTTGACTCACCGAGTCAAGGTGGTTAACTCGGTTAGTTTGAACCAACTCGGTAATAATCCCAAGGTGTACTCCATCATACAAAGATCCACATTACTTGGAAAACAAGGAACATGGTGCACTTGATTTGAAGTGATGCATGGGAATAAATTTGAGTGAATTCTTGAAGACTCCAGAATGTTCCACATGCTACTAGAATACTGTAGAATCCAAGACCAAAGTGTGTGCAAAGGTGCTGTCATGAAAAAGCAGCAAATTGTGCCTATTCTGCCTGTGTTAATCGATTAACACAATTGCACTACAAATGGTTAATCGATTAACCAGGCCAAAATGTGCCCAATTTGCCTAAAAAAAGGTGTGGTGGTCCCGGCTTCGATTTTCCACTTCTTGTTTTGATAAATAGGCATAAAAACCCTCATTTTGTGTTTGTCTTAATGATGTGATGACCTTGTGAGGATATGATTAATCGAGCTTGGAAAACATGAATATTCCTGTAACAAAATCAAAGAGAGAAAAAAATGTGAATGTGTATGCTAACGATGCAAGTGTGCATGCTTATGCAAAAGGCAAAAAGGGAGGTCAAAATTCGGGTTACGACAGCAAGCAACTCTTTTTCAGTTGTTGCATAGTTTATTTGAGCTTCGTTTAAAACTTTGCTCGCATAGTGTATAGCATGAAAAAATTTTGTTTTCCGTTGACCCAAAATCGCACCCACCGGATAATCGCTCGCATCACACATGAGTTCAAAATCCAATTTCCAATTAGGTGCGATGATTATGGGTGAGGTAGTCAGACTTTTCTTTAAAAATTAAAAGCAAACATGCAAGATTCATCAAAATCAAAGGACTTATCTTTGTTGAGCAAATTGCTCAAAGGCTTTGCAATCTTTGTGAAATCCTTGATGAACCTCCGATAAAATCCCGCATGTCCGAGAAAACTTCGGATGCCTTTGACATTAGTTGGAGGAGGCAACTTTTCAATCACTTCAATTTTTGCTTGATCAACCTCAAGACCTTTGGAGGAGACTTTGTGGCTCAGCACTATTCCCTCGGTAACCATAAAATTGCACTTCTCCCAATTCAATACCAAATTTGTCTCAACACACCGTTCAAGAACGGCCTCCAAATTCCTCAAACAAAGATCAAAAGATGCTCCGAAAATGGAGAAGTCGTCCATGAAAACCTCCATCGTCTTTTCAATAATATCGGAGAAAATTGCTTGAACACAACGTTGAAATATTGACGGTGCGTTGCATAAACCAAACGACATCTTTCGGTAGGCAAAAATTTCGAAAGGACAAGTGAATGCCATTTTCTCATGGTCATCCGGGTCCACCGAAATTTGGTTATACCCGGAATAACCATCCAAAAAGCAATAGAATTGTTGGCCCGACAATATCTCTAACATTTGGTCCATAAACAGAAGTGGAAAATGGTCTTTTCTTGTAGCGGTGTTTAGCCTCCTATAATCTATACACATCCTCCAACCCGTCACCGTTTTTGTCGGAATCAACTCATTTTTTTCATTTCGGATCACGGTCATTCCTCCTTTTTTTAGGCACAACGTGGACCGGACTTACCCAAGGACTATCAAAATCGGGTAAATCATACCGGCATCCAAGAGCTTGATAACTTCTTTTCTTACTACTTCTTTCATCGTTGGATTCAAACGACATTGCAGTTGAGCGATCGGTTTGAAATCCTCTTCCATGAATATGCGATGCATACAATAAGAGGGACTTATGCCTTTAAGATCGGAAAGAGTCCATCCCATTGCTTCATAATTTTTCCTCAAAACTTGAATTAACCGGTTTTCCTCATTGTCAGATAAAATGTTGCTAATGATAACCGGTTTGTTACAACCGTCATCAAGGAAAGCATATTTCAAATTGGAAGGCAACACCTTTAATTCAAGTTGAGATTTTGCATCACTCACCTCTTTTTTTAACACTTCCTCTTCACACTCCCAAGGTTACAACTCCTCTAACGATTCAAGTTCCTTTAAACACTCTTCAAGTGCTCTTTCCTCTTCATCGCAGAATACTTCAAAGGAATCATCAAGAGCTCTTTGCAAAGGGGACACTACATGAACTTGCTTTGTGACATCCATAATAGCTTCTTCCATTGCGTCTATTCTAAAACAGTCACCTTTGTCATTCTTGTGTTTCATTGCCTCAAATAGATTGAAACAAACCTCCTAATCTTGGACTCTAACTTTCATAAGATCGTCGTCCATATCAATTGCCATTCTAGTAGTTTTCATAAATGGTCTTCCAAGAATCAATGGAGCGTCATCATCTTCCTCCATTTCAATTACCACGAAATCAATAGGAAATAAGAATTTGTCCACTTTAACCAATACATCTTCCGCTACACCGTGAGGATGTGTAGTGGATTTGTCAGCAAGTTGCAATGTCATTTGAGTGGATCTCAATTCCATGTGTCCTAACCATTTCACAATCGACAAAGGTATAAAATTGATACTAGAACCCAAATCAATCAACTCGTTGCCCACATAGATATTTCCTATAGTAACCGGCAAGGTGACTCGTCCCAGGTCACTTTCTTTCCTCGGGAGAGTACGTTGAATGATAGCGCTACAACTAGCATCCACCATGACAGTCTCTTGATCTGTATACCTCTTTTTTTTTGTGAGAATATCCTTCATAAATTTTGCATATTTCGGCATTTTCTCCAAAGCTTTGGAAAATGGAATGTTTATTTGCAATTGCTTGAAAATATCCATAAATCGAGCATAGTGCCTCGCACTATCTTTCTTTGAAGGAGCATGAGGATATGGTAAATGTTGGATCGAAATATTATTCAACGGTTCCTTCCCCTTTCTAGTTTTTTTCGATTTTTCTTCTCTCTTTCTTTTTTCTTCTTCCTCACTTTTTCTCATTTCATTTTCAACTAGATCACCCTCAACATTTTTTTCTACTTCAATCTCATCACTATCTTTTTCTTTTTCAACTACAACCTCCTCCTCCACTACAACTTCACCTACACCCATGTCAATCTCTCTTCCACTTCTTGTTAGAATAGCCTTACAATGCTCTTTAGGATTTGGTAGAGTATTCGCCGTAAAGTTTCCTTTTTGTTGGTCGGCCAATTGATTTGATAATTGTCCGACTTGTGTTTCAAGATTCCTTATGGCCACATCGGCATTCTTCTGATTGGACATTGACATTTGCATAAATTGCGTGAGAGTTTCTTCCATCTTCGTATTTCCAACGGGAGCTTGCGGAGGTTGAGTGTAATTTTGGTATTGTTGACGGTTTGATGGTCCGGCTTCTTGCGGTCTCCACGGTTGTTAATAACCTTGGTTACCTTGTTGTTGATAACCTTGGTTACCTCGTTGTTGGTAACCTTGGTTGCCTTGTTGATAAGGAGGTCGGGGTTGGTATCCTTGATTTCCAGCATAGTTTACCTCCTCCACAACCGGAGGACAATATCCGGTAAGATGGTCGCCTCTAAAAAGTTCACATACCAAGACTTGCACATTTTTACTCGAGGAGTCATGAATTTATTTAAGTTGTTGAGGAAGCTTAGACATTTGTTTCGTCAACAACTCAACTTGTTGGGATAATAACTTATTTTGAGCAAGTATAGCATCATTGGTTCCCAATTCCAAAACTCCCGGAGTCCTTTGAGAAGTGCCACGGTTATGGCTTCCCTGATGGTCATTCAAAGCCATCTTATCAATTATGGCAATGGCTTTTTCGGCACTCTTGCTCATCAAAGATCCACCTGCGGTGGCATCCAATAATGTTTTCTGCACTAGTTGAAGTCCATTCCGAAAAATATGAATTTGAGATAATTCATCAAAGCCATGCCCCTTGCATTTCCTCAACATAGATTTGAATCTCTCCCACGCTTCGTTGAGAGATTCGTTTGCACCTTGTGTGAACACTGCTATTGCGGTCTATGCCTCCATGAAACGATTATGTGGAAAAAATCGCTCCAAAAATTTTTCTTCAAGTAAATTCCAATCAGTCATTATTGCCATCGACTGATCAAAATACCATTCCTTGGCATTCCCAATGAGGGAATATGGGAATAGTCTCTTAAACAGAGATTCCTCTTCAGCTTCGGGCGCACCAGTTGCTCCCGCAATCTCATAGAACTTTGTCAGATGTGTATAAGGATCCTCATGATCCATACCAGTAAAAGGACTCTGATACAGAAGCGAGAGAATACCAGTCTTTATTTCTGAATGCCGACCGTTATAAGCATTGCGAGCAAACTGTGCATTATGTCTTGGACAGTTGGTACATGGTCTAGAAGTAGGTGGTGGTGGTGGTGGATCCATAGCTGGAAGTAACTATGGAAATTGCGTCGAAGTCGAACTTCCTTCTCGCTCTCGTTTTTCTTTGGCAAGTTACCTCCTTTGCCTTGTTCTGCTATTGATTTTACGAGCGGTTCTTTCAATCTCGTGATCGAACAGAAGTTGGTCCGCAGGTAACTTCCCTCGCATAAAACGAAGTCTGCACACTAAACCAAACAAATCAACAAGTTCAAGAAAAAGTTAACACGCTTAAAACAAAACAACTATTGCAATGCTTGCAATATCAAACAACAATCCCCGACAATGGCGCCAATTTGTTGATACAGTATTAAGGGGGTGTTTTTATCGTCTCCACAGGGATTGTGCGATATTTGATGTTTGCCGTTCAATAGTCGCAACGTTTTAAGTTAAAGAGTTTCAAATGGTTCTTGGTTTTGTTTAACATAAATTTGTAGCAAAGAGTAAATTTGTAGCAAAGAGTTTGTAAGGTTTTAGAAAGGCATGTCAACTACATCTAACCTTAACACAAAAGTGTTTAGCTACTCATTCTTATGGTAGCTTGGATGACAAGTTTCAAGAGGAGATGAAAGAACATCCGAGTCGAATAATCGAGATTGGATGTGACTTCAACTTCTCTATGTGAAAATTCACTCTTCAATGATCAAAGTTCAGAAAACTATGTTTTGGTGTGAAAAATAGCAAGTCCCCCTTCAAAGAAAAGTAAAAATCTATTTATATGGGACTAAAATTCTGCAGACTTTGCCTAGCGAAGGAATCACTCGCCTAGCGAATGAATCAAAAAATGGCACTTTAAGTGCCTCAGAAACTTAAACCGCCCCAAATTGTTATCGCGAGTTCGCTAGGCGAACAATTCATTCGCGAAGCGAGCCATTCGCCATAACCTTCGCCCCAGCAAATTTTGGGTCCTTTCGCCCCTGCCTCAACCAAGGGTCCTTCGCCAGAACATTCGCTCAGCGAGCAAAACAGCGAACACTCGTTGGCTCCCTCGCTACAGCGAATTTTACCCCTTTTTCCTACTGCCTCTTTTTGGGCCTCCTCGCTGGAAGATTCGCTACCGTTCGCTAGGCGAACCTTCACTGGTGACTTCTCCAGGATTCGCCTAGCGAACCCTGCTGTTGCTTTCTTGATTCTATGGCAGCTTGCATCAACTCCTTGAGTCTTACATTCTTGATCATTTCATGCCTATTTCTGCACACTAGCACACAAATTACAAGCACCACAAGTATATTCCAATGTTTGAAGAACTACAACAAATTACCACTAAAATCAACAAGTTAGACATAGAAAGTAATGAAAAATGCCAAGTATTGAATACAAATATGTGGTATGTTTGACATCTAACATGCATTCGTCCCACTTAGAAGGTGTAACACCCTAAATCCCAAAGTGCAAAATAATGTGAAAATAAAATAATTACACACATAAGGTTTCACTCAAACACAACATAAAACTGCTCCGTAACACGAGTTATATAAAACATGCATAAATTAAACACTTGTCATCACATGTTCGCCTTTACATAGGCTCATCACAGCGGAATTGAAATAATTCAATGACCAAATGAGTCTCATAGCATAAACATGGTTATGGAAATTTCCTTCAGAATCAACAAAATCGCAAATGATAACAATTAACAAAAACAAATGTTCGCCCTCCTTGTGTTACATATCAAAGCAACGGAATCTAAAACATCGTGTAAAACGGAAAAGAAAGAAGAACAAACGTAATGCCATCCTTTAGATTCTAAGCAACTACTTATTTAGTTGCTCGTTTGTGCCCCAAGAAGGAGCACATAACCACACAAACAACAAAAGGGGAGAGAATACGGTCATAATATATAATGATGCAAAAGTATGAAAGGGTAACCTAAACAAACATCGACAATTATTCAACATAATTCATTCGTATACATCATCAAAGTATTCTCAATCATCAACATCAACATCAACATAATCATTCAATACATATGCAAATAATGTATGAAAATGTACTCAACACCACGACTCAACAATGCATGTGATACCATTATGGACAACACAACTCCATCTCGCTCCTGAATCCCCACCATAGGAACAGAGCACACCAAATCGTTACCATCATCATAGGTAACGCTTCACCAATTCTCGTTTAGAACCAGCTACTGGCTTTTGAATCCACACTATCGGACCATAGCACACCAAAATTCATTGTTATAACCATAAACAATGCTTCACTAATTCCTCAATGGAAGTAGCTACTCGCTCCTGAATGTATAACACCGGACCAGAGCACACCAAAATTGGACTGAAGTCCATACACCATGATGCATGATTCACCATAACATGCAATCTCACAAAAAATGATCACCATAATGAGAAACAACATCATTCTCTACACAAAACAAGTGAATTAAATCAATCAACATGATAAACAACATCAGATACCTCTAAACAGTGGCCAATTAGTAGCCACTTCACAACAGCACATCAAAAAATTCGAACGACTATGCAATTCCACACAATTGAGTGAAAGACGCTCATTCTGGAAGCGTGGCATCTTACCTGTCACCAAGATGACGCCCGTCACCCCACACATCACCTCACACGTGTGTCCTAGTGATGACCGTCCCAACCAACCATGTACGAGGACCATAACGGTTTACCTGTCAGGTAGCTGACACCCCTCAGTGCCTCCACAGTGATGACGACCAAGGAATCATTATGGTGATGCCCGTCATCCTGAACCAGGAGGAAGAAACTACATTTTTTTCCATTGGAGTTCAAATAAGAACTCCTATTTTACATCCTCTGACCCCAAATCACACAATAACATTAAGGGAAATAACATTTAGCATTAATACAACATTTATCCATCATTTATCTTGCAATTTCATCGATTAATCATGGATTTTGCTTACTTTATTCATCAAAATTATCACCCACATATGAACACCCACACACACCAACATCATGAACATGAACATACAAATTCCATAGTAAAACAGTGCACGAAAATCAAATAGTACATCATATCATTCATGTTATTTCATAATATCATTTGTGTTCATCAATCATTCAACGTAAGGGAAAAAGTAAAGAAAAAACTAATGGGATTAAGGATTTCCCTCTACCCAATCATGCAATCTACACCAATACTAGGAGTAATCCCCCCTTCCTTTTACCTTAGATTTCTTGAGAAATTCAGAATTTGTTCCAAGTTCTTCTCTCACGTTCAAGCTCTAACATTGCCTCCTTCTTCACCCAATTATGTTTTCCACGTACTAATTCTCGAACCCTTAATAACTTCTTCTTATTATAGCCCTAATATCCCTAATTCGTGACTTTCCACCTTACCCTCACTCATTCCTCTAGTGCCGCTCTCAACTCTAATATTATTTTAATAATAATACTAATAATTTTCTCCTTTTCTCTCTACTATTTTCTACTCTTCTATATTATTCCAATAGATTTAATAAATTAACTACCTTATAAATTTTCAATAATAATAATTCTCATTATTCTAATATTATTAATTCTATTTTTTTTAAATAACTAGAACTATGCCCTACCAACCCAGAGCATCAAATACTACTACTAACCACCCCAACACCACCCAATGCCCATAGAAATCGATTTAAATAATTAAATGCACACAATTTCAATTAAATAAATAAATTAGAAAAACAGGGTGTTATAGAGGGAATCAGGCGTCTAAGTTCTTCAAAGTGTTCTTTAACCGCACTTCAGCAGATGATATATGCTACACATCATATGACGATCAGCACGCGTCCCTTGGATGACACAACCTTCTACTCTAGATGGTTGGCTTGAGAGTAACGCCTGATGTATCCACATATGCTTGAGTGAGTCATGCATTAATTTGGGTTTCTACCGAGTGTTTCAAGAGACCCCTCTATGTCAGTTCCTCCCACTATGGTCTGCAAAGATGTTGATTGAAGTATGATGATTTCTATAATTATCTGGTACCAGAGGAAGCACATAGTGTGATAGCTCCTCAATAATGGAGTAATGCATTTGATTACATCTAATGGTATTTCAGAGTGTCACATCCTTACAAGACACCAGATGCTAACAGAGATACATCTAGGACAACTCATTAGGAGTTATTAGAGGAGGAGCAGGCTAGGTCAGATCATGTCGTTGATATTTTACTTGTATTTCATCGTATAAAGCCGATTTCATGAGCGGGTATAGAGAGAGGAGACTTTCCAAAATACATTTTTGGGAGGGCTACTATAGATGTCATTCTATCTAAGGCACAAATGGCATTGCATTACAAGAGGGAACATGGGGGTTAGATAGACCCAATAGTATTTGATAGTATTTGTATTTTTTATTATGGATGATATTATGGTTTGTAATTTGTCATTTTGATAATATTGTGGATTCTCGATTAATTATAATATAAGGCATTTTAATCTTATTACATCATTGCATGGTTTCATTGATGAAAAATGTATTATTACAATATATGAAATTTTGTTTTCATGGGGACAAATGTTGGACTAGATGCCTAAGTCAACGTGTTCAACATCTTACACTAGAATTAAAAAATAATTGATAAACAAGATGATCAATGTAGAAAGCAATAAAAGGATACAAAAATTTTTTAACCCAATTCGGTGAGACCACACCTAAGTCTGGGGGGCACTCTACCCAAGAAAGGAAATTCACTATTTGAATTAGTACCATTAGTTTTATAGGAACAACAACCCCATGTTAATCAATGCATCTTCTTAATCCTAGTGACTTTTTATTCAAATCTCCCACTAAATATGAGAGCCCCATCTCACTTTCTCTTAATCACTTAAATAAACAACTTAAAGAATGTCGAATTACATCTTAACTAAACAAGCCAACATTATACCTTAAGATATGAAAGTGGGCACTAGCATGGTGTACAAGCAACACAAACAAAGGACTCAAATAAAACTCTAATACTAGGAATCCTCAATACTTACTCATCTTCTTCAATGATGGAGTTGAGTCTCTTTAAATATAATTCTTATGTTGGGCTTTCCACTAATGGGCATAAGATTTGATCGGTAGATAAAATGGAGATTTGGTTAAGATTTGTTTTCAAAATAGCTCTACAACAAGATTTGATTTGATTTGAATTCAAATTTAAATTTACAAATATTTAAATTTGATCTTAATAAAACATAAAACAAATCTAATTAATTAGATTGATAAAAGATAGCAACAAATCAATCATAAACAAATCCAAAAATGCACTCTAAAAACAAACAAAAAATGCGCCAATGTAGTAGCAACAACAGGGGCCAGATGTGCCACACCTGCTAGAACATTATGTCCCTCATGTGTCCTCTCTTCACCAAAAAAACTTGTACACACTATGTTGTTTTACATAATGCAATCAATCCAAAAGGAACAACAATCTCCCCCTTTGGGAAATTTTGGCAAAACAACATTTTCAAAAACATACAAGATGTTCAACATAAGTTCAGCATTAAATACACTACACACAAGCACACCAAGCAAACAACAGCAGCAACAGAAGTAGCACAATCAGAAACACATGAAATATGGTTTCTACAACGGAGTATATCAAACATAATGCTTCATACAGTCAAGCACACAATTAGTCAGCATGCACATAAAGTCAATAGTTAGTAGTCAAGTAAGAAAACACACTTCATTACTTCTACACATCACAACATCAGAGTTCATACACAATCAGATCGGTTCACACAGGCTCAAAGGCTAGATGCTCCAGCATGTGAGCACACATCAATACTGCAACACATACACCTTGCAACATATAACATAGTTAGTAGCCAGTTATCTAGAACACACTACTACCACATTACTCCCCCATTTTCCCACAATTTGGAAAAGCTATTAGCACAGTCAATAGATTCAATGAACATATTAGTTAAGAGTAGATGCACATCAATCATGAGCACAAATGTTGAACCTAATTCCAGAACATTAGGAATGAAACTCATATTTTGTGTATCTTAGATCAATGACATAGTGCATAATGATTGTAATTACAAAATCATCAACCCTAAAAGTGTGCCCGTATACAAGGACCAAAACAAAAACACAAAAAAGCTTGATAAAGGCATAAAATGCTGCAGACAACAGCAACCCTCCAAAGTTAAAGCTATAAGACTTCAGTCTTTTGAGCTTGCTACTTCTTCTTCACTTGAGGATTCTAAGTTGTCACCATCTTCTTCTTTCTCATTAGCAAATTGATTTTCCTCTTCATGGTCAGCTTCTTCTCCCTCAACATCCTTTTCCTTGGTCAACATTTTGATCAATTTATCCACATTCCTCTTTTTGATGGTTCTTGAGGTAATAGTCTCTTACATAGCCTTTGAAACTTCCATCAGCTCAGACAACATGTCTTTTCTGATGGCTTTGGATACAGGTGATAAATTCCACCAGCATACTGACATTGGTGTTTTGCCAGCATAATGTCTGGTATATGTGTCCCCTCAAATAGCTTCTTATCAAGGGTTAGAGCCCAACCTTTTTTCTTGTAGTTTCTTGAGGATGCAGAACTTCATGGTATTGCTTCAAGATAATGCCTATAATTAAGTGATGACTTATCGGCAAGTGTACCGATAATGTCGTAGTAATAAAAAAGATCGAATCTACAGAGACTGCTATTTAACAAAATTGTGCAATGTGTAGAAAATACTAAATTGGGGGGGGGGGGGTCATACCCCAAAATTTGCCCTATTTCTTTCCACTTCTCATCTGGCTTTTGGTTTATGGTTCATATGCATACTCATAGGCATTGAGACCATTCATTTACAATTTCATTTTCAAACAAGCATCATTGATTCATATGTTCTTCCTTATTTAAGAAACAAAACATTTGATTATGACTTGCAAGATTGGGTCATTATGCATCTTGAACTTTTAGTTACGGGCACAACAAATTTATGGTTGGTCATTCTCTTGGATCTAGTCATGTGACACTAATCCTTGGTTTTTGATCCTTTTGTCTATTTGGATTACATCATGGCATTGATATTGGGAGACTATTCTCAATTTTGATTTTGGTCAAACAAAAGTCTACCTCAAAGTTGACCATTTCCTCATAGGTTTACTTAGCAAGTATTATGGGCTTTGATTCTATTTAAGACAAGATAGTTCATTCCAAGAAATCAAGATGCAAGATAAATTCAAGGGACAAACAAATTCCATTAATAACTTGCATTAACCAATCCAAATCAACTTACTCAAATTCCATGACTAACCAAATTAAAAATTATCATTCCATGGCCTTCCTAACATAACTAAAATGCACCTACTAATTTCAACTTGATTCACACTATATGTTTTATCAAACTAATCATGGATAATCTAACATTTCATTTTAACACAACAGTTGTTATTTGTTCATTAACATCATTCAAAAGTTCCAATTCAAAATAACAATTAACTAAGCAATCCTAATATTCCTACTAACCTCCATGTTACTAATTTTAACATTCAAAAACAGAATTCCAATATCAATTTTACTTCGAATCACTTAACTAACATAACTCACTAACACTAACCTATTAACATAACAACTTGTTCATGCTCTAAGAGTTGCTAACTAACTTTGAACTGATTCATTAAATTATCACTAATTTCAAACTAACTCACATTTCAAATTTCAGCTCAACAAACATGATATCAGTTCATTCTACTTCAATTCTAACTACACAACTAACTTTTAATTATAACAGCTCCGACTTTTTTTCTTAACTTCCAATTGTCAGATACATAATTCTATAACTACACTTCAATTCAATAGCCTCTAACACAAAAACCTAACAGAGTTATTTTTGAAACAAACTTCTTCATGAAATCCATTAACAGAAACGGTGCCCTAACACCTCTAACAACCATTGCCCAGCTTGCCCAATTCTGTTAGAATCCCTCTATATATTCTTATAATCATTTTTAATTTTGATCATCAATATCATTCTCCAAAATCACAGCAAATTTGCACTCTCTCATTTATACACCCTATGAACTCTCTCTGTAACTCCATTCATCAATTCAAACTCTCTACTTCATCACTCTCCTCTCACATGCATTCAACAACAGAAATAGTTCACCCTACAGACTAAGAAGAAGAAGAAGAAGAAGAAGAAGAAGAAGAAGAAGAAAAAGAAGAAAAAGAA
The DNA here is from genome assembly GCA_022829125.1 of Lathyrus tuberosus. Classification (NCBI taxonomy): domain Eukaryota; kingdom Viridiplantae; phylum Streptophyta; class Magnoliopsida; order Fabales; family Fabaceae; genus Lathyrus; species Lathyrus tuberosus. The sequence goes on along the minus strand of JALAZF010000298.1, from coordinate 2,513,657 downwards.
GAGAAAATTGTTGTAAAAGAAGCAAAAGGCTCGAAGCAAGTACCTGATACCTCTGGTTTTCCCTTCATTTTTCAATAGCATCTTCTTCCATCTTCAACATTCACCAGAGTAATTCTCCACTCTGTAGGTTGGTGCTTTTGATTTCTCCTTCATTTTTGACTCAATTGTAGTTCCCATGATGTAGTAGAGACGTATCTGAACCAAACCCCTAAGTTTGAGTTCAGATTGAGCATCCATATCCATTTAATTTTCACTTTAGTAGCTTAGGGTTTGTGGTGTTCTTGTTTCGATTCAGAGAATTGAGTGAATTTCAAAATAAATTGAGGGAGAGGACTTTGATACGAACATTTTGGTGATGCGAATGTTTGTTTTAGCTCAACTCTGCCGCCTCTGACGTGGCAGATCAAGCTCTGGCAAGGGAGCATATTTGAGAGGGTGAGAGAAAGATAGCTAAAACAAGGAAGCTTGGAAATGACTTTGTTGAAGATTCCTTCTCCCCTTGCCTTGCCTTCATATTGGGCCTTTTCTACCCAAGGCCCGTGGAATTCCTTGCATGCGCCATCTATTTTTCAGCACACACCCTTAGTCTGAATTGCTCACAAAGCACCAATAATTTTGGGCTTACTGATTGGGCCCAACACTCCTTTATCTTATTCAAACACCCCCTCCTGGTCCACTGCACCCCCAACATGTTTAGATGTTAAGTCTTGTTTAATTTTTTATTACTTTTCTTTATTTCTTTTTTGTCATACTTTTTCCATATTTTAATTCATGAAAAAACACACAAAAGAACTCATTAATACACTTTTTAATTGAAAACAAATAATAGCTTAATACATGTTTAGGTTTTAATTAGGATTTATCTCTAACCATTTTCAATTAAATTCATTATGAAATTAGGGTTTATGCTCATTAATCTTGGTTCTTGCTCAAATAATCCTTGTGCTCAAAATATCCTTAGCATGATCTTGGCCCCTTGATTAGTTGATCAAGTTCATCCTTGATCAATTAATTGCACTTGATATTGGACCTTTTTTTAGACTTGTCCTAAATCATTGCATGGTTCCTCTATCCATTCAAGTGATCATAAGTCCCTTAATCACTTTATTGGGTTAGACCTCTATACTCTCACTACACTGGATCTCAAGTCAAGACTTCATACTCAAGACTCTGAAGACTCTGGACATCAGGACCTTGATCACTATTGAGCCTCATCATTCAAGCACTGGCTTTGCAAAACAAAAAGATTCTTCTACTCCTGCAGACACTTGTCAGTTATGATGCGAATTGTGCGCCACGAGCACTAAGAAACAAAGAAAAATGAGAGGAATTATTCATATCCTTGTTCATAGTATCTTTGAATATGGGACGTAGGCCCTAATTATTCAAAGTATTCACCTCCGTTCAGAGACTTTAGTGCAATTTAAATCGAACAACTTTCAAGTCGTCTTCCCCACAGACAACACTGTAACAATCAACATTTCACAATGTTTTCCTCTTTGGACAAAATATTCTTTTACATCCATACATTCTTTGGGTTAATCACCTCATGGTTAAACATCCATCTTTGAACCACTTCTTTGGTTTAAACACCACTTCCCTTTTCTCTTTGGTTTAAACACCACTTTATTACTTCTTTTTTTTAAACACCACTTCTTTGGTTTAAAAACCACTCTTATTTTCCCTTTGGTTTAAACACCACTTTTAATTTCCCCTTGGTATAAACACCACTCTTGTTTTCTCTTTGGTTTAAACACCATTCCTTTTTCTCTCTCTAGGCTAATCACCATCTTGGTTAAAACACCAATCTCTTTGGTTTAAACACCACTCTTATTTCTTCTTTGGTTTAAACACCACTCTTATACTTTGATTTGGTTTAAACACCACTCTTATTTTTCCTATCCCTGGTTCAGACACCTACCTATGTATACAAACAACACACTCTTGGTCCAAACAATAATTTCAAACACTTTCACCATACCAAACAACAACTTCAACATTTTAAACACCTTCCCCATTCAAGCAACTCTTTTCCCTGTTATTTCAATTCAAGCAACTCTTTCTTTTTCTTTTATCACAAAAACCTTTTTCAAAACAAATTTCTTTCTTTTCATAAAAGAACTATTATAATTCATTTCTTAGTAGTCAGACTAAAAGCTTGGAGCATCCGAACAAGGATCAAAATTATCTAACGTCTACACACTTCTAGGATACGATTATAACCGTTCCTTAAAAACAACCAACACATCTGTATTTTCTACCATGAACTACGCAACTCTGATTTTCTCATTACAATATGAGAATATGTAGGCACGAGGGTTTGAATCCTTGGCGAGCACACTAATTAAAAGCTTATTTTTCCCATTTCGCAAGTAACCTTTAGATAATAACACCCATCCATGAAAAGAACAATCAAAATGGTTCCTGTTGAGTACAACGGATGTGAGAGATGCTAATACCTTCTCCTCGCATAACCCACTTCCTTACCCGTTTCTCTTTCTATTAGGTTTTACCGATATTTTCCCTTTCCTTCCAGAATAAATAAAGTTCGATGGTAACTTTGTTGTATCTTCGAGAGTGTGATGGCTCGGGTATTTATCGCGCCTCGATAGGGGGTTTTGAGTTTTAATTGCAAAATTAAAATAAAGTGTTCAGAAAAAATTTACTAAAGCGGCCAGGTTGTGTATAGAATCCCCTATTTCTCTATTGTTGATGTTCAATGCATTACATTAACGATATTGCCACTATAATCCCATGGCGAATTAACAAAACTGCTATACCTAATCCCTTGCGGTATAGCTCAATAATCAATACTCTGAGTTTTCTATCCCTAGTCCACCAGTGTAAGCAAGATTAGGCAATGCAACAGAGTGTTAATTCCTAAGCCACTACTCGGGGTCTCATATCCCTATTCAACCAATGTAAGCACATCAATTGCCTTAGGTTTAACACATAGACTAATGGTCAGTATTCCCTATATGCCCAAAATTCGATTAAAAGAGTATCTCACATAAAAAGCATTAAGAACAAGGTCCAATTGAATAGAGTTATAAATCAAATTACTCATGCAATATCAAATCAAACATATGTCCCAATAATATCAAAATAGGTTCATCAAACACAACCTAACCTTGAGAGATTTAGCTACTCATAATTCAAATTACAATACAAAATAATAATAATAATAATAATAATAATAATAATAATAATAATAATAATAATAAGAGGTTTGCATAAGAATTCCCTTGAATAATTGGCCTCCAAATGGCATCAAATGCTCTCCAAATATGCCTTATGGTGTTGTAAATCATCACTTTGCATGTAGAAATTCTTAACCCTTGAAAAGTACTAAAATTCCCTTTAAAAATCCTTTAGAATTGATCAAAACGCGTCAGAAAAAGCCTAGAAAAAGGGTCATCGCACGCACGATGCAACTTTTACTTCCCTATCGCGTGCGTGATGCTGCACGTGATTATTCCAGTAGTTGCACACTTTTGCTCCCTTTATTCTTCATTTTTTCTCCTCTTTAAATTGTTTTGATCCATTTCTTCTACCAAAATTATGCAATGAAGAAGTGTCATCACAACCCTAAACTTGAATTGTTGCTTTTCCTCAAGTAACTTGCCTGTATTGCCAATCCCAAACAGAAAACAAGTTGCACAATAACAATTGAACATCACCATATTTTTTTCTTTAACTAATCATCATTCTAGCTTCCAACTTCTATCCAGCAAATTCAGAAAACATCCTCAAACTAGGACAAGTACTCAACCTGTCTCTCATCTCACCTTGACTTACTCAATGGATAAGCTAGTCTCTCAATCAACATGCAAAATATTTTATACAGAGTTTGATCATGTTCTAATATAATTTGTCAAAGAAGTTAAAACACACACATTTGAGGTCTTTTCGGTTGTATCTTGGCTTATGTCCGAGTAGGATATTTTTGGGAAAGTAAGTTTAAACCTTTGGATTTAGGTGCCTAATTCTCCTTCTATTATCATACCCATTTGTTCCTTCTTGATTGTAGTAGAGATATTACTATTGTGGTCCTTATTATGCACTTTGCATTCTTTTAAGCTCTTTTTTTTGAAGAAGTTCCTTTTTCCAACTACTTATTGAAGGTGCGAGAAAGACACAAGAAAGGGGGGGGTTTGAATTGTGTATTTGCTCTTTAACAACATTTCGCTTCTTATCGTTAAGACGCTGAGATATCATCAGAGTTCATTGAGAGACTATGACTCACGAAGTAACATTCAGACTTGCCATGCATGAAGCATAAGAACCAACAAGAGTCTGAAAGCAATATGCATTATTCAAAACTTGCAGTGCGGAAGCTTATCAGAGTTAAGCTGCAAGGTTCTGACTCGCTTATGTAAGGTTCTAATACTCAATACAGAAACATAAACAATAACATAAAGCATAACAAGAGTAAAGAACACACGATATATCCTAGTTCGCTTGAGCCATTCCCAAGCTAGTCCAGTCCACCCTCCTCAGGTGATTTCACCTTGAAAACAATGACTTAATCCACTATAATCCAACTGATTACAGATGCACGGGCTAACGCCGGTGACTAACACGCAATGAACCGTTCAGAGATTCAACTTAGTGAATATAACGAACATTGACCTGCAAGTTCCAATCTCGTAAGATCTGCTGCTAGGATTTCACATCTAGACATTCAGGGATTCATCGCAATGAATATAACGCCTACTGACCCTATTTCAGGATTTACCACAATGACACCCAGCCATTGTCTTCTCGAGTCTCTAGTCACACTGACCACTCAAGGAATCCTAATTCACCAAGAATTAGTTATACAGGAGATTACAAAGATGCTTCTTAACAAGCAGATAACTCCTAAGTTTAAGTACAAAAAAACACACAAGTGTTCAAGCAAGATGTGAGCAACAGCTCCTTGCTATCTTAAGAAACTACAAAGATGTATGTTGATTTGACAGTTGTTGACATCTTGTAGATCTTCTTCTTCTTCGTCTTTTTGGTTGAGCAAGCTTTGAGCAACAACTCCTTGCTTCAGATCTTCAATGTAGCACTAACGAGAAGGTGGTTGATGACTTGACTGATTTGCAATGTTGTCTTCTTCATCAACAGCTTCTGTACCAATTAATTGTTGTTGTGTTGATTTCTGATCTTTGAGCTTCAACAACAATGGCCATGTGTAAATGGTGATAGCTTTGGATATTTAAGTGTTACAACGAGAACTCATCGTTGTTGCTATCTTCACACAATGACTTGATCAATTCACCTTTGATGGAATGAATCGATGCCTTCAGAAGCGAATACTCCATTCTTTATATAGCCCAGTAAAATATAGCTGTTTGAATTACTGCTGGCTGTTGGAAAAGAGACGTTGTGTAATGATACAGCTGTACTGACACATCTCCTTTTTACTGTGGAGGAAGTGACATGATATATCTTCTTGGGCGCTGTGTACAGTCTTTCACAATAGTAACATTTGTCTTCAAAACGTCAGAGGCTTCTGATGGTAATTAATTGAAGCATGAGTAAAGACTTCTTAATAGGATATCTGAAACTCCAAGTCTTCAGTCTTTCGAAGTCGTCCATTAGGAATCAGCCTTCAGAACTTCAGCACTTGTCTTTAAATCCGTTATCTTTTACTGCTTCAAGTCTTTCTAAACTTCAGAACTGTCCATTAGGAATTTGTCTTCAGAGTCTTCAGCACTTGACCTTTGGAACCATGATCCTCAGAACTCACAAGTCTTCAGAGTCTTTCTACACTTGGTCTTCAGAGCCTTCAGCCTTCAGAACTTCAAGCCATTGGAATCTTTAGCACTTCGATTCTCTATAACATTGTCTTCTTCAGAAGCTTCGCAATCTTCAGAATCACAACCATTTTCAGAGAGCATCCACAAGAGCATTGCAACAGCAATATCGACATCCTTGGATCTGACTGATCATGATCAGATACAGAAGCATACTTGCTTCTTGCGACTTGTGTCACACATAGTAACTTCGCATATAATCATTTACACACATTTGGCTGGTGCTTGTTGGATCTGATATCTTCTATGATTATGATCTGCACACAACACGCGTTAGAACATAAAATGGTTCTTTCACAAATACCATTGTTATCATCAAAACATAGAGTCGAATTGTAGAGATAACTCTTGCTCTCACAATATCCCCCTTTTTGATGATGACAAAACCATGTATTTTGATTGAACATTTTATACAAGGTAATCACCAAAACTCAACATATTCAGAGTCCGGAACAACAGCTCCCCCTGAATGTGTTATCCCCAAATTTTATCTGTGATCATCTAGAATCTCATATGATTCAAAGACTCACAAAATAATAATTGAGTTGCCATAACATAGAATAGAAAAGGAATACTTCTCTATCTTATCTTTAAGGAGACAAAAAGTCTTCAGCATCTGGACTAGTTCATCAGAACTTCCATCTTCAGATCTTTAGAACTTAGTTCCTTTTAACTTCATATCATAGCTTATAATCTTCAGAGACGTCTGAAGCATTTCTACTTTTCAGGAGAATAATTTTAGCACAGAAACAGAACAGTTCTTATCTAATAACATAGCCTCGCTATTTATCAGAAATAGGCACTGTCTTAGGAAACTCCCCCTGAGTTTTAGACTTGATGAAGATTATAGATTTTAACATTTGAATCTTCTGGGTAGTCTCCCCTTAGTTTCCATAAGTCAGGTATTGGGATCTTCAGAATCGTAATTCAGAAATGTCAATTTTAAATCACTAATAAGATTATGACTTTTCAGAGTTTGACTTTGAACACAGGATTTCATCTCAGAGCCTTGTTACTGTCACAACTCAGTGGTTTATCAAAGCTTGATTTTTTTATCAGATACTAGTAGAAGGTTAACCTAGTGATCAATCAATGCTTGATTCTGAATCTGGTACACATGTGATCTGATTTTTATCTGATACCAAAATGTGTGTTGAGTCTGATACCAGAGTATGTTGAGTCTGATACCAACTGAGGTATTTTTCTCATACCACTTGAAGGGTATTTCCTTAGTGTGCTGAAATTGATGCCAATGAAGTTATATGAAAACATTTCACAACTTAGCTCTGATTGATATCACTACAAACTGAGTCTGATACCAATCTTTATATTCAGATTCTGATTACCAATTGTTGATTTAGTCTAATACCAAATCATTTTTTTTAATTGGTTCTTGGTTAAATCAGAACTACTTCTTCTAGGATCTTCAATCTGGATCTTCAGACAGTCCTTGACTTCTGATTTGCACAGTTCTTCTGAAAAGCATCTTGAGATGTAGACTTTACTTTGACTGCTTTCAGAGCTTTCCTTCTTCTGATTCTTATGTTCTGAATATCATATTCTCAGACAGCTTACAGCTTCTGAACCAAGTGAAACAAAGATCACGATAACTTTGACTTTCAAAAAGTTCTCAACTTCTGAACAGTACTGGGTAGATCTGATTCTGAACACATGTTCACGAAGTGTACAACTTCGATCATATGAACAATAGTTCATAAGAACTTCTATCAGAGTTCTTCTTTCTTAACCTGTTCTGAGAATGCCTAGTGACCTTGTTCAGAGTTCCTCGGTTAAACATCAAACAAACGTTAGTAGTAAATGTATTTTATGATTGATTTACTTGTTTGAGTTTGTATTCTTTCTTTCTTTTTTAAGATTTCTAATCAAAATCATATTTCTATTTCTCCCCCTTTTTGACATCATCAAAAAGTTTAGAGCGTTGAAGCAATGTAACATTTCAGAGATTGATAATAATTTTCATGCAATTCTTAAATCAAAGCTATTTAAAGGAAATTTTGTTCACTATCCAAAGGAGAATACATCACGTAAGAGACGAGGCAACAAAACAGAGAGCAAAATAATCATAACCCTATCCTATTATCCTTCAGGGAATTCCAGAGAATTTTGCATAATTCATGGGTGAACATTCTCCAGTTGTTCCAATGTGTTCTAATCTAGAGATTACATACTGAATCTCAAGGACACGAGATATGACCATTCCATATGGAATACTAAAGGAAGACTTGTCTTTAGACAAGAGGGTTTGTTCCTGCAAATGATTGAACATGGTTTGAGGGAGGTTTATTTTCCTTCTGTAGACCAAAAAAAAAAATTAGTCGGTCCGAGTGAGACAGCGCTCTTGTTCCTATTTCTCTAGGTCTTAAGTTTGTTTCCATGATCCTGTGACAGATTTTTGCAGAGGGGATGAGTGTGGAAGCATAGTTGGAAGGACCATTTCCACAATGAATTTTGTAGATGAGATCATTGAAGATATTTCTTTCCTTGTAGTCTTCAATGGTGTCACTGTTTTCATTGCACTTGATTGCTTGTGCAATGACAGAGGGATTAATTACTACGGGGATTCCAAAGACAACTGACTGAATTATGTACTGGTTATACACGTTAGAAAACACATCAGCATTTGCCCAGAAATTTTTAACAAGATCTGTGTAAATGAGAGCTGGAAGAATTTCAAGATAACCTTCCCATTTATGACACCGTAACTTAGACGAGGTTCTTATCAACCCATGTTCTTTGAGGGAACAGGAGTTCATAGTAAGTTCATTCAGGATTTTTAACTCAGCGGTTTCACTCTTAGCAGTTTTTGAATGAGAGGTAGACATTTTTGGAGAAAATACCAAAGAGAGATGCTAACTGAGATGGATTAGAGTGATGAATAGAGAAGTGAACAAAATGCCTTAAATAGGCGACGAACAGAGTGAGTCAATAAATGCTAGTGACTCCAAACGACAGGTTCATTATTTCCTAGACGTTAGACTAGATAGGGTAAGAGACGGATACTAACAGACTCTCAATCTTGGGAAGACCAAGAGATCACGCATAGAATTTTCTAATAATTGTTGACGGGAGTCAGAAATTCGCAATTAGTGCATGTGTAGGAGTGACTCTTGAAAACATTAATTAGGCGTAAAACAAAAGGACATATTAAAAATTTATTTTTCATAAATAAGTGCGCAAACATAAGGTAAGCATAAAAATTGAAAATGTGAGAGAATGGATAGTTCAAAAGTGGAACAGAAGACAACGCATATTTCATTTATAGATACATGGTATGAACAATGCTGATGCATGTACTTAATAAACCATTACAAGTTAATGACTTAGCCTAATTCTAGTCAATCATCTAATTTTATGAGAACCATCTGCAGTCGAAGGTTTCACAAAATTTTCTATCAAGAGCAGTGTCTGGACCACCTCTAACTCTGCAAATTGTTTGCACGATTCCTGCTTTTAAGAGGACTTCAGATAGCACTCTTCCATAGGGGATGAACGATATGTTCACGGTTGTTGACAGACGCATTGACTCGTTGAGATGGTCGAAGATTACTTGGGACAAATCTATAGGAATTGACCTAAGAAAACACATGATGAGAAGCTTATCATCATGATACAGAAAATCTTTGTTTGTATTACGAGGTTTAATGTTTGCTAAGATAAACTTGAACCATCCTTTTGCATTAGGCAGAAGTCTTTCAGGATTTGTTGGTTCAAATGCAGAGCCTTTATCAAACATATAATGCATTTCAGCATTTGAGGTGCATCGAATGGATGTGTGATTAGGTGTGACACCACCTGGGGGACAGTCAATGGCTTCAGCAATGTTTGTGGTGTTGAATGTAACTGGAAGACCATAGATGTCAGAAGAGATGGCCAGACCATTACTGCTAATAGAGGCGTTGATCCAAAAAGACTTTAAGATGTTAGGATAAATTGAACCCCTTAGCACAGATAGGTATCTATTCCAGTTTTGAAAATGAATCCCAAGATAAAAGTTTCGACTAGTATTTCCTGGATTTGGTCGTTTCTCATTGATGATTTCTAGAAGATCATCGTCCCATGAAAGGTTCTTGGAGTCATTTTCGAAGGTGTTTTTAGAGTACTAATTGAAGGTGTTTTTAGAGTACTAAGAGGATTGAGGATAATAGATAATGAAGGTTTTTAGAAGAGTGGTATGACCCTAAATATGCAAGGGGATAGACTTTGAATTTAATGGATTAATGACTGCGGGTGACTTAGAAGAACTGGTTCATGATTACCTAGACTCTAGAGTAGGTAGGGATAGTCTAGGACAGTCACGCAGTGTAACAGTCTGCTAGCCTAGGGAAGACCAAGACATTACGTATACGATTCTTCTTAATTAATTTTCGGCAGAAGTTAAGTATTTGATAAGTGTTTAAAAATGAAGAGACACGATTCCTAGTCCCAAGAATTTTTATTTAGCATCTTTAATGTGTGCATAACCAAAGATGCAAGCATAGGATTTTTACTATTTCCAACACGAAATCAAATCCTAAATTGTCAGTAATTATCACACTTGGTTAGTAGCTGTAGATCCAGGTTACAGGCTATTTATGAAAAGGTAGCACGCTTTCTAATATTGTACTTATGCGTACAACCAAATCTCATTCAATATGCGTATTTTAAGAAGACTTGAATGGCTGAGATATTCCTAAGTAGAGAGTAAGGTAATGCTATTGGGAATATGTACTCTTATCTGAGATGACTCAAGAGAAATTGAGCTGTGATAATTTAACATCATCATTTTCAAGACTGGATGATAGAAGAGGGAGAAAGAGTTTAGATTGGAATAAGAATACTTGTAGGGTATGCTTATGAACTATAAGAGGTAGTCAATACAAAGTGATTAACATGATGAAGAGAAGCTTACATTTGGGACTAACTATTCATCAATCACTTATAGACGGAAAAGGACATAAGAATTTATAAGCAAGTTTCTAACCTATTTTCACAGAACTTAACATGACAATTGTTTTAACTCTTAATAGAATTTTCAAGTATATTTATCATGAACTTTAATAGGTCATAAATGAAGAAGAAAAAATGTACCTTGACGATACTAGGATCTTGTACGGAAGATATTTATCTGAGAACTTTACATTCTGATTCTGAGATTCTGATCATCATCCTTCAGCTTCTACCTCCTTCAGAGTGAACTGACGTTTAAGGAATATCAATGTCTTCTGACTTGGATCTCTAGTTTGAGACTAGAATCAATTTTTCTTTTCAAATGACCACTTCGTTAGCTTGTTCAGAAGTATCATCTGATTTCTGAAGGAAATCCTCAGAGTGTGGAGGTACTGATTATCAGAAGATCACTAATTCTTTAGTTTAAACATAAACTTCTGAAAAGTTATGTACTATAGAGAATTAGTTAATATCTCAACACATCTTCTGACTTTGTTTCCTTGAATAGATACAGGGCTTGTTCAGAGACAAGTATCATCAATTATGTGTGTAACACGAAACATAGTTTGCATGACACTTCTTGTTCGCAATGCTGATCTAACTGTTATAGAATTAGTTCATCAAAGATTTACAGCATATCTGCTTCTGAAAAGAATGTCAGCTGATTTCTTCATTCTGAACAACATCAGGGACTTAGATTCTTTTTAGCTTCGAGTAGATGACTTCTGATTTTGCATCTAGTCAAGCTACTTCTATTTCCAGAATTTATGCAGCATGAACTTCTGAGAGAATTATCAAATAACATTCTGATTAATTCAAGTTGGTTCAACTGAGATAGAGTCTCAAGTTGACAAAACTTAACTGTCTGTGTTATTACAACCAATGCTTAGGAGTCATCCTAAATTAGATTCCTGAAGGGTTACCAGTTTTCAACTTTCTGAAAATTCTTCAGTTTTCTGCATAGCTTTTCAAGAAAACAATATTCAGTTCTTCATTGAATCTTTCAACTTCTTGATTAGTTAAGATTCAGATGTTGAATCATTTCTAAGAGTTTGAATTATTCAGTTTTCTGACTTCAATAGACTTCATTCTGAAGTTCAAAATCATAGAACAACATTCTTTCTTCTTTACATGAAGAAGTTCTGAATGAGTTTCAAACGAGAAAGTCAAGGGTGGACCTAATCCGTTTCTTGAAAACATCTCAAAAACTAATAAAGAATTAATCTTCAGCAAACAAGATTTCTTGTTTTCTGATGATTCAACTTTGAGCAAATATGTGGTTCATCCACACGTATCTTCTGAGATAAGCATTCAACAGATACTACTTCTTATTTGATGAATCTATCATATCAGCTGATTCTTCAAACTTCATCAAAACTTAAGTCAGGAAGATTTAGTTGTTGACAGCTGCAAAAACTTCAAGAATCAGTGACTTGCTCAAGTAATCCAGTTGATTACAATTTTGTACATAGTCATCTTCTGAGCTGTTACAGGAATTGTAAGTGGATTGAAATCTCACCCATAGTATTTCTACGCACCGCATCTGGATCTTTTTCTGACACTGTTAAGTGTTCGATATCCATCAATAACAGAACAGGAGCTCTGATACCAATTGAAGGTGCGAGAAAGACACAAGAAAGGGGGGGTTTGAATTGTGTATTTGTTTTTTAACAACTTTTCGCTTCTTATCGTTAAGACGCTGAGATATCATCAGAGTTCGTTGAGAGACTCTGACTCGCGAAGTAACATTCAGACTTGCCATGCATGAAGCATAAGAACCAACAAGAGTCTGAATGCAATATGGATTATTCAGAACTTGCAGTGCGGAAGCTTATCAGAGTTAAGCTGCAAGGTTCTGATTCGCTTATGTAAGGTTCTGATACTCAATACAGAAACATAAACAATAACATAAAGCATAACAAGAGTAAAGAACACACGATATATCCTGGTTCACTTGAGCCATTCCCAAGCTAGTCCAGTCCACCCTCCTCGGGTGATTTCGCCTTGAACACAAGGACTTAATCCACTATAATCCAACTGATTACAGATGCATGGGCTAACGCCGGTGACTAACACATAATGAACCATTCAGGGATTCAACTTAATAAATATAACAAACATTGACCTGCAGGTTCCAATCTCATAAGATCTACTGCTAGGATTTCACAGCTAGACGTTCAGGGATTCATCGCATTGAATATAACGCCTACTGACCCTATTTCAGGATTTACCACAATGACACCCAGCCATTGTCTTCTCGAGTCTCCGGTCACACTGACCACTCAAGGAATCCTAATTCACCAAGAATTAGTTATACAGGAGATTACAAAGATGCTTCTTAACAAGCAGATAACTCCTAAGTTTAAGTACAAAAGAACACACAAGTGTTCAAGCAAGATGTGAGCAACAGCTCCTTGCTATCTTAAGAAACTACAAAGATGTATGTTGATTTGACAGTTGTTGACATCTTGTAGGTCTTCTTCTTCTTCGTCTTCTTGGTTGAGTAAGCTTTGAGCAACAACTCCTTGCTTCAGATCTTCAATGTAGCACTGACGAGAAGGTGGTTGATGACTTGACTGATTTGCAATGTTGTCTTCTTCATCAATAGCTTCTGTACCAATTAATTGTTGTTGTGTTGATTTCTGATCTTTGAGCTTCAACAACAATGGCCATGTGTAAATGGTGATAGCTTTGGATATTTAAGTGTTACAACGAGAACTCATCGTTGCTGCTATCTTCACACAATGATTTGATCAATTCACCTTTGATGGAATGAATCGATGCCTTCAGAAGCGAATACTCCTTTCTTTATATAGCCCAGTAAAATATAGCTGTTTGAATTACTGTTGGCTATTGGAAAAGAGACGTTGTGTAATGATACAGATGTACTGACACATCTCCTTTTTACTGTGGAGGAAGTGACATGATATATCTTCTTGGGCGCTGTGTGCAGTCTTTCACAATGGTAACATTTGTCTTCAAAATGTCAGAGGCTTCTGATGGTAATTAATTGAAGCATGAGTAAAGACTTCTTAACATGATATATAAAACTCCAAGTCTTCAGTCTTTCGAAGTCGTCCATTAGGAATCAGCCTTCAGAACTTCAGCACTTGTCTTTAAATCCGTTATCCTTTACTGCTTCAAGTCTTCCGAAACTTCAGAACTGTCCATTAGGAATCTGTCTTCAGAGTCTTTAGCACTTGACCTTTGGAACCATGACCCTCAGAATGCATAAGTCTTCAGAGTCTTTCTGCACTTGGTCTTCAGAGCCTTCAGCCTTCAGAACTTCAAGTCATTGGAATCTTCATCACTTCGGTTCTCTATAACATTGTCTTCTTCAGAAGCTTCACAATCTTCAGAATCACAACCACTTTCAGAGAGCATCCACAAGAGCATTGCATCAGCAATATCGGCATCCTTGGATCTGACTGATCATGATCAGATACAGAAGCATACTTGCTTCTTGCGACTTGTGTCACACATAGTAACTTCGCATATAATCATTTACACACATTTGGCTGGTGCTTATTGGATCTGATATCTTCTATGATTATGATCTGCACACAACACACGTTAGAACATAAAATGGTTCTTTCACAAATACCATTGTTATCATCAAAACATAGAGTCGACTTGTAGAGACAACTCTTGCTCTCACACTTATTTTCTCAAAATCTTAAAAGTTTGACCATTTTTCTCTAGTACTTCAACCCCAAACTTAAAACTTTGCTCACATCCAAGAGCAACCCCAAACTTAATCTTTTTCATATCACTTAATAACTACAATCCTACCTAACTCCAAAGAGAGGGTTGAAAGATAAGATCTTTCAAGTCATACGACTAAGAATTAAGGCTAAGTCACCAAAAGAAAGGCTAAGCTCAAAGTGGTTAGCAATGGATGTACCTATTACTACAAGGTGGTTAAAAGGCTCAAAGTTATAAACAAACAACTACCTCACTGTGTGTCAATCAAACCAGACAAATTTAATTAGAAATAGTACAAACCTGATAAAATAATAATGCATGGATACACTCAATAAGAAAGAATAGTGAACAATGGAATTTATTTGGCTCAAACCTTACTAGTTAAGGTATCTGAAGGTTGAGTACAAGTCCTTTGATTCTTTTTTCCTCCTTTGCCTTCAAGTTGAAATTTTATTTCCTGATGATCAAGTTTCCTTTTGGGTCACGTTTGCTTAATTCATGAGTGCTGAATATGTTTGCTTCATTCGGATAATAGGAGTGTAAACTGCATAATGTCAATTTCTCTTGCTAATTGATACTACAATCAAAAGGGGATTAGAATCCACTTAGAGTTTTGGATTTATAATTACCAATGATAAGTTGGGAACTTGAACAGTAGGTTGACTTGTTTTAGCTTATTTCATAATCACTTATTATCTCTGTATTCTCAATCGAATCCAAAAAACCCATATATCATTTGTTATTTAGTTAATCATACAAGAGTCCTTGCGATATGATACTTAAGTGTCACTTCCCTAGACTACCGTTCTTAATTACTCGTTTTTTGACCCGTGTGCGACAGCAGATCAAATTGGCGCTGTTGTCGGGGACTCTTGTAGATTTTAACCAATATTAGAATAATAGGTGGTGTGCTTCATCGATCTTGTCCTAGCGTTCTTGCGTCCTGACCTTTTCGCGTTTTAGCGTTAAAAAAATCGGTTTTTAGGAAAATCGTCTCAAATTAGTCTGATTCTTGGATGATTCTTTAGAAAAAAATCAGGGATCAAAAGCCACTATTTAGTGTTTCTATTTTTTATGAAATTCATCGTGTTTCTATTTTTTATGAATTTTTTTACTGTTTTTATAGTTTCAGAAAAATCTGAAAAAATTCCTAAAATTCTTATTTTTCTTAATTTGATTAAATTTCATGTTTTTGTATTTTTTAAATTTTATTTTAATCGTTTTTTTTGTTTCCCATCTATTTTGATGTTTAGGGATATTGTCGGTATTTTCCTATTTGTTGTTGCATTGTTGATTGTTGTTCTCTCATAATTTGTTTGATTCTGATTTTGAGTTTCATTACCATAACATGAGTTAACAAAGAACCTTAAAAGAACTTGTTGCACCTGATTCACTTTTTACCGATTTCCCTTCTTTGTTTGATTTTGATGACACTTATACTTGTTATGTTTATACTGACACTCACTTATGTTCAATTTGTGCTGAAATGGAAGTTGCCTTACAAGTGGATATTTCTTATGAGATTTCTAGTGACAAAGTTGATATTGCATATTTAAATGTAGTTTATACTTCCAAAATTTTGTCATCCATTGAGCAACCATCTATTTTAGAGCTTAAGCCACTTCCTTCAAATTTTAAATATGCACTTTTAGAATTGGAAGAAAAGTTGCCAATAATAATTTTGTCTAAACTTGAATATGAACAGGAACAAAAAGTGTTGCAGGTATTAAAGAAACATAAGAAGGCAATTGGATGGACCTTGACTGGCATTCCTAGTAATAGCCCATCCATGAGTATGCATAGGGTCTCACTTGAAGATGGAACAAAAGTAGTGAGGCATCCCCTTAATCCTTTGATTCTTGATGTTGTGAAAAATGAGATCACGTTCACGTGCCCATTCTACACTTTTACTCATCAAAGGTCCTTCTTTGATCCTGGAATAAAAGACAAAGGCACTACTAAAAATTTCAAAAACAATGGACATTGCCCAAAGCTACTTCATGAGAGCCCCGCTATGGAAGAAGAGACTGTAGAAGAGATCTCTTTGGAAAAGGTTGTTTATGTGATCATCTATCTGCCTTGACTCCTCGGGTGTGTTCTTTCTTATCTATCCTCACTCTTATTTTATATTTATGTTCTTTTATTGAGGACAATGTGTGTCTTAAGTGTGGGGGAGGGAACTTTTTACTTTGTTTTTATTTCATATATTTTTCATTATGTTTGTTTATTTTCTTAAATAAATAAAAAATGCATGTTTTTTTCTTTGGTTTTTGAGTTACAATTGTGAATATTTTCTATGTTCTATTGATTAAAGAATTGTGGTGTGTTGTGATTGAATTTTTTTTTTGGTGCATTCTTGGCATGTTAAGTAGGACTAAACTCTAAATTGTACATAATTTGTGTTAGATCATTTACCTTGTGAGATTTTGAGCCTAATAATGGATAACATTTAAAAATCCATCTTTTCTTTCTTGTGTGTTTCACTCATGTCTATTAGTCTCTAGAACTTGCATTGACTCTTTTTGAAACTGTTAATTTACTTGTGCACAATGAGATGATAAAGGCAATTTGTTTTTATTTTATTTTTATCCACTTAGCCAAAAAGTCAACCTCTGAATAATATCATCCCTTTTTGAAAACCCCCTTGAGCCTATTATCCCATTCTTGATTTAAACTCATTACAAGCCTGAAAGTGAAAAACAATAGTATCACCCATTCATAGGGTTGAAAGAGCCTTGTTTCGAGTTGTTTGGGGTTGAATAATTATAGTTGTGATATTTGATTCAAAAATTTGGTAGAAAAAGGAAAAAAGAAAAAAATGAATAGAAAAAAAAAATAAAAAAAAAAGAAAAGAAGGATGTCATTACATGTTCCTTCTGAAAAAGAAAAAACAAAGAATAAGAAGATAAAAGAGAAGAAAAATAGTGGAAAAGTTGTTTTTTGAAAGTGGATAAATGTATAGTTCAACTCCCGCAAGTTCTTTCATGTCTCTTTTCTCCCTTTGAATCATAGCCTAGTTCCTCTTAAGATTTATCTCACTCGTACTCTGGCCAAGTTACAACTGAATTAAAGTCCTTTTGATCTTTATGTCCATGTATTTCAATTGTGATGTTAGGGTCTTTTCAAGCTTATGGAAGTAATAATTTTCATGATGTGCTTTGAGTGTAAACAGTAACGTAAACATTGAGAGTTGAGTGAATATCAATTTGTGAGGATCTTACTGCTTTTGATGTACTTTTTGGTAAATTGTTCACTTATGTGCTTTAACTATCAAAAGGAAGTTGATCACTAACTCCATACTATTGAAGCTTAGAATTAGACTTTTGCTTGCACTTTGTATCCCAAGAACCTTTGGAATTGCATGTTTTGTTAGTTTTCTGTTTTGAATTTATAATTTTGCTTGGAGTGCAAAAGCTCAAGTGTGGGGGAATTTGATCAGTGTATCTTGATGCACATTCTTTTACTATTGTACTTAGGCATTTATATAGTTTATTTTATTATTTTTATTATTTAAGTGTGTTTTTATATTTAAGTTTATTTCTGGCTTTATTTTAGTTTCGCACTTTATTTTTCAGCTTAAACTGTTATTTCATACCTGTTCACTATGAAGACCATAACTTGAGCTACGAGAATTGGATTGAAGTGTTCTAATAGAAGTTAGAAAGCTAAGAGAAAGAGATACAAGTTTAGTGTTGAAGTCAAAAGCTGATTCAGAGTGAAGCATAGTCAAATAATTCGTTGAAGTTTCAAACTTTAGAAAAAAACTAGTTTTGGGCCAGTTTTTATATTTTCCGACAAGGTTGGGATAAGAACCCAATTGCTTATTTCTTTATACCTAATAGCATCTGCGCTACTATTCATCATCGTTTTTACTATTCTGAATTTTCACGATAGAATACACTTTGTATGAACCTATGGAGAGCTAATCACCAAGGAGTGATCTACTGATTCATGTTTCCGCCAATACTTTGAGGTTTTATATTTTCAATCAAAATTCTCTTCCCTTTCAATATTTTTCTATATATTTTGTATGCTTAATTCAAATTATATTGATTTATGTTGATTTTTTTTTATTGGTTTATGTTCCTTGATCTGTATCACGTTTTAGTGTTGCTTTACCGTTAAATTGCGTATGTTGAATCACGTTTGGTTAATTCGTTAGTGTTGAATTCGTTTGCTTCATTCGGATAATAGGAGTGTGAACCGCATAGTGTCAATTTTTCTTGTTAGTTGATACTATAATTGAAAGGAGATTAGAATTCACTTAGGGTTTTGGATTTATAATTACCAATGATAAATTGGGAACTTGAACAGTAGGTTGACTCATTTTAGCTTATTTCATAATCATTTATTTTATTTGTATTCTTAATCAAATCTAAACCCCCTATATTTTTTCTTATTTGGTTAATCATACAAGAGTCCTTGCGATACGATACTCAAGTGTCATTTCACTAGACTATTGTTCTTAATTATTCATTTTTTGACCCGTGTGCGACAGCGGATCAATGACAGATGGCTTGCCTCCTATGAAGCACTATTTTTGTGTCATAAGCTTGACGGTTGGACTCAGGGGTCTGACGGTATTATGGAGGCTTTTTCATTTGGAATCTCCCCTCCATAATAATGCTTTAGTTGTTAACCATTCACTTTAAATCTCCTCATAACACCAAGATCTTGAATTTCAATGGCACCATTTTGGTAAACTTCTGTGATATCAAACAGTCTTGACCACTTGGATTTCAGTTTTCCTGGAAACAATCGCAATCTAGAATTGAACAGTAAGACTTATTGGCCAACTTGAAAGTTTTGCCTTACGAGCTTTTTGTCATGATATCTTTTGGTCATTTCCTTGTAAATTAATGCATTTTCATACGCAGATAATCACATCTCCTCCAATTCATCCAGTTTCAATAACCTCTTCCTCCCAACTAAATTTTCGTCAAAATTTAGGAATTTTATCGCCCAATACGCTTTATGCTCCAGTTCTACCGGGAGATGACATGCTTTACCATACACAAGCTGATATGGAGAGAAGCCTAAATGTGTTTTGAAAGCTGTTATGTATGCCCACAAGCCGTCATCCAATTTTCTTGACCAATCTTTCTGTGATATTGCCACTTTTTTCTCCAGAATTTGCTTTAGTTGTCTGTTCGATACTTCAACTTGACCGCAGGTCTGAGGATGATATGGTGTTGACACTTTATGTTTAACATTGTATTTTTCTAGCAGTCTTTCCAAATACCTGTTGCAAAAATGTGTCCCTTCATCACTAATTAATACTCTAGGTACACCGAACCTGGCAAAAACATTCTTTTTCAAAAAATCAGTAACAGTTCGGGTGTCATTAGCACTACAAGCAATTGCTTCCACCCATTTGGTAACATAATCAACACATACAAGAATTTAAAGATACATGTTTGATTGGGGAAATAGACCCATGAAATAAATTCCCCATTAATCAAATGGTTATACCTCAAGCGTGATATTTAAAGGAACCTCGTCTCGTTTTGAGATGTTACTAGTTTTGTTGCATTCGGGGCACATAGACATATATAACTTACAGTCGTTAAAAAGAGTAGGCCACCAAAACCTACTCTGCAGTATTTTAGTTGTAGTTCTCTCACCACTATGGTGTCCTCCATATGCTAAGTTATGGAAGTGCCAAATAATGTTGTCAGCTTCTTTACCTGCAATAAACATGCGAAGTAAACCATCAGGAATTCTCTTAAACAAGTATGGATCATGCCACAGATAAAAATTTGCTTCTTTATAGAAGCGTTTCCTTTGTTTCCAAGTGTATTCTTCTGGTACTGCATTTGTCGCCTTATAATTTTCCATGTCCGCAAACCAAGGTCTTTCACTAATTTCCATTAGTTACCCGTCCAGGAATGTCTCTGTAATACTTTGCTTATTTTTTGTCACTTCAAAATTTTCTAACCTGGAGAGGTGATCTGCCACCACATTTTCTACTCCTTTGTTATCATTAATTTCCAAATCAAATTCTTGCAACAGAAGCACTCATTGTAACAATCTTGGTTTGGAGTCACTTTTATTGAATAAATAATTCAAAGTTGCATGATCTGTAAAAATTATAACTTTTGAACCAATTAAATAAGGGCAAAATTTTTCCAAATCAAATACTATTGCTAGCAATTCTTTTTCAGTGGTGGTGTAGTTAACTTGGTTTTCATTTAAAACTTTGTTGGCATAGTAAATTTCATGGATAAATTTTGCGTGTCATTGGCCAAGTACTGCGCCAACAGCATAATCACTGGCATCACACATAATTTCAAAAGGAGCTCCCAGTTTGGTGGCACAATGACTGGAGCGGTTATCAATTTATTTTTTATGACACAAAAAGAGTGTAGGCAATCTTTATCAAAGTTGAATTCATTTTCTTTGATCATCATGTTACATAAGTGTTTTGAAATTTTTGAAATGTCTTTAATAAATCTACTGTAAAAACCTGCATGACCTAGAAAACTCCTTACTCCTTTAACATTTACGAGAGGGGGAAGTTTTTCTATCACTTCAATTTTTGCTTGATCGACCTCTATTCCTTTAGTAGATATTTTGTGGCCAAGAACACTGCCTTCAGTTACCATAAAATGACATTTTTCCCAATTTAACACCAAGTTTGTCTCGGTACATCTCTTTAGGACATTATTCAATCGATCAAGACAACATTCAAATGATTTATCGAATACAGAAAAATCACCCATAAATACCTCTATCGAGTTTTCAATCATGTCAGAAAAAATAGAAAGCATGCACCTTTGGAATGTTGTTGGCGTATTGCATAGTTCGAAAGGCATCCTTCGATACGCAAAAACTCCAAATGGGCATGTGAATACGGTTTTCTCTTGATCAGCGAGATGTACGGCAATTTGGTTGTATCTTGAGTATCCATCTAGAAAACAGTAGTAGGCCTGTACGGCTAGTCTTTCAAGAATTTGATCCATAAATGGCAATGGAAAATGATCCCTCCGTATGGCTAGATTTAACCTATGATAATCAATACACATTCTCCATCCCATAATAGTACAGGTTAGGATTAATTCATTTTTTTCATTATGAATAACAGTGGTGCCTCCTTTTTTTTAAACTACATGTATTGGGCTTACCCATGAACTATCAGAAATAGGATAAATCATACATTCTTCAGGTAATTTAAGGACTTCTTTTCTTACCACTTCTTTCATTATTAGATTTAATCAGCATTGAGGCTGAACAACTGATTTGAATTCTTCCTCAAGTTTGATTTTATGCATGCACTATGTTGGACTAATCCCCTTCAAGTCTGATACATTCCATCCCAATGCTTCTTTATTTTCTCTTAGTACTCGTAACAACTTCTCTTCTTCGACTTTTGACAAATTTCTACTAATGATTTCAGGGTTCCTATTTCCTTGACTTAGAAAATCATATTTCAAATGCTCAGGGAGTTCTTTTAGTTCGGGATCCGTAGGTTTCTCCTCACTACTTCCTCCTAATTCTTCAAAGTTTTTATAAGCATGATCCCGATGTGCTACTTGCAATTGTAGTACCAACTCATTTACCTCAACATTATCGTAGTCTTCACGTGTTTCTTCGATGGATTGCACTAAAACGTTTTCAATTGGAGATAACAAACCTTATTCTTTCGAAACATTTTCTATCAATTCGTCAATTAAATCAACTTGGTAGCATTGTAAATCCTCATGAACATGTTTCATGGCTTCAAACACATTAAATACTACCCACTATTTATTAAACCGGAGAATCAATTCTCCTCTTTCCACATCAATCAAAGCTCTTCCTATTGCAAGGAAAATTCTTCCTAACAATAATGGTGTTTCAGCATCTTCCGGCATATCCAAAATGACAAAATCATTCAGAAATAACAAATCATCAACCTTTACCAATACATCCTCCAGTACTCCATAGGGATAAGTGATAGATCGATCGACCAGAGTCAAAGTCATTTTTGTAGGTGTTTTCTCCCCAAAAATTAATTTTTTCATCATAGACAACGACATCAAATTGATGCTCGCCCCTAAATCATAGAGTGTTTGGCCAATTTTTAATGAACCTATAGAGCAAGGAATAGTAAATCTACCTGGATCTATTAGTTTAGGTGGTAACTTGCGTTGAATGATGGAACTACAAAATGGAGTATTTACTTGTAACGCTGTGAGCATCTCCATGTATTTCTTAAACTGCCTCATTTCCATCTCTCTCTTCGACTTTTTCTTACTCAAAGGGTAAGGTAGCTTGATGTAATTAGGTAATTGAGGGGTTGGTTCATTGAGGATTTGGTTTTTTGTTCTCCTAAAAGGTAAGTCTTTATCAATAAATTTATCAAGTGTCTCTCCCCTCTCAAGAGTCTCGCTTAAAACCTCGTTTTTTATTGGTGTGGATTTTGGTTTATCATCTTTCTCATTGCTCTATTCCACTGTTTTTTTTGTTTGTTTCCACAGGGGGCTGAGGGAACTGTGCAATTTATCAATTTTATTGTGTCACAGTTTCCTCTTTCCTATGCTAATGATGTGATTTGTTGGGATAGGCTAGACATTTTCCCTTCCAATCTTCTCATTGACTCCTTATGTTTTTTCATTCAACAAGTTATGTAATTTGTTAACCTTCAAGAATTCCTTTTGTGTTACCAGCATAAATTGAGTCAATGTTTCTTCCAACGATGAGATCTTAACTTCTGTATCTGTTTGTGATGCTCTCTGATTGAAATTCGTGGTTATGTCTTGTACTTCTCCCCTAAGTTGTTCTTTAGCACAATGACCTACAAAATGTTCTTACTACAGTTAGAACATAATACAAATACTACCTCATTTGAAGATTCCTGAGTTGTACTTACCACATTCAACTTTTGATTTAGCACTTCTAAATTTGTGAGAAGCTCTTCGTATCCTCCTAAAGTTAACTCAATTTGAGATCTATTCTTTGGTTCCACATTTTTTAGGCCTCTGGTATTTGAAAAGTTTTACTTATTTAGACTTATTTTCTCTATGAGTTATTTTACCTGTGGTCTGGTCAGTGTTCTGATCGTACCTCTGATGGATGCATCTAAAAGCATTTGTGCTTGCATTTGTAAACCCTTTACAATGCTCTGCATTTGTTCCATACTAGTCATATTGTGATTTGAGCATCTACGTAACAATAATTTAAATCTCTCCCAAGAATTGTAGAGAGATTCGGTCTCTTGTTGCTCAAAGTGTGTAATTTTAGCCCTCTTTTCTATAATTATGTTGTAGTGAAGAATCTTTCCAGAAATTTGTCTTCCAATTCTCTCCAAGTTCTCATTACTCCATTTGGAAGACATAATAGCTAATCCTTTACTCTCCCCACCAAAGAGAAGCTGAATAATTTCAGTTTAACCTGATCCTCTAAAATACCCTCTGGTTGACATATTGACGTTGTCTTGTAGAACCTTGCTAGATATTCCCATGGGGCACTGGTTGCACTTCTGTCAAATTGATCATCTCTCAAATCTAAAAGCACATAGTATTTGATGTTGAAATTTATGGGAGTTGCTGGGATGAAACCCAAAGAAACCTGCATTACGTCGGTAGGCCTGTACTAGTCCCCCATAAGTGTTATTGGTTCTGCCATGGTCAGTTTTTCTACACCTGAGACCTGCAATGCACCAACAAGAACAAATACCCACAATAGTATCTCTCGAAAATAATATGCACTAACATAAAAATAATTTAATTAAATCATGTAAAATTAAAAATTAAAGTGTTGCACAAATGTTGCCTTGTTGAAATTATCAACAGTCCCTGGCAACGATGCCAAAAACTTGATGACTTCTCAACAAGTGTACTAATAATATCGTAGTAATAAAAAGGCTTAAATAGGTTTTTCGTCCCTGTAAGTTGGCGAGATTTTGGTTTTCGTCCCTGTATCTTTTTTTTTCGGTTTTAGTCCCTGTATCTTACTTTTTGCTGGTGTTTAGTCCTTACAGAGGTTTCCTGCAGATTTTCCTACGGATTTTCCTGCGGAATTTGATTTTTAGGAAAATCCGCAGGAAACCTTCGGATTTTCCTGCAAATTTTGGCTTTAGGGACTAAACACCAACAAAAAGTAAGATATAGGGACTAAAACCGAAAAAAAAAAAGATACAGGGACGAAAACCAAAATCTCGCCAACTTACAGGGACGAAAAACCTATTTAAGCCTAATAAAAAGATCAAATCCACATAGACTGCTATTTAAGTGTAGAAAATACTAAATTGGGGGGGGGGGGGGGGTTCAAGTTTTAATTGTGAAAAGAAAATAAAGTGTTCAGACAAATTTACTATAGCGGTCAAGTTGTGTATAGAATTCCCTATTTCTCTATTGTGGATGTTCGATGCATTACCTGAATAATACCGTTACTATAATCCCATGGCAAATTAACAAAACAGTTATACCCAATCCCTTGTGGTATATCTCACTAATCAATACTTGGAGTTTTCTATCCCTAGTCCACCAGTGTAAGCAAGATTAGGCAATGAAACAGAGCATTAATTCCTAAGCCACTACTCGGGATATCTTATCCCTAGTCAACCAATGTAAGTATAACAATTGCCTTAGGTCTTACACATAGACTAATGGTCAGGTTCCATATGTACCCAAAATCAGATTAAAAGAGTATCTCACATAAAAAACATTAAGAACAAGGTGCAATTGAATATAATTATAGATCAAATTACTCATGCAATATCAAATCAAACATATGTCCCAACAATATCAAAATAGCTTCATCAAACACAACCTAACCTAGAGAGATTTAGCTACTCATAATTCAAATTACAATACCAAATAATAATAAGAGGTTTGCATAAGAATTCCCTTGAATAATTGGCCTCTATGGTTTCAAATGCTCTCTAAATATGCCTTCCGGTGTTGTAAATCATCCCTTTGCATGTAGAAATTCGTAACCTTTTAAAAAGTACCAAAATTCCCTTTAAAAAGCCTCCAGAAAAAGGATAATCCCGTGCGTGATGATCTTTATCACACGCATGATGCAACTTTTACTTACCTATTGTGCGCGCGATGCTTTGAGTGATTATTCAAGTAGCTGCACGCTTTTGCTCCCCTTTTCACCTGATTTTCACTAACTCCCTATTTCTCCATACTTAGCTATTTTTTCCTCTTTCTTTGGCCTTTATTCTTCATTTTTGCTCCTCTTTAACTTGTTTTGATCTGATTCTTCGACCGAAATCATGCAATGATGGAGTGTCATCATTAAGCAAGGAAAAGTTATTGGTAGGTTCATAACAAATGAATCAGTGTGCTTCATGGTCTGGTAAAATACATACTCTCAAAAGTTTAGCTCAGACTTGGTTCCAATTTAAAAGATCATCTTGGCCAAAGCAGGAGAGATGTTTGAACTATGATTAGTGGGTTCCTAATTTTCTTCACCTATCCTGTTCAAAACAACATACTTCACACTCAATTTACCATAATAAAGTAACTCTTTGTTGGGCCATTGTTTCACTTGTCCAACAATGATTTTCTTTGCAATCTTCTCCATGAGAGAAATTTTTAACTCTAATGACTTATTTCTTCCTCGGTACTCATTAATAATGGAGAGTGAGAAATTCACACATTTCCCTCTAACATAAACCTTCCTATACTTCAGACTTCCTTCAACATTGTAATCACTGATAGGTTAACAATGAACTCCTTGATTAGTTTCTCATAGCAAGGTCCAATGTCTGAAATAGTCTTCATTAATCTAGCATCATTCAGCAAATTCATGATATCTTGCCATTCAAGGACATCTTTGCTTAGCTCTCTTTCAGGAGCAATTCTTCTTTGACACACATACTTCCACTTTTGCACACTTTCTTTAGAGTGGAATGAAACGTTGTCCAAGGGTGCAGCAGGAATGTTAATAGGAATTATTCTCCTCCAATTTTTCTCCTAGAAGAGGTTACAATGTCTAAGACATCTACTTCAACATTTGTCTCAGATTCACTTGATTGAATAAGTTTTCTTTTGAGATACTTATTCTTAGTAGTTTTGTCATCTACTTTTCTTTTCTTGCTCATAGAATTCCTTTAAGGAGTTTTCTTCTTCACAGTTTCATTGTTATGCATGGAGGTTTGGGGATGAACCTCTTTCTTCTTCACCTTCACTCCTCCAGCTATAGACCTAACTATACTCTTTATAACTTTAACATCAAGTTGTTCATCAGATTTAGTTTATTCATTTACACTCACCACTTCTTTAGCTACAGTTTTCTCTTAAGGATTGGATACACTTTCAATAATCCTCTTCAGGATGTTGGCAATGGGAACATAATTATCTTCATCAGCTTGATTAACTTCCATACTCCTTTTATTCTGAACCTCAGCCACTTCATTTTGATAGTTCTTATTGAAGATATCATCAACAGAATCTTCAAAGGAGACAAAGTTATCATTGAAAACATCATTAAGAAGCTTATCAATGATAAGAGTAACAATATGATGACCATTAACCATGACAAGTTTGTCACTAGGGTTTGCTTTAACTTGTGGCTCATCAGTGGATTTAGGTGGTTCACCAACTGGAACAGATGTGGGTTCAACCTCTGGCTCACCCGATGTTGGGATAAATACTTCAACATTTGGTTTAACATGTGAATCAACATGAGGTTCCTCAACAATGATATAAATAATGTTTTTTCAATGGAATTGGACACAACTTCCTCATTAACAGACATAGATTCAACATTAGTATTCACATAAGGTTCCTTTTCAGAGGTATTAACCTTTTCAGATGAATTCTTCTTCTTGGTGGCAGTACTCTTTGATTTATCATTTGAAATGTCGATTGGAACAATCATATTCAGAGGTTTTGGGTCTAAAAACATAAAAGATTCATCATCAGTGTCACTGGAATCAGAACCCCTATTTTTCTTTGAAGTTCCTTTCTCGCCCATTTCAACTCTAAGGATCTTGACCCCATATGAATTAGTAATCGGTTTAGGTTAAGCAGTTTTAGTATCAGTAATCTTTTGGCTCATTTTGAAACTGGATTGAGAGAGATGAATGGGAGAAGATGTGCTAACACAAGAGAGAGAGGGGAGAGAGAGAGAGAGAGGGAGGGAAAGAGAGAGAGAGAGAGAGAGAGAGAGAGAGAGAGAGAGATAGTCGGTTTTATCTTACGTGTGAGGAATGAGTGAGTGTGAGAGAAATTTGATTTTGACGGGATTTTTTTATTTTACGCGCTGCAATGATCATAGGAGAGAGAAACTTTCCTTTTAGACTTGTATGCCTCCCTTGAGTTAATTTCCACATGTAAATATCAATTACACCCCTTATTAATTCACAATGAGTATTTTTGAAGGCCAATACACGTATCTCTTAGTAGCTTAACTTCTAGGTCAAGAAAGTAGGAGAAACTTCCTACAAGACTCATCTCAATTTCAGACATCATTTGTTAGACATAATGTTCCAACTTGTTGTCTGACATACCACACCCATAGTCATAAAGAATTTTCCTTTATTATTCTTCACACATAGGATGTCATTTCTTCCACCCAGGTATTTCACATGTGTGGATTCCATGATATTCATAGGAAATAGCTTCAGACCTTTAGTGGAGGTAAGATGTTGGAGCATCTTGTGGTACATCTTGCCTATTTGGCACACACCACAGATTTTTCCTTCTTAATTCATGATTTTTGGTAATCCCTTGACAACATCCTCAGATGTGATCTCCTTCATGCTCTTAAGCTTGGATGAGGGCTAATAGATCCACATATAACAATTGTCTTTGAATCTTGAACCCTTCGTTAACACCTCTTGATCTTTGCTAGATATAATACATTCAGACTTGTTGTAGCTAACATTCATACCTTGAAAACATAGTTTACTTAGTCTGATCAAGTTAGCAGTTAATCCTTCTACCAACAAACATCGTCAAGACAAGGAAAACCTAGACTAACTAGTTTGCCTATGCCTTTGATTCTTCCTCTAGCTCCATCACCAAAAGTGACAAACTGATAGAGTGGGGATTTAACTCTTCAAGATAAATCTTTTCACCAATCATGTGCCTTGAGCATCCATTATCGAAATATCAATCTTCTCTTGAGGAAATTCTAAGAGATGTATGGGTTATAAGACAAGTCACAGTTTCCTTGGGTTTCTGCACTTTCTTTTCATGAGTTTTCTTCCCTTTCCTTCTATTGAGCCTTGGTTGACTATAGGACTCGGGATATACATACATTCTATAGAAAAAAGGATCTTATATGATCATATCTACCTCAATGGTGACACCTCCAAGATTATTTCTTGTTGCTTTTCTTGTGAGAGCACACATGTTAAGTAGGATGCATGGACATGTGGTACTTCATTAAAAACTCATCTTTCTTTTCAGGAGCAACAAACATTTTTAGTGGGAATTTTGACCTTTTTTCATGGAACTGTAGTCAAGCTCTATTGCCTCCTTCTCCCCAATCTCCAAGATCTCATCTAACATATCAGAACCATTATTCAACATACGTACAAATTTTGTCATATTGTTAAGTTTGGACTTTAACAATGTGACTTCCTCTTTCATACTTGCAATGGTTGAGCCAAGCTTTTCTTTTTCTAGAAGTAGAGTACTTATGGTCTTCTTTTATTTCTCTTATCTCAAGTAAGATTCCTTCCACTCAGTTAGAAAATGTCTATATGTTTTAGCTAGCTCCTCTGGTGAGATATCTTCATCACTAAACTCACTACAAGAGTAATATTTTCCAGTGAAAGTTATCACACTATTTGTTATTTCTCCTTCAATTTCATCACCAGATTCAGACCGAGTGATTGGTAATCCCTTTTTCTATTTCTTTAGAAAAGTAGGACATTGAGTTTTAATGTGACCAAATCCTTCACATTCATAACATTGCATTCCTTTGCCTCTTTTTAGAGGACTGATGATTGACACCTTGTCTAGGACATTTGTCGTCCATTTTTTGTACAGTTTCTTCAAGGAGTTGCTAAACTTTCTACCAAAAATTATTATAGCCTCTGAAAAACTTTCTTCACCTTGATCTTCATCCTCTTCAGTGTTGGAATCCAAGGTTGTACTATTGCTCTTCTTTTTAGACCTGTTATTCAAAGTCATCTTAATGGTTTGTAAAGAATAAATGAGTTCGTCAACTTTGATGTTGCTAAGGTCTTGGGCTTCTTCAATATTTGAGATGTTCATGTCAATCTTCTTAGGAAGGGACCTGAGGATTTTTCAGGCCAACTTTTCTTCAGACATCTTTTCTCCTAGTACAAAAGAGCGTTGGCAATGTCACGTAGTCAGATGTTGAAGTCAGAGATAGATTCATCTTCATTCATTCTCAGATTCTCAAACTTTGTATTGAGAAATTAGAGACTTAACATTCTAACCTTGGATGTGCCTTCGTGAGTAGTTTTGAGAATCTCCCATGCATCTTTGATTTCAGTACATGTGTTGATCAATCTAAACATGTTCTTGTCAACACCATTGAAAATAATATTTAAGGCCTTGGAATTTCCAAGAGATTTATTATCTTATGCATCAGTATGCTCTTCTCGTGGTGTCGTACCCCAAAATTTGACTACCCTTCATATGTTTTCTAATGCCACTTTATTTCGAATAAACAAAATGACACAATTAGTAAGAGAGCGTGTGTAAGACTTGCCAGCACAAGGTCCCGAGATCAAATCTCACATTTCCTAGTTGTGGCTTTTTTCCCTTTAATTTGTTTTTAAATTTATTTGTAGTTTTTATCTTATTCAAAAATTACAAATTGTATTTTTTTTATTTTTAAATCTAATTTTCGTTTTTTTACTTTAGGCATTTTTTAAAATATCATTTTTTTCATTAAAATCATAAATTTGGGCATAAAATAGCCAAAAAAATAATAAAAATATGAATAAGGTAAGTTTTTATTTAACTTTTTTAACAAGTTGAGTTTATGGAAACTTTTTTATTTGATTTTTCTATTTTTGTTTTGCAAGAATTAAAACCAATCAATTTTATAACTTTAATTGGGTTAATGGTCTTAATCATAATTTCTTTTTTCTTTTTTTACTAACCTAGTTTTTTAGTATAAATAGGTCTCAATTTTACATTTTTTGGACATCCACAATTTACAAATCCTTATCCAAAGTTGTTGTTCTTCACATTGACAAACATCAACAACTAAACCCTAAAACTCCTACTAGCATCCTTTCTATCTAGGGCCAAAGGGAAAAGATCAGATCAAAAGGCAAAGATTGGAATTGGTGGCGTGAAGAAAGCGAAAAGCTCAAAAAAAAATTATTTTGCTCATCGGGGACAATCTCTTCCCCGTAGGTTGGTTTTCGTTTTGACCCCTCAATAATAATTTATGCATGATTATGTCTTGTCTTTGTATGGATTGAAATTGATATCGATTTGAGTTTATACTAACTGACTGATGTTTGATACTACTTTGGGGTTTTTGATTATTTTTTTGTATTTGATTTTGTACATAAATTTCATTAAACTTTTTTTAAATAACAAGTTTATTAAGAATTTATGTAAATATCTTAAAATAAGTTTAGTAATAGTTCTGTGAATATTTAAAAAAAACAAAGGTTTTATAATTTAATAACTATCAATTTTTAAAATCAATTATTTAACCAATGTAAAAAAAATCAATTTCTAAAGCAACTCTTCTAAAACAATTTAAATCATTTTTTATAAATGTCATAAATCAAAACTTTTAAAATAAATATTGTGAGACTAATTTTTTTAACTAGTATTATAATTATAATAAAAACCAATTGAAAACCATATCAAAAATCATAAAGCAAATTTTTTTTCTTTATCAATTTTTATTTCTTTTTTCAAATTTATAAACAACTCCATTAACTAAATTATATGAAGCAAATTTCTAAAACAAAAAATAATTATTTTTACACTTAGGTCAAAACTACCAAAATCATACAAAAGTTGTTACAAAAAGAGCCCGTTAAGTAAAAGAAAAACAACCAGAAAAATTTTGACTTAGGAAAAAGTTAGGGCATCATTTTTCAAAAAGAGTCCGCTAAGTCAAAAACTAAAAAAAAATGGACTTAGGCAAAAGTTAGGGCATCCCAATAGACTACAAATTCAAAAGAATTGGTCCATGCAAAAATAGGGATTTAAAAGCAAAAAAAACAGAAACAAGCTTGTAAGTGGATGTAGGTGACTGTCATCTCAAGAATCCCATTAGTGCTTGAACCACTCTACCTTCATCAGCATCTACCAAAATTCTTTTATAACTGAATGCAACCGTCGAATTAATTGGATTTAAGAATGGAGATCATCAAGAAGAATGGGTGGGTCTTAATCAAAATTTGAGCCTTATAATCCTTTTGTTTCATAAACCGTGAACCAGACCACGTTATAACCTTTAAAAGTCCTAATTAAAGCCAGGTTCACTATGAAAGCATACTCGGCAAAATCGTTAAGCTGACTCCGAATGTTTGTCACTAACCATCTTGTTCTACCACATCTTCATTTGTGCAAACCTCATGGCCAAGTAACATTTCTCGATTTCACCATATCCGTCTTCCATAACAATTCTCGATTTCAAAAACTTGCATATGCATTGCGTTAGAATTACTTTTCAAAAGGAACATTTTACTCGCAAATCAATACTTAGCACCAAGGAAATATCAACAATGTACCAATCAGGGGCATACCACTTCAAGACATTTCTGACTAGGGGAAAGTCACCTAATGATCCTTCTAAGCAGGGGGCAAATCCTTATAATCATGGGCACATCATCTGAAGATCCTACTGATTAGGGGTAAAACATTTCAAGATTTGACACACCTATGTCAAAACACCTCCATGACCCTAATGATCAGGGACAGACTCTTTCAAAACTCTCAAGGGCATAGCGAGGTCAATCACTTCGAAAGTCATCTAATCATGGGCATATTTTTTCAAAGATTCAAATATTGGGGCAATTCATATGAAGGTCATATAGCTGCATTGTGGGACCCAAATCCCTTTTCATGCAATTCCTCCAGACCTCAATGATCAGGGGCATACTTTTAAAGATATAAATATTGGGACAGTTCATATCAGGGTCATATCACAACATGACAAGATCCAAGTTCCTTTTCAGGAAACTCCTTCAAAAGACTTACAAACAAGAGCCATACCCTCCAAGGCTCAATCAATCTAGGCCAGACCACTGCAAAGCTTGATCAAAAGAAATTGCTTCAAAAAATGGTTCATCTGGGGCATATCACTCCAATGGTCGATTAGTCAAGGGCGAATCTCTCCAAGGTTAATATAATGGAAGGTCATCTCAAGTGCATGGTATGGCCAAGTTATTTCAAAACCTATACTGAGGCGAATCTCTTTAAGGACCCAACAGACTGGGGCAACTGTAGGATACTGCAGGGATAATCCCTCTCAATACTTTCTAGATTCACATAAAAGCTCTACCTTACATTAGTAATCATCAAGTTCAAAATGAGTATCGGGAAATCATGTTGGCATAACATCCTACCTTCTTTTAACAAGCAACTTTGTTACTAAGTACTCTCTAAGTCGTAACCACCCACAAACCATTCAAGGGGAACTCGGTGAAATGTTCAAGTCAACATCATGCATCAATTATGTCGTTTCACTCAAACATCTCATCATGCATCATCTCATTCATCTAGCATATTCCCACAACATGAATTCGGCCTCCTCACAAAAAGCCCAATCTTACTTGGCACCGCACAAAAAATCAATCTTACTTGGCACCTCACAAAAGCCCAATCCCCCTCAGCATTTAATACCCTACAAAAATCCCAACTTCACTTGGCATTTACCTAAAAAAACCTGATTTTGCTTGGCACCCATTAACAATTCCAAAACCGAGCCTTCAAAAGCCATTTTCCGAAGGTCATGCTTAACTCTTCACCGAAAGAAAATAAGCCCTATTATTCAAATGAATATACCATACGGGGAATAATCATCCACAACATCGCATTCATGCATCGTATCAAGTGTATCATCATGCCATACAAACTCTAATCCTGCATACATAACATAGATACATAGCATAGGCTAAGGACTCATCATAAGAGCCTGGATCAATCCTTAGTTAAGTCGGTAATAGATATCCCCATCTCTTTTCTCACTGTCATTCTCACTTCGGTTCTTACACTGATGTCGTCTAGTTACTTCGGTTCTTACTCCGTGGTCATCCAGTCACTTTGGTTCTTACATCGTCGTCAGTCACTTTGGTTCCTACACCGTTGTCATCCAGTCACTTCGGTTCTTACACCGTTGTCATCCAGCCACTTCTGTTCTTACACCATTGTCATCCAGGCACTTCAGTTCACCGTTTCCATTCATTCACTTCGGTTTTTACACCATTTGTTTTTTCACTTTGGTTCTTACACCTTTTGTCCTCTTGTTTTACGGTTCTTATACCATTGTCACTACTCTCGGATTTTCAATTATTGATAATTCATCTAGCATTGGTTCTTATACCAAGGACGATTAAATTCTCAATCCCCAGCTATACCAGTACAATTCCCCAAGCAGGAATACTTATTAGCCTTCCCTAGTAAGTAACCTTTCCATAAGCACCTTTTCAATAAAGGACTTCCTCAGCAAGCTCATTCATTGTGAGTCTTTAAAGGAATCTATCCAGTAGTCGATCATCCTGAATGATCGTTATCAACCAATGAGCAGGTCTTCACCTCTCACATCCCCATCTTATTAACCTATCCCACACACTGGATATTATCCATCAAATACACCAGGGTTTTGTCAAGGGGTTTCATCAGGGAGTTCTATCAAGAGTTTCATCAAGGGGTTCCATCAAGAGTGATTAGGGTATTACTAGAGTCCTATCTAATTCCTATAAATTGATCGGATGATCATAAGAATCGTATGCAAGTTTCACCCGGAGGGGTTGAAACTGATCAAAAGGGGTTTCATCATGGGTTTTATCAGGGATTTCATCAAGGGTTTTATTAGGGGTTTCATCAGGGGTTTCATCAAGGGTTTCATCAAGGATTTTATTAGAGGTTTCATCAGGGGTTTTATCAAGGGTTGCATCAGGGGTTTCATCAGGGGTTTAATCAAGGGTTTTATCAGGGGTTTCATCAGGGGTTTCATCAAGGGTTCCATCAAGGAGTTTCATCAGAGTTTTATTAAGGGGATTGCACCAGAGTTTTATCAAAGGGTTTCACCAAGGGGTTCCATCAAGAGTGACAGGGGTACCACTAGAGTCCTACCAAGATTCCAAATGATCGAATGATCATAGGAATAGTATGCAAGTTTCTCTTAGAGGAGTTGAAGCTGATCAAAGGGGTTATACCAGGGTTTTATCAAACAACGACCGAAGGATCGTCAGAGTCCTATCCGATTATGGTAAAATAATCGGATGATCATAGGAATCGTATGCAAGTTTCACCCAAATGGGATGAAATAATCAACAAGGTATCATCAAGGTTCCAGCGAAGGTTGGTTTGGATACCAACAGAGCGTCAAGGGTTGTTCAATACTTGCTAATCCCTAGAGTCTACTAACTCCGTGGTCAAAATTAGGGTCCCTCTCTATATTTAAAAATCGTTTCCCCAAGAAGATGAAGGCTCACCATCATCGTCTCAGTTTGAAGCTGATTAAATATGGGCAGCTGTCGTACCACAAATTTTGACAACCTTTCATATGTTTTCTAATGCCACTTTATTTTGAATAAATAAAATGGCACAATTGGTAAGAGAGCATGTCTAAGGCTTGCAGGCACAAGGTTCCGGGTTCAAATCTCACATTTCCAAGTTGTGGCTTTTTCCCTGTTATTTGTTTTTAATTTTAGTTTTAGTTTTTATCTTATTCAAAAATTACAAATTGTATTTTTTTAATATTTAAATCTAATTTTCGTTTTTCTATTTTAGGAATTTTTAAAAATATCATTTTTTCATTAAAATCATAATTTTATGTATAAAATAGCCAAAAAAATCATAAAAGTCATAAAAATACGAATAAAGTAAGTTTTTATTCAAATTTTTTAACAAGTTGAGTTTATGAAAACTTTTTTATTTGATTTTTCTATCTTTTTTTTTTGCAATAATTAAAATCAATCAATTTTCTAACTTTAATTGGGTTAATGGTCTTAATCATAATTTATTTTTCTTTTTTTACTAACTTAGTTTTTTTAGTATAAATAGGTATCAATTTTACACTTTTTGGACATCCACAATTTACAAATCCTTATCCAAAGTTGTTGCTCTTCACATTGAAGAACATCAACAACTAAACCCTAAAACTCCTAGCAGCATCATTTCTATCTAGGGCCAAAGGGAAAAGATCGGATCAAAAGGCAAGTATTGGAATTGGTGGCGTGAAGAAACAGAAAAACTCAAAAAGAATTATTTTGCTCACCGGGGACAACTCTTCCCTATAGGTTGGTTTTTGTTTTAACCCCTCAATAATAATTTATGCATGCTTATGTCTTGTCTT
This sequence comes from Lathyrus tuberosus, assembly GCA_022829125.1. Taxonomy (NCBI): domain Eukaryota; kingdom Viridiplantae; phylum Streptophyta; class Magnoliopsida; order Fabales; family Fabaceae; genus Lathyrus; species Lathyrus tuberosus. The sequence goes on along the minus strand of JALAZF010000298.1, from coordinate 2,477,787 downwards.
TGTATGGATTGAAATTGATACCGATTTGAGTTTATACTAATTGACCGATGTTTGATACTGCTTAGGGATTTCTGATTATTTTTTGTATTTGATTTTGTACATGATTTCATTAAATCTTTTAAAAAAACAAGTTTATTAAGAATTTCTATAAATATCTTAAAATAAGTTTATTAATAGTTTTGTGAATATTTATAAAAAAAAACAAAGGTTTTATAATTTAATAATTATCAATTTTTAAAATTAATTTTTTAACTAATGTAAAAAAAAATCAATTTCTAAAGCAACTCTTCTAAAACAACTTAAATCATTTTTTACAAATGTTATAAATCAAAATTTTTAAAATAAATATTGTGGAATATAATTAACATTTCACTACGGTTAAAGAAGATAACCTATGTGAAAATTACCATGAGTTTATTATAAAATATGTAGATTGCCTGTTTTTCCCTACACCTCACTAAACATATACATCCATTAACATTTATGTAGAAGATAATAATTTGAAAAAATAAGTTATTCTGGAAAAATAAAATAAACGAAGCAATGTTTTTCAAATTGCATTTATATCGTATTTCATCTCTTGCTTCTTAACACGTATTATTTGATCCAATGCCCCGAGTTATTTAAAGTAATGACTCATTCGATGTTTATTTTGCAAAGCATCAATATGTTGATTAATTTGGAATCATCATCATCTCTATCATCATCATTATTTTAATCAATGATGAAGATTATTATGATGACAATGATGAAGATGATTCAATTTCTCAACAAATTTAATGTTTTACAATATAAATTAATAGAGAACGAGTCGTTGCTTTGAAGAACCTGGGGCAATAAACCAAGTTCTACGTGTTAATGAGCGATATAGATGAATTATGAGATGCATGCATTTCAAATATAACTTAATTTTCAAATTATTATTTTCTAAATCACTTTAAATGAATGCATTTTCAATAAAGGGTTAGTGAAACAAACAATCTACATACATTATAATAAACTTAACAACAACATACATCAACAGTAACAACATTGATCAACAACAAAAACAACATCAACATTCATTAATAAAACAACAACAACATACCTTTTATTGAAAAGATTCGTGGAATGATCTGAAGTTGATCTACTTTGTGTTGCATGAAGAAAAAATACAAGGCGGATGAAGCTTCAAAAATAGCTTGATACTTGTTATATTGTTTCTTCATATCAAAACAAACCATTTATGAACCACACCCATAATACGAGTTCTCTTGAACCAGATTTCAAAATATAAACAACTTTCAGAATGTTAACCTATTTTGAAAACACAAACTAGCATTAACATAACCTGAAACATGACCGAAAAAAGGAAGTAAATCATGCCATAACAAAAAGCAGCATGTTAACATAAACTAGCAGTACATTGTAACATAAAAATCAACAACAATCACAACGTATAAAAACTTGTCAACGACAACAACCAACAACAAATCATGTAAAACATAACAAGGTCTTCAATCTTCATGCCTAGTTGAATTTGTGTAGTTCTCAAGGTCTTCATAGTTCTCAAGGTCTTCGTCTGATTCAGAATCAGTTGCATCTAAATTGATTAGGTCAATCATAATAGCCTCTACCTTCTTCATTTTTTTAGGGTTAAGATTCTTGAAAATAATCTTCTTATAGCCTGCTCCACCAGACAGTTCAACAACAGTAATGTGATCCCTAACAGATTTAACTTCCTTGGCTTTGTTCAACCATAACTCTATCATATCAATAACCTCTTTTGTAACCTGAATCTCGTGGATAAGTTTGTTGCTCCCACTATTCGTGTTGAGAGAACGATCTGAAATCTAAGAGAAGGATCTGAAATCAGAATAAGAAAAGAAATCCTTTTTCAAAATAACATACAATAACATAAAACAACAACAACATACAACAACAATAAACCATAAACTCTTGAACAAGAAGAAAATAATGTGAAAATCATGTGAAACATAACAACAACAACAACATACACGGAAAAGAAAGAACAAGGAAGAACAAAAGGACCTTTACGTATGAAGCGAGAGATAATGACGAAAAAGAAAAGGAAAAATGTGTGTTAGGGTTTTGCTGTGAGAGATACGAAGATACTGTCAAGAAGCGAGAGCCAATTCGGTTATATTATATATGAGTAAACAATTTCACCACGGTCGTGTTTAAAAACCGTGATGAAATGTAATGACTTTCACAACAGTTGGCATTAACAACCATGGTGATAGGTATTTTAATTTTAATTTATATATTATAATTATAAGGACAACACTCATTGTAACGAAAAAGAAGAAAATTGTTGGAGCTGGACTCGAACCCTGTCACTTCATAAATGTAAAATCATGATTTATTAGTTTGACTGTAGTGAATATTTTTTTGTAAATATAAATAAACAAAGTGCGTCCAAAAACGAGGTATTACCACGGTTAAAAGTCAGACCGTTGTAGTTTAATGTAACGAAAGGTCTATTTTGTAGTAGTGTGAGAAATAGTAACAGGGTGTTTCCAACCTTTTACCACAACCTTCCATATTTTGTTGTCCATGGATTTCAAAAAAGCAACTATCTTGGCTTTCAAATAATTATAGTTGGTGTCATCCAATACATGTGGTCTATTGACTAATCCTCCATCTTTAGTGTTGTCCATCTGAAAAATATTTATCTTCCCTAGAGCTCACCCACATAGAACGGGGTGCTTGCTTTTATGCCAACTGAAATTTTGTTCTTTAGGGGACAGATGTTGGACCAGATGCTTAAGCCAACGTGTTCAACATCTTACACCAGAATTAACATATAATTGATAAACGAGATGATCAATAGAAAAACAATAAAAGACAAAAAGAATTACTAGCCCAGTTTGGTGAAACTACACCTACGTCTAGGGGCACTCTACTTGTCGTGGGGCGAAAATACCATGGGCGTTCGCACACTCAAAATAATAATATAGTCACCGCCGAAGTTTATTTATTCCAAAAGGAAAGAAAAAAAATATCGATAAAACCCTTAAAAGAAAAAGAAAATGGTTATCACAACCAAATTTAGGTTCGAAAGTCGGTTATACGAGGGGAAGGTATTATCACCCCTCACATTTGTTGTACTCAACGGGAATCATTTAGTTAGATTTGTGAATAAAATGTTTGCTTTTTTTATTTGTTTTTTTTCTAGTTATTAAAAGTTTGAAAGGGAAAACAAGAGGACCAAAAAATAAGTTTTTTTATTAGGATGCTTGATGAGACGTTGAATCTCGCTCCTACGTATCCCCATGTGCGATGGGGAACTCAAAGCTACTTAGTTCTTAGTAGAAAACCACGTATGCGTTGGTTGATTTTATTAAAAAGTGTTTAGGTTGCATTCTAGAGGTTAAAGATTGCTTGTATGCTTGCGCGTGGGAGGCCTAAGCATTTGTTTGTATTGCGATAGAATGGATAAAACATTATTTGTTTGTGGAAAGGTTATGACATCCCGCGGGGGTGAGAAAAGATAGTTTGATTGGTTGGATTGTTTTTTAAATGGAAGACAAATACTCAGATGGTCAAGCTATATGGCTTGTATCCAAATACTCGGGGAGGAAATCAAGATCATGCCTTAAGATATGAAAGTAGGAACTTGTGTGGTGTATAAGCAACACAAACAAAGGACTCAAATAAAACCCTAATACTAGGAATCCTCAATACTTGCTCCTCTTCTTAAATGATGGAGTTGAGTCACTTTAAATAGAATTCTTCAGTTGGGCTTTCCATTAATGGGCATAAGACTTGATCAGCAGATAAAGTGGAGATTTTGTTAAGATTTGTTTTTCAAAACACCTCCACAACAAGATTTGATTTGAATTCAAATTTAAATTCTCAAATCTTTAAATTTGATCTTAATAAGTCATCAAACAAATCTAATTAATTAGGTTACTAAAAGATAGAAATAAATCAATCATAAACAAATTCAAAAACGCGCTCTAAAAACAAACATAAAACACGTCAATGCAATAGCAGCAGCAGGGGTCAAATGTGACACACATGTTAGAACATCATATTTCACACGTGTCCTCTGTTCACCAAAACAACTTGTACACACTATGTTGTTTTGCATCATGCAACCAATACAAAAGGAACAACAATCTCACTCTTTGAGAAATTTGAGCAAAACAACATTTTTAAATACATACAAGATGTGCAACATAAGTTGAGCATTAAACACACTACACACAAGCACACCGAGCAAACAGGAGCAGCAACATAAGTAGCACAATTAGAAACACATGAAATGTGGTTGCTACAACAGAGTAGATCAAACACAATGCTCCATACAGTCAGGCACACAATCATTCAGCATGCACACAATCAATCGACATATTTATTATAAATGGTCTATTACATAAGTATATTTATTATTTCAGTGCATTTCATTAAACATATCAAATTTTATTGCCTAAAAGGTGATTGGGGAAGTATACCCCAGTATTTTTTTACGGAGATGCATCTCCAACCTAAGTTATGATAAAATGAGAGTGTGACTCACTTACAAAGAGATGTGATATATATGAGATGCATACAAAGTATACTTTCGCATTAGTGAAGGATTATTTTGAATTTTTATAATGTGCCTCTTCACCACTAAAGTAGGAAAGAGCAACTCCAAACCAACCCTATTTTCTTCAAACCAATGACCACTTAGTTAGGTGTCACAAATCTTTTTCTATTTGGATCATTCCACTTGGGAGTCATATAATCATAGAGGTTTGTCAAATTATCCCATAAAATGAAAGGTTTACGGAAAAAAGAAAAATTTTCAATTTTTTTTAAATTAATTTTTTTTAAATATATGTTTAAGTTGTTAATTATATTCTTTAAATATTTTTTAATAGATATTGTGTTTTGTTATTTTTGTATTATTAATATTATTAACATTTTATTAGTGATTATAATTTTTATTATTTTATTCAATTCACATTAATACTTTTAATAATTAGAAAACGATTATTTTAGAGAAACAATAAAAATCTATAAAGAACATGATGTTAAAATCACATTGTAGAAAAATATGAAAAATCCTTTAAGAACGTGAACAATAAGATATTAATTTATGAATGATCATTAAATCTTTATTATTTATGAAAATATAAAATTCAAATCACTTTATTATTTTTTATTCAAGAATCATCTTATTATTAAAATATTTAATAATTATATTGATTTTAATTTTTTAATTTTCTTTTTTATTTACTCTTTTTAAATCTTAAAAATTTATAAAATATTTTAAAATTTTATATTATAAATCTTTTAAAATTCAAATTTAAACATCTTAATAATAAATAATCTTAAAAAATAAATCTAAAAATTTAATATAATAATGATAAACTTTTTACAAATATTTTTCTTTTATTAAAATCGTCTTTTGAAACCCCAATTCAATACACTTTTTGATACAGTTGTATAATGAATCAGATTTCGTTCTTTTGAGATAAATAAATATAATATTATTAATGTTACATGTTAGAATATGCGCTCTATCAATAGAAAATCAAATACATCCCTTAAAACCAATTGGTTTTATTTAGAGTTGGCAACCCGGCTCAAAAGTTAAAAAATAATAATAATAATAATAATAGAAACACGTACACAATAGCCTAAAAAAAACAAAGCGCGGCGGGGATGAACACGTTAAAGGTTGTGGGTTAAAATTTTGGTTTGAGAAAAATGTGAGATATTATTTTATCCATTTCATGGAGGTGAGGATGAACACACTGGAAATTAGGATTTTTCCTTTCTGTATTTTAAAGATGCGTCTCCGAACATATCTTAAATGCACACAATGCTTGAAAAATGGTCATCCACCACATAGTTGTCTAAAACTGGTTTATAGATATATCTACGAACTCATGCAAAAAAATATTATAAAAATGCATATCTGGAGTAACTCTTAAAAGTACTTTGTATTTCAAAAGTGAACCATCCACTCCAAATGTTACTCTAAAGATCTATCTCTGCAATTTTTCTAGAGTAAGTTCGTAGATGCATTTTTAGAATAACTCCTGATTGCATTTGTAAGTTTTTTCCTGGGTAGCACGTTTGTCCCCAATTAAGATATTTTGGGCGAACTTGTATTTTTAAGTTATTTATACTAAGGATATCATAAAACCATAACCATACAATTAATATAATTAAAAAAAGTCATATATATAATTCAAATATTAATACAAATTCAAACTTCAAATGATATTAATATACAAATTTAAACAATAATAAAAAAAATTCAAAATACAATCTACTGAGAACTATCATGCATAGGTACAAGTACGGTATCTGGTGCGGGTATTGGTACCGGTACGAGATACGATATTTTAAAAAAATTAAGGTATGAGTACGTTAATAAAAAATAAGAATTTTTTATAAAATGTATGAGGTAAAGAACTAAATTGTTAGGTTTATAGTAAAACACCACTATAAAAAAATTGAGAAAATCAAAAATTATGTTAAAATACAATAACAAAAAAATTAAAACACATAAATATACTATATTGATATTTGAGAAAACCACAAATTTCATTCAAAACCGAATAATAAAAAAAAATAATAAAGTACCACGAATACGGTACGAGTACCTGGTATAGGTACTTCATCATTTTAAAAGTATTCATACTTCATAGATTGGGAGAATACAAAAATTCTTGCTAACGAACTCTTTGAATGACTTTTTAAAGTGTAGCAAATAATGAAGAAAGAGAAAAAAGATCTAACGCGAAATAGAATGTCTATGTAAAACTCACTAAATTTTGAAACAAGGTTATTATAGAGACGCACATGCAGGTTCACCTTAATATGAATATAAAGATATATTTCCAACTCGATTTTAGACAATATAAAATGGCTCACTCACGAAAGCATTGAGTGTATGTAATATGAATACCTTTAAACATTTATCTCTAAAATCTATATCTAAAATCTATAGACATTTGTGATTTTTTAATGTGGTGAATTAGCATCGTATCCTCTGAAATGTACAAAGTAGCCTTCAAAAAGTGTGGACAAAAAAATTAATCAAATTGATTCTTATTGAATAATAATAATATTATAATTAAATTTGATCAATTACTTTATTTATTTATTTTAATAGACTTAATTTAATATATTTTTATTTGTTTTTCTTTAATTTCTTAAAAAAAAAAGACCAAATCAACAAAAGTCCAAAGTGAAGTTTCAAAAGTTCAATTTCCTCTTGTTGCCTTTCTTTGAAATTCTCCTTACATCTGCTATGACTTTTTCTCAACGCGATTTCGCACAACTTCCTCAAACCATATTATATCCTCCCCATTCCCTTCTCTAACTTCAACACACGCACTTAATTTTTTCAGGTATCATACTCCTCTTCCTTTTCTCTTCCTATAACTCTCTCGTTTCTTCATCTTCTGTTGTTTTCTTAATCCGTCTCTATTTTCCTTTTTCATCTAAATAATCGATTTTTCAGTTAAATTTTCAATATTTTGACATGGGTTTTGGTTGTTTTTGTTGATCACTTGTTCCTTTTTCTACTATGATTCATAAATTATCATTTTTGTAGTTTTTTTGAAACAGCAAATTTTCATCACCCCATATTAATTTTTGTTATTTTAATCTCTTTTGAGTTAGGTTTGTATGTATTATCATCTTCAAAATTTAATTTTGATGGAAATTGAATAACAGTGTTTTTTGATAAGATATTTAGTTTATTTATTTATTTATTTTTGTTCTTGATTTTTCACAGGATAAAATTTTTACAAAAAGATCATTGTTTCTTCGAAGGTTTTCACAGAGAAATAGTTGTTTTTTTTAGAGAAAGAGTGAGAATGTTTGGTTCAAAGAAATCTCCTTTGAAAGATGCTAAACCTAGTTCTAAGAATAACAACCCCTTTGATTCTGATGAAGAGAAAAAGGATAACAGAAAGTATAAACCTTCAAGGAAGATTTCTTCTGAGTATAACCTAGTTCAGGGAGAAACTAATACCAATCCATTTGATGATGGTGATGCTCATCATGGCTGGTCTTCATCGTCTCCTTATGCTCCGTCTTACGGTAATTGGAACATGTATAAGAACGATTTCCATGATTCTGGGGGGTTGGAGAGTCAGTCAGTGGAGGATTTGGAGAACTATGCTGTTTACAAGGCTGAAGAGACTACCAAATCGGTAAACAATTGTCTGAAGATAGCTGAGGAGATGCGAGAGGAGGCTTCCAAGACGTTGGTTATGTTGCATCATCAAGGCGAGCAGATTACAAGGAGTCATGATATTGCTGCAGGCATTGACCATGATTTAAGTCGGGTATTGATCGGGTTATTTCATAGTTAACTAATGCAAAGTTTCTTGGATCCGAATCCTCTGCAATGACCAAATGCCTGAAGTCAACGGATCTCGGCCATTGGATGAAAATCAGACGGCTCACATTTTGACTTTGTCAAATCGAGTTTAAAATACTACGCTTTCTGATCTTCGTCCAATGGTTGAGATCCAAGACTAATGGAATCGTGCATTGACTAGGATTTTAGTCGGGTATTGATCGTGTGATTTCATAGTTATTTAATGTAAACTTACTTCGACTAGGTCCTCTGCAATGGCCAAATGCCTGAAGTCAACAGATCTCAATTGTTGGATGAAAATCAGACGGCTTGTATATTGACTTGGTCAAATTGAGTTTAAAATACTACTCAATATACGAGTTTGTGATCTTCGTCCAATGGTTGAGATCCAAGACTAATGGAATCGTGGTTGTAAAGAATCCAAATCCAATTATCTTAGGTCTCCTATATAGGAACCTTCCTTGTGCCGTTTTTACCTTAGTGAAAACAAGGTTGCTATTTGTTATGTGGACCCTTTGGAAATTGCTTTGTTTTAACTATCTTATTGGTGTTTATAGGGAGAAAAGCTTTTGGGAAGTCTTGGTGGCATGTTCTCCAAAACATGGAAACCGAAGAAGACCGGCACAATAAAAGGCCCAACCATATTTGCAGGTTAGTATATTCTCTTTATATTCTCACATTTTCAAGTTTGGTTAATGTTGGAATGTATGATATAGTCATATACAACATGCTTCATGATACACAGATGATCCAGTCCGAAGAAGCGCCAATCACTCGGAGCAACGGGAGAAGTTGGGATTGAATTCTGCTCCTAAAGGACAGTCAAACCCAAGAAGAGCCATTTCGGAGCCAACTAATGCATTTGAAAGAGTCGAGGTTCGTAACAATTGGTCGACATTTCAATGTTCACATTCATTTGAAGTACTTAACATCGACAAAACTTTTCTAATTCTTACTTGTGAATGATCTCTGAATAGGTAGTTTAGAGATTTGAAGAGAAGAAAATGTTTGTTTAGGCATACTTTATATATTGTTTGAATTCACTTATTTGAACTTATCTACTACACAGTTTATAACATTTTTCATTAACTTTTTTATAAGCATTTGTGCTATAAGCTGCAAATACGCTAGCGGTTTATGTTATTAATCCAAATAGGCCCTAAATGTAAATAGCTTTTTTCTCCTTTGCATTGTACAATGCTATGCTTAGTATTAAATTCATCAATGTCATGAAACAAAACAGGTTGAGAAAGGGAAGCAAGATGATGCACTATCTGATATAAGTGATCTGTTGGGAGAACTTAAAGGCATGGCCATTGACATGGGATCTGAAATTGACAAGTAAGTCAATTGAATTCTATGCTTTGTTTTCTCAAAACATTCTTTCTAGAAATTCTATGCAGAACCATTTCACTTGTTTTGAGCTTGTTATGAATTAATAAAGTGATTGTGGTAATTTTGCAGGCAAACCAAAGCCATAGATGGATTTGAAAAAGATACTGAGAAGTTGAATGACCGCATGAATGGCGCCAATCGACGCACTCGTCATTTACTTGGAAAATAGGGATGGATGCATATCATCATTTTATCATATTGTTTCAAACTTTTGCTACTTTCCATTATTTGATTGGAGATTCCAACTTCATAAGAAAACACTAGCTTCATTTTATGTATAATCCACTTGTGAAAATAACTTCTTTTTCTTGAAATATATTGTATATTGATTGATATTGATTTGGGTTTATCCATGATTATTATCAATAATTCATGTGTTGAGTAGCTAGTTGAACTAGTTTGAGAAATGTGGTTGGCCTAACTCATCTTTTGGATGGTGAGTTATACCATAAATTGTAGGTGATCTGATAGCAAAAATCTGATAACAGCAAAAATCTGATAACAGTTGTCAATAGGATTTTAAATCAGGCTCATAATGCCATGTTAATAATGGTTGGCCTACAGAATCTTAAACAAGGTTCTTGACACCATGCCAATAAATGTGATTGGGTTTAATTCAATCTTATAAAATCGTCTTATAAAGTGATTGAGTTTAACTCAATCCTATAAAACCGTCTTATAAAATGATGACTATTTTTACTTATAAACGTATCATTAAATCATATATTATCTGATATGACACTTTTAAAAATGAAGTGTTAAAGCAACAAATATATTCACAAGTTGATACATCTTTATGTTTCTTCAAATTTAAAACTATTGCAAATGCTATATAACTTGCTCACTACTTACAATTACCTAGAGCTTGCAATTCCATAGGCATAAAGCCTATATAGAAACCTTTTCAGTGTCTGGCACAAGCTGGAGCATCAAAGTTTGGATACACCACAAATGCAATTGACAAAGGAACTACATATATTGGAGACCTCACATTGTTGTGAACTGGAACCATTGTTGGAACATCCCCTTCATTTGTTAACTTGAGTGGAATTCCATTCAGCACCATGGTTTGGCTTTTGAGGTTATCATCTTCTGGAGTTAAGTGATACTCTTCCCGGAACGTGACCTCCGATCCTTTCGTTCCAACCCAAGAGAACGCTTTCTTGAGATTGTCGAAGAATGAGTTTCTTTCTTTATGAATGTTTTTGCTCACTTCGTCTCTTTTAACACGCATAGGGTTTTTCACGTTGAGTATGAAGTGTGTTTGATTACTTAAGTTGATCACCAGTAATGTTACGCCAGGCTGTTGAATGAAATCGATAAGAATTCAACAAATGATGAAAGTAATAGGGATATCATTTACTAGATTAACAGACTTACCCTATCTTTTGAACAATGGACATAAGTACGTAAAAATGGTGAAGAAATATCGCTGGAAACTACAAGAACCTTCTTTCCCATCAGCCGTTGCCACAAAAGCGCACTGTTTTTGCGGAATCAAAAATATAGGATTAGATATCTTTAACAATGATGTACATTATCAGTACAAATCATTGAGTTACGTTCGAAGGAATAAAAGTATGTACAATCCGGTTGATGGACTGTGTATAATCCGGTTCGTCTGTAATAAATTTTATACTTGCCTATAGTAGTCTGGATTTGGAGTGAGAGTGGAAGTGTTGAGAAGGCCATAGTTCCCTCCGATTAATGTCTGCCTACAATAAACTTTAGTACTGTAGGTGGATGCGATTCCAAGTTGATCTAAGTACCTACAATCATTCAAATATTCGGTTAACCACATCACACACGTGTGAAATAACGAATCAGAATTCTTCCTTTAGCGGCTAAAACTTAGAAAGATGAAAAGAAAACGACGAAAGGAAAGTTTACCAAAAGCTATTCAGAAATGTGTTGGAAACATCATGACCACCACTGTTATAAGCCCCGCCAGCTTCTCCTACCCACGCAGAAGTCCACGGACCGTGTTTTTGAATGGTTTCTGAAAGATTGCTGAAAATCGTTTCCACCCTGCTCAACCGATCGGGATCTAAAATCTTCCCTTCGAGATGCCCATCACTACCTGTAAAAGAAAACCTGGTCAGTACTATGTTGGTAATCGATGCTATTCCGCTACTTATCTACAAAGGAAGGATAAGCAAACCTGGTCCCAAATTATATATATGATGAGTCAGAACATTAATTATGCCGGAACCAGAAACCCGAAGAAGCTTATTATACCATTCTTTTTCGTAAAAGCCCCCAGGTGCTACAAGTGAGGGCTTGAATCTAGAGTTTTCGTATAACACGTCGAGAATCCGTTTAAGGTTGATCAAGTCTTTCCCGTACTGTGCAACGCCAACACGTGCACCGATGCCCTTACCGCTCAACTCATTACCTACGACAGCGTATGCAATAATAAGGTCAAATGAAACATTGACGAAAATAATAGTTATAGCAGCACTATGCGCTGATGTGTAGAGGAATCTGAATGAAGCGCAATTTTCTGCAATCTGTGATTAACAATTGACAACGCTGGCTTTGACCGTTAAAGATCAATGCACTACCAAGTTCCCATGCGTCGATCTTGTATCCCTTTGAAACAGTGTACTTTATAAAATCATAAGCATTTGTAGGATCCCAAGCTCCTTCCCAATCTTTAGGAACAATCTGGTGCTTTCCATGGAGCGCGTTCAAGCCAAACGTCACAATGGCCCTGCAAATGTCAAACTTCGATTAAGTTAAACCTACGACAAGTAATCATCGTTCTGCAACACACCGACATTCAAGTTCTTTGCTCGGTGTTTGCATTACAAGTATGTATAGGATTGATTTCATCTCTCGATAGCTCGGATACGTGTAAAGATTCTCACCCTGTCTGATTGAAAAAACGATTCAGCTCATCCCATCTTTTCATGTGTAAACATCCCTTTGAAAAATCGAACAATCCACCTTTCATCTTTTGAAATGGATGACAAGGAGAGTTCAGATTTCCAACGTCATACACCACCTGGTCTTGCAAAGAACCTCCGAGTCTTATCCTCAATGGCTTGAGGGCTATCAGAAAACAATAGAAAAATAATAACATTATGCTTAATGCGTTTTAAATACAACCAATGTTGTCTATCGCAAATGATCACAAATAGCAATTTGTTCAAATTCCGATACACAACAGTACTAAAGCTCCAATACCGATATTTTTGAAATTGGGCTATAGCATCGTTATTGCGGCTAATTAACGACAATAACAACGTCACCAGACTAACTAATTTAAACATACACACCTTGAATTGCCTTGGCGAGGAAAGGACGAGATACATCCTGAAAATACCAATCAACATTGAATTGAGCAACAAAACGACTATAAATTCTCGAGTGTTCATTTCAAATTTTACATAGATGACAATTCCAAAATACACACCAAATTTACAACAGATGAATATCCCCAAGAGCAATGGTCGTAGTCGCACTTATCATGAGGCCACCAATCGATAGTCGCACAAATAAAGTTATCACCTGTTTCAGCTTTTGCTTGAGCTCCATTCACCAGTAGCAAACCGTGTTCAATATCTCGACTCAAAGCAACTTGAAGAGAAGCCAAAAAGAGAAACAATGCAAGGAGATGAAATCCCAATCCCATGATGGTTTAATCAATTGCAGAAGCAACCAAACCCAACACAACTAATCCAAATTAACTGCAATAACAGATAAAATCTATATTACAATCTTCCAAATTCATGAAGTCATTCTATAAGTCATCACCTATGAACCACATCACCTATGAAGCACAGCCACCAAAAAACACGACACAGACACTAACACGTTGACACCAGTAATAATTAAAAAAATAAATTAATTAATTAAACTTAATCACAAATATCAATATCGGTTTCGGACACCAACATAGACACGGACACATCTTTTTCAGAGGTGTCGGAGCTTCGGATATCATCACCATGACATAGTAATTATGGTCATTAACTCGATAAAAAATGAAAATCTTAATTCTTACACACCACTATACAAAAAGTCAACAACAAAATTAAGGTTATAATTACTTCAGTGTCTCTCAATATTTTTAGAATCATGAAAACAAACTTCAAAGTCAAAATTTCAAACATGCTTATTAGTATTAAATAAATCCAAATCAAACAGATATAAGATGCACACAAAACTTGTATAACACTAATCAACCATCATCATCTTATTATTAATATTATAAATCTTAAAGAAACAGAAACAACAACATATATAAGCAAAACATAGAATAATAAGTTGAATTCAAACTAAGTAAAAAAACATAATCATTTTTTATTATTAAAAAAAGGAACATCCAAACATACATATAAAAAAACATGAGAAAATCAGATCTGAAAAAGACATGTAACAATTAATCCAAACAACATCACAACCCAGAAAAGTAAACTGAAAGAATAAGAAAATGGGTGAAAGAAAGGAACAAACCTTGAACAAATGGAAGGGAGAGAGACAGGGAGGTGAAAAGGGGGTTGGTTGTTGTTGGGTTGCTTGATTGGCATTGATGAGAATCTAATCTATAGAGTGATGATGAGTGAATAATAATGAATGATATGGTTTAAGTAAGAGTTCAACTAGTTTGGTGATGGAATTGGAAAGTGAAAAGGAAAGAGATTTTTTTTTGTCTATTTATACTCCCTCCGTTTTAAAATAAAAGTTTTTTAAAGTTGTTGCACGATGTACATAGATTAAGAAAAGTAATGATTAAAGAATTAAATGTACTCTCTCTGTCTCATAAAAAGTGTCTTATTTGAGTAATGCGCGGTTCTTAAAAAATGATTAGATGTGTTGATTTTAGTGAAAGAGCTAACATAATTTACTAGAATACCCATATTAAATGTAATTATTAAAGTAGTTGAATAAAATGAAAACTAATGAATAGGAGTATAGTAGTGGAAAAATAATAATAAATACCATATTGGTAATGTAAATAGACAATTATTTTGAGATAAAGAAAAAGTGCAAAAAAGACATTTTTTTATGAGACGGAGGGAGTGACGATTTTACAAAACTGTCCTTAGTTACTATTGATTATCATAAAGGTGTAATGTGATATGATATCTTGAAAGTTGTGTAGATAATATTTATTAGGGATAAAATTGGTAAGAAATAATTATTATTGTCTTGAAAACATAAAAAGATTTTTTTTTTGGACAAATTTTTTGTGTTAAAAAAACTCTTATTTTGAGACAGAGGAAGTATTATGTTTCAGTGTTTTGTGATTGTTTGTATGACTATGAGTTTGCTGAGGTTTATGTCTTAAGGTGATAGTAAATAATCAATGTCGCAATCTTAGGATGGAATACGGCTGTGTTATGCGTTTTCAGCCGTTACAAAAATAAATATTATTTAAAAAGAAAAAATGATTTAAAAAAATTTTTATTTTGATTTTTTAATATTGTTAGATTATCAATTTGCAGATTAACATAGGAGGCATTTTATATTGGAGGCTTTTTTTTCTTACGGATAATAGATCTTGTGAGAGATAGACACGTATTTATCCAAAATTAGAGTTAAACTAGTTTGGTGATGGAATTGGAAAGTGAAAAGGAAAGAGATTTTTTTTTGTCTATTCATATTATGTTTCAGTGTTTTGTGACTGTTTGTATGACAATGAGTTTGCTGAGGTTTGTGTCTTAAGGTGACAGTAAATAATCAATGCCGCAATCTTAGGATGAAATACGGCTGTGTTATGCGTTTTCAGCCGTTACAAAAATAAATATTATTTAAAAAGAAAAAATTATTTAAAAAAAAAATTATTTTGATTTTTTAATATTGTTAGATTATCAATTTGAAGATTAACATAGGAGGCATTTTATAGTGGAGTCTTTTTTTTTTTACGGGTAATAGATCTTGTGAGATATAGACACATATTTATCTAAAATTTTAAGATGATATATGTTTGAGTTCTCACTTATAAATATTCAAGTTAATGTGTGACTTTTTAATGTGTGACTTTTTAACACCTGTTTTTCAATGTTTCCAACTCACATTTGTTTTTTCTCAACACTTTCCTTCAAGTATGATGAGTCTATCCAAAATGCTCCCTTTCAAACAAAAACTTTTTTATCCACATAAATTTGTACCACCGTTGACATTCCCTCAAACAAATTTTTTTACATCCACATGCACTTTTATCACCGTCGACATTCATTCAAACGGGACATGTCTCCTCCACACCACCATGTAGGGAGGACTTTCGATACAAGTGAGTCGATCATTCACTCGAACCAAAAGCTCATGATACCACTGTTGGGTCGTCAATTCGGGAGTCAACATGAGCGAGCATTTTACATTGGAGCCTTTATTTATGAGCAACATACCTGGGGAAAGATACATTAGATACTCATCCAAAACAGTAAGGTAATAGCTGAGTGGGTTCTTTCACTTATAAATGCTCAAGTCTCTACTTTTCTAATTAATATGAAACTTCCCCACACTTATTTCTCAACACTTCCATCTCAGACTTGTTTTTTCTCAATATATATAACATTAAGTATTATTTTTTTAATTATTCGTTACTATTAATGTGTTGACTATTTTTAGAGTATTAACATGGGTAAACATATGGCTTGGAAAAACAATGGGTATCCATGGCATAAGTATTAATTTCCTTATCATCTGCTTTATTAAATAAATATGATATTCGTATCTGCCTTATGAGCAATATAAAACCTGAAAAATAGATACATTACCCACTAAAATAAATGAGTATGAGTGCGGAGATGTGTTGAGAAACAAGTGTGAGTTCTAAGTCTCACATTGCTTAAAAAAATGGAGGTTTAACACTTTATAAGTAAGAGGACTCATACACCTATCACCTTAAGATTTTAAGTGAATATATGGTATCTCTCTCACTAGTTTAAGTGAGTCTTTGAACTTTAGGTAAGTCTTTGACCCAATGTGAATGATTCCCATCATGATGACCCATCAGTGACACCTCTAATAATTTTTTATTGGATACCCGTATAACAAAATCCATTATTAGATTGAAAGTTATTATCATATAGATCATATCTATAAAATTTAACATCAACCGAAAATCATTTGATATGTTGAAGAGAATGATCAAAATTAACGGTTTTGTTGAAGTTTTATAAGACGTTAGTTTTTATGCATCTCGTTGACATATCAAATGATTTTCGATTGATGTTAAATCTTATTGACATGATCTATATGAAAATAGCTTTCAATCCATCTGTGGATTTTGTTATACGAATATGCAGTAAAGAGTTGTCAGAAGTATCATGTTACTAATTTGACATGTCAAAAGTATTGGTGTCCACGCAAGTATGAGCTCGGATACTTAAATTTTTTTAAATTATAGATATAAGGATGAATATTATAGTACATTGCCTAAATCCTACCCATTATCATCCGTAACTAACTAAATTGATTATTTAAAAAAAAAAACATCTGATATAAGAGCATGTTCAAAACTACGATATCTCACTTATTTATTTATTAAAAAAAAAAGTGAATTTTAACCGCTATAATACTTGAAAAAAAAAATACAATGAAAGATCATAGTTTAAATGATGAAAGCATAAAAATGATGTTAGTTAAATACACTTGTGAATTTTTCATTATTGTTACCCGTACCCATGTAATACTAATATGTGTTTTTCAATGTTAGACATTTCGAAATAAAAATTAAAACATTAGTATTATACTAAACTTTTCTATTTTGTATACTATATACTAAATGTATCTTTAATTAACATTTTAATTAGCACATAATTAAATTATTACAATTTAGATAGAATTAATAATAACAAATGAGTATGTCAATCTCATTTATGTTCTTTTTATAAAAGCATATTTAAAATAGGGTGAGATATAAATAATCAAGATTCCATGCCTACAATTTTAGTTCGCTTGCGAAAAAAAAAAAGATAAATCTGCAAACACTCCATCTTTTAAATCTACAAATTATAAAATATATATATATATATATATATATATATATGTTAGTGTTTGTGTATGCAAAAAGATTGAAGAAAAAAAAAGAACGAAATACACATATTAAAAAATGTGTGTTAAAACTAGGGGTGGCAAACGGGCATGTCCGCTTCGTTTAAGCCAGCTCCGCAAAAATTCGCAAAAAAAAAACGGAGCAGGGTGGGGCGACGCGGACATACTTAAAGATACAGACTTAAAAAATAGGTCTGTCCCGCAAAAAAGTGAGCGTGGGGCAGAAAAAGCTCGTGGGCACTGTGAGGGCAATGTGTCTTACACTAAATCTTTATTTTAATGATGTCAAAACATGTACTAGCTTGTAGTATGTAATTTGGACGGTATCATCTCATCATAGTCGGCATCCGTATTTCACAATGCATAAACAATTAATAATCATATGTCCAAACATATAGGAAGAGTCTTATACATCTATTATATATGTGAGATCATGCTATGTGTCATAGGTATGCATTAACATGGCCTAGTGTTAGGTCTTTGATTGGCTACATTTTGACTAAAACAAGTTTACAGCAAAATGTTGGGTAAGATGTCCTGACATGGTTAATCAGACATTAGTACAGATGTGGTTATAATACTTGGCAGGATGTCGAGTAAGATGCTGAAGCATCATCAACTGTTGACAGCATTACTGTCATGACATCTTGATATGTTACACCAGGTACTGCTGTTATGTGTTTCAGACAGATGTCGAAGACAGATGTCATGACATCTTAGTCTGGTACAGCAGATGTTGTTGTTTTGCTGTCATGTGATGGTTAATCAAGATGTCGAAGGAGATGTCACGACATCTTTGTCTGATACAGCAGGTGCTGCTATTGTATATCTCTTGACATATTTGATTTGATTTAATGAGATCTTTTTTGATATACCTCATCATTATACGCAGGCCAAGGAGGTTTATTAGGAACAAAGTGCAGATTTGATTGGATTTCATAAAAAGGATCTTAGAGACTTTTTAGGAAACTATTTGGAGATTGTTCCTATTTTTGTGGAGAAGATCTTGCAGCTGACTTAAAACGTGAAGATTGGATCTGATTGAAGAGTCCAAGCCCATACTGCAGGAGTCTATAAATAAGGACTAGCTAGACCTAAAATGGAAGCACATACAACAACAAGCTATCGGTGCAACATAAGGGTTTAGGGTTTTGAGAGTCTCTTGTGTAGTTTGTAAGTCACCCATGTATCTTCTGATATTATGTGGTCGACATAGGCTGTTGTAAGTTGTTCTCACTCGAATCTTTGAAGCAAGAGTTGAGTATTGTTCTTGGTTGAAGCTTTTAAGCAAAACCGAGTATTGTTGTTAGTCAAGGATGCTTGACTGAGCTTTGTATTGGAAGGGGTGTCTTTCAATAGGGTAGATACAGTTATGGTGAATTAACTGTTAGATAATCACAGGTTGTGATTTAGGAAGTGAGAGGGGGTTCTCTTATCATTTAGATGTGACTTCTAATGATAAAGTCTTCATTGGGTAGTGATAGGTTAGCGTGGGTGCTTTCTGTAAACCTGAGGTTGTTTGCATAAAACTATACTACTGATAGTGATTACTTCTTCCTGGATTAGTATCGCCCAGATGTAGGTGAGTTGCACTGAATTGGGTTAACAATTTCTGTGTTGTTTATCATTCTGTTATTTTCAGTTCAGTCTTGATTAACATGTTGGATCAGATGTCGTGACATATGTGATTGTGCAGTTCTGATATTCAAGGTATCAGTCTATTGTTGCGCCTCTGAGTTTAAATGATTATGTAGAACAATGTCTTGACATGTGTTAGGACATCTGCTGTCTGCATAGGCCAGAATTTCAATTGGTATCAGAGCAGGCATCCTGCCTGGTTCTGGATGAGATCCATGGGAGATGCTTTCTGGCATTTAAACAAGGAGGAGTTTTAGAGATCAGATCAATCAACTCAAACATACCCAAGGGTATTAATGGATGAGATGAATGTTCTGGATCGAAGAGAGAAACTCGGGTTTATCATGTTGCTGAGGAGATTCTATAATAACTACAGGAGAAGTGGCTAGTTCTCTTGTTGATGTGTCTTGTAAGATGTTGTGACATCTTATTAGGGCAAGCAGGATTTGTTCCTTGGTGGTTCCGCTGCATGTGTTTCTGATGGAAGAGCTTTAGAATTATGGGATTTTGGAGTTGTTACTGAAGACAGTTGGTGGAAGGTCTCAATCGTCGGCCTCTATGTTTAAAGATATCTGCATTCTTTTATTTCAAAGTCGGGAGCGATGGAGTGAAGGGAGTTGTGGTTAGATATCTGGTATGGTGACTTGGTACTTAGAAGCTTAGTTTCTTAGTGCAGTTTGGAGTCAGTTGAAGAGGAGATAAGTTGAGTTAAAGTTTATCAGGTTCTTGCTCTAGGAGTTTGATAAATGTTTGGTCGGCTAGGTTGTCAAAGATACTTGAGAATTCTCTCAAGTCTACTCATAAAGACATCTATGTCGTGTATCTGGAGTCTTCTAGTTACTCTTCTGACTAGAAGGTGTTTCTTTGAAACATAATCTGAAGAAAGTGGAGGTGATTTATTTTCACCATCCAAAAACATCAAGGAAGGATTCATCTCTCTCAACCTTAAGAGTGGATCCAATTTGATTGAAGAGTTGTTGAGGTAAATAAGACTTGTTCATAGAAAGTCTTAGTTACTTGAGTCAAGGGTGACAGCCTTGGTATCTCAACATTGTCATTGAAGAAGATACTTGCAAAAAGATTGAATACTATATAAGTGTTCATGACATGATCTGGTGGAGCTCAGCTACAGCAGTGAAGAAGGGTTATGGTACAAGGATTTAAGATCAATTGCTATTTGTGGAATCCACAAGTATTTAATTGATTATCCTTGAAAGTCAAGATTGAGGATGTTCTGTCAGATGTTCTAACATCTTTTCATCAGAGGCTTGTAGAATCATGGGAGGGGTTCTACATTCGCTCAAAAGTCTCCTAGGTGTTGACCTGGGATTATTGGCTTAGCGTCTGTTTCCTGGAAAGTACTGTGAATGACTTGTCCAGATGGTGATGTTGTTAAAGATGGAGATGAAAGACTATAAAGACATCATAATCTTGATGGTTACAGCTTGGGTTAGTTTATTTCTGATCCAGGTGCTTTGGAGCATAGTGTTTGCTCTGGCTGTGAAGGTCGAGGATAAGTGGCAGTTATATCTGGCTTTCTATTGACGACTCTACTAAGGGAAGTGGCATTTGTTGGTATGGCTATGGGGTAGTCTTGGACTACTTATTTTCTGAAGATTCAGACGTGGCAGGTTTGAAGTCTTTGGAGTTTCAAAGCAGGATGGAGGTTGTCTACTCAAACTTGGTTATTGAATCAAGTCTATGAGAGCATGAGACTCTTGTTCTGTTAAGGGAGAAAGTTCTTTCAAGTGGCAGAAGAAGGAGCTGAATTCAACAACTAGATGTCATATCAAAATGTTCTGACATCTAGTTCAACATCAGAATCTCAGTTGGTGAAGTGGCACATCAACTTAAGATTGGGTGATCTACAGGAATGAACAATAGGATGCTTCAAAAATATCGTTCTCATGGCAGTTTGCGGGAGCTCCAGGAAGGAGAAGATGTTACATGTCCATGGCTTAGGGAGTCTAAGTGTGTTTGCTATTGAGCAAGTGGAACATGTGACTTGAAGATCAAGTTTCATTGGTGGATCAGGATATCTTTGTGAGAGTTCTGACAAACGTGAAAAAGGTCAAAATGTGGCATTTGGCTGTTTTCATATGAGGATTCATGAAGGAGGTGATCAAACTGTGGCATTTGGTTGATCTCAAAAGTGGATTCGAAGAATCAAGATAATTAGAGTGTGGCAGTTGGTTATTCTTGAGGATTGTATTGGAACAAGTTACTCTTGGGCAGAAGGGTGATGAGTTGAAGACTCAAGGAGATTATTCTTCTTGAAGGTGGATGAGAGTTTATTTCTCTCTTTCTGGAGTTCTTATTCAAGCTGGTGGTACAGTGTTATCTGGAGTTCTTCAGTTCTTTGGATTACTATGCTATAGTAAGTCCAGTTGCTGGAGCATATCAAGAATCATGGTGATGATGTCTTGGTGTGTGGAAGTTGTTCTAACTTGGTGTTGGGACATTATCTGGGTTGGATATCCTTGGTGAAGGATGATTATGATCTGGTTCAGGAGCTTGGTGCCTACATTATGCCTAAGGAGCGTCTACATAGTCATACGGGAGAATGATGAAGTAGAAGGTCTGCCTTGGATGGAGAATGTAGAGAAGACTGAAGTAGATCAGGTATTGATTGCTTGGAAGTCTAAAGATGAAGATATTCATCAACTGATCAGGAGTATTCAAGATTATCATACGGGAGAATGATAGGGAATGACTGCCTTTGGAGAGTTGGATGACTATCTGATAGAGGGGCCTTGGTAAGGCCAGATGAAAAGCTTGTGGAGGGGATTTTGCCCTATTTAGCAAGTCATGCTTTTCTAAAGCATGTGTCCGGTATCTGACACCGATGGGAGAAACAAACTAAGAGGTATGGTATCTCGTTTGGGGAGTGTACTACATTCCAGGCCATTTAGATTTTATCTCAAGCAGCTGGAGGTCTATACATGAGAACTCAGGTGGAGTTCAGGAGATGTGTGAATGGTTGCAGGAAGAGGGGGATCAATGGGACTTTGATCTTAATCCAACAGTTTGTTTGAAGGAGGATGGCGATCTATATTTCCTCACGAATAGCATGATGTGACTTCATGTGTGAGTGACTGTTGTTTCTTGTCAAAAGGGATAGTGGTGCCAAAATGAATGTGCTTCAGCAGGTGGCTGGACAGGGAGTGAGCTCTTGAAGACATTGAAGACGCGTGTTATGTTTTCCATTCATTTTGGGTGTTCTTCTTGCAATGGAGCACTGGTTATCTATGATAGGGGGAGTACTGTAACCTGTTAGATTGTATAAGCTTATGAGTTGGATGTGTTCTGCTATTGACTTGCTTATTTTCCCTTAAGTGCATAATTGCTTGGTTTGGCATATTATGGCTAAAAAGGGGGATAAGTAAGTAGTAGTAGTGTTCCTTGGTTGTTTCCTTGAGGGGGAGCTGGTTGTGTTATCCAAAGGTTGTTTTAGCCAAAATTTTCCAATGGGGGAGATTGTTAGGTCTTTGATTGGCTACATTTTGGCTAAAACAAGTTTACAGCAAGATGTTGGGTAATATGTCCTGACATGGTTAATCAGACATCAGTACAGATGTGGTTATAATACTTGGCAGGATGTCGAGTAAGATGTTGAAGCATTATCAACTACTGACAGCATTACTGTCATGACAGATGTCATGACATCTTGATCTGTTACACCAGGTACTGCTGTTATGTGTTTCAGACAGATGTCGAAGACAGATGTCATGACATCTTATTCTGGTACAACAGGTGTTGTTGTTTTGCTGTCATGTGATGATTAATCAAGATGTCGAAGAAGATGTCACGGCATCTTTGTCTGATACAGCAGGTGCTGCTATTGTATATCTCTTGACAGATTTGATTTGATTTGATGAGATCTTTTTGGATATACCTCATCATTATACGTAGGCCAAGGAGGTTTATTAGGAACAAAGTGCAGATTTGATTGGATTTCATAAAAAGGATCTTGGAGACTTTTAAGGAAACTATTTGGAGATTTGTTCCTATTTTTGTGGAGAAGATCTTGCAGCTGACTTAAAACGTGAAGATTGGATCTGATTGAAGAGTCCAAGCCCATACTGCAGGAGTCTATAAATAAGGACTTGCTAGACCTAAAATGGAAGCACATACAACAACAAGTCGTTGGTGCAACATAAGGGTTTAGGGTTTTGAGAGTCTCTTGTGTAGTTTGTAAGTCACCCATGTATCTTCTGATATTATGTGGTCGACATAGGCTGTTGTAAGTTGTTCTCACTCGAAGCTTTGAAGCAAGAGTTGAGTGTTGTTCTTGGTTGAAGCTTTTAAGCAAAATCGAGTATTGTTGTTAGTCAAGGATGCTTGATTGAGCTTTGTATTGGAAGAGTGTCTTTCAATAGGGTAGATACAGTTATGGTGAATTAACTGTTAGATAATCACAGGTTATGATTTAGGAAGTGAGAGGGGGTTCTCTTATCATTTAGATGTGACTTCTAATGATAAAGTCTTCATTGGGTAGTGATAGGTTAGCATGGGTGCTTTCTGTAAACCTGAGGTTGTTTGCATAAAACTATACTACTGATAGTGATTACTTCTTCCTGGATTGGTATCCCCCAGATGTAGGTGAGTTGCACCGAACTGGGTTAACAATTTCTGTGTTATTTATCATTCTGCTATTTTTAGTTCAATCTTGATTAACATGTTGGATCAGATGCCGTGACATCTATGATTGTGCAGTTCTGATATTCAAGGTATCAGTCTGCTGTTGCGCCTCTGAGTTTGAATGATTATGTAGAACAATGTCTTGACATGTGTTAGGACATCTGCTGTCTGCATAGGCCAGAATTTCACCTAGGTAGAAGAAAACATGTGCAGAAACTAATTTTTGGGAATTTTTGAAGTTTGAGTCGACTCAAACCATGCTTTGGTCGACTCATGAAATTTGAATTTTGTTACATTTCCCACGGGTTAGCTCACACCGACCCACCGGTCGACCCATACTGGAACCTTTTATTCATTGTGATTTTTCATCAGCCATGCACCGACTCATGGCCCTGTGGCGGTCGACGCAATGTATTCAAACTTGTAGAGTCTAGCCCACGGGTCAGCGCAGGCTGACCCTCAAAGAAGTTTGGCCGACTCTTCACTAAATGTGGGTCATTTTTCTGGTTTTTCTAAGTTTCAAAAAGCTGTTACTTTTGGTAGTTGGTCCTAGCATCATATATATACTTTGTTCCTCATTTTTACATAACAACAAGAAAAAGTGAAAGATTTACACTGAAAGTTTTCTCTCATCATCTTCATCCCCATTCTTGCATTTTCTCAACAAATACACATAACCATTTTTGTTGATCTTTGCATCATGAGGTGATAACGTCCAAACATAAGAGTGTATCTTGTTTGGGGTGAGTTTTTCAGTGGGTTTTTTCTTGAATAAAACCTCTAGGGTTTTGTCCTCCAAGATCAATTGGATTTGGGGGTTTTTAGTACAGATCTTTGTGTGCATTGAATTCAGTTGAGCGAAGGTGATTGAAGAACGGTGGGTTCTGCGAATCTAGTAGCGTCAACCGGAGGATTGTGCAATAAAGGTTTGGGGATCGAATTGTGTGTAGATTGGAATCAGCCGAGCGAAGGTGATTGAAGACCGGTGTGTTCATTCAATCTAGTAGCGATAAATAGAGGTTCATTCAACACGTTCGAGGTACTTGATTCGACTTGAATCAAGGGAAGATAAGACATAGTATCAACATCAACAGAGTTTCTTGAGTGTGTGATAGTTAAGGCTTCTCTTGTAAAAACAATTTGCAACAAGATTATAGATATCTCAATTCTAGATTTAGAATTGGGGGCAGACGTACCCGAAGCGAGGACGAAAGGGGAACTACCTAAACAAACTTGGTGTCGTTTTCTCTTTCCCTATCTCTTTAATTTTCGAACTGTTTACGCTTGTGATTGTTCAGTTGATCAATAAAAATTCTGGTATAGTATAGTGCAGAAAAACTGATTTGAAAACACTGCACAATCATTTTGGATTGTGCTTGGTGAAAATTCTGCACTTACTAACATAGAAGTTATAGCTTGGATTGTTTCGCACTCCAAGTGCTCGATAAATTGAACGCTTACAAGGTGTTTGATAAATTGTCAATTTGGTTTAATTTTTTATTGGTCATTGGAAATTGCATAACATTGAGTGTTGTTGGTAAATTGATTAATAGTAAAGGTTGTGATTCAATTTTCTTATCAAACCTATCGTTCCATTTGGCTTACGCATATCCGGTCCTTTCGGTAACCGGTTCGTTTAGACTATATAGTCCTCGGCCGCTTCTGCAAACAATTTTTAAAATCAAATTTAAGCGCCGACTCTCCATTAAAAGTAGTGATCTATTCAACCCCCCCTTCTAGATCAATTGTCGTCGTCTAACAAGTGGCATCAGGAGCACCGATTCATCTAGTGCTTCAAGTATAACTTTTTAGAAAATGGCAAACGAACCGAAAGGGGCTTACAATAAAGCACTGGTTTTTAACGGTGAGAACTATAGTTACCAGAAGGATTGTATGTGTGTGCATATCAATTCTATTGATAGGAAGGTATGAAGTGTTATACAAAATGGTCCAATGGAAATTACCATGACCAATGCGGATAACGTGGTAGTACCTAAGCCAGAAGCACAATGGAATAAAGAAGATGAGAAAAGTAAAACTACGATTGGAAAGCTAGAAATATTCTGATCTCCTCATTGGGTGTTGATGAGTATTATAGAGTTTCACATTGTACAAGTGCTAAAGCTATGTGGGACACGTTACAAGTTGCTCATGAGGGAACTAACGACGTCAAGCTAGCTAGAATCAATACCTTGACTCAAGAGGTCGACCTCTTTCACATGAAGCAAGGGGAAACCATTGTCGACATGCAAAAGAGGTTCACTCATTTAATCAATTGACTTAAATCACTTGGTAGATCAATTTCTAATGGCGTTGCTACTAATAAAATCTTGAGGTGTCTTACTAGGGATTGGCAACCAAAGGTGATCGCCATAAAAGAAGCCAACGACCTCATGACGTTAGGCATCACAACTTTATTTGGGAAGCTCGAGGAACATGAGCAAATGCTCATTAGTCTAGACCAATCTGAGAAAAGAGAGAATAAGAAAAAGACCAAGATAAAAGATACGGAAAAGAAGTCAATAGCTCTAAAGGCTTCTAGTTCAAAGTCCTCCGCAAATGAGCTAAGCGAGAGTGAATCTAGTGATGACGAGCAAGAAGATTCGAATGAGGATATGGGATTATTTCTGAAGCGATACAATCGCTATATAAAGAAAAATGGTATTCAACATTCGGAAAAGAACCTCGTCAACTTTAGAAAATAATAAAGATCTTCCAAGAATGAAGACAAAAAGAGTGGAAAAACTAAGGGGTCTTGCTATAACTGTGGAAAAGTCGGCCACTATAAGCCGGATTGTCCATTGTTGAAGAAGGACAAAGGAAAGGATAAAAGTCGTCAAGGGAAGAAACAAGGGAAACCTAGAAAAGCCTATATCGCTTGGGAAAGCGATAATGAATCATCTAGTGATGAGAGTTCAAGTGACGAAGAAGAGTCCGTTAACCTTTGCCTTTCCGCTCACCAAAGGAAAAAGAACAAAAAGGTAAGACATTCTAAATATGATAACTATAATACAATGTCTTATTCTGAATTACAACATACTTTTGATACTCTACACCATGAGGCTAAGGAAGCCTTTAAACGTTTAGCTTCAAACAAACAAATATTTTCTCATTTGGAGCAAAAGATCTCCGATTCCGAAAAGGAATTAGAGGCTCTCAAAAAGTCTATGGTGGAAGTAACAAAAGTAGATGTTGAGGAAGACACGAGTAAATGGTTAAACCTTGGTTGTGATACTTGTCATATTTGGCAAAAAGAGGTTAGAACTCTAAAGGCCAAACTTGACAAGGCTCTAGAACCAAAGGTCACCTTTGCTATTGATAGATCACATTTTAAGAAAAACATGATTAATCCATATCAAAAATACACTATGTGATTAGAGATCAACCTAGCAAAAGTGATTCTCATGTTAACCTTACTTGCTTGTATTGTTGCAAAAAGGGCCATACCATTGCAAAATATCGTTTTAGGAGGTTTTTAGTTCCTAAAGGCGTTTATCAATGGTTGCCCAAATGCAATCCTATTTTCACTCACAACCAAGGACCAAATAAGAATTGGGTACCTATTTCCCTGGATTGTTTGTTTAGGTACAACGTCTTGAGACCACGGAAAGAAGATGGGTTCTTGATAGTGGCTGCTTAAGACATATGACGGGAAACATATCTCTTTTCATCGACTTCGTGGCGAAGAAAAAGGGATTTGTTACCTATGGAGACAACAATAAAGGGTTAATACTCGGCAAAGGTAGTGTAGGTAATCCCTCTTCTACTACTATCTCAGACGTGCTTCTTATTGAGGGTCTTAAACACAACCTATTAAGCATTAGTCAATTATGTGACAAGGATTATAAAGTATCATTTTCAAAAGATTGTTGCATAATTGAGAATAGTGATAAAAAATATGTGTTTAAAGGCTTGAGGGTCAATAACGTCTATATGCTAGACTTGAATGAGGTATCGTTGAGTAGCGACAAGTGTCTAGTCACCATGAGTGAAGATTCATGGTTATGTCATAGACGTTTGACGCATGTCAATTTTGATTTGCTTAATAAAATAGTTTCTAAAGACCTAGTAATCGGCTTACCCAAAATCAAGTTCACAAAGGATCACTTATGTGATGCGTGTCAAATGGGGAAGCAAATAAGGATCTCGTTTAAGTCTAAAAACATTGTTTCAACCACGAGACCCCTTGAGCTCCTCCATATGGACCTCTTTGGATCATCTAGGATTAAGAGCCTTGGTGGTAACTATTGTGGTTTTGTGATTGTCGATGACTATTCTAGGTTTTGCTGGACTATTTTCTTAGCAAGCAAGAGCGATACTTTTTCGAATTTTGAGAAATTTGTCAAGTTATCTAAAAATAAATTAAACACAAGCATTGTATCAATTAGAAGTGATCATGGAGGTGAGTTCGAAAATCATCTTTTTGAAGCATTTTGCGATAGCCATAGGATTGATCATAATTTTTCCGCACCACGTACCCCTCAACAAAACGGGGTTGTGGAACGTAAAAATAGAATTTTGGAAGAATTAGGAAGGACTATGATCAATGAGAGTGGCCTTCCAAAATACTTTTGGGTCGATGCCATTAGTACGACTTGTTACGTTTTGAATAGGGTGCTTATCCGTCCTATTCTAAACAAAACACCATATGAGCTTTTAAAAGGGAAGAAGCCCAACGTATCTCACCTTCACGTTTTTGGTTGTAAGTGTTTCATGTTGAATAATGGTAAAGAGACACTTGGTAAGTTTGATGCTAAGGCCGACGAAGGTATCTTTCTTGGATACTCTTAGTCTAGTAAGGCATATAGGGTTTACAATAAGAGGTTACTTACTGTTGAGGAGTCTGTTCATGTTACTTTTGATGAGTCTTATCCGAAAAATGTTGAAAAAGGTAGTTCTTTTCATGGTGCAGGTTTATATTCAGAAGACATACTCAAGGACACTGATAAAGGGACTGATAAACCTGAAGTAGTGCATGTTGAGGAGGAACAAGATCACCAACTTGTGAAGAGTGAGGAGGATCATCCGTCTAATAGAGATGGGTTTCCTTCAGCTTGGATGTTTTCCAAAGACCATCCCATCGACAACATTCTTGGTGATATCTCAAAGGGAGTAACAACTCGTTCCAAGCTAAGTAACTTCTGTTATTACTCCGCTTTCGTTTCGCAAGTTGAGCCTAAAAACTCAAAAGAGGCCTTACTCGATGAATATTGGCTTTTGTCAATGCAAGAGAAGTTAAATTAATTTAAAAGAAATGAGGTTTGGGACCTTGTCCCTCCTCCGCGAAGCCATCAAGTAATCGGCACCCGATGGGTGTTTAGGAACAAGCTCGACGAAAATGGAGTTATAACTAGAAATAAAGCGTGCTTAGTTGCGCAAGGGTATAACCAAGAGGAAGGCATAGACTATGAGGAAACTTATACGCCTGTTGCCCGACTCGAGGCTATACGTTTGTTGCTTGCCTAAACATGTGCGAAAAACTTCAAATTATTTCAAATGGATGTAAAAAGTGCTTTTCTAAATGGTTACATTAATGAAGAGGTTTATGTACCCCAACCTCCTGGATTTGAATCCCATGAGTATCCCGATCACGTTTACAAGCTCAAACGTGCTTTGTACGGTCTCAAACAAGCCCTTAGAACTTGGTATGAGTGTCTTAGCAAATTTCTACTTGATCAAGAGTACTCTAGAGGCAAGGTTGACACAACCCTCTTCATTAAACGTCAAGGAAAATGCCAAATTTTGGTACAAGTATATGTAGACGATATTATATTTGGTTCTACTAACATAAATATTGTCAAGGATTTTTCTAAGTTAATGCAGGGAGAGTTCGAGATGAGCATGATGGGGGAGCTAAACTATTTCCTCGGATTTCAAATCAAGCAACTTGAAGAAGGGACATTCGTGAGCCAGATGAAGTATTATCTTGATCTACTAACCCGCTTCGACATGGCTAGCTCAAAGGCTATCGACACTCTGATGCCTACTTGCGTCAACTTGAGTCGAGATGAGAATGGTAAGGATGTAGATGTGAAAAGATATAGAGGTATGGTTGGCTCTCTTCTCTATCTTACCGCATCTCGACCAGATATCATGTTTAGTGCCTGCATGTGTGCTAAGTACCAATCGTGTCCCAAGGAATCTCATTTAAAAGTTGTGAAGCGCATACTTAGATACCTATGCGGTACTCCGAAGTACGGGCTTTGGTATTCCAAGGGAAGCGATTGCTCTTTGGTTGGCTATTTCGATTCCGACTTTGTCGATTGCAAATCGGATAGGAAAAGCACGAGTGGTACTTGTCACTTTTTCTCAAATTCCTTAGTGAGTTGGCATAGCAAAAAGCAAGTTTCTGTTGCTTTGTCAACAGCCGAGGCAGAATACGTTGCGGCCGGTAGTTGTTGTGCTCAAGTCTTGTGGCTTAAGCAACAATTAATCGACTTCAATGTTCAACTTGAACGTATTCCTATTTTGTGTGACAATACAAGTGCCATTAACCTAACCAAAAACCCGGTATTACATTCTCGCACGAAACATATATAAATACGCCATCATTTCCTTAGGGATCATGTAGAGAAAGGCGATGTGGTATTTGAGAATGTTGATTCTAAGAATCAACTTGTGGATATTTTCACCAAACCTCTTGCGACTGAGCCTTTTTTTAATATCCGTAGGGAACTTGGTGTTCTCGATATCTCGGATCGCGTTTGAATATGTATATATGTTTGCATGCTCTATACTATTGCTTGTCTATATTTTTCTTTGACTAACCATATTGAAAAGATTTAGCTACATGTGAGGGCATCTATTATTAATCGTCGGAGGTAATATCCTTCCTTTTAGATTACTACTCTTGATCAATTATATGTGTCACCTATTGTGCCAAAATATGGATTGGATTGATGTTTATTTCATGTTTAGATGTAATTTTGATCCATGTTTTAAGTTTGGTATGTGTGTGGCTTGTTATTTATCTCTACTTGATGCATAAAGTACTCAAAATATGCATTTTCCATGTTTTAACTGTTTGAGTCAAACGAAACAGGGCATGGGCCGACTCATGTTTGTCATCATTTCTCACATTTTGAAGCGGCTCGACGCATCTTTTAAAAAATTTAAAATTATTCATTTTTGTTCAGTATGCGTCGACCCACACCTAGTTTGGTCGACGCGTCGCTGACAGATTCTAAAATTTTTTTCTTGGAAAGGCGCACGCCCCCTCATGTGTAAGAGACTTTGACAAACTTAATTGTATGTTACATTTTCCAAGTATCATCATCATTATACATTGCATCTAAAAACTTTCCTCATTCTTCTCCTCTCCTTCAACCTTCCAAAAACCCTAGAAACCCATTACAAATAGTTCCTCAAGAATACAAGATTTCCACAATTAAAAAGGTATTCTAGGTTTTCTCTTCATAAAATCAAGGTTTTATATACTATTCATCATCATCATCAAGGTTCGAGCACTATTCATCCTCATCATCAAGGGTTTCGTGCATTGTTCATTTGTGTCAAAAAGGGTGTATTTCAATGGCTTCTACAAGGATCACTGGAAAGAGAACATAAAGGGCTTCTACTTTAAGAGCTGGCACGTCTCAACCAAGGTCTAATATGCCGGTAACTGCTCTCTCTCTGTTTTCTGAAAACTTAACTGAGACTTACAATAAGAATTTTTGTAACCGATCCATTGTCAAGCAATTTGCTTATTATCCTCTGAGAGCTGAGTGTTTGCACTTGACTGAAGTTATTGAACTACTGAATTTTCAAAACTTTGATGAGTTCTTGGAGTGTGATACCAAGTACAATGAGTACTTGGTTAAGCTGTTCTACGCAGGAATTCAGGGTAAGTTTGAAGGTTCTGCTTTTAAATACGAGATAGGTGGTAGAATGTACTCGGTTAATGCAACTGTCTGGAAGAATTTGATCAATATAGATCCACAGGGATCTACTCATCCTAAGGTTACTGATTCTAAGTGTGTTGATGGATATGATTTCAAAACTGCTTTAAACTCCATGTTGCGAGATCCTTATCCTGACAGCATTTTAAATAGTAATCTGTTTCCCAAGACGGTTACAACTGGGCATTTGAAGACTGTTGATAGGATCCTACAGTGGATCATTGCTCATATTCTCTGTCCCAAGAAGGGAGGATACTCCAGGGTTGATCAGGTTGAGGTTCATCTGATCTATTTGCTGAAAAATAAGAAACGCATTGACTGGCCTCATTATATTACAAGTCGGATGTTTACTCTACGTGACTCAAGTCGAGGTACGACCTAGTGTTATGCATCATTTATTCAATGTATTCTTAATAAGACTGAAGTGGTAGTCCAAGGTATTCCGTATATGTCATTGACCTCTGATCAAGAGTTCAGCCAGAAAACACTCACCATGATGGGATACTTCTGGGATAATCAAGAGAAATAGTACAAGTTTTGGCATAGAACTACGCATTCAAGTGTTCAATATATTGATTCAGATGAAGACGAAGATGACGACGTAAATGAGCAAGAAAAAGAAGCAAGTGATGAAATGCAAACAAATGACCATAATGCAGAAGAGGACAATGCTGAGTGGATGAGTCACTCTCCTTCTCAAGATCCCTATGCTAATCAGGGATGGGGTGAATGACAACATACTGGATGAACTTCACTTGGTTAATCCTATAATCCTCCAACCAATGTGTGGCACCAGGAAGAGTACTACATTCTTACTCCTACACCGCAACCGCAACAAAACAATGATGAAGTCCTAGAAATGCTGCGATCAATGCAGCTTCAGCAACAAACCTTTATGATTGCTCAGGAAGAGAGGCACACTGCTCTCACAAATTAGTTAAAAGCTCAGAATCAGAACTTTAACCGGTTTGCCTCTGCAGTGATGACTAGATTTGACATTATGGCTACAACTGCTGAAAGTCAGACTCGTTGTTTGACTAACAATTTTAATACTCTTAATCGGGTGGTTTTGGAGCTTAATGAGCGTTTGGATGAGCAACCACTTCCTCCACCTCCAGACCATTACTTCAGAGGAAGGGGCAACCAATTTAGGGGGAGGAGACCTTGAGGACTAGGATGTTTAGTATAATGCATTTCATACTTTGTTTTATGTTGCATGACTATTATATGTTTGGATTTTCTTTTGTACTTCTTATGTCTTGGAGTTTGTTGACATCTTATGGATATAAAATGTACCTTGAGTTTCTATATATGCTTTATTTTGCTTTATTTATCCATATTATCTTTGCATTAACGTCATTATATGTGGATGTGTGTTAATGTATCTTGGCTGCAAATTAATGAGTGAATTCATATATATGTCGTATGTTATTCTTTGACCATGTATTTTTCTCTTTTTGATGCTGTCAAAGGGGGAAAAGGGTATCTACAAGCAAAAGCAGCATCAAATTGAAATTTAAAAGAATGCACAAAGTTAGGGGGAGGATGTGTTTCAAATTACAAGACAAGCTAAAGAAGTTTTGCCATTATAAAAAAAGGGGAGTATGTGAGGGAAAGATGTCTCACACTCAATCTTTATTTTAATGATGCCAAAACATGTACTAGCTCATAGAATGTAATTTGGACAGTATCATCTCATCATAGTCGGCATCCGTATTTCACAATGCATAAACAATAAATAATCATGTGTCCAAACATATAGGAAGAGTCTTATACATCTATTATATGTGTGTGATCATGCTATGTGTCATAAGTATGCCTTAACATGGCCCAGGTAGAAGCAAACATGTGCAAAAACTAATTTTTGGGAGTTTTCGAAGTTTGAGTCGACCCAAACCATGCTTTGGTCGACTCATGAAATGTGAATTTTGTTACATTTCCTACGGGTTAGCTCACGCCGACCCACCGATCGACGCATACTAGAACCTTTTCTTCATTGTGATTTTTCATCAGCCATGTGTCGACTCATGGCCCTGTGGCGGTCGACGCAAGGTATTCAAACTTGCAGAGTCTAGCCCACAGGTCAGCGCAGGGTGACCCTCAAAGAAGTTTGGTCGACTCTTCGCTAAATGTGGATAATTTTTCTGGTTTTTCTAAGTTTCAAAAAGCGGTTACTTTTGGTAGTTGGTCCTAGCATCATATTGTAGCGAGCGATTTTGGACGCGGTTCTTAAGCGCTGGTCGCTCTCTGCGGTTTGAGCTTTGACTACAGGTCGATTCATTTTTTATCCTATTGTGAGCTGAATAAGGAAGGGAAATAGATGTCTCCAATTAACCCTGCTTGCATACTGAGTTTAAACAGCGGTCTGTTAGGTTACGAATGCTATCAATATGGGGGGGCTTTGTACTGGTTATTTGTATTTTCGCCAATACGGTTTTCTTTCTTTTTATCTAGGCAGAAGGTTTCTGGCAGGGAACAAGGATTAGGATGTTAGGACTGATGCTTTTGAATTACTGCTTTTGATTGATGGAGATATAGGATTTGGGTTTTTTGTTGATTGCGCTCGCTAAGATTTTTCTTTCAATCTTATGCCTACGTATTCCCGTTTACCGAAACAGGGAAATCAGAGCATTCGTAGTTCCTCCTATTCTATGGGAGGAAATGGGTGTTTTGGTGTCTTGTTCAAAGCCCAAGACGTGAAGCGAAAGGTGGTTTGTATCTTGTTCAAAGCCCAAGATGTGAAGCTGAAAAGTCTATTTGTGTCTTGTTCAAAGCCCAAGACGTGAAGCTGAAAGACCTCGACTATAGAGAGAATTTGTCATCTCTAAAGAGGGGAGAAGGAGAATTACTTTAACTGGGATACGCGGATCCGAGCAATGCCATAATTTCCAAAGAAAGGGTTTTAACCTGAAGGAGAAGACTTTAACTCAGTGTAGAGCAATGCCATCTTTCCTTAGGAATTTCTCATGCTAAAAGAGGGACAGTGGCGTGGATATAGATGATCCAGAGGCTTGCCGCTTACAGCGATTAGATGAAGGGAAAGGAGTTGTTGATGTTTGTGTACTGTGAACGAGGCACAACTTTGATGCTAAAAGGTTGATTGGATCAACCAGTGGTTTTCTTATACAAAGCCTAAGAGGAGGCTATTATGTGTCTCGTACAAAGCCCGAGAGAGAGGCTAAAAGGTTTTGACTCAACGGTGGAATCTTTTGGTATCTCGTATAAAGCCCGAGATGGAGGCTAAAAGTTGTTTGACTCCGCTAGGGAGAGTCATTGTACAAAGCCCAAGAGGAGGCTATGTCAGTTAAGTGACAGGTCCGGTATACTGATTTTGAAAGAGAAAATCAGTTCTTATATGAGCATCACTGTACTCATGGGTTAGATCTGAGGATCGGGGTGGTTTCCTTTTCTTTGAGGAAACGGGAAATCCAAAGGGGATTGAGACTGTCCGAGTCTGCGGGTTTCCTTCCTATTTAACGAAGGGGTCACTTGAGAATGTCTTTGAGACTCAAGGAAGTTAGACTGTCCGTGTCTAGAGTTTCATCTTTTGTACTATCCTGTGAGAAACAGTAGTAGACTCTATGAAAGGACTGTTCTATGCAGATGACTAAGTTCTGTTCCTATACCTCTAGGAGGTCGTCCGGATAATTTGTACGAAGCCCAAGAGGAGGCTGGAAACTTTTAAGAAGCCGACGGGTCCTTGTACGAAGCCCAAGAGGAGGCTATCATTCCCGGAGGAAGAGATCATTTATACGAAGCCTAAGAGGAGGCTGTGAATACTTCTAAGAAGCCGTAGGGTCCTTGAATAATGCCCAAGAGGAGGCGGGGCTGCTTTTAGGAAGCCTGTGGGTCCTTGAACAATGCCCAAGAGGAGGCCGATGCTTTTAAGAAGCCCGTGGGTCTATCATCTCCTTTCCATTAGGAGATATAACTCTTTTAAAGATAAAAAACCACTGGTAAACGTGCGAGGTTTACTATCCAGCGACTTTTAGCTTTTAAAGAGGGTTCCTTAGTTAAGGTCCAAGATTATGACCGTAGTGGGTACCCAAACCCCGAAACATTCAAGGCAAGCTATCCACAAGGAATAGATCAAGTCAGGAAAGTTTGATAATTTGGAAGAAACTCAAAGATGCCATTCACGAAGAATACATTCATCTTGGGGAGTAGAGCTTCTTGACGATTCCTAAGGAGGACAACCGAAGAGAAGACTGTATCTGGTGCTCCTATTGGGGATCTAGGCGTCTATTTCTACGAATAAATGAAACGGTGTCACCTAGTTCTAGACGTAGTTGCCGGGGAAACTCGAAATATCTATACTATTATTATACAGTAGATATGAGTTTATGAAAGGAGACTTACAGTTAGCAGCCCCACAATACAGTTTATAATATGAAAGCAGTAAACGAAAGCGATAACCACTTACTCGGTTGGAGTGCTTCCATGTTGTTTGGTTAGTTGTTCAACAAAGAAAGATTGAAAACAATAGTATATTCAAAATCAAAGGAGAAAGTGCTTTGAAAAAGAAAGATTTGGGGCTTACAGCTCAAGGAGAGGCCCAGGGTTTTATCAGTGAGCGCACTGTTTAACTTTGTACAGAGGGACTTATACAAGTGACTGGGGCCCAAAATGGTTTTCTGTACAAAGGGATGGGTCTTACACTCTCTCAAGAGGCCCAAAAAGGTTTAAAGGAAAAAGAGTGGGGCTTATAACACGAGGGTAGGGCCAAATGATTTTTCGTTTAAAAAAGGCGATCGCGCCGAGGTTTTCTTTTAACGCGGAGGGACTTATACAATAAGTGAGGCCCAAAATGTTTTGGTTAAAAGGGGGATTGGGTCTTACACTCTAATAGAGGCCCAAAAAGTTTTAAGAATAAGAAATGGGTCTTACTACTCGAGGGTAGGCCCAGGTTTAAAAAAGGCGACGATCGCGCCGTTTACTTGTACAGAGGGACTTATACAATGAATGAGGCCCAAAAAGTTTTTGTACAAGGGGGGTGGGTCTTACACTCTCTCAAGAGGCCCAAAAAGTTTTAAGAAAAAGAAATGGGTCTTACTACTCGAGGGTAGGCCCAGGTTTAAAAAAGGCGACGATCGCGCCGTTTACTTGTACAGAGGGACTTATACAATGAATGAGGCCCAAAAAAGTTTTTGTACAAGGGGGGATGGGTCTTACACTCTCTCAAGAGGCCCAAAAAGTTTTGAAAATGATTTACGAGGGTTGAATTAATCCAAAACCCTAATTTGTTTTCAAAATGTATTTAATTGAATAAAAATTCAATTAAAATGATAAAAAATTGTTTAACATATGGAAAACAAATTGTGATCTTGGATTAATGCTTCAAAAATTAAGTATTGACCTACAAAATAATTAGAAAGCATTAAAAGTTGCAAAATCCATGTAGAAAAAATATTTAAAATGCCAAAAACAATCAAAATATTAATTCTTTACAAAAATATCAATTATATGAAATAAATAATATTTTTGGGATTTTTTGGGAAAATAAAATATTTTAACATTTTTGTGAATTATTAAAAAAAGAATCAACTTAAAATCATTAAAACTCAGAGAGAAATTAATTTTTGAATCAATTAAACAAAAACACAAAATTCAAATATTTGAATTTCTAAAAATGGCGCCAAGAACAAGCTGAAGAACACGCGCGTGTTCTTGGTTTCTCAGATTTGCATTTTCTATCCAATCTCCATGAATACGTAATCATATCATGCAATCCACATATCATTATGCTCGTCTCAACCTCACGATCATGTCTATGTACTTTAATTTCATTTAAATTAAACATACAACAAGAAATCACGAAGAGACCTCAAGAACCCTAATTTCTGCATGAAGGCTAGGATTTTTGATACACGATTCAAACAATGCAATTAATTGAGGGAAAACATTCCATGCATGATTATGAACATATGGCCAAATTATTGTGCGAGGAAATATGCATAGATTGAGAGATGCCCAAGCATGTGCTTACCTCCAAGTCGTGACAGCAAGTTCAAAGTGATTTTTGATCTGGAGGTGTTACAGATGAGTTGTGATGATCTGAACAGCTTCCCTACACCCTATGGATTGTGTTTGGATGGTTGGACTTGATTGAAATTGGCTGGATCATTTTGTGGTACCTCAGCTGCACTTTGGTTAAAACCTTGAGCAACCAGCTGGTGATTTTGTGAAATTGATGTTTCAGAAGTAATCTAAGTGTTTGATCAGCTCATATGTGATGTGTATGAGGTGTGTGAGTGATTGGTTTGATTGGAATTGCTCTCAAACTCAAAACCCGATAGTGACTTGCCTTAGAAGGCAAAATTGGAGTGAAAGAAGAGATTTTGAGGAAAGCATCTGTTAGATGGCTTTGGTGTACTCAAACTGACCACAATTGAGCTCTATTTATAGTAGAGCAAGTTTGTTTTGGGATCCACAGTGAATGACAACTGCAGCAGGTGTTTCCTCAATGTTGGCCAATGGAAATGCAAGTCTCCTCTAGCCATTGACTAGAGGTTAGGGCACAGAGCTATGGTCCCCTTGGTATTGGATAAGTCTTGACTAATTTTAGATGAGAATGGCTCAGTCCATGCCACCTTGATGGTTCCATTGAATGCCTCATTCCAAATTTGAAGTCTTGTCCCTATTTTGGCCATTCTAGGTTCAACGTGCTATTTCTTGTTCCATGGACTTTGGAGGCTTGGCTCAGTGATTGTCCCCTTTAGATTCAATCCTCTGAGGTGTCCAAGTGGATAGGAGCAATTGAATTTGGCTGATTTTGGCAAATCGACCAAAGTTGCAAATTCTGCCTTGCCTTGACAGATTTCAGCAAGGTAACTTGCCAATGTCATATCTCATGGTGTAAGTTGAATTTGGCAATGTTCTTGGCCATTTTGGAAAGCTCTTACATGATACAACAACTGTTTGAACAAGTTTGGTTTTGATCTCTTTTGATTCCAAGTGAAAAATCCCCCTACATTTGGCAAAAAGTGAGGCAGAATCTGACTTAGTGAAAATTTCACTAAGTGTTGGAAAAAGTGACATTTTCACTTTTCAGCCACTTTGATACTCCATAACTCAAAATCCTTAATGAATTGGAATGACTTGTAGTTGAAGTTTTTGTAGGTGATAATGAGGGCTACAAATCCATCTTTGGATGGGAAAAAATGGCCTTGTGGTTTAGGAGTTATGGTCCTTCAAAGTTGGTACCCTTGCCACTTTATTTTTAACTTAGAAAATTTTCTAAGTTTTATGGTTACCCCTTTTACAAGTTATCTCACTTTTCTTGATTTTTCTTGATGAATGATGATTCAAATCATACATTAACATCATTTTAGGGTTAAAAATCCATTTTGGTGAAAAATCTCAAAAAGTCAAAGTTGACTTTTGTGCACAGTTGACTTTTTATCAGATGAATTCCAAACTGTGCAATTCTTCAGGAAATCATGTCCTTGACCTAAATCAAACTTGATGGACATGTTCCATGGGTGTCATAGGGTATATTCAATCATGTATTAGGGTTTGGGAGCACGTCTTGGTCAAAAGTTAAAGTTACAGTTGACTTTTCCCTTAAAACCCTAATTGTGGTGCAGATGGAATTAAGACTTGTTGCTCAAACTTCTTGGATTAATCCATTGTCCCAAATGGATCAATATGGTATATTAGAGACCCTCAAATCATCTCTTGAGGTCTTGGCTCATGATTTGTCCCAAAAGTCAACTTAGGGGTGAATTAGGTCAAGAAACCCTAATTCCTGATTTTTGATGAATGCATCCCTTGAGGCAAAATTGACTTGATGCATGGGTTCATGAGGTTCCATGAAGTATATTAGGTTATGTTTTGGATCAATGGCTTGTGCCTAGATGAAACTTTTCATCTGGAGGCCCTGGGTGATCAAAACCCTAATTTGGTGACACTGGCGATCTTGAGGCTTGATCCACCTAGAAGGGAGCAACCTTGTGCTTAATCCTTGAAGTGGGAGTCCTTTTGATCCTTTGAGGATGTTTGGGAGATTAGACAAGTTGAAAATCAAGTCATTTCTTGATTGAGCCTTTGTCTAAAGCTCAGAGAGGGCTTGAAACCCTAATTTTGATTGTAGTGGATGCTCACCCATCTTTGGGGAGACTGATGAAGCATAAAGGTACATCCATATTGTGGTGATGATTTGCACAATGATGGGAAACTTTAGTGGTCAAAATTTGGGGTATTACAGATGCCCCTATTTAATCTTCTTGGACCCGAAGGTGTGAATGACGAAGGTGTTCGGGCATTCGGGGTGCAAGAGGATTAAATATCGGAATACCCGAAATTTTGATGGTGGTTATGAATGGTAGCTTACGCATTCATCTTCTTTAGCTAAGCGATGATGCTTAGAAAAGGTAAACTTCCCCTCGATCCTGGTCTCCTACTAAGGATCTGGTCTTAGTTTCTTTTGTCAAATTCCCCTCGTTCTTGGTTTCCTACCAAGGAACTGGTCTTAGTTTCTGATTTAAACTTCCCCTCGATCCTGGTTTCCTACCAAGGAACTGGTCTTAGTTTCTGATTTAAACTTCCCCTCGATCCTGGTTTCCTACCAAGGAACTGGTCTTAGTTTCTTTTGTCAACTTCCCCTCGTTCTTGGTTTCCTACCAAGGAACTGGTCTTAGTTTCTGATTTAAACTTCCCCTCGATCCTGGTTTCCTACCAAGGAACTGGTCTTAGTTTCTGATTTAAACTTCCCCTCGATCCTGGTTTCCTACCAAGGAACTGGTCTTAGCTTCTTTTGTCAATAAACTTTACTGACAAGGGACGCTATTCGTAGCGGCTTTCCTTCAAACTTCTCGCCGAATTTTCCTGGGGAGATGCCATTTGAGTGGAAAAAGTTTTGATGTCAGACTTGCTGGGGAACCCAGTCGTCTGAGTTGTACAAACTTCTCTGTTGGAGACGCCATTTGTCTCTACTGGGGGAAAGCAGGTCTCTTGAGAGACTGCTGTCGCTTGGGATCTTACATCATACTTTTCTCGGGATCTTCCCGGAGAAATGCCATATGATGGGGTCCAATTTTGAGGTGCCGATGACTTTTTCATCAGCGGTTTTTCGGAGCAAAACTGGCGTGCTGCCGAATCTCTGATCACGAGGCTTTCTCTGTGGATTTTCCTTAATCCGGGAAAGCAAGGATATCATCTTCAATGGCGAAGAGTGATGTTTATTGAAAGTTTTCTCTGGCTTTTCAGAGGTTCAAGTTATCAAAGTGGTCAAGGACCAACTTCGATCTAAAGATACACTGGAGACGAGTTTGATCGGCCATAATACTTCCTGACGAGGCAAGAACTGGCAAACTCGATTGAGAGGACGGTTATCACGGCAGGATAAGACCGACTCAAGTGATAGTGATGCAATATGAAATGTGAATGCAAATCGATAATGCATGATGTATGTATGTTTATGCTGACAAAACTGACGCGGCATACAAACTAAAAGATGAACATGACTGGATACTCGGCCATCGCGGGGCGTGTAGAGATATCGCTGGTTCAAGATAGCAATTCCACCTTGCTTAGGAGAGATAGTCCCATTGGGAGCTATGTTGATCGGGTTTAGGAGATGAGAACTCGGCCGAGGTGTGTCAGACGAAGCAAGGTCTCTGGCACAGTTGATCCCTTCATTCAGGCATACTGGCTTAGAAGGAGTACTTTGATTCTGCACTTTGAAGTTCGCTTACTTCAGGAGAAGCGATCGATGTTCTTCTGATGTTCAACAGTCAAAAGAAATGCCATCTTTAATTTAAAAGCAGAAAAAGTTTAAGTAAATTTATTTTTGTTTTATTTCAAGAATCG
Source organism: Lathyrus tuberosus (assembly GCA_022829125.1). NCBI lineage: Eukaryota > Viridiplantae > Streptophyta > Magnoliopsida > Fabales > Fabaceae > Lathyrus > Lathyrus tuberosus. The sequence continues at coordinate 2,436,060 of JALAZF010000298.1, read as the reverse complement.
CTGATTAAGTTTAAACAACGTCATTCTGTAAAGCTAAAACAAGTAAAGAATTACAAACACAAGCACAAGGGCTCAAATTTTATTGATAAGATGGAGATCAGCCAAACGCGTGATTCCAAAGAGTATATACAAAGTTAGAAAATGGTAATTTACAGGGAAAAGGGCTACGTTGAAACATAACGACCACTATCCTTCTACCAACTTTGAGTTCGGGACATCCTGAGCTTCTGTCGAAGATGACCTTTGACTGGAGATTTCCTCCGATGGATGATGCAACTGTTGTTTCTGCTGAGGGACTTGCCTCTGTTGAACATAGTTACTTGCCATTATCCCTAACTTTTGCCTGGATTGTACTATGAGATTTCCAATCCATCGGGATGATTTTTTTCATGTCTCTAACTTTTGCCTGGACCGCCCTTTCGGGTTTTCAATCCACCGAGACATTTTTTTTTAGTTTTAGGCGAAGTATTTCTTGACTACATCAACATTCGTGGGGTAGGAAAATTCCTCTCCGTCCATGGTTGCAAGTCTCAAGGCGCCGCCTGAGAAAGCTTTCGTGACCACATAGGGGCCATCATAATTTGGGGTCCATTTGCCGCGAGAATCAGTGAGAAATGATTGTATCTTCTTGAGCACAAGGTCTCCTTTTCTGAAGACACGAGGTCGGACCTTTTTGTCAAACGCCCTCTTCATTCTTTGCTGGTACAACTGACCGTGGCATAGTGCCGTGATTCACTTCTCTTCGATCAAGTTCAGTTCGTCGTGTCAATTTTGACACCATTCAGCTTCGGTAAGCTTAGCTTCCATCAATACCCGGATTGATGGGATCTCTACTTCTATGGGGAGCACTGCTTCCATGCCATATACTAGAGAGAAAGGGGTTGCCCCTGTTGAAGTGCGGACAGATGTTCGATAACCGTGAAGAGCAAAGGGTAGCATTTCGTGCCAATCTTTATAGGTTACAACCATCTTTTGAACAATCTTCTTGATGTTCTTGTTAGCCGCTTCTACCGCTCCGTTCATCTTGGGTCGGTAGGGAGATGAGTTATGGTGTTCGATCTTGAACTCTGCACACAACTCTTTCATCATCTTATTGTTCAAGTTAGATCCATTATCAGTAATGATCTCGCTTGGAACACCATAACGGCAGATGATATTGTTTTTGATAAATCGGACCACCACTTGTCGGGTTACATTGGCGAATGACGCTGCTTCGACCCACTTGGTGAAATAGTCAATGGCTACAAGGATGAACCGATGTCCGTTCGAAGCCTTGGGCTCAATCATACCAATCATGTCGATTCCCCATATGGAAAAAGGCCACGGGGAAGAAAGAACTTTGAGATGTGATGGCGGTACATGAATTTTGTCGGAGTATATCTGACACTTGTGACACCTCCTCATGTACTTGTAGCAGTCGGATTCCATGGTCAACCAATAATACCCGGCCCTGAGAATTTTTCTCGCCATTGTGTGTCCGTTGGCATGAGTGCCAAAAGATCCTTCATGAATTTCTTTCATAAGCATGTCTGCTTCTGGTCTGTCGATGCATCGGAGCAAGACCATGTCAAAATTTCTCTTGTAAAGAGTGTCACCGCTCAGGAAGAAGTTTCCAGCCAATCTTCTGAGGGTTTTCCTGTCTTTTCTGAGTGCCCCAGATGGGTACTCTTGTTTCTGAAGGAAGCATTTGATATCGTGATACCAAGGTCTGTCGTCTATGACTGCTTCAATTGTGAAGATGTAAGCGGGCCGTTCAAGGCGCATGATGTCGATCTTAGGTATGTAATTCCATCGACCTACACTAATCATGGAAGAGAGAGTGGCTAATGCATCAGCCATGTGATTCTCATCACGAGGGATGTGATGAAAGTCGACTCTGTTGAAGAAGGGTAACAACCTTCTTGCATAGTCTTTGTAAGGAATCAATCCTGATTGGTATGTGTTCCAATCTCCTTTTATCTGGTTAATAACCAAGGCTGAATCGCCGTATACGTCCAAGTTTTTTATCCTTAAATCAATCGCTTCTTCGAGACCCATGATACATGCTTCGTATTCGGCCTCGTTGTTCGTACATTTGAACGTAAGTCTGACAGTGAAAGGAATGTGGGAACCCTGAGGGGTAACAATGATTGCCCCAATTCTGTTTCCATAATGATTGACTGCTCCGTCAAAGATAAGTCCCCACTGGGAACCTGGTTCTGGCCCTTCACTGGGTAGCGGTTCATCGCAATCTTTCATTTTTAGATACATGACATCTTCGTCTGGGAAGTCAAACCCGATTGATTCTTGATCGCCAATCGGTTGATGAGCCAAATGATCGGCTAAAATACTTCCTTTAACGGCTTTCTGAGCATGGTACTCTATGTCATATTCTGATAGTAACATCTGCCAACGGGCAATCCTTCCCGTGAGAGCAGGTTTTTCGAAAACGTACTTGATTGGATCCATTTCGGAGACCAACCAAGTAGTATGACGAATCATGTACTGGCGAAGACGTTTGGCTGCCCAAGCCAAAGCGCAACAAGTTTTCTCGAGCATCGTGTACCGAGTTTCGCAGTCGGTGAATTTCTTGCTTAGATAGTAGATGGCAGACTCTTTCCTTTTAGTTTCGTCTTGTTGGCCAAGTACACATCCCATTGAGTCCTCTAGGACTGTGAGGTAAATGATCAGTGGTCTTCCTTCCACTGGAGGTGATAAAATCGGAGGATTCAACAGATATTCCTTGATACTGTCGAAGGCGGTTTGGCAATCATTTGACCAAACGCAATCCTGATTCTTTTTTAGTAATTTAAAAATCGACGCGCATGTCGCGGTCATGAGGAATATGAATCTGGAGATGTAGTTCAAACGTCCCAGGAATCCTCTGACTTGTTTTTCAGTTTTCGGAGAAGGCATTTCTTGAATGGCCTTGACCTTGTCAGGATCAACTTCAATCCCTTTCTGGCTGACGATGAACCCTAGTAGTTTTCCTGAACGGACACCGAAGGTGCACTTGTTGGGATTCAAGCGGAGCTTGAATTTTCTTAGACGTTCGAACAATTTTGACAGATGTTCAACGTGCTCACTCTCTGTTTTTGATTTTGCAATCATATCATCGACATACACTTCGATTTCCTTGTGTATCATGTCATGAAACGGAGTAGTCATGGCCCTTTGATAGGTTGCCCCGACATTCTTCAAACCGAACGGAATTACCTTGTAACAAAAGGTACCCCATGGGGTAATGAAAGAAGTTTTCTCCATGTCTTTCGGCGTCATTTTGATCTGGTTATAGCCCGAGAATCCATCCATGAAGGAGAATACTTTGAACTTTGCTGTGCTGTAACCAACATGTCAATGTGTGGTAAAGGAAAGTCGTCCTTTGGACTTGCCCTGTTCAGATCTCTGTAATCAACACACATTCTAACCTTTCCATCCTTTTTGGGAACGGGTACGATGTTGGCTAACCATTGAGGATATTCAGATGTAGCAAGGAAACCCGCGTCAATCTGTTTCTGTACCTCCTCTTTGATTTTGATAGCCATGTCCAGGTGAGTCCGTCTCAACCTTTGCTTTACTGGCGGACATTCCGATCTTAACGGTAAGTGATGTTCCACGATGCTGGTATCCAACCCTGGCATATCCTGATAGGACCAAGCGAATACATCGGGGAATTCTTTGAGAAGTTTTATCAAACTTTCTTTGGCAGTTGGACTGAGCAGTGCCCCAATCCTGATTTCTTTTCTCTCTTGCTTTGAACCCAAGTTTACCGTTTCCAACGGTTCTTTGTGAGGTTCAATGGACCTTTCCTCTTGTCTGAGTAGTCGGGAGATCTCTTCAGGAATTTCGTTGTCATTTTCTTCTTCAGCCTCGAATACCGGGAACTCAAAGTTGGGGGAAGGCATCGGATCGTATGTTTCAATGGGGTTTAAAACAAGCAATCTGCATGACGTGATGATTCGTGTTTAGAAGAGATAGAGAAAATGCAAGTGTGTGCAGTGTATTTATTTTACTGCTTGCTTTTATTTTTGAATGTTTTTTTTTTTAGGATTACCATTTTCTGAAAAAGCAAAAAGAGAAAACAGCAATTAATGCCGAATTTTACAGAAAGATGTTATTTTATTAATAAACAAGTCGATCCTTGAAACTACAGCCCTATAAAACAAAACTCTATCGCTTTGGGCAAAGCGAAGAGGGAAATTTACAGAAAACGAGCCCTATCAAAATATCCGTTTCACCTGGGCAGGGTGAAAGGTTAAAGATGGCAATTACTTTGACTGATGAATGACCTTCGGAACCTCGACAGCAACCCATTGGTAATGAACTCCTCGGTGAATCACAAAGTCTGACACCTTCCTTGATTTGTCTTCAGAAATGACGCTGATTTCTGGTGGAGCAGGATCATTGGAATCTGTTTCCCAGGCAGAATTGTCGTAGGAGGATTCCTCTGTTGCATTTTGCATAGCATTGGTGCTCTCAGCTGTATCTCCCTATCCAGTTGGCTGGATATCTTCGAGCTTGATACGAGAGCTTTCGGGAGCAGTGTACTTGACCATAAAGTCGTATTTTCCACTTGGTTGTCCCAGAGTGTCCCAAACTTCTTTGGAACTGGAGAAGTCATCCCTCTCGATGACGTTGACCTCGGGAAAAGCATAGTTGATGAATTCAAGTCCTGCAATCGTTGCGAATTCATCGTCATGTTGAGTAATTTCCGAATGACCTGAGTGTTGATCCCATGACATGGTGGGGACGTAGGTATTCTGTTCAATGATGGTCAGCTGAGTTTCATTACTCGGCTGAATTTCCGGCCGCAAGTTTCCTGGGTAAGGTTGCCACATTGGCAGACCATCCATTGGGCCATAGTAGTTGTAGTCAAAGTTGTCTCTCATCGGAGTGTCTTCCTCTAATGAATTTGGCGGAGCACGGCATCCTTTCGGATCACAATCCCCGTAGATCATTTCGACATCTGATCTTGGTATAAATCTCGGACTTTCTGTAGGAAAGCAAAAAGGCATAGGCACCTCTTCCTGAGACATATAACCATCCTTGTTAAGGTAGGACTTCATTCTTCACCTGTGTCAGAGGGATCTTCCTCATTGATAGCATGAACTGTCTGAGACACTGGGTGAAGAAAACCTCCACTGTGGAAGAAGTTTTAAAGGGGATGAAGACTTTCATCGTTGGCAACTGTCTGGGTACAGGTTGCAGAAAAACCAAGACCCTTCTTTGTTTTATTGTCAATAGGAATGACAAGTCGTCCCTATCCTGTCGTATCGGTACTCTCAACCGCTTTGATAGCATCTTTGTATGAAGAAATTGAAGTTCCTTCTTTGAACTGATTGTCCTTGCTCACCGATAGTGCTTGGAACTGAGTTCCAATAACCTCCTCAGGTTCTATACTAGCAGATGATGACAAGTTACTCACAAGCAAGGCTTGTTCCCCCACAAACTGTGACAAGTTGATTGTTCTTGACGAACTTTAGCTTTTGGGGGAGGGTCGAAGTAACCGCTCCAGCCTGATGTATCCAAGGTCTTCCTAATAAACAACTATATGTTGCCCAGATGTCCATGACCTGGAAAGTGATTTGGAAAGTGTGAGGACCAATAGTTATGGGAAGATCAACTTCGCCGATAACTATTTTTCTGGATCCGTCGAATGCTTTGACGACGACCTCGCTGACTCTCATCGGAGGGCCCTTGAATGATAATTGCATAAAAGTGGACTTCGGCATAACATTCAGGGCTGACCCTGTGTCTACCAGTACGTTGGCTAAAGCATCGCCCTGGCAGTTAACTGTAATGTTGAGCGCCATGTTATGACGGCGACCCTCTTCGGGTAATTCCTCATCACTAAATCCCAAATTGTTATAGGAAGTGATGTTAAAGACAATACTATCGAACTGTCTGATTGTTACATCTTGTTCCACGAAGGCTTGCTCCAAGACTTTCTGTAGAGCCTCCCTGTGCACTTCTGAACTGAGTAAAGGTGATAATACTGAGATCTTTGAAGGAGTCTGTAACAGTTGATCAACAATGTTGTATTCACTCCTTTGGATAAGCTTCAGCATCTCATCATTATTTTTTGAAAGGTCGGGATTACTAGATTGACCGACTGGCGGATCAGGAATTTTTGCCTGAAGTTCCTTTTCTTTGTTGGATTCTTCAACCCCTCGGTTGAAGATTCGACCGCTCCGTGTTACACGACTGATGTCTGCAATATTCACGACGGAGGGTAATGGAATTTCCTTTCCATTCTCGATTATTGTTGCACCGTATTTGTAAGGGATTGCCTTAACTGATTCATACAGTAGTGGCCCCGATAGATAGATGACTATGGGAACCTTCTGATTTTTCTGACCATCATAAGTAATCTCGATCCGTTCCTGGTTGGGAACTTTAGATTCGTCAAGTAGAGGAATGATGGCAAAAACATCCCTGGTCCTATGATGACCAGAGATTGTGACAACATCCTCAACTTGATCGGCAAGGTAGTTCGGCGTCCAGTTGATGGGTCCAGAACCTGGATGTGGACGAATTTCTCCATGATTGACCTGACCCTGAAGAGCTGCTCTCACAAGGTAACACCCTTGGTTACTTTCCGAACAGACGCTAAAACTGTCATAGTTGTGTGGTGGCACCTGGCCACGCCCACTTTGAATACAATGTAACCTCACTAGGTTACCTTCCATTGATCGGACATCCTGACTTTGACGACGAGTAGGATTCCTGTTATTGATACTAATCTGCTGAGTATCTTCATCCATGTAAATTGGCATCCACCAGTGATTTAACAAGTGCTGAAGTGCCTCCTGGACAAGGGTACAACCTCGATCATTTTCGCAACCCGCTTTACAATTTTGATAGTCATGTGATATTAAGAATCCAAGTCGGACCTGCTCAGTATGTAACTCTACCAGGTTGGTATTCATTACGCGGATATCGAAGATCTGAACCATGTTGATTTGATAGGAGTTCCTATCATGGTAGTCTTGGATCCATCCAAGATCCATCTGACGCTGGAGGGCCTCTTGTATGAAAGAGCATCCCTGTTTATTTACCGAGCAAATCAGACAGGAACTGTAATTGTGCCGCGGCAGATTATGATACTGGCTTTGCCTTGAGTGCATCGCCACCAAGTTGACATTCATCGCACGGATGTCGTGGTTTTGAATGACGTTAAAATTCATATAGACCATGTTAACTCCACGAACTCGGTGCTCTTGGATCCATCCTAGATCCATCTGTTCCTGTAGAGCTGATTGCACTACCGAACATCCTTGGTTATCTTTAGAGCAGATATCACACTGGTGATAGTTATGAGGTGGCACATGGCCATATCCACTCTGTCTACAATGCATCTTGACCAGATTGGTTTTCAACAAGAGTACATCGTGAATTTGATAGACATTGTTAGTCTCTTTCTCAATCAAATTGACTGCAGTTTTCTCATGTTGAGGCAGCGGGTTCGTGAGAACATTAGGATTCGTATCTTTGAAAGATAAGAGCCCGCTCCTAACAAGCTTTTGCACGTCGGATTTGAAATTGAGACAAGTCTCAATGTTATGCCCTGAACCTCCTTGATGATAAGGGCATGTTTGATCTGCCTTAAACCAAAAAGGCGGATTTTCCAAAACTGTAAGAGGAGACTTAGTCTGAATGTGCCCCTTGGCTAGCAGTAACGGAAACAATTCAGCGTACGATACGGGTATAGGATCAAATCCTGGTGCCGTGTTGTACGGTTGTTGTTATATGGAGGACGAGCCTGCTGAAGAGGCTGTTGTGTCCTTTGTTGGTCAGGTTGGCTCTGCGCAACCTGAGGTTGATACATAGGAACAGGCGCGGGGCCGATAGCAGGAGTTACAGCTGTTACTGGCTGATAACGTCGCCTTTGCTTTCCGAGAGAGATATTCCCAATATCTTGCTCTTTTTTCTTAGGGAGAGCACTACCGTACTTTTTAGTACCGCTCGTTGATCCAATGTCTTTTACCAAACGTCCTTCTCGGACGGCTTCCTCAAGACGTACACCCATGCCGACCATTTCGGTGAAATCACTGGGCGCACTGGCAACCATTCGGTCATAGTAAAATGAGCTTAAGGTCTTTAAGAAGATTTTTGTCATCTCTTTTTCCTCAAGAGGTGGACAAATTTGAGCGGCAATTTCACGCCACCTTTGAGCATACTCCTTAAAGGTTTCTTTGTCCTTTTGCGACATTGATCTGAGTTGATCTCTGTCGGGTGCCATGTCCAAATTGTACTTGTATTGTTGGACGAAGGCAGTACCAAGATCTCTGAATGTACTGATCGTAGTACGGTTTAAACCCATGTACCATTTGAGTGCGGCACCGATTAAACTATCCTGGAAGTAGTGAATCAGCAGGTCCTGATTCTCCGTCTGAGCTGACATCCGCCGAGCGTACATCACCAGATGGCTTTGAGGGCAAGAGTTACCCTTGTATTTTTCAAAGTCGGGCACTTGGAACTTGTGCGGGACTTTCATATTTGGGACCAAGCAGAGGTCTGCGACGTCCTTTCCAAATAGATCCTGACCGCGAATGGCTTGCAGCTCTTTCTGCATTTCCAAGAACTGCTCCTGGAATTCATCCATTCTGTCAAACATAGTTTCCTTCTTACCAGAAGGTGTCTGTGGAATCTGTCCTTTCGGGACAGTGTGCACCACAGGGGGTGGTACCGTGACTACGGCAGTAAGTCTTGGCGCCTCCCGAAGTTTGTAACCTTCAGGAGTCTAGAGTATGCCCCTGGCATCTTCGCTTTCCCGAAGTTTGTAACCTTCAGACCCAGCGGCTTCTGTTGTGATTCCCTGATCTTCAGTGATCGGCGGAACATATCCTTCCGGGATATAGTTAACAGGCATGCCCCACGGACGATCTTTCGGCATCTGATACCTAGGATCATACTTTTCTATGATGGGCGTTGAGGTGATCTCTGAGATCACAGTTCTTTGTAGCTGAGCTTCTGCCATGGCTTGCATGTCGTTACGAAGCTTTCTCATATCCTCTCTCAGAGCGTCGATCTCTTCTTTCAACTCTCTGTTTTCTTCCTCAAGATCATCCATCTTTTTCTGACGATTGGCCCGAGTATTATACGAATGAGACAGTTTGACTCTAGAATCGAGACACAAACGTGAGATTCGTAGGTAAGAAGAATACGCGATGTGAGAATGATGAATGCAATGATTATATTAATTGTTGTTTTTTTTGTTTAATCAGAATAAACTTCGACAATTAGATTGCAAATATCAAACAGTGGGGAAATCCCTTTTTATTGAATTCCAAAGGATTACAGAAATGGAAATACAGTAGATTACAAAGTGCAGAAACAGAAACCTAAACTAATGGGCCCCGAGTCCTTTTCTTTGACCGGGGCGCTTGGACCATTGTCGGGTTGTCATTCCTTTGCCAGGTGAAAGAAGCGAGCAAATTCCTTTGGTCATCTTGATTCTCTACAGCATGCTGCTCCAAAATTTCAATCAGAGCATCTTTCTCTTTTAGTAGTTGCTGTATTTGGATACACTCTACGTCGAGGGTGCGGTACTTATTCTTCCAAGATCTTCTTTCCTTTTGAACTTTGTTGAGAGTAACCTGAAGCTTTTCAGTTTCCGTCATGAAGTACATGACAGATTCCCTCGGCGGAAGAATTCCGTAACGAGGATAAGGCATCTTTAGCTTGAGAGCTCTAGTTTGTACCCAATGGAGATAAGGCTCCACCGAGACACAGTCCGGTTTTCCCAGAGACTCTCGTCCTTTCTTATGAACATGTTTCCAAGCTTGCACTATTTCCATCTTTAGTACTCTGTCATTTTCTCCTTCTTTGAAGAAAAGACCTTCCAGATGAACACCCAGTGGGATGTGTCTCATCGGGTATCCAAATTGACGAAGAACCAATGTCGGATGATAGTTGATTCCTCCTTTAGTTCCTATGAGGGGTACGCTGGGGAAGTTTCCACAACGGTCAATGATTCTGATTCCCTCATAAATCCTATTACACCAATCTATATCGGAATTGGTGAGAGACATGATCTTCTGCGACCAACGTAAGACACTCTTGCAATCCCAAAAAGCAGCAGACTTGGGCAAGTGAGAGATAAACCATTTGTAGAGCAAAGGTACACAGCATGTGATCTCCCCTCCGCTGTACAAATTTCCCAAGTGTACAGAATGATACGCATCTGCGAGCAAAGTCGGTACATGGTTTCCAATGAGAAAAACCTTAATAGCGTTGATATCGACGAAGTTATTGATGTTAGGAAACAAAAATAACCCGTAGGTGAGCAAGACAAAGATGCTTTCAAAAGCAGTCATGTTCCCTATACTAGCGAAGTACATGGCTTTCTTTGTCAAGAACTGGGCTGGCAAACCTTGGATGCCACCCTTAGTGGTCATGTGAGTCCTGACCTCAGACTCGTCCAAATGAATTGCTATTGCAATAGTCTGATTCTTTGGAATTTCTTCCAGTCTAGAAAATGGAGCTCGATCAGTGATATGTAGATCAATCAGATGAGAATACTCCTCCAGCGTTGGTGATAGTTGGTAATCCGGGAATGTGAAACAATGATAAACCGGATCGTAGAACTGAATGAGCGCGCCCATGATCCCCTTAATCACATGGACTCTTAACAGTGGTAGCAAACCACCGTGCTTGGCTCTGAAAGCCTCTGGGTTAACGATCATCCTCGCTAACTTTCTCAAATCCTCTAGCTTTGGAACCTTGAAGGTGTACTGGTGAGTTCTCCTCCTACCGAAATCCATTAATGCAATCTTTTTCTCTGATATTTGCAATCACAGTCTTAGTTTAATTTGAAAAACAGAGAGACTAGAAGAGAAGTTTTTTGAATGTTTTAATGTTTTATTAAATGGATGCATGAATGCAGCACACAAAAACATAGAAAAAACATGGGGTCAAAGGGTCGTTGTCATGAAGTCAAGGCTCTACCCATCCCCAAAGGTTTATACTAGGGTGATTTTTTGTACCTGTACTCATTATCATCAGCTCCTCCCAGGAAAGCAAGACAACAAGCGGATCGCCAGCGAGTTGTAAAGCAATCTTAGAGTAAGTGCCATTCACCGAGAATAGATCACCAGCCTCAAATGAGGGTAGTATCGCGTAACAACTATTTCCGATAGTTTCCGCACTACGAAAGGGTTTGGCTCCTCAGCTTCTCAGACTTAACAACTGGCCCATTGGCTAGAAGAGTGAATGGGTTGCGTTGGTCAGCCTCCACTGAGGTTGATGGTCGACCCCGTCGCCATTACTTATCTTAAGTGTATACTCATTCTCACCACATGCGGCATCACACGCATTTCCAGTAGCAGAAAAATAAACACGTATAGCAATTAGGAAAAGCAATATATATATTTGTCCTAATCATCCTAGACTTATAAAGCTATGAATCCTAAGTTCCTGACAGAAATGGCTCCCCGGCTGAGTTACCACTCTGTAGTTTTTCACACAAGAGGTGAAAAGGAAGACCGTGCCTAGATCTAACTTTGAAAGGCCCCACGGTGGGCGCCATTTTTTCTGTAGCGAGCGATTTTGGACGCGGTTCTTAAGCCCTGGTCGCTCTCTGCGGTTTGAGCTTTGACTACAGGTCGATTCATTTTTTATCCTATTGTGAGCTGAATAAGGAAGGGAAATAGATGTCTCCAATTAACCCTGCTTGCATACTGAGTTTAAACAGCGGTCTGTTAGGTTACGAATGCTATCAATGTGGGGGGGCCTTTGTACTGGTTATTTGTATTTTCGCCAATACGGTTTTCTTTCTTTTTATCTAGGCAGAAGGTTTCTGGCGGGGAACAAGGATTAGGATGTTAGGACTGATGCTTTTGAATTACTGTTTTTGATTGATGGAGATATGGGATTTGGGTTTTTTGTTGATTGCGCTCGCTAAGATTTTTCTTTCAATCTTATGCCTACGTATTCCCGTTTACCGAAACAGGGAAATCAGAGCGTTCGTAGTTCCTCCTATTCTATGGGAGGAAATGGGTGTTTTGGTGTCTTGTTCAAAGCCCAAGACGTGAAGCGAAAGGTGGTTTGTATCTTGTTCAAAGCCCAAGATGTGAAGCTGAAAAGTCTATTTGTGTCTTGTTCAAAGCCCAAGACGTGAAACTGAAAGACCTCGGCTTTAGAGAGAATTTGTCATCTCTAAAGAGGGGAGAAGGAGAATTACTTTAACTGGGATACGCGGATCCGAGCAATGCCATAATTTCCAAAGAAAGGGTTTTAACCTGAAGGAGAAGACTTTAACTCAGTGTAGAGCAATGCCATCTTTCCTTAGGAATTTCTTATGCTAAAAGAGGGACAGTGGCGTGGATATAGATGATCCAGAGGCTTGCCGCTTACAGCGATTAGATGAAGGGAAAGGAGTTATTGATGTTTGTGTACTGTGAACGAGGCACAGCTTTGATGCTAAAAGGTTGATTGGATCAACCAGTGGTTTTCTTATACAAAGCCTAAGAGGAGGCTATTATGTGTCTCGTACAAAGCCCGAGAGAGAGGCTAAAAGGTTTTGACTCAACGGTGGAATCTTTTGGTATCTCGTATAAAGCCCGAGATGGAGGCTAAAAGTTGTTTGACTCCGCTAGGAAGAGTCATTGTACAAAGCCCAAGAGGAGGCTATGTCAGTTAAGTGACAGGTCCGGTATACTGATTTTGAAAGAGAAAATCAGTTCTTATATGAGCATCACTGTACTCATGGGTTAGATCTGAGGATCGGGGTGGTTTCCTTTTCTTTGAGGAAACGGGAAATCCAAAGGGGATTGAGACTGTCCGAGTCTGCGGGTTTCCTTCCTATTTAACGAAGGGGTCACTTGAGAATGTCTTTGAGACTCAAGGAAGTTAGACTGTCAGTGTCTAGAGTTTCATCTTTTGTACTATCCTGTGAGAAACAGTAGTAGACTCTATGAAAGGACTGTTCTATGCAGATGACTAAGTTCTGTTCCTATACCTCTAGGAGGTCGTCGGGATAATTTGTACGAAGCCCAAGAGGAGGCTGGAAACTTTTAAGAAGCCGGCGGGTCCTTGTACGAAGCCCAAGAGGAGGCTATCATTCCCGGAGGAAGAGATCATTTATACGAAGCCTAAGAGGAGGCTGTGAATACTTCTAAGAAGCTGTAGGGTCCTTGAATAATGCCCAAGAGGAGGCGGGGCTACTTTTAGGAAGCCTGTGGGTCCTTGAACAATGCCCAAGAGGAGGCCGATGATTTTAAGAAGCCCGTGGGTCTATCATCTCCTTTCCATTAGGAGATATAACTCTTTTAAAGATGAAAAACCACTGGTAAACGTGCGAGGTTTACTATCCAGCAACTTTTAACTTTTAAAGAGGGTTCCTTAGTTAAGGTCCAAGATTATGACCGTAGTGGGTACCCAAACCCCGAAACATTCAAGGCAAGCTATCCACAAGGAATAGATCAAGTCAGGAAAGTTCGAGAATTTGGAAGAAACTCAAAGATGCCATTCACGAAGAATACATTCATCTTGGGGAGTAGAGCTTCTTGACGATTCCTAAGGAGGACAACCGAAGAGAAGACTGTATCTGGTGCTCCTATTGGGGATCTAGGCGTCTATTTCTACGAATAAATGAAATGGTGTCACCTAGTTCTAGACGTAGTTGCCGGGGAAACTCGAAATATCTATACTATTATTACACAGTAGATATGAGTTTATGAAAGGAGACTTACAGTGAGCAGCCCCACAATACAGTTTATAATATGAAAGCAGTAAACGAAAGCGATAACCACTTACTCGGTTGGAGTGCTTCCATGCTGTTTGGTTAGTTGTTCAACAAAGAAAGATTGAAAACAATAGTATATTCAAAATCAAAGGAGAAAGTGCTTTGAAAAAGAAAGATTTGGGGCTTACAGCTCAAGGAGAGGCCCAGGGTTTTATCAGTGAGCGCACTGTTTGACTTTGTACAGAGGGACTTATACAAGTGACTGGGGCCCAAAATGGTTTTCTGTACAAAGGGATGGGTCTTACACTCTCTCAAGAGGCCCAAAAAGGTTTAAAGGAAAAAGAGTGGGGCTTATAACACGAGGGTAGGGCCAAATGATTTTTCGTTTAAAAAAGGCGATCACGCCGAGGTTTTCTTTTAACGCGGAGGGACTTATACAATAAGTGAGGCCCAAAATGTTTTGGTTAAAAGGGGGATTGGGTCTTACACTCTAATAGAGGCCCAAAAAGTTTTAAGAATAAGAAATGGGTCTTACTACTCGAGGGTAGGTCCAGGTTTAAAAAAGGCGACGATCGCGCCGTTTACTTGTACAGAGGGACTTATACAATGAATGAGGCCCAAAAAGTTTTTGTACAAGGGGGGGTGGGTCTTACACTCTCTCAAGAGGCCCAAAAAGTTTTAAGAAAAAGAAATGGGTCTTACTACTCGAGGGTAGGCCCAGGTTTAAAAAAGGCGACGATCGCGCCGTTTACTTGTACAGAGGGACTTATACAATGAATGAGGCCCAAAAACGTTTTTGTACAAGGGGGGATGGGTCTTACACTCTCTCAAGAGGCCCAAAAAGTTTTGAAAATGATTTACGAGGGTTGAATTAATCCAAAACCCTAATTTATTTTCAAAATGTATTTAATTGAATAAAAATTCAATTAAAATGATCAAAAATTGTTTAACATATGGAAAACAAATTGTGATCTTGGATTAATGCTTCAAAAATTAAGTATTGACCTACAAAATAATTAGAAAGCATTAAAAGTTGCAAAATCCATGTAGAAAAAATATTTAAAATGCCAAAAATAATCAAAATATTCATTCTTTACAAAAATATCAATTATATGAAATAAATAATATTTTTGGGATTTTTTGGGAAAATAAAATATTTTAACATTTTTGTGAATTATTAAAAAAAGAATCAACTTAAAATCATTAAAACTCAGAGAGAAATTAATTTTTGAATCAATTAAACAAAATCACAAAATTCAAATATTTGAATTTCTAAAAATGGCGCCAAGAACAAGCTGAAGAACACGCGCGTGTTCTTGGTTTCTCAGATTTGCATTTTCTATCCAATCTCCATGAATACGTAATCATATCATGCAATCCACATATCATTATGCTCGTCTCAACCTCACGATCATGTCTATGTACTTTAATTTCATTTAAATTAAACATACAACAAGAAGTCACGAAGAGACCTCAAGAACCCTAATTTCTGCATGAAGGCTAGGATTTTTGATACACGATTCAAACAATGCAATTAATTGAGGGAAAACATTCCATGCATGATTATGAACATATGGCCAAATTATTGTGCGAGGAAATATGCATAGATTGAGAGATGCCCAAGCATGTGCTTACCTCCAAGTCGTGACAGCAAGTTCAAAGTGATTTTTGATCTGGAGGTGTTACAGATGAGTTGTGATGATCTGAACAGCTTCCCTACACCCTATGGATTGTGTTTGGATGGTTGGACTTGATTGAAATTGGCTGGATCATTTTGTGGTACCTCAGCTGCACTTTGGTTAAAACCTTGAGCAACCAACTGGTGATTTTGTGAAATTGATGTTTCAGAAGTAATCTAAGTGTTTGATCAGCTTATATGTGATGTGTATGAGGTGTGTGAGTGATTGGTTTGATTGGAATTGCTCTCAAACTCAAAACCAGATAGTGACTTGCCTTAGAAGGCAAAATTGGAGTGAAAGAAGAGATTTTGAGGAAAGCATCTGTTAGATGGCTTTGGTGTACTCAAACTGACCATAATTGAGCTCTATTTATAGTAGAGCAAGTTTGTTTTGGGATCCACAGTGAATGGCAACTGCAGCAGGTGTTTCCTCAATGTTGGCCAATGGAAATGCAAGTCTCCTCTAGCCATTGACTAGAGGTTAGGGCACAGAGCTATGGTCCCCTTGGTCTTGGATAAGTCTTGACTAATTTCAGATGAGAATGGCTCAGTCCATGCCACCTTGATGGTTCCATTGAATGCCTCATTCCAAATTTGAAGTCTTGTCCCTATTTTGGCCATTCTAGGTTCAACATGCTATTTCTTGTTCCATGGACTTTGGAGACTTGGCTCAGTGATTATCCCCTTTAGATTCAATCCTCTGAGGTGTCCAAGTGGATAGGAGCAATTGAATTTGGCTGATTTTGGCAAATCGACCAAAGTTGCAAATTCTGCCTTGCCTTGACAGATTTCAGCAAGGTAACTTGCCAATGTCATATCTCATGGTGTATGTTGAATTTGGCAATGTTCTTGGCCATTTTGGAAAGCTCTTACATGATACAACAACTGTTTGAACAAGTTTGGTTTTGATCTCTTTTGATTCCAAGTGAAAAATCCCCCTACATTTGGCAAAAAGTGAGGCAGAATCTGACTTAGTGAAAATTTCACTAAGTGTTGGAAAAAGTGACATTTTCACTTTTCAGCCACTTTGATCACTCCATAACTCAAAATCCTTAATGAATTGGAATGACTTGTAGTTGAAGTTTTTGTAGGTGATAATGAGGGCTACAAATCCATCTTTGGATGGCAAAAAATGGCCTTGTGGTTTAGGAGTTATGGTCCTTCAAAGTTGGTACCCTTGCCACTTTATTTTTAACTTAGAAAATTTTCTAAGTTTTATGGTTACCCCTTTTAAAAGTTATCTCACTTTTCTTGATTTTTCTTGATGAATGATGATTCAAATCATACATTAACATCATTTTAGGGTTAAAAATCCATTTTGGTGAAAAATCTCAAAAAGTCAAAGTTGACTTTTGTGCACAGTTGACTTTTTATCAGATGAATTCCAAACTGTGCAATTCTTCAGGAAATCATGTCCTTGACCTAAATCAAACTTGATGGACATGTTCCATGGGTGTCATAGGGTATATTCAATCATGTATTAGGGTTTGGGAGCATGTCTTGGTCAAAAGTCAAAGTTACAGTTGACTTTTCCCTTAAAACCCTAATTGTGGTGCAGATGGAATTGAGACTTGTTGCTCAAACTTCTTGGATTAATCCATTGTCACAAATGGATCAATATGGTATATTAGAGACCCTCAAATCATCTCTTGAGGTCTTGGCTCATGATTTGTCCCAAAAGTCAACTTAGGGGTGAATTAGGTCAAGAAACCCTAATTCCTGATTTTTGATGAATGCATCCCTTGAGGCAAAATTGACTTGATGCATGGGTTCATGAGGTTCCATGAAGTATATTAGGTTATGTTTTGGATCAATGGCTTGTGCCCAGATGAAACTTTTCATCTGGAGGCCCTGGGTGATCAAAACCCTAATTTGGTGACACTGGCGATCTTGAGGCTTGATCCACCTAGAAGGGAGCAACCTTGTACTTAATCCTTGAAGTGGGAGTCCTTTTGATCCTTTGAGGATGTTTGGGAGATTAGACAAGTTGAAAATCAAGTCATTTCTTGATTGAGCCTTTGTCTAAAGCTCAGAGAGGGCTTGAAACCCTAATTTTGATTGTAGTGGATGCTCACCCATCTTTGGGGAGACTGATGAAGCATAAAGGTACATCCATATTGTGGTGATGATTTGCACAATGATGGGAAACTTTAGTGGTCAAAATTTGGGGTATTACACATATATATACTTTGTTCCTCATTTTTACATAACAACAAGAAAAAGTGAAAGATTTACACTGAAAGTTTTCTCTCATCATCTTCATCCCCATTCTTGAATTTTCTCAACAAATACAGATAACCATTTTTGTTGATCTTTTGCATCATGAGGTGATAACCTCCAAACATAGGAGTGTATCTTGTTTGGGGTGAGTTTTTCAGTGGGTTTTTTCTTGAATAAAACCTCTAGGATTTTGTCCTCCAAGATCAATTGGATTTGGGGTTTTTTGGTATAAATCTTTATGTGCATTGAATTCAGCCGAACGAAGGTGATTAAAGAACAGTGGGTTCTGTCAATCTAGTAGCGTCAACCGGAGGATTGTGCAACAAAGGTTTGGGGATTAAATTATGTGTGGATTGGAATTAGCTGAGCGAAGGTGATTGAAGACTGGTGTGTTCATTCAATCTAGTAGCGGTAAATGCAGGTTCATTCAACACGTTCGAGACACTTGATTCGACTCGAATCAAGGGAAGAGGAGACATAGTATCAGCATCAACGGAGTTTCTTGAGTGTGTGATAGCTAAGACTTCTCTTGTAAAAACAATTTGCAACAAGATTATAGATATCTCAATTCTAGATTTAGAATTAGGGGCAGACGTACCTGAAGCGAGGACGAAAGGGGAACTGCCTAAACAAACTTGGTGTCATTTTCTCTTTCCCTATCTCTTTAATTTTTGAACTGTTTACGCTTGTGATTGTTCAGTTGATCGATAAAAATTCTGGTATAGTATAGTGCAGAAAAACTGATTTGAAAACATTGCACAATCATTTTGGACTGTGCTTGGTGAAAATTCTGCACTTACTAACATAGAAGTTATAGCTTGGAGTGTTTCGCACTCCAAGTGCTCGATAAATTGAATGCTTACATGGTGTTTAATAAATTGTCAATTTGGTTTAATTTTTTATTGGTCATTGGAAATTGCATAACATTGAGTGTTGTTGGTAAATTGATTAATAGTAAAGGTTGTGATTCAATTTTCTTATCGAGCCTATCGTTCCATTTGGCTTATGCATATCCGGTCCTTTCGGTAACCGGTTCGTTTAGATGATATAGTCCTCGACCGCTTCCGCAAATAATTTTTAAAATCAAATTTATGCGCCGACTCTCCTTTAAAAGTAGTAATCTATTCAACCCCCCTTCTAGATCAATTGCCGTCGTCTAACAGACACTACACTTTTTAAGCCTAAAAATACAAAACTTTATGTAAAATGCTCGTGACCGCAAAAATCCGCAAAAAAAACAGAACGAGAAAGGACGAACACATTAGAGACTGAGGACGTAAATCCTTGACTCACCCCATATTAAGTGCGGGCAAAACATAAATATCCAACCGGCCAGGCATGTGGATTAAAACTTTAGTCCATTTAAAGAAAAAAGTGTGGATCATACCCAATTTGCTATCTCTAAATAGAACTAGTTGAAATTTCAGCAAGCCTAGTCCCAATCATCTCATGTGCTGTCGATGGTTGTCTATGTAGGGTTTGTTTTGCTCCTCTAAATTGAATTTTCATATATAGAATGAATTAATCATGAATTATATAAACAAATATGTTTTTATTACTTTCACCATCTTCTCTCCTTATAGAATTAATCTCACATACTATAAAAAGTAAACTGTGAAGCATGTGTATTCCATTTCAGGTAAAGTATCGGTACCGGGTACTTATCGGGTATCGATACGCGTACGATTCTCGTTTGGTACGTACCGACACCGTACCTATTTTTTATTTATTGTTTTTGAAGTTGGCACTCCAACGGGTACATATTGGGTACGCGAACTCAATTTTTTCTTCTAATGGTATAGTTTTATACTTTTTTTAATGGGTTTTTCAAGTGCAGATGTAGAGTTTGACCAATTTGATTCATTGCAAGATCGGTGGATCTTGAAACCAAAGGAATGGTGGATAACTTATGGATCTTCAATAGCTAAACTTTAATCAATTGCATTGAAACTCCTTGCACAACCAAGTTCTTCATCTTCTGTTGAGAAAAATCAGAATACATATGAATTTATATTCGCGTACCCGTACCTTGGTTTTTTTTAAAATGACGTATTTCATACTAGTACCCGTACCTGGTACCAGGTACGTACCCGTACCTTTGCAACGCAGAAAGTAAGTCAATTCAATATGAAACACTTTACCTTGAGGGAGAGGCAAACCTTGTATTTATATCTTGTTTGCTTTTTATTGTTCACAATGTGTTCATTAAGTTGGTTGTTGAAACATGTTTGTCACAGTCAAATTTGACCCTTTAGAATTAATTTTACCTACACTGGTAGGAATTTGAGATTCTCAAATAATTTTTTAAAGAATGTCATACGTAATTATCATTTCTATTATATATATATATATATATATATATGGTAAATTAGCTGATTAAGAATAAATTAGTAGATTGAATTGTAAGAGTATATAATTAACTATTGAATTAACCAATAAATATAGAATCACACAAATATATTTTGTAGTAAATAATATTAATATTTATTTTTTAAGATAAAAAAGAGTAAAATAAAATGAAAATGAAATCTATAAGCTATAGACTACTTGAAATAGTCTATCATTTTTTATGGGATTGAAATAGTCTATCATAATATGCTATAACTGTAAAAAATGTAAAAAATGTTATAAGTTTGTGAATTTTTTTGTCAAATAATATCTATTTTGGCTATAGAATTAAGTATATGTTTTTTGCTTTAAATTTAAAAAATTTATCTTGACAAATGGAGTTTTAAAAAAACTAAAAAAAGAGTTTATGCTCTTTTTGATAAGTACTGAAATATGCAAGTTACAATAAAGTAAAGTACGATAAAGAATAAAAGAAGACTGAATCATAAAGCTTAGTAGATAATACCTTGTTAACTAACTTTGGTTAGAAGTTAGTTGTAAAAGTAGTTAGAAGTTGTTGCTTATGGTGTAGTTAATCTATTGTATCTTATGGTGCAAATAACATAGTTTGTATATAAGCATAACTTTTATTCATTTCTTCTTTAATGAGAATTCACATTCACCAAGCAATAAGATGAAGTTTGCATCTTAAAATACAGTTAAATACCAAGCAATAAGATGAAGTTTGCATCTTAAAATACAGTTAAATACCAAGCAATAAGATGAAGTTTGCATCTTAAAATCTTTGAAGAACTGGCTTCTAATGGTTTCAAAATCGCCCTTTTGGTGCTCTTTACCGTCACTTTCTGTCAAATCAGTCTAGAACGTGTTAGAATAGGCCTAGAAAAGGACCTATCGCACACGCGGTAGCTTTAATCGAGTGGGCGATGCTGGCAATACTTTTCTATCACGCGTACGATGCCGCGTTTGATTATTTCAGTAGCTGCACGTTTTTTTTGCTTCTTTTTACATCTGATTTTTACTAAGTCCTTATTTCTTCACACTTAGTCATTTTGCATCATTCTTTGGTCTTTATTCTTCATGTTTGCTCCTCTTTGACTTATTTTGATCCGTTTCTTCGACCAAAAACATGCAATGGCAGAGTGTCATCACAACCTCAAACTTGAATCGTTGCTTGTCCTCAAGTAACTTGCCTGCACTGCCAATTCCAAACAGAAAAACAAGTTGCAAAATAACAATTGAACATCACCATATGAAAATTTCTTAACCTGACCATCATTCTAGCTTCTAGCTTCAATTCGGAAAATTCAGAAAACATCCTCAATCTTTGACAAGTACTCAACTTGTCTCTCGTCTCACCATGACTCACTCAATTAATAGGGTAGTCTCTCAATCAACATGCAAAATAATTTATACTTAGTTTCATCATGTTCTAATAGAATTCGTCAAAGTAATCAAAACAAACACATTTGAGGGATTTTTTGGTTGAATCTTGCCTTATGTTAGGGTAGGACATTTTTAGGAAAGTAGGTTTAAATCTTTGAAGTTAGGTACCTAGTTCTCCTATTGTTATCATACCACTCTTTTCCTGATTACCGATATTAGAGATATTGCTATTGTGGTTCTCACTATTCATTTTGCATTCTTTTTATTTTTTTTAAGAAGTTATTTTTAACTTCTTATTTTCTCAAAATTTTGAATTTTTGACAGTTTTTACTCTAGTACCCCAACCCCAAACTTAAACTTTGCTCACTTCAAAGAGCACCCCCAAACTTATTATTTTACATACAACTTAAAAACTAAACATTTCTACCTAACTCCAAAGAGAGGGTGGAGAGATGAAATCTTTCAAGTCATGTGGCTAATAAATATGGCTAAGTCACCGAAAGAAAGACTAAGCTCAAAGTGGTTAGCAATGGACATATCCTATTACTACAAGGTGGTTAAAAGGCTTAGAGTTCAAAGCAAACAACTGCCTCAATGTGTGTAAATCAAACCAGACAAATTTAATTGGAAATAGTTCAAACCTGATAAAGCAATAATGCATGGATACACTCAATGAAAGGAATAGTAAACAATAGAATTTATTTGGCTCAAACCTTACTAGTATAGGTATCTAAATGTTGAGTACATGTCTCTTGATTCATTTCTCATTCTTTACTTTCAATTTGTAAGTCACTTTTCTGATGATCAAGTTTCCTCGAATGGTGCTTTTGGTTCATTTCTTGAATGCTACAGTTGCAAATTTTTGTAAATATGAAAGAAACAACAGATGCAAACATGTTCATTAAAGACAAACATTACTGAATTAATATAATGAGGAAGAGTACTTATAAGTGTTATTACTCTTCACTAGGCATAAATTCTAAAAAAATAGTTCTAAGAACTAAAAAAACTAGCTACATGTCTTTGCATATGTTATCATTGCGGAAAAGATCACGTGTGTCATTCATAGTGTTGTTGAAATCATTATTTTGTCGGGTCCATTTTGATCCTATGTGCTCTCTTCTTCTTGGTTGCTCTTGATATTGATTTGTGAAGTAATTCTCCATCTCTTCGGCGCTTGCAAAGCGTGCTCTTAAAATTTGAGCAAGCATGTGGTCTTCTTGTTGGTTGTAGAAGTCTTTGAATATAGGAGCAAATCTTGGGGGTTCAACATACAAAGTGGGTGAAACTTTTGTTATCCACCTTGTAACCCCTACTGCATGAGCTTTCATTCTTCTCTGAAACTTTGATTCTTGTTGATTTCCTTGCACTTGCACTGGCTGCTACTACACCCGAGGTTGGTAGAATTCTTCTTCGTTCCCTGCTGGGTTATACTCTTGATCATGTTGGGCTGCTTGTGTTGGGTGATTATGCTGCAACCTCCTAATTACTGAAGCATTGATAGGTGCTTTTGGACTTATCATCTTGCCTTCGAGGTAGATGGGTACTCTGGCTCTTCTACATAATTCATTAATAACACAAAAATACCGACAATCTTGTTGTGCGATATGATCCGCTGTCACGCACAGATAAAAAACGAGTGATTTTAAAAATATAGTTAACGGTAACGACAACTCGAGTATCGTTCTCAAGGATTATTGTACTTTTATTAACCAACAATTGGAACAATGGGGGGTGGGGGGGGGTTAAGTTTCGATTAACAGAAAAATAGTGCAAATAAGTGATTATAAAAATAAGCCAATCTACTATTTCAGTTTCCGCCTAATAACTAGTGTTTTTCCTTACCAATTCCCTATGCGGCTTCGATCTCTATTCAATTTCAATATCAAATGAAAAGCGCACTAAGATATCAAACTGATTGATATTCCTATATTCCGAATTAAGCAAACGGATAAACACGGTCGTGAATTAAGCAAACATGATATAGAAACGCGATTTAACGACAAAGCGATTTAACGAAAAAGCGACGTAAACAGCGAATAAAAGTTAGGAATACAATCGTACGAATTAAATCAAAACATTCCACAAAATAACAGATTAAGCAAATGTAATTTCATAGAATATAATTGAAAGAGAAACGAAATTGAATTGATAGAATAAAAGCCTCAAAGCGTTGGAAACGCGATTACAGTAGATCGACTCTGGATGATTAGTTATTCATCGTAATTGTACAAAAGCAAAAAGTATTTTTTTCGTGAATAGCATGATGTCTATAGTACAGTGGCCAGAAAACCTTTTAACAAAATAAGGATTTCACTAATAATTCAAACCGGGTCGAAAACATAAATCAGGCCCATAAAAATGACCTAAAACAAATTATTTCCTAAAGTATGAAACTTCAACGAATTATTCGGAACTCCTGCACTCTGAATCAGCTCTTGGCCTCAACACGAAACATGTAGCTCTATGTCTCACCTTTCCAACGCATATCAGAACGCATAAAACATGATCCCGTAGCTCCAGTTATGATCCGAACAGTGGACAGGTATCAAATAACCGTTAATGTTGAAAATAAGCTGCGAAAATAGATTAAAGGCAAACAACTACTTAATTCTAAAAACATAATAAAATAGTAAAATAAACAAAACAAACTAGGAAAATGCCTAAGTACAAACATAAGAGAATGTGCATTAAAATGCACTGATCATGGTGTTAGCCATATATTTAATATTTTCAGAAATTAAACGCACCAAATCAATTGGCTCACCCCATTAAAAGAGCTAAAAGTCCTAGACACTGCTTCACAATAAATTGTGATTAGTTAGACGCGACTTCTAGAGATTGCACAAAAAATGAGGACCATCCCCTCAGAATTTGGCGAAATTCACCGGTCTTAAACTGTAGCACTAAGCCACACTGAATCACCCATTCCACCCCCTGGTCTACAGAAAGCATCAAGTATTTCTTGGGGCATGGCTTTGTTTATCACTCGATGCTCATTTGTATAGGTCCAAAGAGTACATACAAGAGGAGGTTGAAGATTTAAAAGAGAGTTAATAGCACTAGCAGAGTAATCGATATACTTACCTTACACATAGGAAGTGTAGGTGCCCACCTTGCTAAAAGCCGCATTTGCATAAAATTCTAGGCCTATGGTTTTATTGGTTTTTTGAATTAAATTATTGAAAGTTACCCAATGTCATTGTTGTTGGAATTTTAAGAGGGGGTTTTCAAAAATTATCCTCTTAGCGAAACAATCCCGATGAACAGATCTTGATTAAATCGTTAATCACAAATCAAACACCAAAATAAGATTCAAGAATTACCTCTTGAAGTGTGCTTTATCTTTGATCACGAACGACGGAAGATACCGGAGTCTATACGTAGTCCACGCGAGTACAAAGTGGAACGCGGTGCTAGCCGTCTCTTGTTCTGAGAAAATTGACAATTAGGATTGGTAGGGGAAATAGCTCATATATTTATAGAGAGCTCCTAAAACCCTAATACTCTTATTTGGGCATTTCCAAAATAAGCCTAATCTTATTTAATTAAACTATTTAATTAAATAATTATTATTTATATTTAACTAAACTCTTTTAATTAAATAAAGTAAAATATTAAATTAAATCATATTAAATTTAATCAACTGTCAATTCTCATTTATTTAATTAAATTATATTTAATCAAATAAATTATATACGTGCTAAAGTACTAAACAATTTAAATATTATTAACACATAATTAAATTAAATCTTATTTAATTTAATCATCAAATCCATTATCAGTACTCTTTGAGTGTGATCCTATAGGTTCTCGTAACGTTGGCAATAATATTAAATTACCTATTTAATAATATAAACAATGAGCGGTATCTAGCAACACATCACTGCTACCCAAGTGACGAGAATGTTGTGTGATCAGACATAACCTTTATGTAATAATGATCATATGTATAATTACCCTTTTGCCCTTATATCAATATTGAACACAAGGCATATAATGTGTCGCCCTTGTATAGTCCAATATTTTATTCCTTGATCCCTGAGTATACTTGATAACAACAAATAAGTCCAGTATCTCATATCGACTCATTTGAGCACGACCATGCATTTTACAGTCATACTCTATCAAGGGGCCCACATATATTACTCCCGTATATGTAGGAGGGACAAATCCCATCTAGGTCACTCATGTCCCTCAGCATGATTTGTAAAGCACCCATAAACCATCTTTATGGTCATCCTGTTACGGACAATGTTTGATTGGAAATAAAGTACTCGACTCCACATCTAGGGTCCATAGTGGTTTCAGGTCGAAGGGTGGAATACATCACTTTTACTATGAGAATAACTTATGACACTTATATAACAAACTATGTAGTATTCTCATGGTGGGTCAATCCAATATAAATATTACTCTTAATATTTATACCTACGTGAAGACTTGATATCTCATATCCATGACTTGTGAGATACAGTCATCAGTCTACTCACATAATAGTCTCTATGCATTACTGTTTTCCTATTTGACAGTAAAGCTTGACTACATATACTTTAAGAATAATGTCTTTATGTTTAATGAGGTCTAACGATTAAGTCACACTTAACAGGTCATTAATTGACTAATTATTCTAAGGACTTTATTATGTCATATACAAATAACACAATAAATACAATGCCTAGTAAGTATATATATTAACAAACAATATATATCAAGGTCATGATACAAAAGCATATACAACCAATATTGGTTGGATATTAGGGCTTATTCCAACAATCTCCCACTAGCACTAGAGCCAATCAGATATTAACTTAACATCTATCTGCCCAGTGTGTGCGTCAAGCATTTTTTAAGCATGATACTTTGTTAGGTTATAAGGAACTCTTTCCTATGTTGGTAATATACACCTCTTTTGATTTCAACTTTCGATCTTCTATCGAAATAAATTGAAGTGTCAAAATATATATACATGGATTGCTACTGAGATCTAGTTTTCTTAGCTTGCAAGATTAACCCATTATCATTGTGAATGGGATCAACAGGATCTACAATACAAAAAACACAACTGTCTGAAGCCTTTTTCAACTTATACAGTTGTCATCTAAGCATAACATTTAATTTATACTGTGATATGAATATATAGTTCATAAAATTTTGGAATAACATCATTGTAACTCCTTTATAATGATTATTCCCATCTACTCTCAAGAAAAGGAACACCAGATCCTTTTAAGATAACCATATATCATCTTGATAGTGATCTAGTGATGAACACTTCAATCATTTTGGTACTTATTATTTATGCTCATAGTATACGGTGCATCTAGTGTAGTACATATCATGGTGTCCTTTTTCTCATCCAATGAGGTAAGACATTGTCTATTAGATAAAATATCATGCCACACATGCAATAATCTTAATGTGATATTATACATATTAAGTGTCTCAAAACTTCATTAAAATATGTACTTGAGTTAGGATTGAGATTCATCAACCATCTATCTCTATAGATTCTGATTCCTAACCTTTTAGGAAGTCTCGCTTAAGCATTTCATCAAAACCATTTCCTTAACCATGTCCTACATTGGTGTTGTATGGAATTTGTTTTAATGATTATTATGACGCCTGCATACCATACTAGATTTATACAAATACTCCCACTAACCTTTTGTGTGCACAAGATTTAAACATGACATTTATTAATTCTAGTTTACATAAAACTTAATAAAAGGATTCAACTCCAAGAAGCTTGCTATAATCCATAATTAGATTTAAACAACTTATACTTCTTTTAGAATCAAGATCATTTAGGATCTTCTCTAGATATTGTGCTACATGAACCAATGGTTCAACAACAACTTCCTTGTTGAATTGGTTCATATTCCATTCTCATAAATATATGTATTTTCTAGATCTTAAATTTCTTCAAGTTCTGTATCAATCTCACTGGTTCCTTTAGATACATAATGTCTCTAAAGGAAAACTTCAGTTCCATTGACAAAACAATTTTGTCCCATAACATGATATAAAATATGTGTCCCTTATTTCTATTGGGATATATCCATAAATACATATTCATCTAGATTGTGATCAAGTTTACTTAATAAACCTTATAACCCAAATGATCATAAAGACAAACTAGGTACTCTTACTTCCATATCAAGTATCGTGCCTCTACGACTACTTTAAATGGAATTGGTTATGGATAGGAATAATTGTATGTAAAATAATTTATAAAGAAGAGTCACAAAGATATAATTGAATTATATTAGATCGAACAATGTCAAACATGATATGATTTAAATGGTCATTATATTCCTTTTATAAGTATTTACCACAACGAACAATTCCTATGGTCTTAATACCTTTTCGAGATGTTTCCTTCTACTTCATTCTTGATCTCTTCTCAAAAGAATTCTAACTCGTGTCACATACACAAATCCATAATTTACTGAGTTTGTCAGTAATATAAATGAAGTAAGAGAAACAAAATTTATCTAGCAAATATGTTTAGAGGTCCATATACATCACACATGTATATAATCAAGATATATCATATGTCCTTTCACTTAGTCGATGATTTGAGACATTAGATATATCTTCCAAAATCAAGACTTGCATATATCAAATGATTTAAAACCAAATGAATCCAACAATCTATTCTCATAGACTTTGAAAATGCATATCTCACTTATCGGACTAAACATTAATGCTATTGATATACATAAGGTTCAAATCTTATTTGATCCATCCTACATTTGTTATAGATGAGCTTATCAAGATCGTATAACTCAAATACACTACTTGATTTAGTATTAAAACCACTGTTTTAGATAATCATAACAACACTTGTCCATTATCAAAACATGCACTCCTCATCTTGTCAATACAAGACTTAGAATTAGTTTTTATTACTAAATCAAACTTAATAACAATTACTTGGTTTCATTCCAAGCTCTAATTTAAGTCTAATCTTAAGCTCTTATAGTCAATAAAATACATTGTTCTATTCTAGACGTAAGCTGACTCAAATTATAATCAATGCCCTACTTCTTAAAAGACTCCTCACATTCTTATAAATGCGACATCAACATCTAGTATCACTTAACCAAGATGTAGAAGTAGACAATTTGATTTTCTATATCAAATAGTATAAAGAAAAAGTCTTACTTCTTTCTTCTACTTTGACTCCTTTTATAACCATTAACAGTTTTCTTCTTTCAACTCATGAAATCTCTGACTTCCTTAGAACCATATTTTTCTGCTAAAACTCAAAGGAATATAAAATGAATCACATTCCTTTTATAATTCATATAATTTAGCATCACAAACTACTTCCTTTTCTTTTCAACAAGATGTGGTAGATATATTTAAAATACATTCCTAATGAATTTAATCTACCTATCTGAGACAATCTCAAATAGAACTTGTGACCATCTATTTGGTCTATAAGAAATCTAAATTTTAAATCTCAAAACTATTTTAGATCCATTTGGATTCTTAACTTGTATAGAAAAGACCTTGAAAAGTTTTACATTTCTCATATCTTGTATTTCTTATTTAAAAGAAAATTTTCGAGGTTAATGATCATATCATTTTCTGTGACGACTACAATAATGAGATATGTTATATCTAGACATTCGACTTGAACCTTCTCATAAGTATTGTTTTTCGAATCTAGTTATATTCGGTTGTTAGGAATTGGTTGCTTGAGAACATACAATTATTCTCGTGCTTGAGAACAATTCTCAATTTATGTACCAACTCAAAAACTCCTTTCTCATCCTTACATCCTTCATAAGGACATTTCACAGTAAATTAAAAAATAAAATGAAGAAGAAATTCTAAATATAAAACGTGTAAAAAAAATTGTATCAAAATCATTTTAATAAGGACTTTTATTAAAATGCTCCCACTATTTTTACTCAAACTAAATGACCCTTAACATTTGATTCGGAAAATCCCGTTGGAAGATTTTCTAGCGGGTCGAGATCCATATTTCACTTTGTTTTAAGTCCGCGTGGGCGGATTACACAAAACACTGTTATTTAGGTAGGAACTCTTTCCAATTGTATCTAATACAACTCTCGAATTTTATCAGTCGAGTGAATAACTCTTTATTTTAATCCATCTTATGGATTGTTCTAAACTCTTACTTCTAAACATATATAATCCTATTATAATTAGTTTAGTTAAGTCAAACCCAAAAATTTAGCAGTTGGATATTAGATTTATCCCATCGCACCTTACTAATATAAAACATGCACCTCGCGTTAGGCGAAACCTACATTATTCGATACTAGTTTTGATGAGTGCTAAAATTTGAAAAGCTATTAACTTAAAATTTAATTGAAGGGATTTTAATTAAATGTGATCTAACTGGTTTGTGTATCTCATACACTCACATAATTGTGTATCTTATACACACGCATATAAACATACATTTCACGCATCGCATACATAAAATAAAACTTGGTAATACGATTATGACCACCTAAAATGCACGAATTAAATAAACTAATTTATTACAATTCTTTGACCCACGAGCAAGCTTCTCAAGCCTCTCCACCGGTGTCATCGTTTGGCGTTGTCTTCTCTTCAACTCTTGAACTCGAACAATTTATAATATTTAAATAAATAAAATAATAATTAAATGGTACGACATGCAGGTCGTATTTAATTACAATAAACCACGACACGCATGTCGCATTTAAAATAAACAAACGCCAAAATCTAAGGTCATAACCGTATACCATTTTATTTAATAATAAATGATTAAATAATAAATAATAATATATGATCAAATTATAAATATTGATGCATCAACACATGACGCTTTTTGCGAACCCTAAAGGCACAACTCTTGCTCCGTCACAAACCCTAATGCAAAATGTTCATACCATCAAAACATAATGATCGACTATTCAATATGATTGATCAAAATGTCATTGCTTCACCATACAAATGTCGGATTCCAAAGCAGAATGCACATTGATCTTTCAAATGTATAACAATCATTACACTAATTAATGGACGAAACAAAATAGTGTATCAAATACACTGACTTCGCATTAGAAATGTTTATATCGTATATAAATTTATCAATTATATTTGTATCACTTATGGATGATCGAAGTATCGCTGCTTCACCATACTAATGTCGGATTCCGAAGCTTAGTCAACAACGAACATCCAAATTATACAAACACATGATATCAATATTTAATTTTAAATAATAAACAATTTATTATTATTTATAATAATAAACTATTATTATAAATATTATTAATATATATATATATATATATATATATTATAAATTGTAATAATTAACAAACTTTAACCTTTACCGTATGTAGCTATTGTCCGATTACCGTAATTTTGATAGGAATAGAGATAAAATATCTCTTAAAAGCATCTGATCCAATTGCTTTACAAAATCTCTCTCTCTCTCTCTCTCTCTCTCTCTAATAGCCGCCATCAACGTAGTAAACAGTGCAACAATTAAAGCGTGGTATAATAATTTGGCAAAATAAATAGAAATGTGGTTACAACATATAAGGGGCCTCATATTCATAAATGATAATGTTCTTAATCACATAATACAATCCAAGAACATTATATCACACTTACGACACACATATTGAAACAATTTCAAAAAGGATTTTGTAAAGTGATGAATATATCAACATTTAAACATTATAAAAATCAAACAAAATTGAATTAATGATTTAATCAAAACCAGGCTCTGATACCACTATTGGACTTTTAAGAGGGGTTTTTAAAAAATTATCCTCTTAGCGGAACAATCCCGATGAACGGATCTTGATTAAATCGTTAATCACAAATCAAACACCAAAATAAGATTCAAGAATTACCTCTTGAAGCGTGCTTTATCTTTGATCACGAACGACGGAAGATATCGGCATCTCTACGTAGTCCACGCGAGTACAAAGTGGAACGCGGTGCTAGCCGTCTCTTGTTCTGAGAAAATTGACAATTAGGATTGGTAGGGGAAATAACTCCTCTATTTATAGAGAGCTCCTAAAACCCTAATATTTTTATTTTGGGCATTTCCAAAATAAGCCCAATCTTATTTAATTAAACTATTTAATTAAATTATTATTATTTATATTTAACTAAACTCTTTTAATTAAATAAAATTAAATATAAAATTAAATCATATTCAATTTAATCAACTGTCAATTCTCATTTATTTAATTAAATCATATATAATCAAATAAATTATATACATGTTAATGTACTAAACAATTTAAATACTATTAACACATAATTAAATTAAATCTTATTTAATTTAATCGTCAATTCCATTATCAGTACTCTTTGCGTGTGACCCTATAGGTTCTCGTAACGTTGGCAATAATATTAAATTACCTATTTAATATTATAAACAATGAGCGGTATCTAGCAACACATCACTGCTACCCAAGTAACGAGAATTCGTGTGATCTGACATAACCTTTATGTGATAATGATCATATGTATAATTACCCTTTTTCCCGTATATCTATATTGAACACAAGGCATAGAATGTGTCACCTTTGTATAGTCCAATATTTTATTCCTTGATCCTTGAGTATACTTGATAACAACAAATAAGTCCAATATCTCATATCGACTCATTTGAGCACGACCATGCATTTTACAGTCATACTCTATTAAGGGACCCACAGATATTACTCCCGTATATGTAGGAGGGACAAATCCCATCTAGGTCACTCATGTCCCTCAGCATGATTTGTAAAGCACCCATAGACCATCTTTATGGTCATCCTGTTATGGACAACGTTTGATTGGAAATAAAGTACTCAACTCCACATCTAGGGTCCATAGTGGTTTCAGGTCGAAGGGTGGAATACATCACTATTACTATGAGAATAACTTATGACACTTACATAACAAACTATGTAGTATTCTCATGGTGGGTCAATCCAATATAAATATTACTCCTAATATTTATACATACGTGAAGACTTGATATGTTATATCCATGACTTGTGAGATACACTCATCAGTCTAATCACATAATAGTCTCTATGCATTACTGTTTTCTTATTTGACAGTAAAGCTTGACTACAGATACTTTAAGAATAACGTCTTTATGTTTAATGAGGTCTCACGATTATGTCACACTTAACAAGTCATTAATAGACTAATTATTCTAAGGACTTTATTGTGTCATATACAAATAATACAATAAATACAATTCCTAGTAAGTATACATATTAACAAAAAATATATATCAAGGTCATGATACAACAGCATATACAACCAATATTGATTGGCTATTAGGGTTTACTCCAATAGTTGTTTCAACATTTCCACCACTTCTCCAAAGCCTATTAGGTCCTCGCATGTAAACGCTCTCTTGCTCTCATAATGTGACAGTCAACCAACTTGAGATATTTTTCCGCATTAGCTTCTGAAAGAAACTTCAGTTTGGGAAAAGTGGGGGCATTTAGTGCGAGAACAACTCTTGAAAATGAACTTTCATACCCTAAATTTTTACCCTAGATTCTATCATTATTCTAGGAGCATTGTGCATTCTACTGCTAACCCTAACCTTGTTTCTTTCTTGTTTTGTTTCATCTGAGTTTAGGGTTTTGAACCAAGAGAATCAAGAGGATCTTTATTTGATCAGTCAATGTCTTGGATTGATCATTAAACTATCAAGTGTGCATACACTCAAGAAGCCTCTCTCCATCAAGAATCAAGTGCAAATTGGTCTTATTACAAGTTTATTGAAGCTCAACTTCATCTGGTCACCAATTAGGGTTTTATCAGGAAAAGTCAACTGTGTCATTGACTTTTGATCAAAGCATGATCCCAAGTCTTGGGACATGATTAAAGTCACTCAAATACATACTTGGATTCCATCCATGATGATCACAAGACTCAAGAATGCAAGATCATTGGAGATCACACAATTGAATTCACTGATACATAAGCTTTATCTGATAAAGTCAACCCTTTGACTTTTGAGTTCTTTGGTCAAAATTGAAGCTCTCAAGATAAATTTCATGGAAACATGTTTGATCAATGAGTTTGATCATGAAAAGTTAAGAGTTGGAAGGTTTCTTGCAAAAGGGGCAAAGTTAAAGAAGTGGATTTTTTCTAAGTGTGGAAGGAAAAGCCCTAATTTTGTATCAACTTTGAAAAGTCATAACTTTCAATCTAGACCACCATTTTTTGTGTTCCAAAGATAAAATTTAAGCCCTCACAACATACTACAACTTTGTCATTTTGATTCAATCTCCAAAAAGTGCTTAGATTTTGAGTTATGGAGCCATTAAGTTTTGAAAAATCTTTCAACACAGCAAAATTTTCAAGGCAGTTTTGTTCATCAAAAGTACCAAACTTTGGAGCCATTTTTCACCATGATCCCTTGAGATTCAAGAAATTCATTAAAGATGAAAGTTGTAGAGCATGTTTGGGGCTTTTCAAAAAGTATAAGAACTCCTCCATAACATTTTTGAGCTAGGAGTTTCGAAGAAGGGAAGTTGGCCCTCCATACTTGAAATTTTGTTCATTTTCATGTTAAGTGCTAGTTACAAAACCTAATCCAATATGCCAAATCCTTGATTACAACCTATGTAACTTGCAAATATTCCTCTAATAAGAGAATTGCACAAGTTTTGTGCACATTACACATTGATTTAAAGCTTTATCCAAGTGATCAAGCCATTTTTGGAATGTTTTGCCAAAAAGACTTCACTTCCATTCTCATAAAGTGCCTTTAATCAAGAAGTCAACTTGTCTTGAGCTTCGTAATGGTTTCTTCTGCACAAAAACTTTCCTTTATGCAGAAGCAATGTGTTTGAACTTTCCAGCAACTTTAGGAAATCTTGTACTATGAGTTGGAACCTCAAATTTCATGAAACTACACATAGATTTTCAACCAAACCAAGTGAACCATACCATTTTGCAATTCTGCAGAGCATGGAACCTAAATATTTCCCTATAAATAGAGGCTCATTCTAAGCCTCTAACACACAACAAAAACCTCAGCAAACCTCCCTCAAAACCTCTCAAACCAACATCTTTCACCAAACTTCCTTTTGTCTCAAGAAACTTCAACTTGCACAAACTTTCAATCTTTCTTCTCCAAACACCAAGCCACTCAAACACGTATTCAAACATTTCACAAATCACCTCTTTAAGGTGTCCAAACCTTCATCTTCACCCCAAACCTGCTAAACCAGAAAGTCAACCTTTAAAACCTCATTTTTGTTGACTTTTTGCATTTTCAAATCCAAAGCCCTATCCAAACCATTTTCAATCATTCCAACACTTCCAACACACCCTATAATTTATCCTCAAGCTGTTCCAAACCTGGTTTCTCAGCTGTAACTTCATTTTCTTAAAGTTCTCTTTTGGACACCTTTGACATTTTGCAAGAAGGGAGCTCTATTTTGTTCCACCTGGTTTCTCTTGGTTCCAAGCATTCAAAAATATTCTTAGAGGTATGTTGGAGGTGTCCAAAGCATAAAAACATTTATGTAGCAACTATCTTGAAAGTTCCAAGTTTGCTTCAAGAGTTAACTTTACTTGAAACTTTAACTTCTTTAAATATGCATTGCTTTGATGTACATTGATTAGGAACATGTTTGTTAGGGTATATGTGATGTGTTTGAACTATTTTTAGTTGTTATTCATGACTGTATGAGGCTGTGCTATAGAACTTGCAAGTTTGTACCATTTTAGGTTTCCCTATCGTGTTTTGAAATAGGGACACTTTTAGAAAAAACCAATGACACCATTGAAATCCTTGTGAAAAATTAGAGAGGCTTGGTTTTTGTTTCATCCATTTTCATGGAGTATTGAGTGAGTTAGAGATGCTTTTGCAAACTGAAAAATTTAGGGTGAAAACAAGGCCAACCATGGCGCTCTTGGTTCAGGCCTAGGTCACTTTTAGGCATTTGATTTAATTTGGGGAGGTGATACAATGGATGTATCACCACTCCAGTGGTTATGACCTGCACGCCTTTGTACCTTGAACCTATAGAACTGGGGTTCGAATCCCCCTCGCCCAAGTTCTTTTTAATTCTTCCCATTTTCACTTAGGTTTCATATATTATCTTGTGTTTCCCTCTGTTTTCACAACGCGCACTCTGGTTGGGTTGACTAATGTTTTAAGTTGTAAACTTCCTAGCGTGGTTTGAACACCCATGAGGACCATTCCCCATATTTTTAACACTTATTTTCTTCATTTTCTTCACAAATTCAAATGATTATAACTTCTTCATTTTAATGGCTTTTTGAGCCATTCTTTTTGCTAGTTTCTCATGTTGATGTATAATTTCTGTTTGTGAAAAGAAAATTCCAAAAATGATTATTTTTTATGCATTTATGAGTGCTTAAAGTGTGTGGAATTTTTAGGGTTTCATAAGGCTTCCTTGGATTCTTTTGAATGATCCTTTGATTTTCTTTATACATTTTGACTTCTATGAACCATATACATCTTGTATGAACCTTAAATGATGTTGTGATTTTGTACATCCTTGTTCTTACTTGCTTTTAATGCTTTTTCAAGTGTATGTTTACTTGTAAATGTATGTTTAAACTTTGTTCATATCATGAGACCTTTTGCTTGATCATTTGCCTTAACATGATATTTTTCTTCCATGTTTACATGACCTTGATGTGTATGTATGCCCTTATGTTGATCATACCATGTTTATGTGTTCTTAAACATTTGAAATTTTCTTTGAAAGTAACTTTGTGTATATGCTTGTATGTTTAGACCTTTGTGATGTCTCTACCTTGTTTAAATCCATGTTTGACCCCTAACATGTAGGTTTGGTTGTTGCCAACTCGTCTTAACATGTTCAACTTGTATCCATGCTTAAATGTTCAAGTAATGTCTTAACTTGTTCACATGATGTTTAAACTTTAACTTGACATCTAAAAGTATGCTCATATATCATCTCTTGTATGTTTGCATCTTCATCCATATGTTATTATCATAAACATGTATCCTTGTTCAAGTATGCTTTGGTTGTTACCTTTACTTGTCCATCTTTGAACTTTCTCCATGTTAAGTGAGGTTTTAACTTATACATGTTGACTTTGAACTTTGTCCTCATCCACGTTAAGTGTTGTTATAACTTTTGCATGTTAAACTGAACTTTGCTTTCATCCATGTTAAGTGTTGTTATAACTTATACATGTCATACTTGAATCTTGAATGTTACCATGCTTAAGTATTGTAATGACTTATCCATGTTGAAATGTTTAAATTGTATTCATGATTGAGTGTTGTTACAACTTGTCCATACTTGTCTTGTATTCATGATTAAGTGGTGTTAGTAAACCCTAATGCATGCTTGCCCTAATTATGATCTTAAACTTGTCATTCATGATTTAGTCTTGTTAGAACTATATCTCATGTTTGTTTAAGATGTTGTAACATCTTTGTTCGAATGTATTTGCCTTGGTTGTCACCATGTTATCTTGAAACTTCTTTAAACTTTGAATGTGCTTGATTGTTACCTTGTTCTTTATGACTTTGTCAAGGCTTTTACTTTAAATGTTGTCACATTTACTCTTATGCTTTGGTTGTAACCATGTGTTTTATCTTTGTCATATAAACATCATGTTTGAATGTTACTTTGAATGCTTGCAATTGATATCATGTTTGAATATCATACTTGTTCATCTCATCCATCTTTTCATACTTCTTTAACTTTGTTAAGTTATTTCCCCAAGTGATGTTAGCTTGTTAGCTTCCATCCTTAATTGCCTCTTATTTTCCTAATCCAAGGGAAAAAGTACATCATTGACTCAATGTCATAGGTAGCTTAGCAATGCCCAATTCCCTTTGACCTTGTTAGAGTTATTAAGTCCTTCAACTTAGACTTAGGGTAGAACTTACAACTCTTTTGACTTTGTTAAGTCAAGTAAGTGTTAAGGCTATAACACTTACCTCCCCCTTTGAACCTTGATCATAATCAAGTGTTCATTCATCCCTAGTGAGGTGAACTACAAATGCTCTAATTCCATCCTTGTAAGGATATGTAGGCACAAGACCGCGAAGTTTTGGCGAGCATACTTAGTGACTAAGCCCTTAGGTTCCTATCTTCACCCACAAAACCCAAACACAAAACAATAGCAAACAATAACCTAAATACTAGCAAGAGGTTCATATAGAGTACTATAGCTGCTTAGGATGCTAACACCTTCCCTAGGTATAACCAACCCACGAACCCCACAATCCCTTAACATTGTTGTTACATTGCAAACTTAGGGTTTTCTTCGATATTTACACTTTCCTTTGGATAAATCAAAGCTCGGTGGTGAACTTCATGATTTGTGATTCAAATTAATTCAATAGCTTGATATCTGAATCTCACCGCAACAGAAATAGCGACTTCACTGGGGAAACCCAATAGGGTTAAGCCTAACTTGCTTATATCTGGATATTATTTATTTTCTATTGTTTGTTGTTTCTCATGGGTTGTTACCTTGTGCGGTGAGATAAGTCCCAACCTTGGACTTGAGCAAAAAATAAGATAGGAAGGTGGTATATTCAAGGAGGCTTATAGGGAGTTGATTCTCGACCAAGCTAACTTGAGAAATCACCACTCAGTGGAGGCAATTTTGAGAATAAGTATTATTGATCAAGAAATTATGAAAACAATATTATTTCTTGATTGAGCCTACAAAGCTGTGAACCTTTAGTCACCTTTAACCCCACTTGGCCTTGTTAGGAACGCACTGCGATGACTATGAGGGTGTAGACCCAAAATAGTTGATATGCGATACTACACTCAAAAGAGGTTTTCTTTAGAATATTATTAACTACCGAGTAATTGGGAAATTGATAATATCTGAAAGATGGATTGATGACTTTGGGAACTTGTTAAAACCCGTTGTACAGGTACACAATAAACCCTAGTACATACCTAATGGGAAGGGTAAACCTTTGACTTCATGCAAGCCTTACACCATGTTTGAGTGTGATGTTTGCTATGTTTGTGCATACATGCATTCATAAGCATCATTTTCATCAAAGTTTCATGGAAATTAAAGCTTTTGTTTGCAAACATCATAGGATTATCATGGATTGTGAAAGGAAAACGACTTTGAAGTACACTTTCAAGAGTACTAAGCTGGATGACCCAAGGAGATTAGGAGCTTTGGTTGTAGACCAAGAAGGTTTCAAGAACAAGTATGGGAAGTTGTTATCACTGTTGAAGACAGAGATGGAAGATGAACTTCTCTCTACACTACTTCAGTTTTATGATCCAGTCCATCACTGTTTCACCTTCTCCGACTTCCAACTTGTGCCTACATTGGAAGAGTACTCCTATCTAGTTGGGTTGCCTATCCTTGATGAGTCTCCTTTTCCTATCTTAGAGAAAGATCCTAAAGAGAAAGGCATTTCCAAAGCCACACATTTGGGATTGTCTGAGATCCAAGCCAACATGACCTCCAAAGGAGGAGTTTTTGGGTTAACCACAAAGTTTTTGATAGGCACAACTCAGTACTATGCTGATCACATAAGCATGGATGCATTTGAGGCTATTCTTGCCTTACTCATCTATGGTGTGTTTCTCTTCCCTAGCTTTGAGGACTTCGTTGACTTCAACGCTATCAAGATTTTCCTAAAGAAGAATCAAGTTCCTACCTTGTTATCAGATGCTTATCACTCCGTTCACCTAAGGAACTTTCATAGAGGAGGGATGATCACATGTTGTGTGCCATTACTGTACAAGTGGTTTATTTCTCACTTGCTTAAGTCTAGCTCTTTTTGGGATCTCAAGAATGGTTTGTGGTGGTCACAAAAGATTATGTCTCTTACTCACTCTGATATTGATTGGTACAACCGTGTCTATGATGGGGTAATGATCATTGATAGTTGTGGAGACTTTTCTAATGCATCTCTTCTTGGCACCAAAGGAGGGATCAATTACAATCCAGTCTTGGCTCGCCACCACCTTTGAAAGACAAGCCCAATGGTGTTCATGTAGAGAGTATTTTCTTCAAGGATGGTGAAGATAGAGGAAGTTCGAGGAAAAGATTGTGGGTGCTTAGCACCACTTGCACAGGAAAGGAAAGAAGGACTTGGGAAAACCCAATTGTGTTTCTTTGGAACCCTATCTCCAATGGGTACGAGATAGGGCCATCAAGCTGAAGATGCCTTATTCTCGTCAAGAGCCCATGACTTTAAAGAAAGAGCCCACTCTGATTTTCATGTCTGAAGTAGAGAAGTTGAAGATCGCTTTGAGCAAAGTGTAACAAGTAGGAGATGCTTGGAAGAACAAGTATTAAGTAGTCATCGAAGAGAATGCAGAACTCCAAAGACAACTACAAATGAAGACTGAAGAAGTACTCTCTTGTAAGAAGAGGAAGGTGCAAGAGGATTTATTTTCCTCTAGCCCTTAGTCAACTCCTTAGAAGCTTATTGTGAATAAGCTTATTCTCGAGAAGACTCAGATGGAGGAGCAGATCAAGAAGCTCAACATGAGGCTACTAGGAGAATCTCCTTAGGACTTTTGTTAGCTTTTATTTAGCTTTTGTTTAGGACTCTTGTAAGAAGTGCTAAATTTGTAATCCACTCTTTTGATTAATGAAAATTAGTTTCTTTTGATTATATCTCCTTGATGTTTGCAAATATTTAAGTTCCACAAAACATTTTGCATTACATCTTGCATGTTGAATCTGTTGTCACATTTGCATTGCATTTCTTCAACATAAACTCATTCCGTCTTATCATCTCCAGTTTTCACGTTGAATCCTCCACGTCAGTAAAATACCCGTGCTCAAGCCAGAAAAAGAATGGCAGAACAAGAGCATGAGATTGGCCGTGTCAACAATGAGTTGGAAGACCTCTGTGGTAATGTGGGACAAATCATAGAGATGCTGTAAGTAATCCGCGCCAAGATGGACACCCAGCCGACTGTTGTTTCTGAGTTTACAAATCTTGTGATAGACTCTCTGCCTATTACTACTCTTGTTACTTCGCCTCCATTTGGTCTTCCCCATGGCTTTGTACCTCAGCCACAAGTTCATGTTTCTACTCAACAGACTGTTCCGTTGACCGTTGATGTTCCCAACATATTTCCAACCTTTGTACCCACTGTCGTGCACACTCGTGTCAATCAGCCTTACTTTGATGACCATCATTAAGTATATGATATATCTGATGGGTCTGAGTACGAAGATGAGAAGCGTGATAAGTTGAGGAAGAATGTGGAAATAAATGAAAACAAGGCTTAGGGCCATGGAAGGCGATCAGATATTTGGAGCTGCTGCTCGAGAGATGTGCTTGGTGTCTGGATAGGTGATTCCACCCAAGTTCAAAACTCATAACTTTGACCAATATGAGGGAGCTTTCTGTCCTAAAAATCATTTGATCATGTACTATCACAAAATGGTTGCCCATGTGGACAATGACAAGTTGATGATCCACTGCTTTCAAGATAGTTTGAAGGGAGCATCTTCCAAGTGGTATCCGAGTTTAGATCAATCACGCATTCATTGCTTCCAAGATCTCTCTGATGCCTTCATTAAGCATTATAAATACAATATGGATCTTGCGCTAAATAGATGATAACTGTTGAGTATGTCGCAGAAAAGTTCTGAATCATTTAAGGAATATGCACAAAGATGGAGGGAGACTGCCTCTCAGGTAGAGCCTCCTTTGTCAAAAAAAGAGCTAGCAGATTGGTTCGTCGATACTGTGCGGCCAAAGTTTTATGAGAGAATGATGGGTAGTTTCACTGCCAGTTTTTCTGATTTGGTAGCTGTGGGGATCAAGGTAGAGTTGGGTTTGAAGAGTGGGAAGATGAGTAGTTCAGTTGGAAGTTCCAATGGTGTAACTAATCATGCCAAAAAGCCTTCTAGTAGTTTTCAAAAGAAGAAAGAATGAGAAACTAATGCGGTAATGTCTGCCCGTAGAAGAAACCCTTCTTGGAAGCATCAATAACAAGGTCAACAATAACAACAATTCATTCAACAGCCAAAGTATCAGTATGCCCCTCAACCATATGTGCCAGCTGTTACACCTAATTTCCATCAACAAGTGCCTATTTTTCAACAAACTCCGCCAGTTCCTCAGTATCAACAAGCATCCAACGCTCCTCAAAATCCTGTTCAATGCCATAATAATCAGGGTCAGAATAGAAGACAGGGTGGAAGACCACCTATACCCTCATCCCAATGACATACACCAAGTTGTACCTATTCCTCAATGAGCAAGGCTTGGCAACTCCAAGGCCTTTGGGTCCTCCTCCAGAGAAACTTCCACCTTATTACAATCCTAACGCCCACTGTCCTTTCCGCGAGGGGGCTGCTGGTCATGATCTTGAGGGTTGCTATGCCTTGAAACATATTTTAAGGGAGTTGGTTGAGAAGAAGATTATGTCTTACAATGATACAAATCCAAATGTGAAGAGTAATCCTTTGCCCGCCCATGGGGCATCTATCAATGTTGTAGAAGAAGAATTTGATAAAGTTTTGATCTGTGATGTGAAGGATATCATAACTCCGTTGCCAGAATTTCATGCTAAGTTGGTTGAAGCTGGTTTAGCCAAGGTATGCCACAAGAATTGTTCCGAGTGTAGCTCCAATTTTTGTGACGCGACCATTGTCGTATTTAGTGCTACTTTCTGATTTCTCATATTTATCCTATGAAGCTTAAAAGGAAGGGGAAGATATCTTAAACAAACCTTACGCGCAAGTGTTTTCCCTACAAATGCGAAGAGATCTGGAATCGGGGGTTAGTTATACTAAGGGAAGCTATTAACACCCTAAGTATCTATAGTAATCTATAGGAACATTTATTGTATATATTTCTACGGTTGAATTATTTGCCTGCTTAAGTTTGTTTGCTGTTTAATTGGGAAAGTTTCTCCTTTGTAAAAACTGAGGAAATGTTTTTGTTGTTTTTAGGATTTTTTATTTTTTTGGAAGGTACATAGACCTAAGGTTTTTTTATTAGTGTGCCCGATAAGATCTTACGACCTTATGCCTACGTATTCCCAAAAAGAGAATTGGGAAATCAGAGCGTTCGTAGTTCCTCTTAATCTATGGGAGGAAAAAGTTTGTTTTGTATCTTGTTCAAAGCCTAAGATGATGAAGCTAAAATAGTGTTTGAAAGATTTGACAAATTGTCATCTTTAAGGGAGATATCTCACATATTCACTACAATCATTTGAGAGTGATGTCATAAGGGAAAAAGCTTTAAACTTAATGTGTTAAGTGTAGCGTGCAATTTTTGTCGGTGACGCGACCACCTTATCGCCATGGGTTTTTTCCTAACCGCAATTGTAGGAGTTGGGTGCTACTTTCTGATTTCTTATTTATCCTATGAAGCTGGAAAGGAAAGGGAAGCTATCTAAAACTAACCTTGCACGCAAATGTTTAACTGAACAAATGCTTAAGAGATTGGGGGGTCCAGGGTCAGGTTATACAATGGGGAGTTGTCAATTACCCATCCTATATGTGGTTATCCACAGGTCGTTAGCAATTATACTTATTGTT
Organism: Lathyrus tuberosus; assembly: GCA_022829125.1. Taxonomy (NCBI): domain Eukaryota; kingdom Viridiplantae; phylum Streptophyta; class Magnoliopsida; order Fabales; family Fabaceae; genus Lathyrus; species Lathyrus tuberosus. The sequence goes on along the minus strand of JALAZF010000298.1, from coordinate 2,393,254 downwards.
TTCTACTTACTGGTGTTTGTGTGTTGTGGGTTGGGAAAGTTTCTCCTTTTGGACTGTTTGAGAGAGAGTTTTTGTTGATGTCGGGCTTGCCGATGTTTTTGATGAATGTGTGAAGGTACTGGACCTAAAGTTTTTTTGATTGGTGTGAAGGTACTGGACCTAAAGTTTTTGATTGGTATGCTCGCTAAGATTTCGCAATCTTATGTCTATGTATTCCCGTTCAAAGCCCAAGATTGAAGCTAAAATGTGGAGTATTTGTGTCTTGTTCAAAGCTCAAGATTGAAGTTAAAAGGTTTGACGGAGAAAGAATTTGTCATCTCTAAAGGGAGACAATCTCGTCTGTTTATCACAACTGTTGGGTGACTGATTATAAAGGAGAATTACCTTAACTGAGATATGTGAATCCAGCAATGCCTTAATTTCCTTTATAATGGATTTGTCCTGAAGGAGAAAACTTTAACTCAGTATAGAGTAATGCCATTTTTCCTTAGGAATCTTTCATGCTAAGAGAGGGACAGTGGCGTGGATGTTTGTAATCCAGAGGCTTGCCACTTACAACTATTTAGATGAAAATGAGGATTTACCAGGATAAGAGATGGACTACAGCTCGGATATTTGAATCAACAAGTGTGCCACTTACAGTAGTTATCTGGGATTAAGGTTTGTTTTGATTTATCTGTTTTGATGAGTGATAATACAGAGAAGTGTCTTCCTACAGAGTGTTTTTTATTTCCTCTGAGGGGATGTTGATTTTTGTGTGCCTTAATTAAAGCCCAAGGTTAAAGCTAAGAGATTGATTGACTCCACTGGAGAGGTCATTATACAAAGCCTAAGAGGAGGCTGGAAAGAGAAGTTGACTCTTTTGGGGATGTTATTATACAAAGCCTAAGAGGAGGCTGGTCATTGACTTTTGGGGAAGGTTTTTATCTGTCTTATACAAAGCCCAAGATTGAGGCGAAAAAGACTCATTGACTCCACTAGGGATATATTTGGGGTGTCTTGTACAAAGGCCAAGATTGAGGCTAAAAGAGAATTGACTCCACTGGGGAGGTTTCGTATGTGTCTTGTACAAAGCCCAAGATTGAGGCTAAAAGGAGATTGACTCTGCTTAGGGAGGTTAATTCACAAAGCCTAGAAGAAGGTTGAGAGGAATTGACTCCGTTGGAGAAATAATTATACAGAGCTTAAGAGAAGGTTAGAAGGATTTGACTTTGCCGGAGAAAGTTTATATATGTCTTGTACAAAGCCCAAAATTGAGGCTAAAAGAACTGACTCAGCTGAGGATATTTTAGGTGTCTTGTACAAAGCCCAAGATTAAGGCTGAAAAAGCTGACTCAACAAGAGAGTGCTTTTGAGGCTAACTCTACTGAGGAAAATCATTATACAAAGCCTAAGAGGAGGCTAAAAAGGGTTGACTCAATAAGAGAGTGCTTTTGTTTGTCTTGTACAAAGCCCAAGATTGAGGCTAAAAGATATTTGACTCAACAAGAGAGTGTTTAAGAAAGAATATTGACTCAACAAAAGAGTGTTTTAAGATGATTGACTCAACAAGAGAGTGCTTTGAGGTGATTGAAGAAGAAAGAATCATTATACAAAGCCTAAGAGGAGGCTGGGGAATTTCTTATACAAAGCCTAAGAGGAGGCTATTCTTCTGCTGAGGATTATTGAGATCCAGAGGTAGGTCCAAAGTGGGGAATCAACTCTTGCTGAGGATTACAGAAGAGTTGAGGTATCAGATGCCTTGAGGTTCTGATAGGCTAATGTTGTATTGATGATAAGCTGACCCTTATCTGGGGGTTTTAACTCTGCTAGAGATTGATTAAATGACAGAGTTTCTCCTGTGTTTGTCAGGAGCTTGAGGATTACTTAAGATCCAAAAGGAGATTAGACTGTCCAAGTCTACTGGTATGAAAGGTTTATCTTTGTATGATGCCCAAGAGGAGGCTTGTGCTTTAAGGGATGATGATCAACCCTAAATTGGTCTGAGGTTTTGACTCTTTGGAAAGACTGCTCTAACAGAGGATGACTAAGTTCTGTCCTATTCCTTTAAGATGTCTCTGGGTCCTTGAACTAAGCCCAAGAGGAGGCATGAGAACTTCTAAGAAGCCCGAGGGTCCTTGTACAAAGCCCAAGAGGAGGCGGGGATGCTTTTAGGAAGCCCCTGGGTCCAAACTTAAGAAAAGTTCAAGAAAGGTTTCACTGGGAATAATCCTTTCTTTAGTGAACAGTTCTAGGGTTTGAAGAAATTCAAGAGAGGTTTCACCGGGAATTAATCCTCTCTGGGGAATGAATTTCTTTGACAATTTTCTAAGAGTGACAGTCTGAGAAAAGTTTCACCGGGAATAATGCCTCTCTCTTTGTTCCATATTTTATAAGCCCAAGAGGAGGCAAGACTGTATCTGGAATTCCTATGGGGAACTAGTTTTGAATGTGTTGAAAGAGTGACCACTGGCTTTATTTAGTTATAGACCTAATTGTCGGGGAAAATTCTAAGCAGATATATACAGGCATATATATACAGATATATATAGACAAGTATGTAAAAGAGGGTAAGAGGACTTACAGGTGAGCAAGCTTCCAGCACAAACAAATATTTATACATGTGCAAGTATGTAAAAGAAAGCTGTTTAAAACTTACAGGTGAGCAAGCTTCCATTGTAACAGCTGTATGATTAGTTGTTCAAGAAATTAAAGAAAATTTTGATAACAACTATGAATTTGAACCTAAATCAAAAGGGAAGTTGTTTTGAAAAGATTGGGGCTTACACTTAAGGAGAGTCCCACAGTTTGCTTTGAAAAGAAATGGGACTTACAACACAAGGGGAGGCCCACATGATTTTTGTTTAAAAGGCGACAACCGCATCGCGGTTTTTGAAACACAGTGGGACTTATACAATGACTGAGGCCCAAAAAGGTTTATGTACAACAAGGATTGGGACTTACACTCTATTAGAGGCCCAAAATTGTTTTATTTTATACAAAAGACGGGGCTTACAACTCAAGGAGAGGCCCACAGTTTTTGTTTTGAAAGCGGCGATCGCGCCGAGATTTTTGAAATCGTGTCGGGACTTATACAATAACTGAGGCTCAAAAATGGTTATATACAAAGGGATGGGTCTTACACTCTATTAGAGGCCCAAAAGTGTTTTAAAATTTAAAATCAATAGGAAACCCTAATTTTAAATTAAAATGTCATTTTTCAAAGGAAATTTAAATAATAAATGATAAAAATATCAAATATATTCAAAAACAAATTGTATACTTTGAAAAATCATGTTTAATCACATGAAAGTTTGAAATTCATTTGGAATGAAAAATCAAAGTGAGAAATTCATTTTTTAAATGTTTGAAAACAATTAAAATGAAATTAATTACAAAAATTGTAACCATATTAAATAAATAATACAAATTAGATGTTTTTGTAAAATAAAATATTTAAACGTTTTTGTGAATTTTGAAAAAAAAGAATTAATTCAAAAACATAAATATTCAGAGAGAAATTAATTTTTGAATTAATTAAACAAAATAACTAAAATTCAAAAATTTGAAAAAGGGCGCCAAGAACACTTGGTTCTTGCCCGCGTCCCCTGTTTTTCCAGATTTACGTTTTCCCACTTTTCTCCATGATTACTAAATGGTTTTGTACGATTCAAGTACCAATCTTGTTCGTTTTTGAACAAGGATCACAACCATATTGATTAATTGCATTTATATTAAGTATGGAGTGAGAAATCAGAGGATAACCACAAGAACCCTAATTTCAGCATGAACACAATGAAATTCCACACACAATTGATTCATGGCAATTGATTGAGGGTTATTACTCTACATACATGCATAAACAAGATGGTAACTCAAAAATTCATTTATGATGCATGGATTATAGAGTTTGAAGGATTAAAGCTTACCTCTTGCAGCTGGTGATCGTGCTTGATGATGGAGGTGTTACAAAGGTGTTCCAATGATCTGGACAGCTTCCTTAGGTGCCAAGGAGTGTGTTTGAATGCTTAGAGTGGATTGAAATGTGCTGGAACTTGATGTGGCACCCCAACTGCAACTGTGTCAAGAACTTGAGCAATTGACTGGTGATTTGATGAATTTGATGTTCCAGATGTTGTTTTAGTGTTTAGATCACCTACATATGTTGTATATGAGGTGTGTGTGTGTGTGTGATTGGTTTGGTTGGAATCACTCTCAATTTCAAAATCCGATAGTGACTTGAGTTAGAAGGCAAAATTGGAGTGAAAGAGAGATTTTGAGTAAAGCATCAGTTTGGGTGCTTTGGTGTACTCAAACTGATCACAAATGAGCTCTATTTATAGTAGAGCAAGTTTGTTTTAGCTGCAATAGTGAATGGCAACCGCAGCAGGTCTGTGGCAAATGTTGATCCAATGGAATCTCAAGTCTCCTCTAGCCATTAACTTAAGGTTAGAGCACAGACTATGAGTCCTCTGTGGCAGGGATAAGGCTTGACTGAACTTGGATAACATTATCTTGATGAATGCCACCTCTATGCATCAGTTAAATGCTTGGAAACAAAATTGACCATTTGAAGCATCTTGAATTTTAGGAGTGTCATGCCTAAACATAGATCCTTGGACTTGTGAGGCTGGTGGATCAGTGTTTGTCCCTTGGTTGTTCCCTTTGAGGTGTGCAGATGGATAACCATGCTTGAACTTGTACAATTTTTCCAATTCGAGCAAAACTGCCAAATTCTGTCTTGCACAAGACAATTTGAAATGGTGATTTTGAGGAGATCATATCTCCTTGCTTAGATGGAGTTATGGAAAGCTCTTGTGTTTTTTAGGAATCCCCCATATGGTAAAATCCATGTGTGATCATAGTTGGTCTTGAAACTATTTGGATCCCATTGAAAAAACCTCATGAACTTTGATGTTCAAGGCTGGTAACTTAGGCAGATTTTCACTAAGTGTTAAAAAAGTGTCATTTTTTTCATTTTTGTCATTTTGATCACTCCATAACTTAAAATCCATGAAGAATTGGAGTTTGTTGTAGTTGAAGCTTTTGTAGAGCGTGGGAAGACCTACAAATCAGGCTTTGGATCACCCAAAATGGCTGCTTGGATCAAAAGTTATGATCCTTGAAAGTTGGTCTCAAAACCATCCAAATTTAGTAACATAGAAAATTTTTCAATTTTTCAAGATTACCCCTTTTACAAGTTATCTTGGTTGCTTGATCAATTCTTGTTCAAATGAAATTATAAGTCATATTTTATGAAAATATGAGTCATAAGGATCATTTTTTCCAAAAAAAGTCATGTTTTGACTTTTGGCTCCGGAGCGGTTCGGCGCGTAAAAACCCTAATTCCCGACTTTTAGGGAATGCATCCTCTGAGGGTAATTTAGCTTTGTAAATGGATTATTAGGGTTATTTTGAGCATATTGAGTCACATGTGGGAGTCTTGGCTCATCCTCTTGTGAAAATCTCACTCTGGAGGTCCCGGTCGTCCAAAACCCTAATTTGGCGACATCGGGTGTTTCGAGGCTTAAGCCACCTGGAATGTGGCAACTTTTGTACTTAATTTTTAATGTGAGGGTCCTCTTAATCCTTTGTGGATGTTTTAAGAGGTTAGACAAGTTGAAGATCATGTCATTTCTTGATTGATCTTTTGTCTAAATGATCTGGGAGGGCTCAAAACCCTAATTCTTGATTGTAGTGAAATCTCAACAATCCTTAAGGAGATTAATGAGGCATGAAGGTACATCCATATTGTGATGACAATTTGCACAATGATGGGAAATCTTGGTGGTCAAAATTTGGGGTATGACATTAAGCAATGCCACTTTTTACTTTATGAGTTCTTTACATACTAATAGAAGGACCTGAACTTGGATATAGAATCGACAAGTGTGCCACTTACATCAGTTAGATGAAAGAAAAGTTTTTGAACCATGATAAAGGAGGGGATCCCACTTAGATTTTGAATCAACAAGAGTGTCACTTACATTAATTATCTGGAAAAAGTTCTAATTGTTTGATTTGAATTGTAATGATTAGAAGAGATATCTTCCTACAAAGATGACTCAAAGTCTCATCTGTGAGGAGATGGATTTATTTAGGTATCTTGATTGAAGCCCAAGATATGAAGCTAAAAAAGATTGAAAACTGACTCAACTGGGGAGTTTTATCTGTCTTGTACAAAGCCCAAAATTGAGGCTGACTGACTGGGGAAATTATTTGTATAAAATCCCGAGAGATGGCTAATGACTGTTGAGGAAATTTGAAGAGACTGACTCAATACTGAGGATTTTACTGACTCTTTTAGGGATTTTATTTGTATTTTGTACAAAGCCCGGGATGAATGAGGCTAAAAGAATTTATTTGTATCATGTACAAAGCCCAGGATGGTGAGGCTAAAAGATTTATTATATAGATGACTAAGACTTAACTTATGCTTTAAAGAAGCCTGAGGGTCCTTGTATGAAGCCCAAGAGGAGGCAAGGACGCTGGGGAGATTCTTTTATGATGCCCAAGAGGAGGCAAGGGAACTAGTTGTTTGAACTAAGTTGTGATTGAAGGGATCCTATTATTTGACCTATGTCTAAACTAAGGATGATATAAATGTCAAGAGAAACTTAAAAATAATGAACAAACATGATTGAAGATTAACAAGTATAGACAATGATATGACATGTTTGAATTCATGGAAGATTTTGCATCTTTAGGGTTTGATGTGTTGGATGTTTTATTTGTGTGTTTTATTTTATTCACAAAGGTGTTAGGTCTTACCCTCTAAGCAGAGGCCCATGACTTATTGTAAAGAAAATAAAAGGTGGTGGGTCTTACACTCTAAGCAGAGGCCCATGACTTAATCTTGTTTGGAAAACAGAGGATGATTTTGAAAGAGAGGGATAAGACTTACACTCTGAATAGAGGCCTAAGATTTAAAACAATTGATTTTGAAAATGTAAAAAGTGATGGGTCTTACACTCTAATAGAGGCCCATGGATTTTGATGATTTGAAAATTAAAAGGGGTTGGGACTTACACTCTAGCAGAGGCCCATGGATTTTGATAACAATTTGAAAACCCTAATTTAGAAAGATTTAATCAATGGTATTTTCAAAAAGAAGATGATTTAATCATGGTATAAATGGTGTTTGAGTTAAGATAAATGTGTTATGAGCACTTAACAAAGATTAAAGTCAAAGTATTTTATTCATATGAGGATTAAAATTGAATTAGGTTTAAAACAAACTAGAAAGAGATTCATTTTTCAAGGTGTAAAACACTAAAAAAAGTACTTCTTTTTTAACCTAAAAAGATGTAATTAAAAATTATATTTTTTTGGATTTTTTTTCATGGATTAATAAAATAGGGAGAATGAATGAGAAGTGTGAAAAAAATTGGGTTAAAAAATGAATTTTTTCTATGAGAAATGATTGGTTGAACTTGTGAAGAAATTGAAGAAAACTAGTGATAAAAATTAAGTTTTGCTATGGCCAAGGATAGAACCCATGCCCTCCAAGTGAGAGGCTCAAAACTTTGTCACCAGGCTAACTGCCTATGTATGATATATAATGTGTACAGTAAAATAAAAGAGAAGTTTCAATTTGAAAATAGTTGAAAAATAAAAGTGCAAAAGTCTGGGGTGAGGGGGATTCGAACCCCAGACCTTGCACACGCATCACACACTAAACGCACTCTCTAACCACTGGGGTGGTGATACATCTGTGAATTAAAATGAATGAATAAATAAAAATATTAAGGGTGAATTTATGTTTGAAAAATGGCGACATGGCCTTCTTCTTCCTCGTGTTCATCTTCAGACTTGCAAAACCATCTCTATCTCATTCAATTCGTAACCATTTTGCAAAGTGTAAACATGAAAGTTGTGTGTTAACAAGGAATTTAATGGTTCTTTTTAATTTCATTTATTTTTAGTGCAAAACAAATTAATTCACATGAACAGATGAACCCTGATTTTTGCAAAATCAATGTGAAATCCTATATGTAACAGATAACAAGCAATTGATTGAGGGAAAACACTCCAGATACTTGCAGAAACACAATGGTAACTTAAAATATCAAAAATGATGCATGAATTACAAAGTTGGGATTTTGAAAACTTACCTTGCAAGAAGAACTGGAATTCTACCTTGGAGGTATTACAGATGCAAAGTGATGATCTAAACAGCTTCCTTGACCCTCAAGGAATGTATTGAAGTGCTTGGAATAGATTGAATTCTTCTGGAACTCCTAAATCGAATCCAACCGCAATTTGATCAAGTGAGGTATGGTGATGTTGATTCTGGTGTTACAGAAGGTTTGAATGATTTGGATCACTTCTGTATGATGTTTTTGAGTATATCTGAACTGGTGTAGCTCATTTCTTGCCAATTCAATGTTTCACATAAATGCCAAATGACAAACTTGACTTCATGGCTTTGTAATGATGATTCTCACATGCTAAAGGATAAATCCTTGACTCATTAGCACATTCTTGCAGATTTTATGTGACTCTACAAGATTTATGTTGATCTTAGAGGATGACAAGGCTTGTAAAGTGACAAAACTTGAAGGTGAAAATTGTGTGACACAAGTAATGCACTAATGATGTCTAGAAAAATCAGTTTGATCAAGGCATGTTGTTAGGATCATATCTCCTTGCTCAAGTAGGATCAATGGATGTTCTTGTACTTTCTGGAAAGCTGAGATATCCTACTTTAACTTTGATGTTCACAATTGGTCTTGATTCAATTTGGATAATTATGAAAAATTCCCTTAAAGTTCGGTGTTCCATGCTGAAAAAAACTTGGCAGATTTTTTTCTAAGTGTTGGAATTTCACAACTCTTGTCTTAATTTTGATCAATCAATAACTCAAAATCCATGCATTTTTTGGAGATGACTCAGCCCAACAATCTTGTTGTATGGAAGGAGATCTATCATTTGAGCTTTGGAGTACAAAAAATGGTTTCTTGGATCACAAGTTATGGCCTTGTAAAGTTAGGTACTTGAACATGAATTTCCATAACTTAGTGAAATTTTCAATTCTTCCAATTTTGCTTCTTTTGCAAGTAACCTTGATTTCTTGATTAAATGCAACTATGGATCATATCTTATTGAACAATAGTCTTTGATGATCAATTTTGCCCAAAAATTCAAACTTTGACTTTGGGTATCAGATGAATTTTGTGCAGAGAAACCCTAATTCCTGAGTTTTAATGGATGCATCCTCTGAGACAATTTTGAACTTATGAATGGACTCCCAATGTATATTTGAGTTCTTAGAATCATATCTTGAGGTATTGGCTCATGCTTAGATGAAAATTTCTCTCTAGAGGGCTTGATCAACCAAAACCCTAATTTGGTGCCTCAGATGACCTTGGGGCTTGATCCACTTGAAATGATGTATACTTGTGCTTGATTCTTGATGAAGGAGACCTCTTGATCTTTATGGATGAATGAGATACTTGATAGGTTGAAGATCATGCCAATTTTTGATTGATCCTTTGCCTGAATCTTTTATGAGGCTCAAAACCCTAATTTGCAGTCAAAATGAAACAAGCAACAAACCTTGTGTTCTCTAATGGGTTAGTGATGCATGAAAGTATATTCATATGATATGCAAATGATGTGGGATCTTAGGGTCAAAATTTAGGGTATGACAGATGCCCCTATTTAATCTTCTTGGACCTGAAGGTATGAATGATGAAGACATTTAAACATTTAAGATAAAAGAGGATTAAATATCAGAGTACCTGGAATTTTGACTGCGAATGTAGATGATATGATATGATAACTTGAATGGTAATAAATTTCCAATGCTGGAATATGTTTATCCATCTTCTTTTACTAAGTAATCCAACTTAGAAAAGGGTAAAACTTCCTCTCGATCCCGGTCTTCAGCCATGGAACTGGTCTCCGTTTTTTGAAATAAACTTCCTCTCGATCCTAGTCTTCAGCCATGGAACTGGTCTCAGTTTCTTCTTATTAAGTCTTTCTCTTGACATGGTTTAGGAAGACAAGCTTCTGAAAAGGTGATCACTTGCTAGATTAATAACTTGCTGGGGATCTTCGAGGAGATGCGGGCTAATTATCTTGTAAGACAGATTTCAAAATCTGTGAGGGTCTTCATCAAACTTCTCGCTGGAATTCACTTAAGGAGTTGTCATTCGATGGAAGTAGGCTTCATTATACTTCTCTTCGAGACTTCTTCGGAGAGATGCCATAGGATGAGCAAAGATCTGATAGCAGACTTACTGGGGAATGCCACAGACTGTAATATAGAGGTTTGCAAACTTCTTTGTTGAGATGCCATTTTCTTGGAGATATTTCATCATACTTCCCTTCGAGACGTCTTTGGAGAGATGCCATAAGATGAAAGGCAATTTTGAGGTACTGATGACCTTATTTGAAGAGTGGACAAGCTTCCCGGGGAGAGATTCTCATTTGTTGACTCACGGGGAATTTTTGGGACAAAATAAGCTTCTTAAGAGATTGTCACTTATTTCGTCAGGCGTAGATTCCAATAAGTAATAAACTTATCTTTGATGGAGATAGACAAACTGTTCTGAAAGAGACTGCCATTTGTCGATTGGTAGATACTTCTTGGAAGATGTGATGTCCTTGCTACCAAGAAATTTTGCTGAAAAGCTTTCACTGGGGATTTTCCTTTACCCGGGAAAGCAAACTGTGTCTTCTCTAGGGAAGAGTAAGGTTCCAATGGTAAAACCTTGTTGGGGAAAAGGACCAGATCTTATCTTGATTCTCGGAGGTAGCACTTTAGTTGGGGAAAAGGATTAAATCTTCATCTTGATTCCAACATTCATTTGGTAGAAGAAATAAAATTTGATCCTTACTGGAGATGAATAAGATATCCAATCTTATCTATTTAAGGTAATGATCCGCCACTCGGGGATATTTGCGAGATTGATCACAATAGCATTTGATTTTGCATTTCGAGGTTTTAATCACTCTTGGAGAAGCTGTTGTTATTCCTTATTATGTTCATAAATCAAAGGAAATTGCCATCTTTATTTTAAAAGCAAAAGTAAATTCATTTTTATTGTTTCAAGAATGAAAATCAGATAAAAATGTCATTTGGCAAGGCATAATAAAAGTGAGAATTGCAAACAAAAGGCACAAAGGCTCAAATTTTCATTAATAGGATGGTAATCAGCCAAATGCGTGATTCCATGGAGCATTACAAAGTTATAAAATGGTAATTTAAAGGGAAAAGGCTACATTGAAATATAATGACCACTATCCTTCTAACAACTTTGGATTCCAAGTATTCTTGAGCTTCTGTTAAAAGTGACTTGCTTGAAAATTCTTTGATAGATGACGTTCGCCTGATATGATCCAATCTTTTTGGATGCAGTTACTTGCCATAACTCCCTAAATTTTGCCTAGATTGCCTCTTCAGGTTTTCAATCTATCGGGATGATTATTTTCTATTTATGTCTCTAATTTTTGCCTGGACCGCCCTTTTAGGTTTTCAATCCACCGAGACACTTTTTTTTTGCCTAAGTCGCCCTTTCGGATTTTCAACTTAGCGAGTTGTTTTTTTTGGCGAAGTATTTCTTGACTGCATCGACATTTGTAGGTCGAGTGAACTCTTCACCATCCATAGTTGTGAGTTTTAAAGCACCACCTGAGAAGGCTTTCTTAACATCATATAGGCCATCATAATTTGGAGTCCATTTGCCCCTGGAGTCGGTGAGGAAAGATTGGATCTTTTTGAGCACGAGGTCGCCTTCTCTGAATACCCGTGGTCGAACCTTTTTGTCAAAAGCTTTCTTCATACTTTGTTGATATAACTGACCATGGCATAAAGCCGTCATCCTCTTTTCTTCAATTAGATTTAGTTCATCATATCTGTTTTGACACCATTCAGCTTCTGTTAGCTTGGCTTCCATCAATACTCTCATTGACGGGATCTCAACCCTCTATGGGGAGTGTAGCATGCGATTTTTGTCGGTGACGCGACCACCTTATCGCCATTGGTTAGAATTGGGTGCTATTTTATGATTTCTTATTTATCCTATGAAGCTGGAAAGGAAAGGGAAGCTATCTAAAACTAACCTTGCACGCAAATGTTTTCTTTAACAAATGCTAAGAGATTGGGGGATCCGGGATCAGGTTATACAACGGGGAGTTGTCAATTACCCATCCTATATATGGTTATCCATAGATCGTTAGTAATTTCTACTATTTTTTACTTACTGGTGTTTATCTGTTTATTAGGAAAGTTTCTCCTTTGAGAATGTTTGAGAGAGAGTATTTTTGTTGATGTCTGGTTTTTCCGATGTTTTTGGTAAGGTACTGGACCTAAGGTTTTTGTTATGTGTGCTCGCTAAGATTTCGCAATCTTATGCCTACGTATTCCTGTTAAAGAAAACAGGGAAATCAGAGCAATCTTAGTTCCTCCTATTCTATGGGAGGAAAAATATGTTTGGTGCCTTGTTCAATGCCCAAGATTGAAGCTAAAGGTTATTTGTGTCTTGTTCAAAGCCCAAGATTGAAGCTAAAGGTTTGACTGAGAGAGAATTTGTCATCTCTAAGGGAGATATCTCATCTGTTTATCATAGTTGTTGGGTGACTGATTATAAAGGAGAATTACTTTAACTGGGATATGTGAATCCAGCAATGCCATAATTTCCTTTATAAGGGATTTGTCCTGAAGGAGAAAACTTTAACTCAGTGTTGAGCAATGCCATTTTTTCTTAGGAATCTTTCATGCTAAGAGAGGGATATTGGCTTGGATGTAAATAATCGAGAGGCTTGCCACTTACAGCAATTATATGAAAGAAGGGGATTTACCAGGATAAGAGATGGAGTACAGCTTAGATTTTTGAATCAACAAGTGTGCCACTTATAGCAGTTATCTGGGATTAAGATTTGTTTGATTTATCTGTTTTGATGTGTGATGTACAGAGAAATGTCTTCCTACAGAGAGAATTTTGATTTCCTCTGAGGGGATGTTGATTTTTGTGTGCCTTGATCAAAGCCCAAGGTTGAAGCTAAACTTTTGACTCTACTAGGGAGTTTTATATCAGTCTTGTACAAAGCCCAAGATTGAGGCTGAAAAGAGACTGACTCTTTTAGGGAGATCATTATACAAAGCCTAAGAGGAGGCTGGAAGGAATTGACTCTTCCGGGGAAATATTTTATATGTCTTGTACAAAGCCCAAGATTGAGGCTAAAGAGGATTGACTCTACTGGCAAGAGGTTTTATCTGTCTTGTTCAAAGCCCAAGATTGAGGCTAAAAGAGGATTGACTCATACTGGGGAGGTTCCATATGTGTCTTGTACAAAGCCCAAGATTAAGGCTAAAAAGGGTTTAACTGACTCAGTTGGAGAATATTTATAGGTGTCTTGTACAAAGCCCAAGATTGAGGCTAAAAGGTGCTAAGGGATGATCATTATACAAAGCCTAAGAGGAGGCTGGTTGGGGAATTTCTTATATGAAGCCTAAGAGAAGGCTAACTTCTACTGAGGATTATTGAGATCCAGAGATAGGTCCAAATTGGGGAATCAACTCTTGGTGAGGATTGCAGAAGAGTTGAAATATCAGAAGCCTTGAGGTTCTGATTGAGGTTTATTGATAGTGATTTGGCCCTAGCTGGGGAAATTTAAAGTGAGAATTTAAAGATTGAGTTTTGAAACCTAGGTTTTAACTCTGTTGGAAATTAATCAGGGTTTTTTCCTGTGCTTTTAGGAAACTTGAGGGTTTCTGGATATCCAAAAAGGAGGTGAGTCTGTCCAAATCTACTGGTATGAAGAGGTTAGCTCTTAACTAGAGGAGGATCTTTGTATGATGCCCAAGAAGAGGCTGAGATTGTCCAAGTCTGCTTGTATGAAGCCCAACAGGAGGCTGGTGTTTTAAGGGATGAGAATCAACCCTAAATTGGTCTGATGTTTTGACTCTTTGGAAGACTGCTATAACAAAGGATGACTAGGTTCTGTCATATACTTGTAGGAGGTCTTTGGGTCCTTGTACTAAGCCCAAGAGGAGGCATGAGAACTTCTAAGAAGCCTGAGGGTCCTTGTACAAAGCCCAACAGGAGGATGGGGATGCTTTTAGGAAGCTTGTGGGTCCAAACCTAAGAAAAGTTCAAGAAAGGTTTCACCGGGAATAATCCTTTCTTTAGTGAACAGTTCTAGGTTTTAAAGAAATTCAAGAGAGGTTTCACCGGGAATTAATCCTCTCTGGGGGAAATGAAATTCTTAGACAAATTTCTAGTAGTGACAGTCTTGAGAAACGTTTCACCGGATATAATGTCTTTCTCTGTTCCATATTGTATAAGCCCAAGAGAGGCAAGACTGTATCTGGAATTTCCTATGGGGAACTAGTTTTGACTGTGTTAAAAGAGTGACCACTGGTTTGATCTAATCCTAGACCTAATTGTCATGGAAAACTCTAAGCAGATAATATACAGGCATATATATACAGATGAAATATATACAAGTATGTAAAAGAAAGCTGATAGAACTTACAGGCGAGCAAGCTTCCAGTACTACAGCTGTATGGTTAGTTATTCAAGAAATTAAAGAAAGTTTTGATAACAACTATGAATTTGAATCTAAATCAAAAGGGAAAGTTGTTTAAAAAAGAAGATTGGGGTTTATACTCAAGGAGAGGCCCAGATAAAAACAGTGATCGTACCGTTATTTCGAAAATTGTACTGGGACTTATACAATGGCTGAGGCCCAAAAATTGTTTATGTACAAAAGATGTTGGGTCTTACACTCTATTAGAGGCCCAAATAATGTTTTATGTACAAAAATATGGGTCTTACACTCTATTAGAGGCCCAAATAGTGTTTGAAAAAAGAAGAAAAATGGGACTTACAACACAAGGGAAGGCCCAGATGAAAATGTTTTGAAAACGACGATCGCGCCGAGATTTTTTAACGTACTGGGATTTATACAATGACTGAGGCCCAAAAAGGTTTTTATTTACAAGGGATGGGTCTTACACTCTATTAGAGGCCCAAGAGTTTTATAAAAAAGATTTGTAAGTGTGAAAATAATCAAAACCCTAATTTGATAAAAAAATGTATTTTAATTTGAATAAAAAAACATTTTAAATGATCAAAATTATCAAACATGTATGAAAAACAAGTTGTGATCTTGGATAAATGTTTGAAAAATCATGTTTTGTCCATAGAATGATTTGAAAATTATTTGAATTTGGAAAAATCAGAAAAAAGAAATATTTTCAAATGTTTAAAAACAAATAAAATAAATTCTTTATGAAAATATTAAATATATAAAAATAAATAATATTTTTGTGAAATTTTTGTAGAATAAAATATTTTAACATTTTTATGAATTTTGAAAAAAAGAATTAATTCAAAAACATTAAAAATCAGAGAGAAATTAGTTTTGGAAATTATTAAAAAAATGTTGAAGAAAAGTGAAAGAAAACAAGTGATAAAAAAAATAGGATGACCCTCCCAAGGTTTGAACCCACGCCCTTGAGGTGGAGGGTTTAAAACTTTACCAACTGAGCCACTTGCATGTGGCTGAAAGAGAATGGTAAGTGTAGATAATATATGAAAAATCCTTTTGAAATGGTTTTAAAAAATAAAACTAAAAGGTTTGGGGCGAGGGGGATTCGAACCCCAAACCCTTTGCTCGCTACACACACAAAACCAGCTGATCAACCACTGGGGCGCAATGCCAATTCAAATATGTAGTGGCAAGTGTATAATATATACTAAACTTGGTTCTGAAAGTTTGAAAATGGCGCCATGGCCATCTTCTTCCTTGGGCAATCATCAAACTTGCGTGAAGCAAGCTATCTCCTTCGTCTCTCAACCATTTTACAAGATGTAAACATTAAACTCGTGTATTTTTTAACAAGGAACATGATGGCAATATTCAATTTCATTTATTTTTAGTGTATCAAAAGAAATTGTCTAAAAGCACATATGAACCCTAACTGATCGTTTTAAAATTAAATTCCATGTGATCATGATATGAAGCAATTAATTGAGGGGAAATGATCTATAAACATCCAGAAACACAATGGTAACTTGAAAACATGTTTATGATGCATGATTCATTAAGTTCAGTTTTAAGGAAGCTTACCTTGCAAGTGAGAATCGAATTCTGGCTTGGAGGTGTTACTGACGTGTTCCAATGATCTGGACAGCTTCCTTGACCTCTATGGATGGTGTTCGAATTCTTATATTGATTTGAAAACCTCTGGATTGGCTAACTCGATCCAACCTGTAGCTACCTTGTAACTTTGAGCAATTGAGGGGTGAGTTGATGATTTGGATGTTTTAGAAACTTGGTGAGTGTTTAGATCACTTCCATATGAAGTATATGAAGTGTTTGAGTGGCTAGTTTGGATGGAATTGCTCAGATATGATAAATTCGATTTCTCACTCTTTTGGTTTTTGAAAATTGGAGTGAGAGCAAGAAGAGTGTGAAAACAAGTTTGGTATTGTTTTGGTGTGATCTGAATGAGGCAATGTGGCCTCTATTTATAGGTGATCAAGTTTTGTCTTGAAGGAATAGTGAATGGCTGCAAGATCATATCACATTCAATGGCTTTGGCTTGGTGGCATTTCTTCTTATGTAAGGAAAACTAGCCCCTCCAAGTAGCAAGGCTATGTTTTGACCAATTCCACATTCCTCAGATGTTTTTATTTTTGTTAATGCCTGAATCTTGACTAAGAAGATCAGCTTTGTGGAATGTGCACTATTGCGCATAAATGCATTTTGAATTCCAAGTCTTTGTTCAAAGACTCATTATGCCACATGACAAAGTTCTAAGCATCTTGGCCTAATTCTGCAGGTTTGATATGATCATATTGAGTGTATGTGGCATAGTGATAATTATTTCTTGTCTCAAACTTGAGTATAGCACAAAAACAAACAAACTGATTTTCTGAACCAGTTGCAGCAGCATGACTTTGAGCTGCTATATCTCTTGATTTCCATGGAGTTTTTCCATGCTGATGGACTCTTTGAACTGCTAGCAAGATGCACAATAACTTTGATGTTTACATTTGAGATTGATTCATCTTGCAACTAGGTGAAAAAGTTGTCAAAGTTTTGGTGTTTTACCTAAAATCTGTCTTGGACAGAATTTTGTCTAAGTGTTGGAAAAAAGGGTATTTTCATGTTTTAGTGATTTTGCTCCATTCATAACTCAAAATCCATGAAGATTTGGAATGAGATGTAGTTAACATATTTGAAGTATGTAAGATGAACTTTCATCTGAGCTTTGAATGGGAGAAAAAGGCCTTGTGGTTTAGGAGTTATGACCTTGCAAAGTTGGTACAAAATCACTTTTATTCCATAACTTAGAAAAATTTTGGTTTCTCATGGTTGCCCCTTTTGCAAGAAACCTAACTTTTCTTGATTTTTGTTAACGAATGATGATAAATACCATACATTAACATTATTTTTGACTTAGGGGAACCATATTTGTGAAAAATTCCAACAAAGTCAAACTTGATTTTGGGCACAGTTGACTTTTTATCAGATGAAATCCAAACTGTGAGATTCCTTGTGCAATCAAGTTCTTGACCTAATTCAAACCTAATGGATGGATTCCATAGGTGTTTTAGGGTTTCTTGAATCATGTCCCATGGTTTGGGAGCATGTCTTGGTCAAAAGTCAAAGGTACAGTTGACTTTTTCTTCAAAACCCTAATTGTGGTCCAGATGAGATTGAAACTTGTGAATCAAGCTTCTTGGATCAATCCATTATTGTAAATGGATCAATGTGGTGTGTTTGAGGTCCTCAAATCATGTCTTGAGGTTTGGGCTCATTCCTTGCTCCAAAAGTCAACCTAGGGTTCAATTAGGTCAAGAAACCCTAATTCCTGATTTATTATGAATGCATCCCCTGAGGCTAATTTGACTTGATGATTGGGTCCATGAGGTCCCTTGGAGTATCTTGGGTTGTGCATTGAAGCATTGGCTCATGCCCAGAAGAAAAGTTTCATCTGGAGGCCTTGGTCGACCAAAACCCTAATTTGGTGACACTGGCGATCTTGAGGCTTGATCAACTTGGAATGTTGCAACTTTATGCTTGATTCTTGTTATGAAAGTCCTCTTGATCCTTTATGGGTGTTTGAGAGGTTAGACAAGTTGAATATCATGTCATTTCTTGATTGATCCTTTGTCTAAGTGCTCCGAGAGGGCTCAAAACCCTAATTCTTGGTGGTGGTGAATGCTCAACCATCTTTGAGGAGATTGATGAGGCATGAAGGTACATCCATATTATGGTGATGATTTTCACAATGATATGAAATCTTGGTGGTCAAAATTTGGGGTATGACAAAGGCTCTTATTTAATCTTTTTGGACCCGAAGGTGTGAATGGCGGAGATATTCGGACATTCAGGGTGCAAGAGGATTAAATATTGGAATACCCAAAATTTTGACGGTGGTTATGAATGTTAGCGGTTTGCTCATCCATCTTCTTTTGCTAAGCAATGATACTTAGAAAAGGGTAAAACTTCCCCACGATCCTGGTCTTCAGCCATGGAACTGGTCTTAGTTTCTTTTTATAATAAACCTCATCTCGATCCTTGGTCTTCAGCCAAGGAACTGGTCTTAGTTTCTGAAATAAACTTCCCCTCGATCCTGGTCTTTAGTCACGGAACTGGTCTTAGTTTCTTCTTGTCGAGTTTCTTCCTTGACAAGGGACGCTATGTGTAGCGGTCTTCATCAAACTTCTCGCCGAGTTTTACTAGGGAGATGCCATCTGATGGAAAAGTTTTGAGGTCAGACTTGCTGGGGGTACCCATTTTTCTGAGCTGTACAGGTGTGCAAACTTCTCTGTTGGAGACGCCATTTGTTGACTCTACTGGGGAAAAACCAATCTCTTGAGAAACAGCTTTTTGCTCGGGGATACTACATCATACTTTTCTTCGAGATCTTTTCGGAGAAATGCCATGTGATGTAATCCAATTTTGAGGTGCTGATGACTTCATTAACATTGACTTTCTTGGGAGAAAAAACTGATGTATTGCTGAGAGTCTTTGGTTGAGAGGCTTTCTCTGGGGATTTTCCTTAATTCGGGAAAGCGAAAAATATCATCTTCATTGGTGAAGAGTGATGTTCCAAAGGTGTCGGTCAAAAGTCTTCTTGCCTTTCAGAGGTTTAAGTTATCAAAGTGGTCGAGGATCGTCTCCAATCCAGAAATAAACCGGGGGAGAGATTGCTCAGACGATACATTTCCTGACGAGGAAAGGACTTACAAACTTACTGGCGGGAGGACGTTATCACTTGGGGATAAGACTGACCAGAGTGATAGTGATGCAATATGATTATGAATGTGAATCAAATATGCATGATGTATGTATGTTTATGCTGACAAAACTGACGCGACATATAGAATAATGAATGAACACGACTAGATACTCGGCCACTGTGAGGGATGAAAAGTATCATCGATTCAAGATAGTAATCCTGCCTTGCTTAGGAGAGGTAGACCCTGTGGGGGAGAAAGAATCGTTCAATCGGTCTTAAGAGATATGAACTCTGTCGGGAGTGTCAAATGGAATATTGCATCTGAAATAATTGATCCTTCATTCAGGTGTACTGGTTTACAAGGAGTACTTTAATTCTGCACTCCGGGGTTCAATCACCTTCGGAGAAACTATCGATGTTCTTTTTGATGTTCAAAGTCAAAAGGAATTGCCATCTTTATTTTAAAAGCAGCAAAATTTTGACAAGTAAATTCATTTTTGTTTTATTTCAAGAATCATTGATCATGTTAAAATGTCATTCTGTAAAGCTAAAACAAATGAGAATTGCAAACAAAAGCACTAGGGCTCAAATTTTATTGATAGAATGGAAATCAGCCAAGCGCGTGATCCCATAAAGTATTTACAAAGTTTAGAAAATGGTAATTTAAGGGAAAAGAGCTACATTGAAACATAACGACCGTTATCCTTCTACCAACTTTGAATTCTGGACATCCTGAGCTTTGGTCGAAGATGACCTTGACTGGAAGTTTTTTCGACGGACAGTGTTACCACTGGGGATTTTACCTTGTCGGACGTAGTTACTTGCCATGAATCCCTAACTTTTGTCTGGATTGTCTTTTGAGGTTTCCAATCCATCGGGATGATTTTTGCTTATGTCTCTAATTTTTTCCTGGATCGCCCTTTCGGGTTTTCAATCCACCGAGACATGTTTTTTTTTTAAATTTAGGCGAAGTATTTCTTGACTACATCAGCATTCGTGGGGTAGGTAAAATCCTCTCCATCCATGGTTGTGAGTCTTAAGGCGCCGCCTGAAAAGGCTTTCTTGACCACATAGGGGCCGTCATAGTTCGGAGTCCATTTGCCCCGAGAATCAGTGAGGAATGATTGTATCTTCTTGAGCACAAGGTCTCCTTTCCTGAAGACACGGGGTTGAACCTTTTTGTCGAACGCCTTCTTCATTCTTTGCTGATACAACTGACCATGACATAGAGCCGTTATTCGGTTTTCTTCGATCAGATTCAGTTCATCATGTCGACTTTGACACCATTCAGCCTCTGTTAGCTTAGCCTTCATCAATACCCGGATTGATGGGATCTCTACTTCTATGGGAAACACTGCTTCCATGCCATATACTAGAGAGAAAGGGGTTGCCCCTGTTGAAGTGCGGACAGATGTACGATAACCGTGGAGAGCAAAGGGTAGCATCTCGTGCCAGTCTTTGTAAGTTACAACCATCTTTTGAACAATCTTCTTGATGTTCTTGTTAGCTGCTTCTACTGCTTCGTTCATCTTGGGTCGGTAGGGAGACGAGTTATGGTGTTCGATCTTAAATTCAGCACACAACTCTTTCATCATCTTGTTGTTCAAGTTGGATCCATTATCCATAATGACCTGGCTCGGAACACCATAACGGCAGATGAGATTGTTTTTGATAAATCGGACCACGACTTGTCAGGTTACATTGGCGTATGGTGCTGCCTCAACCCATTTGGTGAAGTAGTCAATGGCTACCAGGATAAACTGATGTCCATTTTAAGTCTTGGGTTCAATCATGTCGATTCCCCATATTGAAAAAGGCCATGAGGAAGAGAGAACATTAAGACGCGTTGGAAGTACATGGATCTTGTCAGCGTATATCTGACACTTGTGACACTTCCTCATGTACTTGTAGCAATTGGATTCCATGGTCAACCAATAGTATCCTGCTCTCAGAATTTTTCTCGCCAATGTGTGTCCGTTGGCATGAGTACCAAAGGATCCTTCGTGAATTTCTTTCATCAGTATGTTTGCTTTTGGTCTGTCTACGCATCGGGTCAAGACTATGTCAAAGTTTCTCTTATAGAGTGTATCACCGCTCAGGAAGAAGTTGCCTGCCAGTCTTCTGACGGTTTTCTTGTCTTTTCTTGATGTCCCAGGTGGGTACTCTTGTTTCTGAAGGAAGCATTTGACATCGTGATACCAAGGTTTGTCGGCTATGACTGGTTCAATTGCGAAGATATAAGCGGGCCTTTCAAGGCGCATTATGTCGATCTTAGGTATGTCATTCCATTGACCTACACTAATCATGAAAGAGAGAGTGGCTAATGCATCAGCCATGAGATTCTCTTCACGAGGGATATGATGAAACTCGATTCTGTTAAAGAATGACAACAACCTTCTCGCGTAATCTTTGTAGGGAATCAGTCCTGATTGGTATGTGTTCCAATCTCCTTTGATCTGATTAATAACTAGGGTTGAGTCTCCATACACATCCAAGTTTTTTATCCTTAAGTCAATAGCTTCTTCGAGACCCATGATACAAGCTTCGTATTCAACCTCGTTGTTTGTGCATTTGAATGTTAATCTGGCAGTGAAAGGAATCTGGGTACCCCGAGGTGTTACGATGATTTCCCCAATTCTGTTTCCATAAGTGTTGATAGCTCCATCAAAAATTAGCCCCCATTGGGAACCTAGTTCTGGCCCTTCACTGGGTAGCGGTTCATCGCAATCTTTCATTTTCAAGTACAAGACATCTTCGTCTGGGAAGTCAAACCCGACTAATTCCTGATCGTCAATTGGTTGATGAGCCAAATGATCGGCTAAAATACTTCCTTTGACGGATTTTTTAGCATGGTACTCGATGTCGTATTCTGATAACAACATCTTCCAACGGCCAATCCTTCTCGGGAGAGCAGGTTTTTCAAAGACGTACTTGATCGGATCCATTTCGGAGATTAACCAAGTAGTGTGACAAATCATGTACTGGAGAAGACGTTTGGCTGCCCAAGCCAGAGCGCGGCAAGTTTTCTCAAGCATAGTGTACCGAGTTTCACAGTCAGTGAATTTCTTGCTTAAGTAATAAATGGTAGACTCTTTTCTTTTTGTTTTGTCTTGTTGGCCAAGCACACAACCCATGGAGTCTTCCAAGACTGTTAGGTAGATGATCAGTGGTCTTCCCTCCACTGGAGGAGACAGAATAAGTGGATTCAACAGATATTCCTTGATACTGTCGAAAGCTTTTTGGCAATCTTTTGTCCATACACAACTTTGATTCTTTTTGAGTAGTTTGAAGATTGGCGCGCATGTCGCGGTCATGAGGGATATAAACCTTGAGATATAATTCAGATGTCCCAAAAGTCCTCTGACTTGTTTCTCAGTCTTTGGTGAAGGCATTTCTTGAATGGCCTTGACCTTGTCAGGGTCAACCTCAATTCCTTTTTGGCTGACGATGAACCCTAAAAGTTTTCCTGAGCGGACACCAAACGTGCATTTTTTGGGATTTAAGCGGAGTTTGTACTTCCTCAGATGCTCGAATAATTTTAACAAGTGGGTCACATGCTCCTCTTTTGTTTTAGATTTGGCAATCATGTCATCAACATACACCTCAATTTCTTTGTGCATCATGTCATGAAACAGAGTAGTCATGGCCCTTTGATAGGTTGCCCCGACATTCTTCAATCTGAACGACATTACCTTGTAAACAAAAGGTGCCCCATGGGGTAATGAATGAAGTTTTCTCCATATCTTCCGGCGCCATTTTGATTTGATTATAGTCCGAGAATCCATCCATGAAGGAGAAAACTTTGAACTTTGTTGTATTGCCTACCAGCATGTCAATGTGTGGAAGGGGGAAGTCGTCCTTTGGACTTGCTTTGTTCAGATCCCTGTAGTCTACACACATTATGACTTTTCCGTCCTTTTTCGGAACTGGCACTATGTTGGCTAACCATTGAGGATATTCTGAGGTGGCGAGGAAACCTTCGTCGATTTGTTTCTGCACTTCCTCTTTAATTTTGATGGCCATATCCGGGTGAGTCCGTCTCAGCCTTTGTTTTACCGGAGGACATTCTGTCTTTAGCGGTAAATGATGTTCCACGATGCTGGTATCCAACCCTGGCATATCCTGATAGGACCAAGCAAATACATCTGGAAACTCTTTGAGAAGTTTTATCAAGCTTTCTTTGACAGTCGGACTGAGCAGTGCTCCAATCTTAACTTCTTTCTTTTCTACCTCTGAACCCAAATTGACCGTTTCCAACGGCTCTTTGTAAGGCTCAATAAACCTTTCCTCTTATTTGAGTAATCGGGAGATCTCTTCTGGAATTTCTTTGTCCTCTTCTTCTTCAGCTTCAAATACCGGGAATTCAAAGTTGGGAGAAGGCATTGGATCGTATGTTTCAACGGGGTTTAAAACAAGCAATATGCATGACGCGATGATTCATTTTTTAGAAGAGATAGAGAGAATGCAAGAGTGTGTGCAGTGTATTTTCTAAAAAATGCTTGTTATTATTTTGGGTTGTTTTAGGATTACCATTTTCTGAAAAAGAAAAGTGAAAACAGTAATAAATGCGGGAATGACAGAATGGCATTATTTATTTATGATTTTGTCGATTCTTGAAATACAACCCTATAAAACAAAACTCTGTCTCTTTGGGCGAAGCGAAGAGGGACATTTACAGAAAGGTGAGCCCTATAAAAACATCCATTTCACCTGGGCAGGGTGAAAGGTCACAACAAAGATGGCAATTACTTAGACTCATGGACGACTTTCGGGGCATCGACAGCAACCCATTGGTGATGAACCCCTCAGTGAATCACAAAGTCTGGTACCTTCTTTCTTGGTTTGTCCTCAGAAATGTCACTGATTTCTGGAGGAGTAGGATCATTGGAGTCTCCCTCCCATGCAGAGTTGTCATAAACGAACTCTTCTGTTGTATCTTCCCTAATGTTTTCACTCTCAAGAGGATCTCCCCATCCAGTTGGTTGGATGTCCTCGTATCTAATGTGAGAGCTTTCAGGAGCGGTGTACTTGACCAAGAAGTTGTACTTGCCACTCAGCTGTCCTAAGGTGTCCCATACTTCTATGGGGCTAGAGGAGTCATGTTTCTCAATGACATTGACCTCAGGAAAAACATAGTTGATGAACTCTTGTCCCGCAATCTTTGCAGATTCATCATTGTGCTAGATATCTTTGAAATGTCCTGAGTAATGATCCCATGACTCAGTGGGGACGTGGGCATTCCTTTCAATATTGATCAGCTGATAGGCATTGTTTGTCTAACTCTTTTGCCCCAAGTTTTCTATGTACGGCTTCCAGATAGGCAAGTCATCCAGGGGATCATAATAGTCCTGATCGAAGTTGTCCTTCATTAGATCATCTTCTAATGAGTTAGGTGGAGCACGGCATCCCTCAGGATCACAATCTCCATAGATCATCCGAACTTCTGATCTTGGTATATATCTCGGGCCCTGCTTGGGAAAACAGAATGGCATGTGCGATTCTTCCTGAGACATATAACCGTTGTCGTTGAGATAAGATTTTCATTCCTCGTCCGTATCAGAGGAGTCACTCTTATTAATGGTGTGTATTTCTTGAGACACTGGGTGGAGAAAGCCTCCACTATGGAAGAAGTCCTGAATGGGATGAAAATTTTCATCTTTCTTGGTAGTCTGGGTACAGGCTGAGGAGAAACCAAGACCTTTCTTTGTCTTGTTATCCGTTGGAATTACGAGGTGTACGTATCCTTTTATGTCGTTACCCTTGATCACTTCGAGAGTGTCTTTGTATGAGGAAATCGATGTCCCTCTTTCTGATTGATTCTCATTGCTCACCGAGAGTGCTTGGAACTGGGTTCCAACAACCTCCTCGGGTTCTAAATAGGAGAATGATGATAAGTTGCTCACTATTAAGGCCTACTCTCCGCAGACTGTAACTAGTTTGTCATTCTTGATGAACTTTAGCTTCTGGTGAAGGGTCAAAGTGACTGCCCCAGCTTCGTGTATCCAAGGTCTTCCTAATAAACAGTTGTATGTTTCTCGGATGTCCATGACCTGGAAAGTGACTTGGAAAGTGTGAGGACCGATGGTTATGGGAAGATCAACTTCGCGGATAACTGTTTTTCTAGATCCGTCAAAGGCTTTGACGATGACCTCGCTGCCTCTCATCGGGGCTCCCAGGAAAGATAGTCGCATCAGAGTTGATTTTGGCATAACATTCAAAGACGATCCTGTGTCTACCAGTACACTGGCTAAAGCATCGTCTTGGCAGTTGACTGTAATGTTAAGCGCCATATTGTGATTTTTGCCTTCTTTCGGCAGTTCTTCATCACTGAATCCTAAATTGTTGCAGGAAGTGATGTTGGAAATGATGCTGTCAAATTGTCTTATCGTCACATCTTGTTCTACAAAAGCTTGCTCCAAGACTTTCTGCAGAGCTTCCCTGTGAGCTTCGGAACTAAGTAGGAGAGATAGCACAGAGATTCTAGATGAAGTTTGCAACAGTTGGTCTACAATGTTGTACTCACTTTTCTGGATGAGCTTCAGCATCTCATCATTGTTCTTTACCAGTTCTGGATTACTGGATTGCTCGATTGGTTGATTGGGAACTTCGGTTTGAGGTTCCTTCTCTTTGGTAGGTTCTCCAACTCCGTTGTTGAAGATCCGGCCGCTCCGTGTTACTCGACTGATGTCGGCAATGTTCAGGACGGAGGGTAATAGAGTTTCCTTTCCATTTTCGATGGTTGTTGCACCGTACTTGTAAGGGATAGCCTTTTCTGGTTTGTACAATATTGGTCTTGGCAGGTAGATAACCACATGAGCTTTCTGATTTTTCTGACCGTTATAGGCAACCTCAATCAGTTCTTGGTTGTGAACTTTTCTACTATCAAGAGGGATTCTTGATTCATCGAGTAGAGGGATTATGGCGCAAACGTCTTTGGTTTTCCCATGATCGGGGATTATGACAATGTCTTTGCTTTGATCAGGGAGATAGTCGTGTATCACATTGACCGACCTAGAACTTGGACATGGTCGAAACTCTTTCCGGTCCAACTGATTTTGAAGAGCCGCTCGTATGAGATAGCATCCTTGGTTGTTCTCTGAGCAAACTCTACATCGCTCATAGTTGTGGGGTGGCACCCGACCTCGCCCGCTTTGTATGCATTGCAACTTTACAAGGTCTATTTCCATCGAGCGGACATCCTGACTTTGATGCCTACCAGGATTCTCGTCGGTCATACTAATCTGTTGTGTAGCTTCATCCAAGTAGATTGGAAGCCACCAGTGGTCCAACAAGTGTTGAAGTGTTCTTTGGACAAGTACACACCCTTGGTCATTTTCACGGCATTGTTCACAATCCAGATAATCATGTGAAGCCAGAAAGTCGAGCCTGACTTGCTTAGCTTGTAATTCTACCAGACTGGTATTCATCAAGCATATGTCAAAGATCTGAACCATATTGACTTGATGGTTATTTCTCTCACGGTAGTCTTGGATCCATCCGAGATCCATCTGACGTTGGAGGGCCTCTTGTACAAAAGAGCATCCCTGATTGCTTGTTGAGTAGATCGGACAAGAATTGTAATCGTGTCGTGGCAGATTATGGTATTGGCTTTGCCTTGAGTGCATTGCCACAAAGTTGACGTTCATTGCACGGATGTCGTGGTTCTGAATAATGTTGGGATGCGCATGGGCCATGTTGACTTCACGGATTTGGTGATCCTAGATCCAGCCCAGATCCATCTATTCTTGTAGAGCTAATTGCACTATGGAACACCCTTTATTATTCTTTGAGCATATATCACACTGGTGATAATTGTGAGGTGGAACATGACCGTACCCACTCTGTCTGCAATGCATCCTAACCAGATTGGTTCCTAATAGGAGCACATCGTGAATTTGATAACTGCGACTAAATTCTTCCTCTATTAAATTTACAGTAGTCTTCTCATGTTGTGGCAACGGGTTCGTATGAACATTTAAATTAGTATCTTTGAAAGATAGGATCCCGTTCCTGACAAGCTTTTGTACATCATACTTGAAGCTGAGACAGTTCTGAATGTTGTGCCCCGGTCCTCCTTGATGGTAAGGGCAAGTTTGATCCGCTTTGAACCAAAAAGGTGGATTTTCCGATATTGTAAGAGGAGTCCTTGTTTCGACGTTCCCCTTGGCTAGTAGAAGTAGAAATAACTCTGCGTACAACATCGTTATAGGGTTAAACCTTGATTGTCGTGTCGTACGATTGTTATTGTTATACTGTGGACGAGCCTGCTGAAGAGGCTATTGTGTCCTTTGCTGATACTATTGTTGACTTGGTTAGCTCTGAGCAACCTGAGGTTGATAAGTCGGAGTCGGCGTTGGGTTGATAGCGGGAGTTATTGCCGCTACTGGTTGATACCTTCGCCTTTGTTTTCCGAGAGAGATGTTACTGATCTCCTGCTCTTTTTTCTTTTGGAAAGGACTAGCGTATCTTTTAGTATTGATAGATGGCTCTGCATCTTTGACCAATCGTCCTTCTCGGACTGCTTCTTCAAGGCGTACTCCCATGTTCACCATTTCAGTGAAGTCGCTGGGCGCACTTGCAACCATTCGGTCGTAATAGAATGAGCTTAATATTTTCAAAAAGATCTTTGTCGTCTCTTTTTCCTCAAGAGAGGGACATATCTGGGCGACAATTTCACGCCATCTCTGAGCATATTCTTTGAAAGTTTCTTTGTCTCTTTGCGACATTGCTCTGAGTTGATCTCTATCTGGTTCCATGTCCAAATTGTATTTATACTGCTGAACGAAGGCTGCGCCAAGATCTCTGAAAGTACTAATCTTGGTGCGGTTTAAACCCATGTTCCATTTGAGTGCGGCACCGGTTAAACTGTCTTGGACATAATGGATCAGTAGCTATTGATTTTCTGTCTGAGTTGACATTTTTCGAGCGTACATCACCAAATGACTTTGAGGGCAAGAGTTGCCTTTGTATTTTCCAAAGTCAGACACCTTGAATTTGTGCGGTATCTTTACATTAGGGACCAAACAGAGGTCTGCGGCGTCTTTTCCAAACAAGTCTTGACCGCGAATGGCATGCAGTTCCTTCTGCATCTCCAGGAATTGTTCCTAGAACTCATTTAATCTTTCGTACACGTCTTCGTTTCCACCAAAATTTACTTGTGGAATCTGTCCTCCCGAGACAGTGTGTACCACTGGTTGTGGTATGGACATTGTAACGGTGATTCTTGGCGCTTCAGTGTCCTGAAGTCTGTAACCTTTAGGCCCAGTGGTTCCTGCCGCAGTTTCTAGGTCTTTAGGGACCGGCGGGATATATCCTTCAGGGATAAAGTTGAGAGGCATGCCCCAGGGGCGACCTTTAGGCATGCCCCAGGGGCGACCTTTAGGCATGTTTTACCGAGGATGATTTTCATACATCTCCATTATGGGCATAGATGTAATTTCCGAGATCACAGTCCATTGTTGTTGCTTCTAAGCTGCTGTCAGGGATTGCATGTCACTGTGAAGTTTTTCCAAACTTTCCTTTAGAGCGTCGATTTTTTCTCTCAGCTCTCTGTTCTCTTCCTCGAGATTGTCCATTTTCTTTTGTCGATTGACCCGAGTATTATACGAGTGAGACAGTTTAACTCTAGAATCGCGACACATATGTGAGACTCGAAGATAAGAAGAACGCGTTATGTGAGAATGATGAATGATATGCAAAGACGTATTTTTTAGTTTTGGTTTTAATAAAAAAGAAACTTCAACAAATAGATTGCAAATATCATACAGTGAAGGGTGGAGACCCTGTTTATTGAATTCGAAAGATTGCAGTATGTTACAAGGAAAAGTATAGTATTTTTCAAAGTGCTGTAAGTAAAATGGCTAAGCTTATGGATCCTGAGTCCTCTTTGAAGAGAGCTCAGATGCTGGTTCCGGTACTTTCCTTTTCGTTGACCGGGGCTCTTTAGCCGTTGTCGGGTTGTTAGTCTTTTGCCAAGTGAAAGAAGTGAGCAAATTTCTTCGGTCTTCTTGACTTTCTACAGCATGTTGTTCTAATATCTTAATCAGATCATCCTTTTCCTTTAACAGTTCCTGAATCTTGGTACATTCCACATTGAGGATTCGGTACTTGTTTTTCCAAGAGCTCTTCTCACATTGAACTTTGTTGAGAGCTACCTGGAGTTTTTCCGTATCAGACATGAAATAAAGGACAGATTCCTTTAACGGAAAAACTTCTTGGCGAGGGTAAGGCATCCTCAGCTTGAGGGCTCTAGTTTGCACCCAGTGGAGATAAGGTTCCATGGAGGTACAATTTGGTCTTCCTAGAGACTCTCTTCCTTTCTTGTGAATATGTTGCTAGGCATGCACTATTTCTTTCTTTAGTGCCCTGTCATTTTCCAATTCCTTGAAGAAAAAACCTTCAAGATGAACATTATGCGGGATATTCTTCATCGGGTATCCGAGTTGATGGCGAACTAAAATTGGATGATAGTTGATTCCTCCTTTAGTTCCAATGAGGGGTATGTTAGGGAAATTTTCACATCTCTCGATGATCTCTATCCCTTCGTAAATCCTATTATACCAATCTATGTCAGAGTTGGTAAGGGACATAATCTTCTGTGACCAACGTAGAGTACTCTTGTGATCCCAAAAAGCAGCAGACTTGGGTAAATGGGAAATGAACCATTTGTAGAGAAAGGGTACACAGCATGTGATCATTCCTCCGCTGTATAAATTCCTTAACTGTACAAAATGATAAGCATCTGCAAGAAGGGTTGGTACGGAGTTTCCAATCAGAAATATCTTAACAGCATTGGTATCAACGAAGTTGTCGATGTTGGGAAAAAGGAATAACCCATATGTGAGGAGGACAAAGATATCTTTGAAAGCAGTTATGTTTCCTCTATTTATAGGTGATCAAGTTTTTGTCTTGGAGGAATAGTGAATGGCTGCAAGATCATATCACATTTAATGGCTTTGGCTTGGTGGCATTTCTTCTTATGCAAGGCAAACTAGCCCCTCCAAGTAGCAAGGCTATGTTTTGACCAATTCCACATTCCTCAGATGTTTTTATTGTTGTTTATGCCTGAATCTTGACTAAGAAGACCAGGTTTGTTGAACGTGCACTATTGCACATAAATGCACTTTGAATTCCAAGTCTTTGTACAAAGACTCATTATGCCACATGACAAAGTTCTAAGCATCTTGGCCTAATTCTGCAGGTTTGATATGATCATATTGAGTGTATGTGGCATAGTGATAATTGTTTCTTGTCACAAACTCGAGTATAGCACAAAAACAAACAAACTGATTTTCCAAACCAGTTGCAGCAGCATGACTTTGAGCTGCTATATCTCTTGGTTTCCATGAAGTTTTTCCATGCTGATGGACTCTTTGAATTGCTAGCAAGATGCACAATAACTTTGATGTTTACATTTGAGATTGATTCATCTTGCAACTAGGTGAAAAAGTTCTCCAAGTTTTGGTGTTTTACCTAAAATCTGTCTTGGACAGTATTTTGTCTAAGTGTTGGAAAAAAGGGTATTTTCATGTTTTAATGATTTTGCTCCATCCATAACTCAAAATCCATGAAGATTTGGAATGAGATGTAGTTGACATATTTGAAGTATGTAAGATGAACTTTCATCTGAGCTTTGAATGGGAGAAAAAGGCCTTGTGGTTTAGGAGTTATGACCTTGCAAAGTTGGTACAAAATCACTTTTATTCCATAACTTAGAAATATTTTGGTTTCTCATGGTTGCCCCTTTTGCAAGAAACCTCACTTTTCTTGATTTTTATTAATGAATGATGATCAATACCATACATTAACATTATTTTTGACTTAGGGGAACCATATTTGTGAAAAATTCCAAAAAGTCAAACTTGATTTTGGGCATAGTTGACTTTTTGTCAGATGAAATCCAAACTGTGAGATTCCTTGTGCAATCAAGTTCTTGACCTAATGGATGGATTCCATAGGTGTTTTAGGGTGTCTTGAATCATGTCCCATGGTTTGGGAGCATGTCTTGGTCAAAAGTCAAAGGTACAGTTGACTTTTTCTTTAAAACCCTAATTGTGGTCCAGATGAGATTGAAACTTGTGAATCAAGTTTCTTGGATCAATCCATTGTTGTAAATGGATCAATGTGGTGTGTTTAAGGTCCTCAAATCATGTCATGAGGTTTAGGCTCATGCCTTGCTCCAAAAGTCAACTTCGGGGTGAATTAGGTCAAGAAACCCTAATTCCTGACATTTTTATGAATGCATCCCCTGAGGCTAATTTGACTTAATGATTGGGTCCATGAGGTCCCTTGGTGTAGTCGGGTTATGCTTTGAAGCATTGGCTCATGCCCAGAAGAAAATTTTCATCTGGAGGCCTTGGTCGACCAAAACCCTAATTTGGTGACACTGGCGATCTTGAGGCTTGATCCACTTAGAATGTTGCAACTTTGTGCTTGATTCTTGATATGGGAGTCCTCTTGATCCTTTATGGGTGTTTGAGAGGTTAGACAAGTTGAAGATCATGTCATTTCTTGATTGATCCTTTGTCTAAGTCTCCGAGAGGGCTCAAAACCCTAATTCTTGGTGGTGGTGAATGCTCAACCATCTTTGAGGAGATTGATGAGGCATGAAGGTACATCCATATTGTGGTGATGATTTGCACAATGATGGGAAATCTTGGTGGTCAAAATTTGGGGTATGACAGGGAGCACTGCTTCCATGCCCTATACTAGAGAGAAAGGGGTTGCCCCTGCTGAAGTGCAGACGGATGTGCGATAACCGTGAAGAGCAAATGGGAGATTTTCGTGCCAATCCTTGTAAGTCACGGCCATCTTCTGAACGATTTTCTTAATATTCTCCATTCATCTTTGGCAGGTAGGGTGATGAGTTATGGTGTTTAATCTTGAATTCAGCACATAATTCTTTCATCATTTTGTTGTTCATATTCGATCCATTATCAGTAATGATCTGGCTTGGAACACTATAACAACATATGAGATTGTTCTTGATAAATCGAACCACCACTTGTCTGGTCACATTGGCGTATGATACTGCTTCGACCCACTTGGTGAAATAATTAATGGCCACCAGATGAAATGATGTCCATTTGAAGCTTTGGGTTCAATCATGCCAATCATGTTGATTCCCCATATGGAAAAAGGCCATGGAGAACAGAGAACTTTGAGAAGAGTCGGAGACACATGAATTATGTCGATGTAAATCTGACATTTGTGACACTTCCTCATGTACTTGTAGCAATCAAATTCCATTGTCAGCCAATAATATCCTGCTCTTAGTATTTTTCTTGACATTGTATGTCCATGGCATGAGTGCCAAAGGATCCTTCGTGAATCTCTTTCATTAGCATGTTTGCTTCATGTCTGTCCACGCATCTGAGCAAAACCATGTCGAAGTTTCTTTTGTAGAGTACATCATTGTTCAGGAAGAAGTTACCACCCAGTCTTCTGAGAGTCTTCCTATCTTTTCTTGATGCCCCAGGCGGGTATTCTTGTCTTTGAAGGAAAAGCTTGATGTCCTGATACCAAGGCTTGTCATCGATGACTGCTTCAATTGTAAATTTGTAAGTTGGCCTGTCAAGGCGCATCACGTTGATCTTGGGCACGTCGTTCCATCGACTCACAATAATCATGGAGGATAGAGTAGCCAGTGCGTCAGCCATGTTGTTTTCTTCACGAGGAATGTGATGAAAATTAATTTTGTTGAAGAAAGGTAACAACCTTCTTGCGTAGTCTTTGTAAGGAATCAACCTAGTCTAGCGTGTGTCCCATTCTCCTTTGATATGATTTATAACCAAGGCTGAGTCTTTATACACATCCAAGTTCTTTATCCTTAAGTTGATAGCTTCTTCGAGACCCATGATGCAAGCTTCATATTCGGCCTCATTGTTTTTACATTTGAATGCCAGTCTGGCAGTGAAAGGAATATGGGTACATTACATCCTCGTCTGGGAAGTCAAATCTGATTG
Organism: Lathyrus tuberosus; assembly: GCA_022829125.1. Classification (NCBI taxonomy): domain Eukaryota; kingdom Viridiplantae; phylum Streptophyta; class Magnoliopsida; order Fabales; family Fabaceae; genus Lathyrus; species Lathyrus tuberosus. The sequence continues at coordinate 2,360,104 of JALAZF010000298.1, read as the reverse complement.
ATTCATTATCGTCAATTGGTTGGTGAGCCAGATGGTCGACTAGAATACTTCCTTTGAAGGCTTTCTGAGCATGGTACTCGATGTCGTATTCTGATAACAACATCTGCCAATGGGAAATTCTTCCATTCAAAGCAGGCTTCTCGAAGACATACTTGATCGGATCCATTTCGGATATTAACCAAGTGGTATGACAAATCATATACTGGCGATGGCGTTTAGCAGCCCAAGCTAAAACGCAACAGGTTTTCTCGAGCATAGAGTACCGAGTTTCACAGTCTGTGAATTTCTTGCTCAAGTAGTAAATGGCGTATTCTTTTCTTCCTGTTTCGTCTTGTTGACCCAGCACACAGCCCATGGAATCTTCTAGGACTGATAAGTAGATGATCAGGGGTCTTCCTTCCATCAGAGGAGACAAAATAGGTGGATTCAGCAGATATTTTGTTATACTTTCAAAAGCTTTTTGGCAATCTTTTGTCCATACACATCCTTGGTCATTTCGGAGGAGCTTGAAAATCGGTGTGCATGTCGCTGTCATAAGAAATATGAATCTTGAGATTTAATTTAGAGTCCCAAAAATCCTCTTGTTTTTCTGTTCTGGGTGAAGGCATTTCTTGAATGGCCTTGACTTTGTCGGGATCAACTTCAATTCCTTTCTGGCTGACGATGAATCCCAAAAGCCTTCCTGAGCGAACACCAAATATACATTTGTTGGGATTCTAGCTGAGTTTGTATTTTCTCAGATACTCGAATAATTTTGACAAATTTTCCACATGTTTTTCTTCTGTTTCAGACTTACCAATCATGTCGTCCACATACACTTCAATTTCTTTGTGTATCACATCATGAAATAGAGTTGTCAATGCCCTTTGATAAGTTGCGCCTACACTCTTTAATCCAAATGGCATTACTTTGTAGAAAAAGGTTCCCCATGGTGTAATGAATGAAGTTTTCTCCATATCTTCTGGTGCCATTTTGATTTGATTATAGCCTGAAAACCCATCCATGAAGGAAAAGACTTTGAGTTTTGCAGTGCTATCAACTAACATGTCAATGTGTGGTAGGGGAAGTCATCCTTCGGACTTTCTTTGTTTAAATCCCTGTAGTCTACACACATTATGACTTTTCCATCCTTCTTGGGAACTGGTACTATGTTGGCTAGCCACTGAGGATATTTTGATGTGGCAAGGAAGCCGGCATCGATCTGCTTTTGGACTTCTTCTTTGATCTTGATGGCCATATCTGGATGAGTCATTCCCAACTTTTGTTTGACTGGCGGACATTCCAGTTTTAATGACAAATGATGCTCCACAATGTTGGTATCCAACCCTGGCATATCTTGGTAGGACCAAGCAAACACATATGGGAATTCTTTGAGAAGCTTTATCATACTTTCTCTGACTGTTGAACTGAGCAGAGCTCCAATCTTAACTTCTTTTCGTTCTTCTTCTAAACTCAAATTAACCATTTCTAATGGTTCTTTGTAAGGTTGAATGGTCTCTTCCTCCTGTCTGAGTAGTCGAGAGATCTCATCTGGAATTTCTTTGTCTTCTTCTATTTCAGCTTCGAATACCGGGGACTCAAAGTTGGGAGAAGGCATTGGATCATATATTTCAATGGGGTTTTTAGCAATTAATCTGCATAATGTGATTGATGATTCTTTTTAGAAAAGATAGAAAAATGCAAAAAGTGGTGTGCAATGTATTTTGAAAAGCGTTTATTTTTGTCTATTTTAGGATTACCATTTTCTGAAAAAGCAAAAAGCAAAAACAACAATAAATGCAGGAATTCAGAATGACATCTTTATTTATGATTTGTCGATTCTTGAAACACAAGCTCTATAAAACAAAAATCATGTGCCTTGGGCAAGGAAGAGAAGAAATATTTACAGGAAACGATGCCCTATAAAACACCCTTTCACTCGGGCAAGGTGAGAGGTCAAAATAAAGACGAGACATTTACTTTGAGACGTGAACAACATTCGGGACATCAACAACTATCCAATTGTGATGAACTCTTCTGTGGATTACAAAGTCTGGTACTTTCCTTCCAGGATTATCTTCAGTAATGAAACTGACTTCTGGCGGAGTCGGATCACTAGAGTCTTCTTCCCATGCAGATTTATTAGAAGTGAGGTCTTCTGCTGTTTTCTCGTACGTATTCTCATGTATAGGAAAATCTCCCCATCCAATTGGTTGGATGTCTTCGTACAAGATGCAAGAGATTTCAGGGGCAATATACTTCACTAGAAAATCAAACTTTTCGCTTGGTTGTCCTAAGGCATCCCAAGTTTTTGAGGGGTTGTCTTCCTCGATGACATTGACTTCAGGTAGTGCAAAGTTGATAAATTCTTGTCCAGCAATTCTTGCGACCTCATTGAGACGATGTTTGATATGTTCAGGATTTTCTGAGTAAGGCCTCCATGCTTCTGAAGGAACAAATGAATCTTTTTCAGAGTTATCTGGAAAATATGCATTCTCTGGCTGGCTTTGATATCATGGATCTTCCGTGTAAGGCTCCCTAATAAGTAAATCATCCATGGGATCATCCAAGCTGTAGTTAAAGTTATCTTTCATCAGAGTATCAGTTTCTAATGAATTGGGAGGAGCACGATATCCTTCAGTATCGTAATCTCCGTAGATCATCTCGACATCTGATTTTGGTGTATATCTGGAGTTTTTTGTGGATAACAAAATGGCATGTACGTCTCTTCTTGGGATATATAACCTTCATTGTTGAAATATGATTTCCATTCTTCATCTGGATCAGAAGAATTGTCTTTGAAGTCATCTCCCTCGATGGTGTGGACCTCTTGAGAAGTAGGATGGAGGAAACCTCCGTTGTGGAAGAAATCTTGAATAGGGTGAATGACTTTTTCCTTCTTTGTAGTCTTGGTAAATGCTAGTGTAAAATCGAGACCTTTTCTCGTTTTGTTATCGGTAGGAATCATAACTTATCCCCATCCTTTAGTGGTACCATTTTCCACTATTCGAACAGCGTCTTGATAGGAGGAAATAGATGCTCCTTTTTCTTGATTGCTTTCGTTACTCACAGAAAGCACATGGAATTGAGTTCCAATGACTTCTTATGGTTCCAAGTAGGAGAATGAGGATAGATTTCTCACGATTAAAGCTCGTTCTCCACATATTATGACCAACTTGTTGTTCTTTACAAACTTCAGCTTCTGGTGAAGTGTTGAGGTGACTGCTCCTGCTTCATGGATCCAAGGTCGTCCCAATAAACAACTGTATGTTGCTCGGATATCCATTACTTGGAAGGTGATTTGAAAAGTGTGAGGACCAATGGTTATGGGAAGGTTGATTTCGCTAATAACTGTCTTTCTGGACCCGTCAAAAGCTTTGATTATGATCTCGCTGCCTCTCATTGGAGTTCCTTGAAAAGATAATCGCACAAGAGTTGATTTCGGCATGAAATTTAGAGATGAACCAGTGTCCACCAGTACGCTCGCCAGAGCATCGCCCCCGCCGTTGATTGTGATATTGAGTGGCATGTTATGATTTTTACCCTCTTCCTGGAGCTTTTCATCACTGAAACCTAAGTTGTTACAGAAAGTGATGTTAGAAACGATGCTATCAAATTGATCCACCATTACGTCTTGTTCCACGAAGGCTTGTTCCAAAACTTTTTGTAAAGCTTCCATGTGAGCTTCCGAACTCAGTAGAAGGGATAATACAGATATTCGAAAAGGAGTATGCAATAACTGATCCACAATGTTGTATTCATTCTTCTGGATTAGTTTTAAAATCTCATCATTGTTTTTCACCTGATTTGTACCACTTGACTGGCCAATCTGTTTATCAGGAACTTCGATTTGAGGTTCTTTTTCTTTTGTGGGCTCTTCTATTCCACTGCTGAAGATTCGACCACTTCGGGTGACCCGACTTATATCAGCGATGTTGACAATGGATGGCAGCGGAACTTCCTTTCCATCTTCTATCATGGTGGCACCGTATTTGTAAGGAATGGATTTCTTTGATTCATATGGCATCGGGCCTAGCAAGTAGATGACCAAAGGAGTTACGTGACTCTTCCGACTGTCATAGGCAATCTCTATTGGTTCCAGCTTGGGGATATCGGGAATTTTTTCACTGTCGAAAGGGATCTTCAAGCGCTTTGGTTCACTGAGTAGAGGAATTATGGTGAAGACATCTTCATTAATTCCGTAATAAATGGATTCTCTTTCATTGAAGACTTTGATGGTCCTTCGATCTAATAGTCCTTGAATCTTATTTCGGATGCAGAGGAAACCATATCGACTTTTATGGAATTTTCTGCAAGCTGAGTGATCATGGTGATTTGGACCAAAGTAGTTAAATCCACACAAGCATTTGTGAAATTTGACCAATGATGTTTCAATGTGTTTGACGTCATGAACTGCGTACTGGCCTGGGCAACCTTGCACCATATTTATTGACTGATAATCCCCCATTCTGTTTGGTATGATCTCTCCTTGGCCTACCTGATTCTATACAGTTGCTGGTACGAGGTAGCATCCTTGGTCATTTTTTGAACATATCCCGCAACGTTCATAATTGTAGGGAGGTACTCGACCGTATCCACTCTGTATGTAATGCATATTTACCAAGTCTGTTTCCAATAAGCGAATGTCACAGCTTTCGTGTCTACTTAGGCCTTCATCGGCTATGTTGACTTGATGAGTCTCTGTGTTCTGGTATATTGGAAACCACCAGTGATCTAATAAGTGTTGAAGAGTTCTTTGTACGAGCGCGCAACCTTGATCATTCTCAAAGCAGACTTTACAATCTTGATAGTTGTGTGATGCTAAAAAGCCAAGTCAAACCTGTTTGGCGTGTAATTCTACCAAACTTGTATTCATCAGGCGGATGTCGGAGATTTGAACTCTGTTTGGACATTCACAATAATGTTGATCTGATAACCATTCCTTCCGTAATAGTCTTGAATCCATCCTAGATCCATTTGAAGTTGGAGAGCCTCTTCCACAAAAGGACATCCTTGATTATCTTTTGAACAAATTGAGCAGGTGCTGTAGTTGTGCGACGGAAGATTGTGATGTTGACTTTTTCTGGAGTGCATTGCCACCAAGTTTACATTCATTAAGCGAATGTCAAAATTTTAAAAAATGCCTGGGCATCCATAGATGTCATACCCTAATTTTTTACCATAAGATTTCACCTCTCTGTGCATCATTTTGCATATTTGCATGCTTTATTACTAACAAATCTGTGCAGGAATTTTAATTTCAAGTGGAGATAGTACTTTTTCTCACAGTCCAGAGTTTCAAGACGTGACTGTTGAATTCTGGTTCAACAGGTTCCTAAGGTTTTCTGCTGGTCGTTCTCTTCAAGATTTCTCAGAAGCTCTGTGTATGTCTCAAGGAAAATCAGTGTCTTTCTCGTTATTAGTGCTGAGCATGGTTATCTGAAGATTGGTTGTGGTTTTCGTGGCAAAGTTGCATTACGAGTGGTATCCTTACTTTCAAGGGGTTTCTCAGGGCATAGTTTGGGTCTTATTCATGGAGTTGGATCATTAGTTGTCAAGTGGAGGAACTTTGAATTTTGGTCATTTGTGATCAATATATTCTAAAGAGGGGAAAATTTCAAGATCCAAAAAGAGTTTAAAATTGCAAGAATGATTCAAAGTGTACAGAAATTAAGAATATTCCATGAGAGAAAGTCTAATCAATTCATAAGTCAAGTTGCCATATTTTTTTTGAATTCACTGAGTTTTATAAAGATGAAAGGAGTATTTCAAATGGAACCATGGAAATTCAAGTTCAAAATCAAGATGTTCGAAACTTTACCTGTTTGCCATTCAAACAACTAAATCACAAATTTCATTTGTTTAACTAAAAGTTGTTTTGGCATAATACTACTTTCACGTGATTAAGAAGACTTAGACTCATGATCAACTCCAAAGAACAAGTTTTCATTCAAGGAAAATTACAAACCATTTCAAGTTACAACCTTTTTCCATGTTCAAGTCCTAAGGTTCCTATTACAAGTCTCTTTAAAAAAAAAAGGCACAATTTGAATAGCCATGAGTTCTCTTTGAATTACCACGCCCAAACCGTGTTTCCCTTTTGAAGTGTTGTTTCATATAATAATAATAATAATGGTTGCAGCTTTCTGACTTCTCTTTCTACGCTACGGAACTTGCTGAGACATGCCGTATCTTTTCCAAAGCCTTGAAGCCTGCTGATTTAAATGATGGTTAAATATACTTCATGTGCTTAAACTTTGCTTGTTGCCTAAGTGGTTTGTCGCAGTTCAAATTACCACGCAAGTCTCAAGCCTCAACAGCATTGCCCATCAAGTTGTGGGTCCATCATTATCAGTTGTGGGTCCATCATAGAGTTGAGTTCTGCAAAGTTACAAGGGCCTGTACACGGAAGTAAAAGATCACAAAATTGCACCGACAGCATCCGTGAATATTCATCATTTGTTTCCAAAACAAAAATAGGAATTCTCAGTGTAATCACAACCATCAATAATTTTCAGACAAGGTTCAAATACTTTCCAAAACATTTACAAGCATGAATAGAAGTTTTTCAAAGCACCATCAAACCTTCAAAATCAAACAAGGAAAGGAGTCAGAGAGTATTTACAACATTTATCAATTTCCAAACATGACGAATTGAAAGTGGAAACTCATTCATCACACAATTACACGTTCAAGGCGAGGAATCACAATCTTTAACAGAAATATTCTCTTCCAAAACAAAATCCGACAGCATAATCTTGCTCATCAATTTGAAAATCAGCATGTTCCTATACGTATGAGCCTATAAAAAGAGCTTTTTTCATTCACAACAGGACAAAAAAAAAAACCAGAACTTACATCAGAAAAATTCACAACCTTGCCACACACTGAGAACAGAGCATCAATATTCACAAACATACCTTCAGAAATTCACGTATCAATTCACGTAGTAGAGCCGATCAACCTCTCCGGCCGAACTTCCACTCTACTGTTCATCTTGAACACAACCTCCACTGAACAACAACAACATCGCTGTTACACAAAACTACGCACTGATTCGGATGCCAGCTCACCATCAAGAATCTTCTCACGACGTCCACGCAAAACACCGGTCAGCCACGACAACAGCATCACGCACGACCATCGGGCACCTCCATCGACGATTCCTCCGACCACTACACGGAGAGCCACCGCGACCCCACGGAGAACCGCCGCGAACTCATATCACCTCCGTTCACCGCTAATTTTTGCTGCTTCCCATTTCGGTACTCTTTCTAGCCGTTACGATTTCGTACTCGTTGGTTATTGTTTGTTTTTTTTTTATTATTTGAATTGTTGGCTTGTTTATTGTTATGTTGAATTGTTATGTGGAAAAGGAAGAAAGTTTTTTCTTTTGGCAGAGAGGAAGATGAACAGGGGAAGGGTGGTTTAGGCGAGAGAATATGAGAGGGATACTGAACCCCTTTTGAAGAAGTTTTCATTGATTTTGTTTTAAGAATGGCAAATTGGATGGGTTAGGCCCATTACTCTCACTGTATGTGCCCCACGTTTCTATCTTGATCCCTCCTGCCACTTTTCCTAAGTATTACTAATCCTCTAATTCTATCTAATTATTATAATTTAGCTTTTTTACCTTTTTTTACAATTTTCAGTTTTAATTACTATTCATTCCTTAGCTTTAATTTTTAGAGAATCGTTGCTTTAATTAATCATTACTAATATTTAGTTCTTATTTAATTTTATTTCAATCCTTATTTTATTTTTAGATAATTCTTGATTTTATCTATAGTTTAAATTTTTTTTAGATAACTTAATTTTCATTTTTTATTAGTTCTTAATTTTAGTTTTAGATAGCTTTAGTCATAAAAATAAAAAAATAAAAAACTTTCATTATTAAAATAGTCCTTAATTTTTAGGATGAGAATAGGTAGGATTTGTTTTTTTTCACAAATTTTTTTTTACTACAAACTCTTGACATGTCGTGATGCTTGCTTCCGCCGAACTCCTTGTTGAATCACTACGGCATTTTATCACTCTGCAAATATTATACGGTGTTTGTGTGTCTTTACTGTGTTGGAATTGTTTAGTGTGAATATATAATGCTATTGTATAGAATTTTCATTGCCATGTGGACGGTGGTGTTGGTGTTATGCATAAAAATCCATGGTAGATAATTCATGTGTATGATGTGTGTATCTTAGTGTAATGACTTTCTATGCTTTCACTTTTTATCACTTGAATTTTATATCATTTTTGTTTTTCTCTATATTAGAGTAAATGTGTATTTCATAAGTGAAAGCTAAAACTAAGGATAAATGTTATTATAAAAAACGTCAAATATTCAAGTTAGTTTTAGTTAATCAATTTAATTATTAGTTTTTTCTTTTTTTAATAAGAAATCAATTTAGGTTTTTAACTATTATTATAAAAAAGTCATAAAAAAAATAATTATCTAATTATAATTAATTAGGGTAGTTTCTCTAAAGATGTTAATTTAAACAATTAACAAATAACTCTCTTATATCTCACACTGCCAAATGCATGATTCATTTACCTAACATAAGATTGTGTGTTACTTTTTCACTTTTTATTCCTTGCGTGTTGACCGAAGCATCTGCGGCTGGTTTGTTTTGAAAAGTGGAGTTTGGCTCCACAAAGTTTTGTCAAGCCCCTTTTGTTTTTTTAATTTTTATTATTAGGAGAAGCTTAGATTAGTTTAGTTTTAGTTTTTTTATATAATCTTGGTTAAACTTTTTTTTAAAAATTTGGTTGTATATCTTTTAACCTTTAAATTAGTTTTAGATTTAGTTCTAATTTTATAATTAGTTTTAATTCTTCCCATTTTCTTAAACTATTAATCTTGAGAGAAATAACCAAAAGAAAAACAAGTTTCATTTTTAACCTTTAATAATTTTAGAATTAGATCTAATTTTTGGATTTAGTTTTAATTCTTTTTTTTTAAGTATAACCAAAATAATAAAAATAAAAATTCAAAAATATATATTTCTTTTCTTTGATCTAATATTCTCAAGTTTGATTTATGTTTAGAATTCATCGTTTAGAATCACTTAGGCCTCCCTTTCATCAATTCCAAAGGAAAGTTTCCTATCCCGTTGACTTACACGTTATACTTAGATACTAACCCCCTAGGTCTTTCCCTTAGCACATACCCTTAGCAAGCAAGTAATAGATAACATAAATACTAACAAGAGGTTCCTGTAGAATACTACAGACGTTTAGGATGCTAATACCTTCCCTAGGCGTAACCAACCCCCGAACTTAGATTCTCTTAACTTAGGTTTTTTTCGATCTTTAATCCTTTCCTTTGGATAAAATAAAGACCGGTGGTGAACATTAAAATTTGTGATTCAAGTTAACCCAATAGCTTGATATCCAATTCTCACCGCGACAATAGACAATGTTTATTCCATGGATTCTGTGTTCTTGGATCCAGCCCATATCCATTTGCTCTTGAAGGGATGCCCGTACAATGCTGCACCCTTGGTTGTTCTTGGAACAAATGTTACATTGATGATAGTTGTGAGGTGGCACATGACCGTATCCACTTTGTCTGTAATGCATCTTAACCAGATTTGTTTCTAGTAAGCGCACATCATGAATTTGGTAACCATTGCCAGGACCTATGTCAACTAAGTTTACAGAAGCTTTCTCATGCTGAGGTAGCAGATTCCTTTGAACATTTGGATTAGTGTCCTTGAAAGACAAAACTCCATTCTTAACAATTTTTCGTACATCGGATTTAAAACTGAAACAATTCTCAATGTTATACCCTAGCGCTCCTTGATGATAAACACATAATTGGTCAGCCTTGAACCAATAAGGGGGATTCCCAGGAATGGCAGGAGGAGTCCTGGTTTGAATGTGTCCTTTTGCTAGCAAAACTGAGAATAGCTCTGCATATGGCATTTATATAGGATCGAAACCTGGTGACCTTATGATACGATTATTGTTGTTGTATTGCGGGCGAGGCTGCTGAAGAGGCTGCTACTGTCTTTGCTGATAATGTGGTTGTTAAATTTGCTGATTTTGAGAAATTTGTGGTTGATATGCCAAAATTGGCGCTGAGTTGATAACAGGAGATTCCGTTGCTACCTGCCGAGGTTGGTATCTTCGTATTTGTTTATCTTGTGAGATAGTGTTGATATCTTGCTCTTTCTTTTTTGGAAAGTGCTCCCATGCCTCTTGCTACTACTAGATGGTTCTGCATATTTGACCAATCGACCTTCTCGGACTGCTTCCTCAAGGCGTACTTCCATGTTCACCATCTCGGTGAAGTCACTAGGCGCACTTGCGACCATTCGGTCATACTAGAACGAGCTCAAAGTTTTCAAAAAGATTCTTGTCATTTCTTTTTCCTCGAGAGGAGAACAAATCTGGGCGGCAATTTCACGCCATCTCAGATCATATTCTTTGAAGATTTCTTTATCCCTCTAAGACATTGCTCTGAGTTGATCCCTATCAGGTTCCATATCCAAATTGTACTTGTATTGATGAACAAAAGCTGCTCCAAGATCTATGAAGGTACTGATCTTTGTACGATTTAACCCCATGTACCATTTGAGTGCGGCACCAGTTAAACTGTCTTGAAATTAGTGGATGAGTAACTGTTGATTTTCCGTCTGGGTAGACATCTTCCGAGCATACATTACCAAGTGACTTTGAGGGCAAGAGTTGCCTTTGTACTTTTCAAAGTCGGGCACCTTAAATTTGTGCGTTATTTTTACATTTGGGACCAAGCAGAGGTCAGCGGCATCTTTTTTAAACAACTCTTGTCCGTGAATAGCCTGAAGCTCTTTCTGCATTGCTGAGAACTGCTCTTGAAATTCATCTATCCTTTTGTATACTCCCATACCCTCGCTTGGAACGGCGTGAATGATTTGATCTTTTGGAGTAGTATGCATCACAGGTTGTGGTACATACATTACCGTGGTAACTCTTGGCTCTTCGGTGACCTGAAGTTTGTAACCTTTAGGAATTTCTATTGTGGCTCTTGCATCTTCATGGACCCGAAGTTTGTAACCATCAGGTCTAGAGGTTCCAGCTGTATTCCTTGGATCTTCAGTGATCGGAGGTATGTAACCTTCTGGTATGAAATTTGGAGGCATGCCCCAGGGAAAACCTCTGGGCATAGTGTACTGAGGATTACTGATGGGTACTTCAAAGATCGACACGGAGATGATTTTTGAGATCACGGTCCATTGAGTTGGTTGATCCTGAGCTGCTGCCAGTGATTCAATCATGACGTTGAGTCTTTCCAGACTTTCCTTCAGAGTATTAACTTCCTCTCTTAGCTCTCTGTTTTCTTCCTCAAGAACGTCCATTGTTTCTGACAATTGGCCTGAGTATTGTACGAATGAGACAGTTTGACTCTAAAGTGCGATAAATGTGTAAGATTTTGTGAAAAATGTGTGAAATGCTAGAATGATGCATGATGTGCAAAGAATGCAAATGCTCTCTTTTTTTTTAAAGAACTTTTTAACAGTTATGTTGCAAATATCATACAACGACTAAAATTTTTTATTAAATTCAAAGGATTACAATATTTTACAGAGAAAAATACATTATTTTACAAAGTGCAGGAAGGAAAACTAGGCCTATGAATCCTAAGAAGTCCTTGACGAAGGTCCAAATGCTTGTTGCTGACTTCTTTTCTGCCTCTTTGATCGGGCTTCTTCAACCGTTGGCGGGTCGATGGTCCTCCGCCAAGTGAAAGGAGTGCCAGAGTGATATTTGAAGGAGAGTAACTTCTCTTTTTCTTCTCTTTCCACGACATGTCGCTCAAGTATCTCAGTGAGAGCATCTTTTTCTTTCAGCAATTTCTGGATCTTTGTGTTTTCCAGGCTAACAATCTGGTATTTGTTCTTCTAAGAGTTCTTTTTCCTGTTGGACTTTATTAAAAGCGATCTGAAGCTTTTCTACGTCGTTCATGAAGTAGAGGACAGGTTCCTTTGGAGGAAACACTCCTTGTCGAGGGTAAGGCATCCTCAACTTGATGGCTCTAGTCTGTACCCATTGGAGGTAGGGCTCCATAGAAATGCAGTTTGGCTTTCTTAGAGACTCTCTTCCTTTCTTGTGAATATGATTCCAGGCGCGCATAATTTCTTCTTTGAGTGCTCTGTCATTTTCTCATGTCTTGAAGAAAAGATCTTCCAGATGAATGTTGTAGGGTATATCCTTCATCGGGTATCCGAGCTGATGACGAGCTAAAACTGGGTGATAGTTGATTCCTCCTTTAGTACCAATGAGGGGTACATTAGGGAAACTTCCACAACTGTCAATGATCTTTGTTTTGTTATAGACCCGATTATACCAATCTATGTCAGAATGAGTGAGAGACATAATCTTTTGCGACCATCGCATACCAGTTTTGAGGTCCCAAAAAAGCAACAGATTTGGGCAAATGAGAAATAAACCATTTGTAGATTAATGGTACACAACATGTAATCATCCCTCCGTTATACATATTCCTTAGATGCACTGAGTGGTAAGCATCTGCAAGCAAAGTTGGGACTGGATTCTTGATTAATAATATCTTGATAGCATTGGCGTCGATGAAGTTGTCAATGTTGGGAAAGAGGAATAACCCATAGATGAGTAGAACAAAGATATCCTCGAAAGCAACCATGTTTCCTATACTGACAAAGTATAGGGCTCTTTCCATCAGAAACTTAGCTGGTAGACCTTGAATTCCTCCCTTGGTGGTCATGTGAGCTTTGATATCTGACACTTCAATGGAGGTAGCTCTTGCAATGGTTTGATCTTTGGGAATCTCTTCCAATCCAGAGAAAGGGTCTTGGTCGAAAATGGGCAAATCAATCAACTGAGAGTACTCTTCGAATGTTGGTGTGAGCTGATAATCTAGAAATGTGAAGCAGTGGTACACCGAATCATAGAATTGAACCAACATAGATAGGACTCCTTCCACCATGTTGACTTTTAAAAGGGACAAAGGCCCTCCATACTTAGTTCTGAAAGCTTCAGGATTAGTAATCAACCTTCCCAGTCTTCTCAGGTCTTCAAGTCTTGGACTTTTGAAGGTGTACTTTTGAGTTTTTCTTCTACCAAAATCCATAGCACAATTGCTGATATTTGCAACACCCTGTTTTTTAGTTGTTTTGAAAAAATTTGAGAAATTTTGAAAATTTTGATGAATGCGTGTATGCACAAACACAAATATTTACGAACATGGGTTTAAGGGTTTATCGTCACGAGCATGGAGCCATGGATCTACCCATCCCAAAGGTATGTACTAGGGGTTCATTTTGTACCTGTAGAACGGGTTCTAACAAGGTCCCCAAAATCATTGACCCCTCTTTAGGATATTACCAGCAAATCGATTGACTCATGAGAGCTATAATATCCCCAAGATGGATCTTATTCGAGTCTAGTATCGCGTATCAACTATTCTCGATAGTCACCGCACAATGTCCTAAAATGGTCGAATAGTTAAATGTTTACTAATCCTCAGTTTCACGGGTTCCCAGTGGAAAAAATAATGCATTTGCGGATGTCCCGCTCAACATCAGTAATTCCAAAAGGGTACCTCTACTAATTTGGTGGACTTTCAAGTTAGCTTGGTCAGGACTCACTCCCTATAAGCCTCCTTGATTTTACCACATCCTATCTTAAAATATGTTCTCAAGCCCACTGAGGACTTTTTGACTCACCACATGTGTATTAATCACATTCCCATATAAAAGCAATTTAAACAAGTATGGAAAATAAGCAGATAGTATGATGGAAAACAACAAATGATATCAAATGAGAAAGCAAATAAGAAAATAAAACATTAAAAATATATGCAATGCAAGGCTTAACCCTCTTAGGAGTCAGTAAAACTCCCCAGTAGAGTCGCAATTTTTCTGTAGCTCTAATTTTCGTGACGCGACCACTACCGCGTTTGGCGCTACTTTCTGATTTCTAATATTTATCCTATGAAGCTTAAAAGGATGGGGAAGATATCTTAAATTAACCCTGCGTGCAAGTGTTTTCCCTACAAATGCAAAGAGATCTGGAATCGGGGGTTGGTTATACTAAGGGAAGTTATTAACACCCTAAGTATCTATAGTAATCTATAAGAACCTTTATTGTATATATTTCTATGGTTGAATTATTTGCTTGCTTAAGTTTGTTTTCTGTTTAATTGCGAACATTTCTCCTTTGTGAAAATTGAGGAAATGTTTTTGTTGTTTTTATGGTTTTCTATTGTTTTTGGAAGGTACCTAGACCTAAGGTTTTTTATTAGTGTGCTCGCTAAGATCTTACGACCTTATGCCTACGTATTCCCAAAAAAGAGAATTGGGAAATCAGAGCGTTTGTAGTTCCTCCTAATCTATGGGAGGAAAAAGTTTGTTTTGTATCTTGTTCAAAGCCCAAGATGATGAAGCTAAAAGAGTGTTTAAAAGATTTGACAAATTGTCATCTTTAAGGGAGATATTTTACCTATTCACTACAATCATTTGAGAGTGATGTCATAAGGGAAAGAGCTTTAAACATAATGTGTTAAGAAATGCCACTTTTTCCAGTATGAGTTCTTGACATACTAATAGAAGGACCTGAACTTGGATATAGAATCAACAAGTGTGCCACTTACATCAGTTAGATGAAAGAAAGGTGTTTGAACCATGATAAAGGAGGGACTCCCACTTGGATTTTGAATCAACAAGAGTGCAACTTACATCAATTATCTGGAAAAATTTTTGATTGTTTGATTTAAATGGTAGTGATTAGAAGAGATGTATTCCTACAGAGATGACTCAAAGTCTCATCTGTGAGGAGACTGGTTTATTTAGGTATCTTGATTGAAGCCCAAGATATGAAGCTGAAAAAGATTAAAAATTGACTCAACTAGGGAGTTTTATCTGCCTTGTACAAAGCCCAAGATATGAAGTTGAAAAAGATTGAAAATTGACTCAACTGGGGAGTTTTATCTGTCTTGTACAAAGCCCAAGATTGAGGCTGACTGACTGGGGAAATTATTTGTATAAAAGCCTGAGAGAAGGCTAATGACTGTTGAGGAAATTTGAAGAGACTGACTCAATACTGAGGATTTGACTGACTCTTTTGGGGATTTTATTTGTATCATGTACAAAGCCCAGGATGAATGAGGCTAAAAGAATTTATTTGTATCCTGTACAAAGCCCAGGATGGTGAGGCTAAAATATTTATTGTATAGATGACTAAGACTTGACTTATGCTTTTAAGAAGCCTGGGGGTCTTTGTATGAAGCCCAAGAGGAGGCAAGAATGCTGGGGAGATTCTTTGTATGATGCCTAAGAGGAGGCAAGGGAATTAGTTGTTTGAACTAAGTTGTGATTGAAGGGATCCTATTATTTGACCTATGTCTAAACTAAGGATGATATAAATGTCAAGAGAAACTTAACAAAATATGAACAAACATGATTAAAGATTAACAAGTATAGACATTGATATGACATGTTTTAATTCATGGAAGATTTTGCATCTTTAGGGTTTGATGTGTTGAATGTTTTACTTGTGTGTTTAATTTTATTCACAAAGGTGTTGGGTCTTACACTCTAAGCAGAGTCCCATGACTTATTGAAAAGAAAAGAAAAGGTGGTGGGTCTTACACTCTATTAGAGGCCCATGACTTAATCTTGTTTTGAAAACAGAGGATGGTTTTGAAAGAGAGGGATGAGACTTACACTCTGAATAGAGGCCCAAGATTTAGAATAATTGATTTTGAAAATTTGAAAAGTGATGGGTCTTACACTCTAATAGAGGCCCATGGATTTTGATGATTTGAAAACTAAAAGGGGTTGGGACTTACAATCTAGCAGAGGCCCGTGGATTTTGATAACAATTTGAAAACCCTAATTTTGAAAGATTTAATCAATGGTATTTTAAAAAAGAAGATGATTTAATCATGGTATAAATGGTGTGAGTTGAGATAAATGTGTTATGAACACTCAACAAAGATTAAAATCAAAGTGTTTTATTCATATGAGGATTAAAATTGAATTAGGTTTAAAACAAAGTAGAAAGAGATTCATTTTTCAAGGTGTAAAACACTAAAAAAGTACTTCTTTTTTAACCTTATAAAAAGTAATTAAAAATTATATTTTTTTTGGAATATTTTCATGGATTAATAAAATAGGGAGAATGAATTAGAAGTGTGAAAAAATTGGGTTAAAAATGAATTTTATGTATGAGAAATGATTGGTTGAACTTGTGAAGAAATTGAAGAAAACTAGTTATAAAAAATTAGGTTTTGCTATGGCCAAGGATAGAACCCACGCCCTCCAAGTGAGAGGCTCAAAACTTTACCACTAGGCCAACTGCCTATGTATGATATATAACGCGTGCAGTAAAATAAAAAAGAAGTTTCAAGTTGAAAATAGTTGAAAAATAAAAGTGCAAAAGTCTAGGGAGAGGGGGATTCGAACCCCAGACCTTGCACACACATCACACACTAAACACACGCTCTAACCACTGGGGAGGTGATACATCCGTGAATTAAAATGAATAAATAAATAAAAATATTAAGAGTGAGTTTATGTTTGAAAAATAGCGCCATGGTCTTCTTCTTCCTCGTGTTCATCTTCAGACTTGTAAAACCGTCTCTATCTCACTCAATTTGTAACCATTTTGCAAAGAGTAAACATGAAAGTTGCGTGTTTTTAACAAGGAATTGAATGGTTCTTTTTAATTTCATTTATTTTTAGTGTAAAGCAAATTAATTCACATGAACAGATGAACCCTAATTTATGCAAAATCAATGTGAAATCCTATATGTAACAGATAATAAGCAATTGATTGAGGGAAAACACTCCAGATACTTGCAGAAACACAATGTTAACTTAAAATATCAAAAATGATGCATGAATTACAAAGTTGGGATTTTGAAAACTTACCTTGCAAGAAGAACTGTAATTCTGCCTTGGAGATGTTACAGACGCAAAGTGATGATCCTAACAACTTCCTTGACCCTCAAGGAATGTGTTGAAGTGCTTGGAATGGATTGAATTCTATTGGAACTCCCAACTCAAATCCAACTGCAATTTGATCAAGTGAGGTATGGTGATGTTGATTCTGGTGTTACAAAAGTGTTTGAATGATTTGGATCACTTCTATATGATGTATGTGAGGTGTGTGGATGATTGGTTTGAGTGGAATTGCTCTGAAATGAGAAATTTGATTTCTCAACTTTTGAACTATGAAACTTTGAAACAAGAGAGGAAATATGAGAAAACAAGCTTTAGTATTGTTTTGGTGTGTTTGAATTGATTAGAGAAGTCCTCTATTTATAGGAAAATGTTTTGGTTTTGGATGAATAGTGTTGGATGAGGGAGCATGTTATTGTCCAATGGATATAGCCATGTAGCTTTAACTTAAATGCTAAGGTACCATTAGTCTTCTCTAGCATAACTAGAATCTTGAATCAATTGGCATTTTTCAGGTTTGAACACTCATTGTTTTTGAACATATCTGAACTGGTGTGGCTCATTTCTTGCCAATTCAATGTTTCACATAAATACCAAATGACAAACTTGACTTCATGGCTTTGTAATGATGATTCTCACATGCTAAAGGATAAATCCTTGACTCATTAGCGCATTCTTGCAGATTTTGTGTGACTCTACAAGATTTATGTTTATCTTGGAGGATGACAAGGCTTGTAAAGTGACAAAACTTGAAGGTGAAAATCGTGTGACACAAGCAATGCACCAATGTTGTCTTGAAAAATCAGTTTGATCAAGGCATGCTGTTAGGATCATATCTCCTTGCTCAAGTAGGATCAATGAATGTTCTTGTACTTTCTGGAAAGCTGAGATATCCTACTTTAACTTTGATGTTCACAATTGGTCTTGATTCAATTTGGATCATTGTGAAAAATGCCCTTAAAGTTTGGTGTTCCATGCTGAAAAACACTTAGCAGATTTTTTTCTAAGTGTTGGAATTTCACAACTCTTGTCTTGATTTTGATCAATCCATAACTCAAAATCCATGCATTTTTTTGGAGATAACTCAGCCCAACAATCTTGTTGTATGGAAGTAGATCTATTATTTGAGCTTTAGAGTACAAAAAGGGTTGCTTGGATCACAAGTTATGGCCTTGTAAAGTTAGGTACTTGAACATGAATTTCCATAACTTAGTGAAATTTTCAATTCTTCCAATTTTGCTTCTTTTGCAAGTAACCTTGATTTCTTGATTAATCCTTGATTAAATGCAACTATGGATCATATCTTCTTGAATAATAGTCCTTGATGATCAATTTTACCAAAAAAGTCAAACTTTGACTTTGGGTATCAGATGAATTTTGTGAAGAGAAACCCTAATTTCTGATTTTTAATGGATGCATCATCTGAGGAAATTTTGAACTTATGAATGGACTCCCAAGGTATATTTGAGTTCTTGGAATCATATTATGATGTATTG
The DNA here is from genome assembly GCA_022829125.1 of Lathyrus tuberosus. NCBI lineage: Eukaryota > Viridiplantae > Streptophyta > Magnoliopsida > Fabales > Fabaceae > Lathyrus > Lathyrus tuberosus. The sequence continues at coordinate 2,341,704 of JALAZF010000298.1, read as the reverse complement.
GCTCATGCTCAGATGAAAATTTCTCTCTGGAGGCCTTGATCAACCAAAACCCTAATTTGGTGCCTCAGATGACCTTGGGGCTTGATCCACTTGAAATGATGTATACTTGTGCTTAATTCTTGATGAAGGAGACCTCTTGATCTTTATGGATGAATAATATACTTGATAGGTTGAAGATCATGCCAATTTTTGATTGATCCTTTGCCTGAATCTTTTATGAGTCTCAAAACCCTAATTTGTAGTCAAAATGAAACAAGCAACAAACCTTGTGTTCTCTAATGGGTTAGTGATGCATGAAAGTATATTCATATGATATGCAAATGATGTGGGATCTTAGGGTCAAAATTTAGGATATGACACTGAGTGTGCTGTTCAGACAAAGGGGTGTGAAGGAGTCCAAAGAGACGTCTAAATTTTAATTGACCAAGGGGTACTTCAGATTAGCAAATGTGTGAAGAAGAATGAAATATATGTGATTAAGCCGGTGTTCAATCTACCAACTCCTGTGTTCAATTTAGCCTAGACTACTCACAAAGAGGTTGAACCTGTCTTCAATCTGCCTAAACCAGTTTCTAAGCTTCCATATCCAGTTGTGACTCCTGTTCGAGTTAAGAAGATGGATTGTGTTCCGAAGTCGTCTGTTGAGTGAAGACCCACTCCTTTTGCTTTCAAGAGTACAAAAGTTGTGCCTTGGAATTATGAAGTGGCTGGTGGTAATAAGAAATCTGTGAATTCAGGAAGAGGACCGAAGGTTGTTAATGATGAGGTGACAAATATAGCAGGGCCGAGCAGAATAACCCATAGTGGTCGAGCTCATGTGACACAGGATATTACCGTGGAACAATTTGATAATGTGATAGCTAACATCACCGCCTATAACACTTTGAGCTTTGATGGAGGGGAACTGCCCAAAGAAGGTAATAATCACAATCGTGCCTTGCATATTTCTCTTAAATGTCAAGAAAACACTTTGGCTAGGGTGCTGATAGATACTGGACCATCCTTCAATGTGTTGCCCAAAAGAACTCTTGCAAAGATGGCATGCGAAGGAGCGGAGATGAAACCTAGTTCTCTTGTCATGAAAGCATTTGATGGTTCGAGGAGGTCCGTGATTGGTGAAGTGGAGTTGCCCATTCTCATTGGTCCCCATGTTTTTGACATAACTTTTCAGGTTATGGATATCAACCCCAATTATAGCTATTTGTTGGGAAGGCCATGGATCCATGCGGCTGGGGCAGTGACATCAACTCTACATCAGAAAATAAAATTCGGTGGATAATAAGCTGGTGACTATATTTGGAGAAGAAGATCTCATGGTGATCATTCTTTCTTCATTCAAATACATCGAGGCAGATGAGGATGCGTTGGAAACTTCTTTCCAAGCGCTTGAAATTGCAAATGCAGTCTTGTTGGATGTAGAGGAGCCTGTGCAGAGGGTCTTTCCATCTTTTGCATCTCTGAAGGGCGCCATTTCCGCTATTGAGGATGGTAAAATAGAAGGATGGGGTGAAATGATCAACGTCAAAGTCAAGATGGACCGCTTTGGGTTGGGTTACAAACCAACTATGAACAAGGCGTCAACTCCAAACAAGGGTCGTCCAAGAGAAATCCAAGAAGTGTTCGTCAGTGCTGGCTTCCAAGTGAATGCAATTGACGAAGATTCTGAAGGTGAAGGCCTAAGAAATTTGGTGTACCATTCTGATGTGGCTTTGAGCAATTGGGACTCTGTGGAGATTCCCGAAATCTTCCCATTATCAAAGTAATTTTGTTGTTTTGTCATTTTAATGTTTTCAAAAATCCATAGTCGTGCCCAAGGATATAAGATTCTTTTGTAGGGCCCCTATTTTATTTTCAAATCTTAATGAATGAAGGCATTTTGTTAAATTCCTGTTTTGTTCATTTACTGTTTTTTCTCTTTCACTTTTAAATGAAAATGGCAATCTTTCAAAAAACCACTAAAAAGAAAAAAAATTCTCTCATTGCATCACCTTTTGCTTTTCATTTTAATAAAAGCAATCATCTAAAACATGTAGAATCATTGATACCCACATTGAATCCGATGACTCTCCAATCTCTCCTAACTTTGATGTGCCCATCAATCAAGTCGAAGAATAGGGCGAGGAAGATTGCGATATCCCAGATGAATTGGCTAAGATGCTTGAATACGAGTACATAGATCTCCAACCTCACAGAGCAGGTTGAAACCATCAACTTGGGCAATGAAGAGGAGAGAAAGGAAATCAAAATTGGCACCACACTTGGGGCAGATGTTATGGCAAGGTTGGTCAAGCTTCTCCAAGAATACGTGGATGTGTTCGCATGGTAGTATCAAGATATGTCTGGTTTGGACACAGACATTGTTGTTCATAAGCTTCCACTCAAACTCGAATGTCCTCCTGTGAAGCAGAAACTCCGAAGGACAAGACCAGACATGGCCTTGAAGATCAGAGAAGAGGTAAAAAGACAAATTGATGCCGAATTTCTTGCGGTTGTAAAATACCCTCAGTGGGTGGCCAATATTGTTCTCGTACCGAAGAAGGATGGAAAGGTTCGAATGTGTGTCGACTATAGAGACTTGAACAAAGCCAGCCCAAAGGATGACTTCCCTCTTCCGTACATTGATACCTTGGTGGATAATACTACTAGATTTACTGCCTTTTCTTTCATGAATGGTTTCTCAGGATACAACTAGATCAAAATGGATCCTGATGACATGGAGAAAACTACCTTCATCACACCTTGGGGGGCCTATTGTTATAAGGTCATGCCATTTGGACTTAAAAATACAGGTGTTATTTACCGAAGGGCAATGGTTACGCTTTTCCGTGACATGATGCACAAGGAGATAGAGGTCAATGTCGATGACATGATCGCTAAATCCCAAAGTGAAGAGGACCATTTGGATCATTTGTTTAAAATGTTTGAGCGTCTCAGAAAGTTCAGATTGCAACTCAATCCAGCTAAGTGTACTTTTGTAGTTCGGTCTGGAAAACTGCTTGGATTCATTGTTAGCCAACGAGGGATTGAAGTTTACCCATATAAAGTTAGAGCCATTCAATAAATGCCTGCTCCGAAAACCGAGAAGCAAGTCAGAGGTTTCATTGGAAGATTGAACTACATCTCCAGATTTATCTTCAATATGACTGCTACCTGTGAACCCATCTTCAAGCTGTCCCGAAAGGATCAAGCAGTTGAATGGAATTTTGATTGCTAGCTTTCTTTTGAAAAGATCAAGGGTTATCTACAAAAACCTCCAATCTTGATTCCACCTGTGCCAGGTAAACCTCTTTTCATGTATCTAACCGTGTTGGAAAGGTCTATAGGTTGCATGCTGGGGCAACATGATGCGGCTGGACGAAAAGAGCACGCCATCTACTATCTAAGCAAGAAGTTTACCAATTATGAAAGCAGATACTCACTCTTAGAGAAAACTTGTTGTGCTTTAGCTTGGGCTGCTAAACGTCTCAAGAAATATATGATCTGTCACACTACTTTATTGATATCCAAGACGGATCCGATAAAGTATATCTTTGAAAATCCTGCTCAGACCGGAAGGCTTGCCCGTTGGCATATGCTCTTGTCTGAATATGACATCCAGTACGTGACTCAAAAGTCCATTAAAGGGAGTATCTTGTCAGATTAGCTAGCAGAGCAACTCGTTGAAGAGTATGAGCCTCTTAAGCTTGACTTCCCCGATGAGGACATTATGTTGATAAGGAAAGATTGTGAAGAACTTAGTCTAGATGAGGGTCTCGAGCCAGGCTCCCGTTGGAAGATGATGTTCGATGGTTCCTCTAACTACAATGGGCATGGCGTGGGTGCTATTTTGATGAATTCGGATGGTGGTTATACTCCGTTTACAACAAGATTGGATTTTGAGTGCACAAACAACATTGTCGAATATGAAGAATGCATTCTAGGTCTTGAAGAAGCTATTAACCTTCACAACAAAATTCTTGAAGTGAGCGGAAATTCAGCTTTGGTGATATATCAAGTTAAGGGTGAATGGGAGACCCGAGACAAAAAGTTGATTTCTTACCATGCTTATATTGTGGAGATGATCAAATACTTTGATGAGATCACTTTCCGACATGTTCTGAGGTTTGAAAACTATATTGTTGATGCTTTGGCAATTGTAGCCTCCATGTGGAAGGTTAGATACCTTAATGAGTCACCACTCATCCTGATTTTTCGAAAGATCGAGTCTGCCTACTGCCAAGTAGTTGAAGAGGAAACTGATGGAAAACCTTGGTTCCACGACATCAAGATGTATCTGCAAAACCAAGAATATCCAGCTTATGCTACCGCTCTTGATAAAAAGACTTTGAGAAGATTGGCGTCCAAATTCTTCCTCAGCAATGATGTGCTATATAAAAGAAATCACGACATGGTTCTGCTTAGATGTGTTGACAGACGTGAAACAGACCTGTTGATTCAAGAGATTCATGAAGGACCATTTGGAACTCACGCCAATGGTCATGCCATGTCCAAGAAGTGTTTTTGAGCTAGATATTACTGGTTGACTATGGAATCTGATTGCATCCAATATGCCAGGAAATGCCATAAATGCCAAATATATGCTGATAAGGTGCACGTGCCTCCTACACTGTTGAATGTTTTATCATCACCGTGGCCTTTCTCTATGTGGGGCATTGACATGATTGGAGCAATCGAGCCTAAAGCTTCCAACGGCCATCGTTTCATCTTGGTTGCCATCGACTACTTCACAAAATGAGTAGAAGATGCTTCATATGCCAATGTGACCAAGCAAGTGGTTGCCCGCTTCATCAAGAAGGAAATTATTTGTCGTTACGGAATTCCAAACAGAATTATCACAAATAATGAAGCTAATTTGAACAACAAGACGATGAAAGAATTGTGTGAATCCTTCAAAATCGAGCACCATAACTCTTCACCTTACCGTCTGAGGATGAATGGAGCTGTTGAAGCTGCCAACAAGAATATTAAGAAGATCCTGCAAAAGATGGTCAAGACTTATAAGGATTGGCATGAAATGCTACCCTTTGCTTTGAATGGATATCAGACCTCAGTCCGCACTTCAACAGGGGCAACCACATTCTCCTTAGTTTATGGCATGGAAGCAGTTCTCCCAATGGAAGTAGAGATACCATTCTTGAGAATTATGATGGAAACCAAGTTGGAAAAAGCATAATGGATCCGAAGCAGATACGACGAGTTGAACCTCATCAACGAAAAGTGGATGACAACCATGTGCCATGGGCAGTTATACCATGCTTAAGAGAGCATTCGACAAGAAGGTTCGCCTGCGTGAATTCAAAGAGGGAGATTTGGTACTCAAGAAAATATCGCCATCCAGAAAGACGCCCGAGGGAAGTGGGCTCCCGACTATGAAGGCCCATTTGTTGTGAAGACAATCTTCTCAGGAGGTTCCCCAATTCTCACAAAAATGGATGATGAACAGCTTGCACATCCCGTAAACACCGATGCAGTAAAAAAATATTATGCCTAAATAAAACCCGCTAGGTCGAAAACCAGAAATTACGACTTAGGAAATAATGGGTATCCCGGTGGATCTAAACCTATGAAGGAGATCCAGGTAAAATTTAGGGATACAATAAAAAAATAAAAGCTCGCTAAGTTGAAAACCCGAAAGGGCGGCTTAGGAAAAAATGAGCGTCCTGGTGGATTAAAAAACCGAAAGGGGAATCCAGGCAAAAGTTAGGGACAAAAGGAATTTGAATATATCAGATTGTGTTTACCAATACTGAAAAATCAGCTGAAGATCAATTCATACGCTCTCGTCAGAAGCAAGGATCTGGGGCATCACAGTTATTAGGGATTGTAGTAGTTGTTGGATTCAATGTAAACCTTTCCCTATTTCCATTTTAACAATTGTAATACTCCATGGAGTTTTTTCCATTTGCAAGCTGCAATTCTTTAATAAAATACAAACTTTGCCAATCATTTGTTGTCATTTATACTTTCTTCCACCTTTCTCTTATTATGCAAAATGCCATTTATTTGTTAATAATGAGCTTTGGAAATGAAAAGGTTTTTGAAAAGAAAATGTTTTGAAAACATCTTGATAAAACCTAAAATCTCTTTGACATATAGGAGGATAAAAGGGAAATCCTAGATATCCCCAAGAAGCTTCAAGGTTGCAAAGGCATTGTCATACCATTTGCAAATCCCCACTGATGTTTAAACTGATAACACTCTTGGATTGATCCGTTGATCAGATATGTTATCATCAAGTTTGAGGATGCTTCCCCAGTGTTCATCCTATGGTATTTTTGTTTGAATTAGTGATGTTGAGGATTCATTCCCTTGTGAAAGTCTCCCAACCAAAATCTTTGTCTCTCCCAGAGTCAGCATTTGCATGCCATGATTGTAACGCCCCGGTTTTGTCTTATTTAATTAATCGAGTCGTTTTGATTATTTTATTATTATATTATTTTATTTTTGACTTTTATTTAGAAAAATGTTATTTTTCATCGTGATTATATTTTGTCGCGTTTTGAGAGCGTTTGCGAGATATTTGAGTGTAGGGGTCTTTTGGTCTTTTTGTGGGGATAGATATTTGTTTTATTAAAATAGAAAGTTAGAGGTGAGAAAGGGAGAAAAACAGAATTTTGAGAGAAAAAGAGAAGAAGAAGGAAAAGAGAGGAGAAAAGAGAAGAGCAAGAGAAAAGTGTGGAAAATCACCAAAATCAATCTTTCGGAGTCGATATAATCGGGTAAGGGTGTGAAATATTGTTATCCTAACTTTGTGTATGATTATGTATGTGTTTTGTGTGGATGTTTTGGTTGGTTTTCCATATGTTTCCGGTTATGCCGTATTGGACGAAATCGATAGAAACCAATGTTTTTACGGTCGAAAAGTCGTATGAATACATGTGTTGGTTGGTTATATGTATGTGAGCTGCTGTTTAAAGTTTCATGAAGTTTGGTTATGTTTCGGTTAGTTTTCGGTATGTTTCCGTTGTTGTTTCCGTTTAGGTCGAATCGTAGGAAATCGATAGAAACCGATGTTTTCACGGTTAGAATTCAGAATAAATTACGTAGTTGTATCGAGTAAGGTTAGGTTGTCGTATAGCGTGCTTTTTATTCGATTTGGAGATGTTCGAAAATTCTGGTTTTTGAAAGGTTGAAATTTAATCGAAAAATCGAATGTCGTAGAAATTTCGTTTATGTGTTCTAAATTGTTCTTATGTATTTGGTGATTGCGCGTATATGTTTGTTTCGGTGAAAATGTTCGATTTAGTCGAGTTCCGGGCATTTCGGAAAAGTTACAGCAAAGGTGTATTTTGAGAAAATCTGATTTTTGGGAAAAACAGGGCTATGAATCGATACATAACAGCTATGTATCGATACGAAATGGTTTATGTATCGATACATAACCCTTATGCATCGATACATACTGTGAAAATTGGGAAAAACAGCATTTTTACTACAGCATGTGTCGACACATGCGTGCTATGTATCGATACATGTGGCTTTTTGTATCGATACATAAGCCTATGTATCGATACATACTGTGCTGAACCATAAAATTCTGGTTTGTCGGGGAAACTTCGGAAATTCATATCTCTTGAACCGTAAGTCGGTTTTGACCCCCGTTTGAAGCGTTGGGAAGCTAACGAGATGTTATTTCTAGGAAAAATAGTTTTGGGGTCTGAACTTGGTCCAATCGGTACAGTTTTTACGAACCGTTTCGTAGTGTCGGGCGTCCGGTTTACGTTTTCGCATTATTTTGAAATATTCATATCTTGTTAACCGTTTATCGTATTTAAGAGTTCTTTATACCGAATCGAAGCTGTCGAAGAGTACTTTTTGATGATGATAGAAAATATTATTTTTGGCCGACTTTTAGCCGACTTTTTCGGAAAACCGAATAATGGAATTTTGAGTTATTTTTCAATATTGTAAGACATATTATGATATGTTATGAGATGGCTTGTGTGATGATTATTTGATGGGAATTTGATGTTGTGGAATGGTATATTGGTGTTTGTGGCCATTTTGGGCAATTGTGTGCATTACTTTATATGTACTTGAAATACATGATTATTGTTAATGCATGAGCATTTGATGTTGGCATGAGTCATTAATGTGTCAAGTATCATGATATGCATTCTGGCATTGGAAGATTCATAGATGAATCAGTTTTATCGTCTTACGCCCTGAAATAATGGTAGAAGCGATTAATCACAATCAGTTTTATCGTCTTACGCCCTGAAATAATGGTAGAAGCGATTAATCACAAATGATTGTGCGCCCTGAAATAGTGGACTATGGCAATCTGATTGTGCGCCCTGAAATAGTGGACTAAAGCAATCCATAAACGTCGTACGCCCTGAAATAATGGTTTATAGCGACGGGGAACATCGTAGGCCCGACGGGGAGTTACTCTATGTAACGAGCGATGATTCCAGCAGAGTTCCTGAGTGAACTAGTGATGATTGAGTCGGTACCCGCATTGCATTTGCATAGAGTCGTGAGTCGGTCTCTATGATTTGCATTGGTCATCTTTGTATATGTGCATTGATGAAGGAACCTGAATATATGTATTTATGTTGAATGATAAGCATTGTGATGTATATGCTTGGTTTTTATATATATATATATGCCTTGCGATGTATATTGAGTAAGATGTGATGAATGGCGATAAGAGTTGTATCTTTGTAATGATACATTGGTGAATAAACATGTATGTGTGTTGTGTTGAATGAATGGTGATGAATTGAGATGTATTGGGGATACATGTATTTGAGCATGAATGAATATGCCTATGTGAAGGATGCGTTAATTACGGATTGTTATGCCGTGTATTTGATTTATGGTATATGCTTGGTGTTATATGTATATATATATGCATAGTGACGAGTTGTGGTGAGAATGTGGTATATGTGTATTATATGTTGAGATATATAATTATATGCAACGTTATTATGATAATATTTCTCACCCTTCTGCTGTTTTATGATGCTCTATGAGGCATTGCAGATTAGGTATCTGGTGGTCTTTTGTGAAGCGTGGCTTCATTTCTTTTTTGGTCGTCTGGCTCTGATATATAGCACCGGGTAGCTAGGATGTGTTTATGAGCTTTTGTGATACTTTTGTACATGTATCTAGCTGATGAATGTTTATGTAAACATGAATGATATTGGTGACTACTATTGGAGTATGATATATATATATATATATATATATATATATATATATATATATATGTATATATGTTGTTTTTTAATCAATGTTTAGATGTTTCCGCTTTTATTCTAAATGTTGACATGTGGGTATAAGGACTGAGATCCTTGATTGTTGAAAGTTACCCCACTGTTGCATATCATTTTGAGCAGGTGTTGTATGTGTTTTAATTTCAAGCATAATGTGACATACCTTTTTATGCCGTGTTTGCAATTATACTCTGATGAAATTTTCAATACGTGCCTAAATGATTTAATTAATTATTTGGGGGTATAAAAAGGGGTGTTACATTAAGTGGTATCAGAGCCAGTGTTGAGTCAGTTGTTGAGTCTGTTGGTGTGACAGTTGAATACTGTCGTTGTTGTTTGTCCCTTAGTACGTGATATGTGTGTGAAACACTGTCAGTGCTTTTTGGTTTTCTAATCCTTTGTTTTCAGGAGTTAGAGTGAGATAAGTGGGGGAGAAGCTGGTACTTCTCCATGTTGCTTCAGGTGTGGAGCGATGGCTCAGTGTGTTGTGAATTGCAAGATTGTAAGTGTTGTTTGGACAGTGTTGTTCCCGATTCCGTGAGAAATGCGGAGGTAAGGTTTATGTCAACTAAGGATTTATGCCTTAGGTAGTTTTGTGTATGGGATGCAAGAAAGGCTATTATAGTTTGGTAAAGACGGTTTATGCCCCATCATGATTGTCGACTGTCTATTGGCAAATTGAGGAACTGATCACCCTTAATCTCTTGTTGATAGCAGACGGAAATTATGTTGGATGGAATAGGCGGGTCTTTCCGGCTTTGATAGTGTGTGAAGTGAATTGTTTGGAATTTAAAGAGATGATTACAGATTATTTTGATGAGTCGATGAAGATGCTAATATCGGAAGATGAAATGGATTAGAGGTTTTGGTATGTTAGTCCAGTTGGGAAGTCATTGAGAGAGAATGATTGGGTTTTATTTAAGGACTGCTTCACAGAGAGTAGAGATTAAACTTAATTGGACGAAGGTGAATAGTTGAGGTTTATATCTGCTAAGTAAGTAGGAAACTCTTAGTAGATGGGAATAAGACGTTTGTTTTGTCTGTGATGGTAGTGTTCTGGGAATTGGCAGGAAGTCGCAGTGATGGGCCGTCAGTTGGGCATGGTTTTCAGATATGTTTTTGGATGGAACGTTAAGGTGTTGTCTTAGAGAGCTCCAGTATTATTGGTAACAAAAGGAATGATGTTTGAATGGAATAACAAGCAGGATGTGTATAATGGTATTGAGACTATGGAAAGCAAAACTTAGAGTTCTGGTGAAGTTTGACGTCTTGGGAGTTTTAAGGCATTAATGGAAATTTTGAGAGAACCCTTAGGTATGGGTGTAATATTTAAGAGTTCTTTTTGGTTAGTTGTGGTTACATGTTGGGATTTGTGGAATTTGGATTGTCCAGAGAATGAAATTGTGTATGAGTTACTGTCAGTGGAATAAGGTAATGAATGAGAATAAGTGTCCACTTTCATGAACAGATGACTAGAATGGTTTGGTTGAGTTTGAGTGAGTTACAATTGTTTGGAATGTTTGATAAGAGTGGTGAATTGTGTGAGCTTAGGCTTTGATCGATTTAATGTGACTGGTTATGGTTGTTATCATTGGGATAGGCTGTTATGTACTCGGTCAAGCTTGTGTGTGAGTAACCAGTTACCCAGTGGAAAGTTTTGCAAAAGCTTTAAGAATTTATATCCTTTGGAATTGGTTTGGGTATTACAACGTGCAGTGATGTTATTTGGTGTTAGTAAGGAATCTGTAATGTTTGTGGAGTAAAGGAATCGTATCTTCCATATTTAATTGGATAAGTTCGTAGTGGTTTCGATTGAGGATATTTGGATTTGTTATAAACTAAGAGGAAGAATGAGTAAAGTGTTTGAGATTTGAATTACAAGTGTTGAAAAGAGACGAAGTTTTATGCTAAGTTATTCGAGTGAGAATTTTGGCTGAAAAGGGCTAGTTTCTTGGAAATGTTATTTCAGATGAGAGTATGCTTAATGGATCCATCGGAAGTAGATGTAGTTCTACATTGAGAGGCTCCGAAGTTAGTTAAGGAGATTAGAAACTTTTGGACTCAGTTGGTTGTTATTACAAGTTATGGAAGACTTTGTTAAGTTCGTACTTCTGGTATCTCAGTTGACTTACAAAGGGTGAGTCGTTTGTTTGGATGTTCGTTGTGAGTAAGTTTTGGTGAGCTGGAGTAGAAGTGTCTACGGTTTCAGCTTTGATTTTGTGTGATCCTAATAAACCGGTTGTGGGGTATTGTGATGCGTCTTTGATGAGTTTAGTCAACGTGGTAATGCAAGAGGGTAAAGTCGGGGCTTATGCTTTACGACAATTGAGGATTTATAAAAGGATCTGTATTATTATGGATTTGGAATTTGTTGCGGTGGTATTGTGTTGGAATGTTTGGAGGTATTATCTTTATGGTTCTAGGTTCGAAGTGTTTGGTAATCGCAAGGACATTGAGTACTTGTTGGGTCTAAAGGAATAAAGTATGAGACAACAAGGATGGTTAGAGTTCTTGATGAGTTATGAATTTGGCTTGGATTATCCTTCGGAGAAAAGCTGTTGTTGTGCCTGAAAAGTTAAGTCGGAAGTTTCTATGCATGTCTATTTTGATGATCAGGGAGTTAGAATTATTTGAGAAATTCCGAGACTTGTGTATGGTGTATGAGATAACACAAGAGAGTGTGAGATTGGTAATATCAAAGTGAACAGTGATTTTTGGTGAATTTGAGAAAGAGTTAGACTTTGGACGTGGAATTGATAGTTTTGATGGTTGCGAGTAATCAGAGTGCGCAGCGGAAGCGTGAGGTGGCACATTTTGTGTTTACGTGTGGGACTTGTAAGAGTTCGTAGGTTGAACATTGAAAACATGTAGGAATGATGAGACCATTGGACGTTTCAGAATGGGAGTGTTAGGTGAAAGGTTTAGATATTATTCATGGGCTACTATGTAGATGGATGTTTTGGTTATATGTTCGATTGGGAATCGTAGCATTGTTGTAATAAGGTTGTGTGATAAGGATGTTGGTATTCTGGTTTTGTAGAGGTTGTGGAATCGATGTTGTGTCGTGGAACTTGTGTTCTTGTTTGTGTTGTTGCCTCGTTTCCATCGTGATGGTTCGAGTGTGTGTGGCTAATTTCTTGTAGGGAATTATGGGAGTGTTATCTACGGTGATGGTAACGATCTTGTTGTGTTTTGGTTCTAGAGTGAACCTGTGTGTTGGTATCGTGGTTTTCCTTGAGTTGTGAGTTGGTCGTCAAGTGCATTGTATGGGCTTTGCATCTTGTCGTTGTTGTTGTCGTCGTTGTCGTGCCGTTGTGGTATCTGCTATTAGCACGGTGGTTTGTCAGTTGTGTTATTTGTGGTGTGCCTTTTGTTGGCATGTTGGTTTGTTAGTCGGATGCGAGAGTCGCGTCCGGGGTTGTTCGTCTCAGTATATTTTCGAGGACGAAAATTTCTAAGTGGGGGAGAGTTGTAACGCCCCGGTTTTGTCTTATTTAATTAATCGAGTCGTTTTGATTATTTTATTATTATATTATTTTATTTTTGACTTTTATTTAGAAATATGTTATTTTTCATCGTGATTATATTTTGTCGCGTTTTGAGAGCGTTTGCGAGATATTTGAGTGTAGGGGTCTTTTGGTCTTTTTGTGGGGATAGATATTTGTTTTATTAAAATAGAAAGTTAGAGGTGAGAAAGGGAGAAAAACAGAATTTTGAGAGAAAAAGAGAAGAAGAATGAAAAGAGAGGAGAAAAGAGAAGAGCAAGAGAAAAGTGTGGAAAATCACCAAGATCAATCTTTCGGAGTCGATATAATCGGGTAAGGGTGTGAAATATTGTTATCCTAACTTTGTGTATGATTATGTATGTGTTTTGTGTGGATGTTTTGGTTGGTTTTCCATATGTTTCCGGTTATGTCGTATTGGACGAAATCGATAGAAACCAATGTTTTTACGGTCGAAAAGTCGTATGAATACATGTGTTGGTTGGTTATATGTATGTGAGCTGCTGTTTAAAGTTTCATGAAGTTTGGTTATGTTTCGGTTAGTTTTTGGTATGTTTCCGTTGTTGTTTCCGTTTAGGTCGAATCGTAGGAAATCGATAGAAACCGATGTTTTCACGGTTAGAATTCGGAATAAATTACGTAGTTGTATCGAGTAAGGTTAGGTTGTCGTATAGCGTGCTTTTTATTCGATTTGGAGATGTTCGAAAATTCTGGTTTTTGAAAGGTTGAAATTTAATCGAAAAATCGAACGTCGTAGAAATTTCGTTTATGTGTTCTAAATTGTTCTTATGTATTTGGTGATTGCGCGTATATGTTTGTTTCGGTGAAAATGTTCGATTTAGTCGAGTTCCGGGCATTTCGGAAAAGTTACAGCAAAGGTGTATTTTGAGAAAATCTGATTTTTGGGAAAAACAGGGCTATGAATCGATACATAACAGCTATGTATCGATACGAAATGGTTTATGTATCGATACATAACCCTTATGCATCGATACATACTGTGAAAATTGGGAAAAACAGCATTTTCACTACAGCATGTGTCGACACATGCGTGCTATGTATCGATACATGTGGCTTTTTGTATCGATACATAAGCCTATGTATCGATACATACTATGCTGAACCATAAAATTCTGGTTTGTCGGGGAAACTTCGGAAATTCATATCTCTTGAAACGTAAGTCGGTTTTGACCCCCGTTTAAAGCGTTGGGAAGCTAACGAGATGTTATTTCTAGGAAAAATAGTTTTGGGGTCTGAACTTGGTCCAATCGGTACAGTTTTTACGAACCGTTTCGTAGTGTCGGGCGTCCGGTTTACGTTTTCGCATTATTTTGAAATATTCATATCTTGTTAACCGTTTATCGTATTTAAGAGTTCTTTATACCGAATCGAAGCTGTCGATGAGTACTTTTTGATGATGATAGAAAATATTATTTTTGGCCGACTTTTAGCCGACTTTTTCGGAAAACCGAATAATGGAATTTTGAGTTATTTTTCAATATTGTAAGACATATTATGATATGTTATGAGATGGCTTGTGTGATGATTCTTTGATGGGAATTTGATGTTGTGGAATGGTATATTGGTGTTTGTGGCCATTTTGGGCAATTGTGTGCATTACTTTATATGTACTTGAAATACATGATTATTGTTAATGCATGAGCATTTGATGTTGGCATGAGTCATTAATGTGTCAAGTATCATGATATGCATTCTGGCATTGGAAGATTCATAGATGAATCAATTTTATCGTCTTACGCCCTGAAATAATGGTAGAAGCGATTAATCACAATCAGTTTTACCGTCTTACGCCCTGAAATAATGGTAGAAGCGATTAATCATAAATGATTGTGCGCCCTGAAATAGTGGACTATGGCAATCTGATTGTGCGCCCTAAAATAGTGGACTAAAGCAATCCATAAACGTCGTACGCCCTGAAATAATGGTTTATAGCGACGGGGAACATCGTAGGCCCGACGGGGAGTTACTCTATGTAACGAGCGATGATTCCAGCAGAGTTCCTGAGTGAACTAGTGATGATTGAGTCGGTACCCGCATTGCATTTGCATAGAGTCGTGAGTCGGTCTCTATGATTTGCATTGGTCATCTTTGTATATGTGCATTGATGAAGGAACCTGAATATATGTATTTATGTTGAATGATAAGCATTGTGATGTATATGCTTGGTTTTGTATATATATATATATATGCCTTGCGATGTATATTGAGTAAGATGTGATGAATGGCGATAAGAGTTGTATCTTTGTAATGATACATTGGTGAATAAACATGTATGTGTGTTGTGTTGAATGAATGGTGATGAATTGAGATGTATTGGGGATACATGTATTTGAGCATGAATGAATATACCTATGTGAAGGATGCGTTAATTACGGATTGTTATGCCGTGTATTTGATTTATGGTATATGCTTGGTGTTATATGTATATATATATGCATAGTGACGAGTTGTGGTGAGAATGTGGTATATGTGTATTATATGTTGAGATATATAATTATATGCAACGTTATTATGATAATATTTCTCACCCTTCTGCTGTTTTATGATGCTCTATGAGGCATTGCAGATTAGGTATCTGGTGGTCTTTTGTGAAGCGTGGCTTCATTTCCTTTTTGGTCGTCTGGCTCTGATATGTAGCACCGGGTAGCTAGGATGTGCTTATGAGCTTTTGTGATACTTTTGTACATGTATCTAGCTGATGAATGTTTATGTAAACATGAATGATATTGGTGACTACTATTGGAGTATGATATATATATATATATATATATATATATATATATATATATATATATATATGTATATATGTTTTTTTTTAATCAATGTTTAGATGTTTCCGCTTTTATTCTAAATGTTGACATGTGGGTATAAGGACTGAGATCCTTGATTGTTGAAAGTTACCCCACTGTTGCATATCATTTTGAGCAGGTGTTGTGTGACGCCCCCAATCTATACCCCCAAATAAACATGCATTTAAAGCAATAAAAGAAAGTTCGAAATTCGATCAGAGTCTATTTAAATTATCATGGCATAGACAGGGAAATCACATCAATTGAAACCAAACAATACATACAACACCTGCCCATAAAGATATGCAACAGTGGGGTAGCATACATACAGAGGAAACTCCGTTCCTTACACCCACATTCCAGAAATTAGAATTAAAGCGGAAAATCTAAAATCTGATTAACATATACCATGTAAAAGTTGTCATACATCAAGTTATACATGTACCAGCCAAAAGATAATATATACATAATACATAATAATAGCAAACGGCCTCCCTAACTACCCGGTGTCACATATCAGAGCCGACCGACAAAAATGGTGAAGATACAAAGCTTCACAAAATACCTCCAGCAACTCTAATCTGCAATGCCTCATAGAGCATTATAAAACGAGCAGAAGGGTGAGAAAGACAACCATAATATAAATGAATATAATTATATATTGCAACAAAAACATACACATATTCAATAATCTCACCATTCTTATCACCTGCCAATACATAAGGCATATATTTGTACCCCAAAACATATCATTCATAATTTAACGCATATCACACAAATGCACAACCGTTCACAATCACACATGTCAATCCAACATATACCATTCAATACAATTGCACATATTTCATCTCATCAATCACAATCACAAAATCATGCACAAATAACTCATGATGAATGCAAATGCACATAGATCGACACAACGACTCTATGCACATGCCATGCGGTACCAACTTCCAATATTTCTCATGTCTCATTATTAGTCCACTTAGGAACTATTGGAACCATCGCTCGTTACTGAGAATCTCAAGTAACTCCCCGTCGGGCCTACGATGTTCACCCGTCGCTTTAAGTCCTCAGGCATCGCCTCGTATTTTCGAGGCCCACGACGTTAAGGATTGCTTTAAGTCTCCAAAGGAGCCCACAATCGTCTATACATATCGCTGTCAGTCCTCAGGCAACGCCTCGTATTTTTGAGGCACACGATGGTATAGCAAATTCATCGCTTCAAGTCCTCAGGCAACGCCTCATATTTTCGAGGACCACGATGTTATGGATTCCCTCAGGAACCAAATCGTCACTCAGGACGTTTCCACAATGTATTTCATGATGCTTGGCATACAATGACTCATGACAACCAATGCATCTCCCACCTTTATGCAATCACAAACATGCATATATAACAAAATACAACATATTTCATTTATTTGCCTTTCGACCACAATCCATCACCACACATATCATCACAAGCATTTTCATCACACAATAGCACATAGCGTAATACCCATCAATTATGCACACATCACACACAATCCACATACATTCACATCAATTGTGCCAAACGGCAACCGAACGCTTTCACAAATAGCCAAACAATTCGATTTACGGTTTACCGGAAAAGTCGGTTAAAAGTCGGCTAAAAATAATATTTTTCTTCTCCAAATCATAGAACATATTTTTAGCTTCACATCCATATCAAGAACACCTCAATCGGATAAACAACACAAAAGATATGGATATTTCAACATAACGCAAAAACATAAACCGGAGGATCGACACTACGATACGGTTTGAAAATACTGTTCTAATTGGACCATGTTCAGACCTCAAAACCATTTTTCCTAGAAAGAACATCTCGTTAGCTTCCCAACGCTTCGAACGGGGACCAAAACCGACTTACGGTTCAAGAGATATGAATTTCCGAAGTTTCCCCGACAAACCAGAATTTCTGTTTCAGCACAGTAGGTATCGATCCCTAACTCGCATGTATCGATCCCTGCTGTAGTAAAAATTCCATTTTTCCCAATTTTCACAGTAGGGATCGATCCCTGGGATTATGTATCGATCCCTAACCCTGTTTTTCACAAAAAAAACCAGATTTTCTCCATTACACCTATGTTGTCCTTTTCCGAAACACCCAAAAACTCGACTAAATCGAACATTTTCACTGAAACAAACATATACTCATAAACACCAAATATATAAGAACAATTTAGAACACTTAAACGAAATTTCTACGACGTTCGATTTTTCGATTAAATTTCAACCTTTCAAAAACCAGAATTTTTAAACTTCACCAAATCGAATAAAAAGCACGACATACGACGACCTAACCTTCCTCGATACAACTACGTAATTTATTTCGAATTCTAACCGTGAAAACATCGTTTTCTATCAATTTCCCATAATTCGACCTAAACGGACAAAACAACGGAACCATACCGAAAACTAACCGAAACATAACCAAACTTCATGAAACTTTAAACAGCAGCTCACATACATATAACCAACCAACACATGTATTCATACGACTTTTCGACCGTAAAAACATTGGTTTCTATCGATTTCGTCAAATACGGCATAAACGGAAACATATGGAAAAACCAACCAAAACATCCACACAAAACATACATAATCATACGCATGTATAAGATAATTGAATTTCACACCCTTACCCGATAAATTCGCGTTTGAAAAGTCGGTTGAATCGGTTCCTAAATCCCCAAGTTTTTCCTCTTTTTCTTCTTCTCTTTCTCTTCTCTTCTTTCTCTCTATTTTTCTGTTTTTCTTTCTTTTCTCTCTTTCTTACTACATTTTCTATTTTTATACAAAATCAAAATATCTAGCCACCCAAAAAGACCAAAATACCCCTACACTCAAATATCTCGCAAACGCTCTCAAAACGCGATAAAACATAAACAACGATGAAAAATAATATATTGTCAAATAAAAGTCAATAATAAAATAATATAAAAACAAAAATAATTAAATCGACTCGATTAAATAAATCGGACAAAACGGGGCGTTACAATTCTCCCCCACTTGGAAATTTTCGTCCTCGAAAATATAACCGAGACAAACAACTCTGGATACGACTCGCGCATCCGACCAACAAACATCAGTCCTACCAAAAGGCACACCACAAACAACACAACCGACAAACCACCTTGCTAACCGCAAACATAACGACACAACAACGACAAGCTGCAAAGCCCATACAATGCACTTGACGAACAACTTACAACTCAAGGAATACACAAAACACAACTCATAGGTTCACTCTTGAACCAAAACATCCCTCAACTTAGCAGCACACGGATACTATTAGAACCTTTCTCCTAACACATCCACTCTGAAACATCCAATGGTTTCTTCATTCCTATAGATTTCCAATGTTCAACCTAAAAACTCTTACAAGTCGCACACACATATACGAAATGTGCTACATCACATCTCCGCTGCGCACTCTGATGACTCGTAACCATCAAAACTACCAATCTCTCTCCCAAAATCTAATTCTTTCACGAACCTTCCAAAAACCACTGTTCACCTTTAATATTCTAGCCTCACATTCTTTCGTGTTATCCTACTCACCAGATACAAGCCTCTGAACTGTTCCAACAATTCTAATCCTCGGACCACCAAAACAGCCATACATAGAAACTTTCAACTTAACTCCTCAGACACAACAATAACTCTACTCAACTTCTAACCAATCTCGTTGTCTCTATTCCTTCAGACCAAACCAGTACTCAATATTCTTGTAATTACCAAACACTTCAAATCTAGAATCATAAAGATAATACTCCCAATATTCCAACGCAATTACAACTGCAAATGATTCCAATTTCCACAATAATACTGATCTTTCCATGAATCCTCGAATATCGCAGAACATAAGCCACTACTTACTCTCTTATCTTAACACACCGACTACTCATCCAAGATACATCCCCAAACCATTGACTCCACCTTTGCAAGTCAACTTACGTAACCAAACGCTAATCTTGGAAAAAGTCTTCCATACCCTCCAATAATAACCAACAAAAGTCCAAGAAGTTTCTAATCACCTTAACCAACTTCAGAGCCTCTCATAGTAACACCACATCTACTTCTGATAACAACAAATATAACCCGTCACACAAGTCGATTAAAGCCTCAACTCAAGCAAATCACTACTCTTATCAATCGTTCCAACAATTGTAATTCTAATCCACTCAACCAACCCATTACAGTTACCTAATCCCGAAAGTGAATACTTAATCTCAATCGCCATCTTATACCACTGTCCGTAATCCATACACAATCCCTTCTATTGATAATCCAAATTCCAACCTATTACAACAACCAACCAAAAAGGACTCTCAACGACTTCTCAAGTTAACCACCTACTAGAA
Organism: Lathyrus tuberosus; assembly: GCA_022829125.1. Lineage (NCBI taxonomy): Eukaryota > Viridiplantae > Streptophyta > Magnoliopsida > Fabales > Fabaceae > Lathyrus > Lathyrus tuberosus. Next base: position 2,321,776 of record JALAZF010000298.1, on the reverse strand, counting down.
CCTTAATTCCGCATTACCGTCAGATATAAAATCTTCTTCAACTTGACAAAACAATCCGCGAACATTTCCTTAAATTTCAAGTAATCCAATCCGCACCACTATCAAAGCCGGAAAGACACGTCCATACATCCAACATAATTCCCATCTACTATCAACAAGAGATTAAGGGTGATCAGTTCCTCAATTTGTCAATAGACAGCCGAAAACCATGATGAAGCATAAACCATCTCCACCAAACCATAATAGCATTCCTTACATCCTATACACAAAACCACCTACGGCACCAATCCTGAGTTGATGTAACCCTTACTTCTGCATTCCTTCTTGAACCAGAAACCCACACTTTATAATCGTGCATCACATAACACATTGAGCCAGCGCCCTACACCTGAAGCCACATGGAGAAGTACCAGCTTCTCCCCCACTTATCTCATTCTAATCTCTCTAATTATAAACACACTAAATCCATCACAAGCCGTTACCATAACGGTCAAAGAACAATTTAAACAAACCAAAAAGTAATTACTGACCCCATTGCTGGAGTATCAATAACCATCTTACTACCCCAAGAAGACAACAACAAATTCAAACACTTCACGCACTCACACGAAATAAACGAATGAGTTGTTCCAATATCAACAATAGCAATTAAAGGTATACTATTAATAAACAAGTACCTCGAGTCAAACGATCCGCACTAGCAGTCTCATCTCCTGCCAATGCAACAACTTTCCTACCAGTCTGAGCTTTCTTCAGTTCCATACATCCCGTGCTAATATGACCTGTTTCACCGCAGTTGAAACATCGCACCTTAATCCTCCTACAATTCTCTGCGACATGTCCCGAACTTCCACAATTGGAACATTTCAGTTTATTCCTTCTACAATCCATCTGAAGATGTCCTACTTCTCCACACTTGTAACATTTAATGTAACACTTCGGAGGACCAGACATTCCTCCCCCACTTGCCTTTCTCTCAAAGTTACCCCTCGTCACATAAGGCCCATCACGAAACTGTTGTTTCCCTTTCCTGTCATCCACACTCTTATAGGGAGTAGCACGCGCTTTCCAATCCTCTTCATACATCCTACAATTGTCCACCAATTCAGAAAACCTTCTAATCCTCTGATAACCAATTGCCCGTTTAATCTCCGGACGCAATCCGTTCTCATATTTCACACACTTAGAAAATTCAGCAGTCGCCTCCGGATAATGAGGATAAAACTGCACCAGTTCCACAAACTTAGTCGTATACTCAACAACTGACATATTACCTTGTTTTAATTCCAAAAACTCAATCTCTTTCTTTTCCTTCACTCCCTCAGGATAATACTTCCTCCGAAACTCTCGGCCAAATAAATTCCAAGTAACCTCTTCCTCATCCACTTCCAACCCTTGGTGCAAACTAACCCACCAATCAGCTGCTTCTTCCTCCAGCATGCAAGTACCCAATCTCACCTTATTCTCTTCAGCGCAATCCATCACACGGAAGATTCTTTCAACCTCTTCAAACTAAAATTGTGCACCATCCGGATCATATCTTCCCTTGAAGATAGACAGCTTATTCTTTCCAAACTCATCATTACCCATAACATCCGGTACATCCTGCACAGCTCGGGCCATATTCTGTTCATCCAAATACAGAAACTTATGGTTAACCAACAACCCACCAGCACACAACTGCTGCACAACAGCAACTCGCCTAAAACGACAGACACAACAGACACAACTGACACAAACTGACACAGACTGGCTCTGATACCACTTAATGTGACGCCCCCAATCTATACCCCCAAATAAACATGCATTTAAAGCAATAAAAGAAAGTTCGAAATTCGATCAGAGTCTATTTAAATTATCATGGCATAGACAGGGAAATCACATCAATTGAAACCAAACAATACATACAACACCTGCCCATAAAGATATGCAACAGTGGGGTAGCATACATACAGAGGAAACTCCGTTCCTTACACCCACATTCCAGAAATTAGAATTAAAGCGAAAAATCTAAAATCTGATTAACATATACCATGTAAAAGTTGTCATACATCAAGTTATACATGTACCAGCCAAAAGATAATATATACATAATACATAATAATAGCAAACGGCCTCCCTAACTACCCGGTGTCACATATCAGAGCCGACCGACAAAAATGGTGAAGATACAAAGCTTCACAAAATACCTCCAGCAACTCTAATCTGCAATGCCTCATAGAGCATTATAAAACGAGCAGAAGGGTGAGAAAGACAACCATAATATAAATGAATATAATTATATATTGCAACAAAAACATACACATATTCAATAATCTCACCATTCTTATCACCTGCCAATACATAAGGCATATATTTGTACCCCAAAACATATCATTCATAATTTAACGCATATCACACAAATGCACAACCGTTCACAATCACACATGTCAATCCAACATATACCATTCAATACAATTGCACATATTTCATCTCATCAATCACAATCACAAAATCATGCACAAATAACTCATGATGAATGCAAATGCACATAGATCGACACAACGACTCTATGCACATGCCATGCGGTACCAACTTCCAATATTTCTCATGTCTCATTATTAGTCCACTCAGGAACTATTGGAACCATCGCTCGTTACTGAGAATCTCAAGTAACTCCCCGTCGGGCCTACGATGTTCACCCGTCGCTTTAAGTCCTCAGGCATCGCCTCGTATTTTCGAGGCCCACGACGTTAAGGATTGCTTTAAGTCTCCAAAGGAGCCCACAATCGTCTATACATATCGCTGTCAGTCCTCAGGCAACGCCTCGTATTTTTGAGGCACACGATGGTATAGCAAATTCATCGCTTCAAGTCCTCAGGCAACGCCTCATATTTTCGAGGACCACGATGTTATGGATTCCCTCAGGAACCAAATCGTCACTCAGGACGTTTCCACAATGTATTTCATGATGCTTGGCATACAATGACTCATGACAACCAATGCATCTCCCACCTTTATGCAATCACAAACATGCATATATAACAAAATACAACACATTTCATTTATTTGCCTTTCGACCACAATCCATCACCACACATATCATCACAAGCATTTTCATCACACAATAGCACATAGCGTAATACCCATCAATTATGCACACATCACACACAATCCACATACATTCACATCAATTGTGCCAAACGGCAACCGAACGCTTTCACAAATAGCCAAACAATTCGATTTACGATTTACCGGAAAAGTCGGTTAAAAGTCGGCTAAAAATAATATTTTTCTTCTCCAAATCATAGAACATATTTTTAGCTTCACATCCATATCAAGAACTGCTCAATCGGATAAACAACACAAAAGATATGGATATTTCAACATAACGCAAAAACATAAACCGGAGGATCGACACTACGATACGGTTTGAAAATACTGTTCTAATTGGACCATGTTCAGACCTCAAAACCATTTTTCCTAGAAAGAACATCTCGTTAGCTTCCCAACGCTTCGAACGGGGACCAAAACCGACTTACGGTTCAAGAGATATGAATTTCCGAAGTTTCCCCGACAAACCAGAATTTCTGTTTCAGCACAGTAGGTATCGATCCCTAACTCGCATGTATCGATCCCTGCTGTAGTAAAAATTCCATTTTTCCCAATTTTCACAGTAGGGATCGATCCCTGGGATTATGTATCGATCCCTAACCCTGTTTTTCACAAAAAACCAGATTTTCTCCATTACACCTATGCTGTCCTTTTCCGAAACACCCAAAAACTCGACTAAATCGAACATTTTCACCGAAACAAACATATACTCATAAACACCAAATACATAAGAACAATTTAGAACACTTAAACGAAATTTCTACGACGTTCGATTTTTCGATTAAATTTCAACCTTTCAAAAACCAGAATTTTTAAACTTCACCAAATCGAATAAAAAGCACGACATACGACGACCTAACCTTCCTCGATACAACTACGTAATTTATTTCGAATTCTAACCGTGAAAACATCGTTTTCTATCAATTTCCCATAATTCGACCTAAACGGACAAAACAACGGAACCATACCGAAAACTAACCGAAACATAACCAAACTTCATGAAACTTTAAACAGCAGCTCACATACATATAACCAACCAACACATGTATTCATACGACTTTTCGACCGTAAAAACATTGGTTTCTATCGATTTCGTCAAATACGGCATAAACGGAAACATATGGAAAAACCAACCAAAACATCCACACAAAACATACATAATCATACGCATGTATAAGATAATTGAATTTCACACCCTTACCCGATAAATTCGCGTTTGAAAAGTCGGTTGAATCGGTTCCTAAATCCCCAAGTTTTTCCTTTTTTTCTTCTTCTCTTTCTCTTCTCTTCTTTCTCTCTATTTTTCTGTTTTTCTTTCTTTTCTCTCTTTCTTACTACATTTTCTATTTTTATACAAAATCAAAATATCTAGCCACCCAAAAAGACCAAAATACCCCTACACTCAAATATCTCGCAAACGCTCTCAAAACGCGATAAAACATAAACAACGATGAAAAATAATATATTGTCAAATAAAAGTCAATAATAAAATAATATAAAAACAAAAATAATTAAATCGACTCGATTAAATAAATCGGACAAAACGGGGCGTTACATGTTGTATGTGTTTTAATTTCAAGCATAATGTGACATACCTTTTTATGCCGTGTTTGCAATTATACTCTGATGAAATTTTCAATACATGCCTAAATGATTTAATTAATTATTTGGGGGTATAGAAAGGGGTGTTACAATGATCATTCGCATCATGTTCGACATGCACATCTAGCATTAACTTCTTGTCTTGGGTTTGGTTATCACCAGTTTTCTTTCCCCATGAAGTCCAGTTATCACTTTGCTTCGTGATTTCTAAGTCTTTCCCCTGCGGTCGTCACCATATATTGTCTTTTCCCCAGTTGTCACTGGTGTTCACCAGTCTGTTTTATTCTTGGTGTCTCGAAGTATTGCTTGTTACCAATATTTCTTTCTCTAGTTTAGTCTGCTTGATATCCAATTGTCATTGGTAAGCTGCTTTGGTTGTCACCAAATTCCCCTTGAAGTCTAGTTGTTACTAGCACCAATCCGTCGAAAGCTGGTCTTGATACTTTTACTTGCGGTCTAAGTCCAATTGATTTGGCACGTATAGAAGAGTTGTTGCTGTTGGAGTAAGCCCTAATAGCCAATCAATATTGGCTTAATATGCTTTTGTATCATGATGTATATTGTTTGTTAATATATATACTTACTAGGCATTGAATTTACTGTGTTATTTGTATATGACACAATAAAGTCCTTAGAATAATTAATCTATTAATGACCTGTTAAGTGTAACTTAATCGTGAGACCTCATTAAACATAAGGACGTTATTCTTAAAGTATCTGTAGTCAAGCTTTACTGTCAAATAGGACAACAGTAATACATAGAGACTATTGTGTGAGTAGACTGATAACTGTATCTCACAAGTCATGGATATGAGATATCAAGTCTTCACGTAGGTATAAATATTAGGAGTAATATTTATACTGGATTGACCCACCATGAGAATACTACATAGTTTGTTATGTAAGTGTCATAATTTATTCTCATAGTAATAGTGATGTATTCCACCCTTCGACCTGAAACCACTATGGACCCTAAATGTGGAGTCTAGTACTTTATTTCCAATCAAACGTTGTCCATAACAAGATGACCATAAAGATGGTTTATGGGTGCTTTACAAATCATACTGAGGGACATGAGTGACCTAGATGGGATTTGTCCCTCCTACATATACGGGAGTAATATCTGTGGGCCCCTTGATAGAGTATAACTGTAAAATGCATGGACGTGCTCAAATAAGTAGATATGAGATATTGGACTTATTTGTTGTTATCAAGCATACTCAGGGATCAAGGAAGAAAATATTGGACTATACAAGGGTGACACATTCTATGCCTTGTGTTCAATATAGATATAAGGGTAAAAGGGTAATTATACATATGATCATTATCACATAAAGGTTATGTCAGATCACATGACATTCGCGTCACTTGGGTAGCAGTGATGCGTTGCTAGATACCGCTCACTATTTATAATATTAAATAGGTAACTTATATTATGGCCAACGTTACGAGAACCTATAGGGTCACATGCATAGAGTATTGATAGTGGAATTGACGATTAAATTAAATAAGATTTGATTTAATTATGTGTTAATATTATTTAAATTGTTTAATACATTAGCACATATATAATTTATTTGATTAAATTTGATTTAATTAAATAATGAGAATTGACAGTTGTTAAATTAAATATGATTTAATTTAATTAACATTTTATTTTATTTAATTAAAAGAGTTTAATTAAATATAAATAATATTTATTAAAATAGTTTTAATTAAATAAGATTGGGCTTATTTTGGAAATGCCCAAAATAAGAGTATTTGGGTTTTTGTAGCTCTCTATAAATAGAGAAGATCTTTCCCCTACCAATCCAAAATGTCAATTTTCTCAGAACTAGAGACGGCTAGCACCGCGTTCCACTTTGTACTCGCATGGACTTCATAGAGACGATGGTATTTTCCACGTTCGTGATCAAAGTTAAAGCATGCTTCAAGAGGTAATTTGGAATCCTTATTTTGTGTTTGATTTGTGATTGATGGTTTAATCAAGATTCGTTCATCGGGATTATTCCGTTAAGAGGATAAAATTTTGAAAAACCCCTCTTAAATCTCAATAGTGGTATCAGAGCCTGGTTCTGATTAAATCATTAAATTTATATATATATATATATATATATATATATATATATATATATATATATATATATATATCGATAAAGTCATAATTATATGCATGTGGTTATGATTTTGTGCAAAATTCATGGTTTTATCAATTGCGGTAATGGTTACCGTATGGTATATATATATTGCTTGGTAATGGTTGTCGCACAATATATTGTTGTAACAATCCAATTTATAATTTCATTACATAAGCCGAATGGGTTTGGCGGAACTGTAACCTAATAGCTAAGTACGTTAGCTATTTCAATTAAGTGGATGTCACTTACTAACCAAATTTCTATTTGGTTTCCAAGAATGATGTTATGCCTTTTGCATTGTTCGATTGGTTCTTTGTAATTGCAAGATTGTTTAATATTAATAATAATAATAATAATAATAATAATAATAATTATAATAGTAAAAAAGTTTATTGTTATAATTAATTAATAATAAAATAGTTTATTATTATTAATAATAAAATGTTTATTATTTAATATTAAATATTGACATCAATTTTGTATAATTTGGATGTTCGTTGTTGATTATGCTTCGAAATTCGACATTAGTATGGTGAAGCAGCGATACTTCGATCATCCATAAGTGATACAAATATAATTGATAAATTTATATACGATATAAATATTTCTAATGCGAAGTTAGTGTATTTGATACACTATTTTGTTTCGTCCATTAATTAGTGTAATGATTGTTATACATTTGGAAGATCAATGTGCATTCTGCTTCGGTATCCGACACTTGTATGGTGAAGCAATGACATTTTGATCAATCATATTGAATAGTCGATCATTACGTTTTGATGGTATGAACGCTTATGCATTAGGGATTGTGACGGTGCAAGAGTTGTGTTTTTAGAGTTCGCAAAAGCGCCAAGTGTTGATGCGTCAATATTTGTAATTTGATAATCTATTATTATTATTTATTATTTAATTATTTAATTATTAAATAAATTGGTATATGGTTATGACCTTATATTTTGGCGTTTGTTTTTTTTAAATACGGTCTGCGTGTCGTGGTTTATTGTAATTAAATACGACCTGCGTGTCGTGCCATTTAATTATTATTTTATTTACTTAAATATTATAAATTGTTTGAGTTCAAGAGTTGAAGAGAAGACAAGAGGATTGATAAGCATGCTCGTGGGTCAAAGAATTGTAATAAATTAGTTTATTTAATTCTTGCATTTTAGGTGGTCATAATCGTATTACCAAGTTTTATATTATGTATGTGATGCGTGAAATGTATGTTTATATGCGTGTGTATAAGATACACAATTATGTGAGTGTATGAGATACACAAACCAGTAAGATCAAATTTAATTACAATCCCTTCAATTAAATATTAAGTTAATTGCTTTCCAAAATTTAGCACTCATCAAGACTAGTATCAAATAATGTAGGTTTCGTCTAACGCGAGGTGCATGTTTTATATTAGTAAGGTGCGATGGGATAAATGAAATATCAAACTGCTAAATTTTTGGGTTTGACTTAACTAAACTAATTATAATAGGATTATATATGTTTAGAAGCAAAAGTTTAGAACAATCCATAAGATGGATTAGAATAAAGAGTTATTAACTCAACTGATAAAATTTGAGAGTTGTATTAGATACAATTGGAAAGAGTTCCTACCTAAATAACGGAGTTTTGTGTAATCCGCCTACGCGGACTTAAAACAAAGTGAAATGTGGATCTTGACCCTCTAGAAAATCTTCCAACGGGATTTTGCGAATCAAATGTTGAGAATCATTTGGTTTGAGTAAAAATAGTGGGAGCATTTTAATAAAAGTCCTTATTAAAATGATTTTGATACAATTTTTTTTACACGTTTTGTATTTAGAATTTCTTTTGCATTTTATTTTTAATTTACTGTGAAATGTCCTTATGAAGGATGTAAGGATCAGAAAGGAGTTTCTGAATTGGTACATAAATTGAGAATTATTCTCAAGCACGAGAAAAATTATATGTTCTCAAACAACTAATTCCTAACAACCGAATATATCTAGATTTTAAGAACGATACTTATGAGAAAGATCAATTCGAATGTCTAGATATAACATATCTCATAATTGTAGTCATCACGATATGATCATTAACCTCAAACCTTTTTTTAAATAAGAAATACGAGATATGAGAAATGTAAAAACTTTCCAAGGTCTTTTCAATACAAGTTAAGAATCCAAATGGATCTAAAATAGTTTTGAGATTTAAAATTTGGATTTCCTTATAGACCAAATAATTGATCACAAGTGTTATTTGAGATTGTCTCGAATAGGTATATTATATTCATTATGAATGAATTTTAAATATATCCACCACATCTTATTGAAAAGAAAAGAAAGTATTTTGTGATGCTAAATAGGTGAATTATAAAAGGAATGAGATTCATTTTATATTCCTTTAAATTTTGGCAGAAAAACACGGTTCTAAAGGAAGATAGTGATTTCATGTGTTGAAAGAAGAAAACTGTTAATGGTTATAAAAAGAGTTAAAGTAGAAGAAAGAAGTAAGATTTTTTCTTCAAACGATTTGTTATAGAAAATCAAATTGTCTACTTCTACAGCTTGGGTATGTGATATTAGATATTGATCTCACATTTATAAGAATGTGATGAGTCTTTTAAGAAGTAGGACATTGATTGTAATTTGAGTCAGCTTACGTCTAGAATGGAACCATGTGTTTCATTGACTATAAGAGCTTATGATTAGACTTAAATTAGAGCTTGGAATGAAACCAAATAATTGTTATTAAGTTTCATTTAGTAATAAACACTAATTCTAAATCTTGTATTGACAAGATGAGGAGTGCATGTTTTGATAATGGACAAGTGTTGTTATGATTATCTAAAACAGTGGTTTCAATACTAAATCAAGTAGTGTATTTGAGTTATACGATCTTGATAAGCTCATCTATAAAAATGTGGGATGGAACAAATAAGATTTGAATCTTATGAATATGTTGAACCCTAATTTTTACCCCTAAGATTTCACATATCTCATTTGCATTTCATATCACAAACAAGATCACAATCTTTGTCTCTCCTGAGCATCTGTATATTTTTCTTACCTGCTTTATATTTGACTGTGTTTATTAACCTCTAACCAAAATACCAAAAAAATTTGATGCATTTTCTCTCTCTCTCTCTCTCTCTCTCTCTCTGTGTGTGTGTGTGTTGTGCAGGTTTGTCAAAGACAATGAAGTGATTTCAAGTCACATGTGGCTGCTCGTTCATAATCCAGTTCAGATGGATGTTTGACCTGATCTTGGTCAAATTATCAAGCAACTTGTTTCAAGTGCAAGTTATTTGTTTTAGTGGGCTATTTCTCAAGTAGTGACTGTCAAGTTGTTGTGTGGTGACGTTCATTAGTTCATCTGAGTTCATCAGTCCAGACTGTGTTCCTCTGTGGATTTATTTTCCCAAAAATTGTTCAAAGTGACTCAAAACTCATCATCAGAGATTCTGAGGATGATTGAATCAGATGGTTTCAGTTGCAAATTGTTCAGTAGTGGTTGTGTGCGCTTTATCAGAGGCTTGTGGAAAAAAATTCAAGTTTGGTTTTGGGCTAAAAAATAAAGATTTGATATCCATGATCGACTTCATAAACCATCCACATCTCCTAACCAAGTTCATATCCAAATTTCATTTCCAGTTATCCACTTTTTAACCCATTCTCCATTTATAATCCATTTCTAATCCATTTTTATTTACATTATCCAATATCCATTTCCAATCATCCACTTCCATAAAAATTTCTATTTCTAAACCATTTGCCATTTTCAACAAAATCCAATTCACTATTTTTATCTATTCCCATTTTTTCATATATCCATATTTTAGAGTTTATCTATAAATATCCGCATCCATACCAATTTGTTCTCTTATCCATTTTATTAATCCAAAATCCAAAATCCATCAAGAAATAATTACAAAAAATACACTAAGGCCCATTTCTTTTTTTACACTATGTACATGTTTACCAAACAATTAAAAAAAATAGGAACAAAGCCCATTTGTAATAAGTTGAAAAAAAATAGAAGAAACAAGTTGTAAAGCACAAATTCACGGTCACATGAAGTGAAGAAAAAGCTCATCTCACCCACTCTTCCATATTTCTATCCAACCAACTGCTTCGTACAAACCATTCCAACGTTATGCTTATCAAGCTCTCCAAGCCAAACTGCTACATTTACACGCAAGCCATGAGCTAACACAACAAGCTGACCAAAGCTAACTTCACATGGCCAAACTAATTTTCCAAGTACCTTCGCACAACTAACACGCCAAGACAAGCTACAAGCCATCCGAACAAACCACCAGCCTGCTACACTTCAAAACGCAAGCATGAGCAATACACGACCTCGCTCCAACGCACAAAACGGCAGCATGAGAAGCAAAACGGCAATAGTTTCATGAATTTCAAATTGCAAATTTCAATTTCATTCTTACCTCATTCATTATAAATAAGACTCACCTCTCATTCCAAAATCAAACTTGAAAAGCCATGAAAATTATGCAGAAAAATAACCACAAACAACTTCAAATTGGTTTTCATATTTAAGATCAATTCACCATAACCAATTTCATCTTCAAGCTTCAACCATATTCAATCCATCTCCTACCTTCAAAAAACTTCAACACGCACCTTCAACAAACAACATCAATCGCGACAATTTCTTCGCATCAATCCAACCATAACAACAACCAATTTCAACAATTCTCAACAATAACCTCAAAGTCTTAGCAAAGAAGAAGAAAAGAGAAGAGAATTGAAGTTAACTCACCACTTTTGAAGGTATTGGAGTTTTTTTCGACGAACCTTCAGATCCAAAATTCACTTTGCACAGTTAATTTCAATTGAAATCGTCGGTACATCTGGATTCCCCTCGTGATTCTGATCGAAACGATACCACAACGGAGCTCTGCCACTCCGATTCGGCGGAACTCCATTTTTTCTTGGCTTTGTGAACAGTGTGGACGTGCATTGAGTTTTGAAGAAGAAGATGATAAAAATGATTTTTCTGATTCTTTCTTCTTTTATTTTTTTCATTTAAATTTTGTTTTATTTTTTTTTTCTTTAAAGAAGAAATTTGGGCCGTGTAGCCCATTCAATTCACCACCACCACTTTTCAACTTAGAACCTCTCCCTTTTTAAAGATTTTCTTTAATCTTCTTTTATGCTTTTTTTTTTCTTTCTAATTACTTCTTAATCCTTTTTTTAGATTTTGATTTAATTTTTGAATTTTGTTTTGAAAACATTTTCTTGAGAAAATCATTAAAATAGATCAGGTGATTATTTTAATTCTTGATTTTATCATTTTAATTTTAATTTTCATTATTGTTGGTTGTGTGAATCATAAATGTTAGATCCACTTTCTCTCCATCTTAATTCTTTTTCTTTTTGATCGATGAAAGTCTAAGAGATCTTGGAATTCCTTTGTTGAATTTCGATCAAGACTAGATCGTTACCATTTTTCTTTTCGTGCGGTATTGCTTTCGGATGACGATCTACATATCGTTCATCTAGCATGCATTAACACAAAGATCTATTGACCGGCCTCATTGTAGGGTAATTACTCCGTAAATTATTCGGCGATTGCTTAACATAGCGCAATATTTGTCCCGCATCGGAAAACCATCAAGAATTGTTGATTATTTGTCTTTTGGTTCAAAACTTATGAAACTTGTTGTTAGGAGGCTTTGGTCTTATCAATCCTCTAATGAGTTCTCATTAATCTTGACCTAAGTGCAATTATTCAATTATTATTTATCACTTACTCTAACAACTAACAACTAATCACTAACTTACTAACAATACTATTGTACTAATCTTTTACAATTCTTTCTCGCTCCTTATCTCTTTTACTTTTATGCTTCATTTTTATCATTTCATATCATGTTTATGCTTCCGCAATTTTTCCTTTGTCCGTTGGACATAAGTTTATGCTTCCGCAATTTTTCCTTTGTCCGTTGGACACATGTTTATGCTTATGCCTTTTTCTCTTTGTCCACTTGGACCAAAAACATTAATAAAGGCCAAAACCTCTAAAAAACTTGTGCTTCTAATTTTGGACTATGGTTACTATCCTTTTCAATGGACATGGAGTTTTGCACCTAGACCATGGACTTCAATGCTATTCTTGAATCCTTGGACTTAGAACTTGGACATCCAATGCAATTCTTGGAACTCTGGACTTAGACTTATGACCTTTCTCCCTTTGCTTTGGAATTATGGTTCGAAGACTATGGAGCTTACTTGTGTGGTTAGGCTATTCTTATCCTTAGCTTTTACTTTATGCTTTAGGATAGTCACTTCTTCTCCTCCCCATTCTTCAATTTTCAAAACTCTCTCCCTTTTTTCCAAAAACTTTCTTGATTTCAATCTATCACTTCTTTCATAATCAAACCTTGATTTTGTCAAGTGATTTTACTCTTTTCCTTTCATTTCTTAACAAATGCTAAACTATATAAGCATGTTGACACCTTTTTCAAAAGACTTTAAAAAACACTAAACTCATTCAATCTCTTTTTGTGCCCTCGTGCACTTTCTCTCTTAAAACTTTTTCAGAAGTTTAGACATGATTCATTTCTTTAAGAGAAATTATTCGCTTGGAAATGACGACTTGTCTTTACATTTAAAATCAACCAAAACAAACAAATTTCATTCTTTGTACCACGAACTACGGGGTTTTGATCCTACATTGCACGTCGTGGGTACGTAGGCATGAGACGACAAGTCTCTCCAAACACAAAAATCTTAAAAAACAATTTCTCTTCTCATCTCCTCAATCACTTTTCAAGCAAACTTTTTCAGACCAAAAGAGGTAGATATTTCAAAAGGCTCCTATAGAGTACTATAGACGTTTTGAGTGCTAACACCTTCCCATTGCGTAACCAACCCCCCTTACCCGGTTTCTCTTCACTTGTTCTTGTTGTAGAGCTTGTGTAGGTTTTGTTCGCTCTTTTTCCTTTCCATTTTTTTGGATAAAATAAAAGTGCGGTGGCGACTCTTGCTTTTCGAGTTAAGTTAATCAATAGCTTACACTCGCGATTTTGCCGCTACAGGAAAGTGGCGACTCTGCTGGGGAGAAGACTCCCTTGAGGGGGTTAGCCTACTTTGATTTATTTACTGCTTTTCGCTTGATTTGCTTGTTACTTGCTTGTTCTGTTTTGGAGTTCCTCTGTGTGTGAGATAGGTCCTATACCCGGACCAGAGTGTACTTTGAGATAGGAGGATGGTATAGTCAAGGGAACTTTGAGGGAGTCGAATCCTGAAAAAGAAGAACTTGAGAATCCATCCACTCGGTGGTTGCCTCTTTGGAATTACTGATGTCGATCGAGCGATCGTGAAGGCATTACTTTTTCCATAGAAGCCTATAACACTGAGGACCGTAGTAACCCTTAACCCATCTTAGCCCTTTTAGGATCGTGGTGTGGAAGCTATGAAGATGCAAATCTGACTTAGCTGTTACGCGATGCCACACTCAGGTTAGATTCTCTTGAGGATAACTACCAACCTCCGAGCAAATTGGTGCGCTGGTGTGTCTGATAGTGGATTGTGGACCCTCGGCACTCTGTTAGAACCATTGTTTTCTGCAGGTTCAATAAAGACAAAACCTTAGCACATACCTTTTGTGGGTTAGTTCTTAACCTTGGCTTCATGCTCGTGACTCGGACCTTTGAACCCCTGTGCTTTGAGTGATCTTGTTTGTGGTTGTTGCATCCATGCACTCTTGCATCCATGAGCATACATCCGCATTCTTCCGAGTTGTCTCAGAAACTCATTTCAACTGTCTTTCTCTCCAGTTATCTGTTCACCGTCAAGTTGTTTCCTCAACACAACTACGGAACTAGAGCTGCCATCAGATTGAGAATGGAAAATCAAGAACAACACAACGCCGAAGTCAGAATGGAAATTGATGAGTTAAAGGCCGGCATGACCAAACTCACAGAAATGATGCAAGTTCTGATTGCTAGAGGTAAACCACCTCAGAGGACTGTGATTGTTGAAACTTCACCTGCTGCTGTTGACCCTCCACTGACTCAGCAACCAGCTTCTACTTGGCCAGAATTTGGGTTACCTCCGAATTACTCGTCACCCCTTGCAACTACTCCTGTGTTTGTCTCGCCAGTATCTTCAGCTCCATTGTTCACTGAACCTCGGCCTATTGTGCATTCTGTTGCTCAAGCTATTCCTGAGAATCCTTTCGTGTACCATGCTGCTGGTCCACAATCTGAAAGTCAGGGAGAACCTGGATACATTGAAGAAGTCAGAGAACAATGGCAAACTCTAGACAAAATGATAAGAGTCGTGGAAGGAAGTGATGTCTTTAGTGCAGCCACAATGGACATGTGCTTGGTTTCCAACTTGGTTATACCTGCAAAATTCAAAACTCCTCATTTTGAGAAGTACAAGGGGCACACCTGTCCCAGAACCCACTTGGTGATGTATTGCCGCAAGATGGTTGCTCATGCCAAAAATGACAAACTGCTCATTCACTGTTTCCAAGACAGCTTGAGTGGGGCTTCAATGAAATGGTATATGGGACTTGAGAAGAATCGTATCCAAAGTTGGAATGACTTGGCTGATGCTTTCTTAAAGAAATATAAGTACAATCTGGACATGGCACCTGACCGTCGCCAATTGCAGAATATGTCTCAGAAAGAAAAATAATCCTTCAAGGAATACGCTCAGTGCTGGAGAGAGCTAGCTGCTCAAGTGGAGCCGCCCTTGGCTGAAAAAGAATTGACTGGATTGTTCATGGACACTCTTCAGCCATTCTTTTGGGAAAAGATGATAGGCAGTGTATCATCTGGTTTTGCTGACCTAGTCACTATTGGAGAAAGATTAGAAGAATGTATCAAGAAAGGAAATATTCCCAATGCTGAAGCCTTTAATGGTGCTAAAAAGTATGCTGGGAATTTTCAAAAGAAGAAGGATGGTGATACCCATGCTGTTTCAGTTGAAGGGAAACCTCGTCGCAGACAACAACAATATGTAGCTACAGTTGCTTCTGTTGTTAATGCTCAACCAGTTCAAGCTCCTCGTCAGACTGTTAGACAAAATCAGAATCGCAATAGGGTTAACTTTGATCCTATATCGATGTCCTACACTGAGTTGTATCCATGTCTTGTTCAGAAAGGTTTGATTACAACGAGGGATTTACCTCATCCTCCAAATCCTCTCCCAGTCGGCTATAGGGCTGATATTCACTGTGAGTTCCATCGAGATGGGGCAGGCCATAACTTGGAAGGTTGCTATGCATTGAAAGCTAGAGTACAAGAATTGGTGAACTCAAAGATTCTGACTTTTCTTGATGAGAATCCCAATGTTGTCAACAATCCTTTGCCAGAGCATGCCAAGTGAAGTTTGAGTCAGTTCAGACAGATCATCTCCTAAAGCCAGTGTTTCAGATGGACAGCTCATCCTTGTTGCTGATTAGTCACTAGGCCTTGTTTCTTTCTGTTTGTATTTTCCTTTGATTGTATTGTTTGTTTGCTTTCGAACTTTATTTGTACTTTCATGGTAATTTCAATGAAATGAGCATTGCAATGTTTTGATTCAAATTCATTTATGTCCACTGTGTGCATGTTTATGCTTTCTTTTTCACAAAACAAAAAATATATCTCCTATTCATTTTCTTTATCAAGCTTTTATTTATGCAAAGATTGGAGGGAGGATGATGAAAACGAAATACCTGAAATTGCTGAGCTGTATGCTTTCAATTAAAACTTGGTTGATGATGTACAGGTATTGTTTCAACTCCCAAACACTGGAGAAATAAGGAGGTTAATCCCTTGTCAACCCCTTTGAGCCTAGAAGGTGGAGTTTCTTTCTATACGAAAAAAACCCGCAATCTTAACCTGGGGATGGGTAGTTCTCAGTTAATTTGACTGTGCATGCAAGACGCCTTTCAATAAAGGTTGCAATCACAAGCTTTCCTTCGCACACAACAAAGAAGTGTCGAAGTTGTCTTTTAAATCAAAAGCCAATGATGGTTCACCGTAATCATTAAGCCAGGCAGTCACTATCTTTCAAAAAAAATGAAAAATCAAAAGAAAAGCCCGTTAAGTTAAAACCTATGAAGTAGACTTAGGCAAAAATTGGGGCATCCTGCTGACTGTAAGCTCAAATGACACAATTCAGGAAAAAGTTAGGGATAACAAAAAATTCAATCAAGAGGTTACCAAAATCCTCAAAGACAAAATGAGTTGACTGAGGTCCTCATCAAAAACAACAAAATGTTGTAAGAAAAAGTGACTGTCATCTAAAAAAAATCCCTTGAGCCATCATCATAATAGTGTTGCAATTCCAAAATCGCATGGAACTTGAATGCATAGTTTGAATTAACTGAGCATATGACTGGAGATCATCACGAAGAATGGGTTGGGTACAAATAAACTTTGAGCCTATATCCTTTGTTTTAAAAAAAACTGTGAACCAAACCACGTTACAACCTTCAAAAGACCTAATTGAAGCCAGTTTTCTTTTGAAAGCATACTACAGCAAGGTTGCGTAAACTGACTCCTAATATTGTTGCCAATCATTTGCTTTGATGTCATACCTTTGCTTTCTCTTTCATTTTGAATGTCTAAATCATCGTGTTTTGACAACTGATTCATTTTGCTTTACATCAATAATATCATTCCAAAAATGATTTTTGATTTCAAAATTGCATTGAGCTTTGCATTAAAATTACCATGTTTGTTTTAATAATCCTGGTTGCAGACAAACTTTCCTCATCAAGAAATTTCAAACATTTGAGAAACTTGGTTAGTGATCCTATCAGGGGCACATTACTCCCAGATCCTGTTGTGAATCAGTTCAAGATTTGTTGCTCAGTGCAAGTTATTCTCAGAATTGGTTAACTAGAAGATCTCTTTCAAGATTCATACTGAGTTTAGCCTTCTCAACAGTCATTTCAAGAACTGAAGCAATGATCAGTTCATTCCCTGCAATAGTTCAAACTGAAGCCATGATCAGTTTATCCTCGGCATTCATTTCAAGAATTGAAGCCATGATCGGTTCAATTCTTTCCCTGCAATAGTTCAAACTGAAGCCATGATAAGTTTATCCTCAGCATTCATTTCAAGAATTAAAGCCATGATCGGTTCAATTCTTTCCCTGCAGCAGTCAAACTGAAGCCATGGTCAGTTTATCCTCATCAGTCAATCAATCTGGGGCAGTCTTCTTCGAGAATACCCGAGCAAACCAAGATGTCTTTCCTCAAAAAGACCATCATCCTGATACAGTTCATAAGTGTGACAGAGATGTGTTCAACATCTTCTCTCCAGGCAGAGTGGGCAGTGTTCCCTGTGTTGAGGAGTCAGAGTTCCATTCTTCCCTCACAAAAGAGTTTATCTCAGTTATCCCTATCATATGCATTGCATACATAAATCATTCATATATCATATATAGAAAGATTTTCATAGCTCGAAGCGTGCTTCGCGCTCATATGCATTTTCTCGAGGTCCTGTTGTTTTCAACATCTTACCTTGTGATCAAAGTCCAACTTACTTGGCGCCTACCAAACAGTTGCCTGTCTTTTCATTCAATGCTATTCCTAGATGTTGTTATTTCCTTGTGCACCCAGTGCTATTCTTGGATATCTTATTTGTCTTCTTTCTTTCTAGTGCCATTCCTGGATATTGTCGTTTCCCTGTGCATCTATTATTGTTGTTAGATTTTTATTTTCTTCCATTCCAGTGCTATTCCTGGATCTTTGTTTTTCTTTCATTCCAGTGCCATTCCTGGATGTCTGTCTCTTTTGATTTCCAGTGCCATTCCTGGATACCTTGTTCCCCTTGTTACTCCCAGTGCTATTCCTAGAAGTCTTTTCTCTCTTCTGTAATCCCCATCATATTTGCTTGGATATCTTTCAGTGTCATTCCTGAAAGTCTTATCTGTTCATTCAGTGTCATTCCTGGATGATTTTTCTCCTTTGCATTCAGTGCCATTCCTAGATGTCTTTCTCACTATCATTCAGTGCCATTCCTGAATATAGTGATTTACCTTTACCTTTCAGTGTCATTCCTGAAAGTCTCTGCTCACTTTATTCAATGACAGTCTTGGATATTGTGAACTCTTTTTATCCAATGCCATTCTTGGATAATTCTGAGGTATTTTTCCAGAACTTTTCTCACTTCATCCAATGCCATTCTTGGATGTTGAGATTCCTTTAGTCCAATGCCATTCTTGGACACCTTTTCCCCAGCCAAGTCCAATGCTATTCTTGGATATCTCTGATGTTTACCCTTGTCATCCAATGCCATTCTTGGATGTCCTCAATGAAGTTTTCAAATGGAAGTTTGTGTTTATCCAATGCTATTCTTGGATGCCTTTGATGTTTACTATTGCCTCATTCAATGCAATTCTTGGATGATGTAGTGCCTTTTATCCAATGCCATTCTTGGATATCTTATCCCCAATAGAGTGTTTTTTACCTCCATCCAATGCTACTCTTGGATGATGCTGCTGCTTTTACCAGAAACTTTCTTGTTATTGTCCAATGTTATTCTTGGACATCTATTGGCATACTTTTTGTCTCGTTCGTAGTTTTTATCCAATGTTATTCTTGGATGTTACTACCCATCTTTCCAGGGTCTTGTCCCTCTCTTTCCAACTATTGATGGATACTTCTTGTCACCTTGACAGATCTCCAGAAATAGTTTGTGTCCCCGGCGTGTCTTTTCGCGTCATCTCTCTCAATTTACCGTATCCTTTGTTTCAAGTTTCTCCGCGGTGTGTTTCATCCTTTGCATTCATATCATCTTGTGACATCTTATGGCTAAAAATTTGGTTTTCTGTATTAAAGTATCTTCAATCTTGTCGAGACGAAGTTTTCAACCTTCATATCTCCTGATAGAAGAAACTTAAATAGGGGCAGCTGTTGAACCCTAATTTTTACCCCTAAGATTTCGCACATCTCATTTGCATTTCATATCACAAACAAGATCACAATATTTGTCTCTCCTGAGCATCTGTATATTTTTCTTACATGCTTTATATTTGACTGTGTTTATTAACTTCTAACCAAAATACCAAAAAAATTGCTGCAGTTTCTCTCTCTCTCTCTCTCTCTGTGTGTTGTGCAGGTTTGTCAAAGACAATGAAGTGATTTCAAGTCACATGTGGCTGCTCGTTCATGATCCAGTTCAGATGGATGTTTGACCTGATCTTGGTCAAATTATCAAGCAATTTGTTTCAAGTGCAAGTTATTTGTTTCAGTGGGTTATTTCTCAAGCAGTGACTGTCAAGTTGTTGTGTGGTGACGTTCATTAGTTCATCTGAGTTCATCAATCCAGACTGTGTTCCTCTGTGGATTTATTTTCCCAGAAATTATTCAAAGTGACTCAAAACTCATCATCAGAGATTCAGAGGATGATTGAATCAGATGGCTTCAGTTGCAAATTGTTCAGTAGTGGTTGTGTGCGCTTTATCAGAGGTTTGTGGAAAAAAATTCAAGTTTGGTTTTGGGCTAAAAAATAAAGATTTGATACCCATGATCGACTTCATAAACCATCCACATTTTCTAACCAAGTTCATATCCAAATTTCATTTCCAATTATCCACTTTTTAACCCATTCTCCATTTATAATCCATTTTTATTTACATTATCCAATATCCATTTCCAATCATCCACTTCCATAAAAATTTCTATTTCTAAACCATTTGCCATTTTCAACAAAATCCAATTCACTATTTTTATCCATTCCTATTTTTTCATATATCCATATTTTAGAGTTTATCTATAAATATCCACATCCAAACCAATTTGTTCTCTTATCCATTTTATTAATCCAAAATCCAAAATCCATCAAGAAATTATTACAAAAAATACACTAAGGCCCATTTTTTTTTTTTACACTATGTACATGTTTACCAAACAATTAAAAAAAGTAGGAACAAAGCCCATTTGTAATAAGTTGAAAAAAATAGAAGAGACAAGTTGTAAAGCACAAATTCACGGTCCACATGAAGTGAAGAAAAAGCTCATCTCAGTCACTCTTCCATATTTCTAGCCAACCAACTGCTTCGTGCAAGCCATTCCAACGTCATGCTTATCAAGCTCTCCAAGCCAAGCTGCTACATTTACACGCAAGCCATGAGCTAACACAACAAACACTCCGAACAAACCACAGCCTGCTACACTTCAAAACGCAAGCATGAGCAATACTCGACCTCACTCCAACGCACAAAACGGAAGCATGAGAAGCAAAACGGCAATAGTTTCATGAATTTCAAATTGCAAATTTCAATTTCATTCTTACCTCATTCATTATAAATAAGACTCACCGCTCATTCCAAAATCAAGCTTGAAAAGCCATGAAAATTATGCAGAAAAATAACCACAAACAGCTTCAAATTGGTTTTCATCTTTAAGATCAATTCACCATAACCAATTCCATCTTCAAGCTTCAACCATATTCAATCCATCTCCTACCTTCAACAAACTTCAACACACACCTTCAACAAACAACATCAATCGCGACAATTTCTTCGCATCAATCCAACCACAACAATAACCAATTTCAACAATTCTCAACAATAACTTCAAAGTCTTAGCAAAGAAGAAGAAAAGAGAAGAGAATTGAAGTTAACTCACCACTTTTGAAGGTATTGGAGTTTTTTCCGACGAACCTTCGGATCCAAAATTCACTTCGCACAGTTAATTTCAATTGAAATCGTCGGTACATCTGGATTCCCCTCGTGATTCTGATCGAAACGATACCACAACGGAGCTCCGCCGCTCCGATTCGGCGGAACTCCATTTTTTCTTGGCTTTGTGAACAGTGTGGCCGTGCGTTGAGTTTTGAAGAAGAAGATGATAAAAATGATTTTTCTGATTCTTTCTTCTTTTATTTTTTTCATTTAAATTTTGTTTTATTTTTTTTTCTTTAAAGAACAAATTTGGGCCGTGTAGCCCATTCAATTCACCACCACCATTTTTCAACTTAGAACCTCTCCTTTTTTAAAGATTTTCTTTAATCTTCTTTTATGCTTTTTTTTCTTTCTAATTACTTCTTAATCCTTTTTTTTAAATTTTGATTTAATTTTTGAATTTTCTTTTGAAAACATTTTCTTGAGAAAATCATTAAAATAGATCGTGTGATTATTTTAATTCTTGATTTTATCATTTTAATTTTCATTTTCATTATTGTTGGTTGTGTGGATCATAAATGTTAGATCTACTTTCTCTTCATCTTAATTCTTTTTCTTTTTGATCGATGAAAGTCTAAGAGATCTTGGAATTCCTTTGTTGAATTTCGATCAAGACTAGATCGTTACCATTTTTCTTTTCGTGCGGTAGTGCTTTCGGATGACTATCTACATATCGTTCATCTAGCATGAATTAGCACAAAGATCTATTGACCGGCCTTATTGTAGGGTAATTACTTCGTAAATTACTCGCCGATTGCTTAACATAGCGCAATATTTGTCCCGCATCGGAAAACCATCAAGAATTATTGATTATTTGTCTTTTGGTTCAAAACTTATGAAACTTGTTGTTAGGAGGCTTTGGTCTTATCAATCCTCTAATGAGTTCTCATTAATCTTGACCTAAGTGCAATTATTCAATTATTATTGATCACTTACTCTAACAAATAACAACTAATCACTAACTTACTAACAATACTATTGTACTAATCTTTTACAATTCCTTCTCGCTCCTTATCTCTTTTACTTTTATGCTTCATTTTTATCATTTCATATCATGTTTATGCTTCCACAATTTTTCCTTTGTCTGTTGGACATATGTTTATGCTTCCGCAATTTTTCCTTTGTCCGTTGGACACATGTTTATGCTTATTCCTTTTTCTCTTTGTCCACTTGGACCAAAAACATTAATAAAGGCCAAAACCTCTAAAAAAATTGCGCTTCTAATCTTGGACTATGGTTACTATCCTTTGCAATGGACATGGAGTTTTGCACCTAGACCATGGACTTCAATGCTATTCTTGAATCCTTGGACTTAGAACTTGGACATCCAATGCAATTCTTGGAACCCTGGACTTAGACTTAGGACCTTTCTCCCTTTGCTTTGGAATTATGGTTCGAAGACTATGGAGCTTACTTGTGTGGTTAGGCTATTCTTATCCTTAGCTTTTACTTTATGCTTTAGGATAGTCACTTCTTCTCCTCCCCATTCTTCAATTCTCAAAACTCTCTCCCTTTTTTTCAAAAACTTTCTTGATTTCAAACTATCACTTCTTTCATAATCAAACCTTGATTTTGTCAAGTGATTTTACTCTTTTCCTTTCATTTCTTAACAAGTGCTAAACTATATAAGCATGTTGACACCTTTTTCAAAAGGCTTTAAAAAACACTAAACTCATTCAATCTCTTTTTGTGCCCTCGTGCACTTTCTCTCTTAAAACTTTTTCATAAGTTTAGACATGATTCATTTCTTTAAGCGAATTATTCACTTGGAAATGACGACTTGTCTTTACATTTAAAATCAACCAAAACAAACAAATTTCATTCTGTGTACCACGAACTACGGGGTTTTGATCCTACATTGCACATCGTGGGTACGTAGGCATGAGACGACAAGTCTCTCCAAACACAAAAATCTTAAAAAACAATTTCTCTTCTCATCTCCTCAATCACTTTTCAAGCAAACTTTTTCAGACCAAAAGCGGTAGATATTTCAAAGGGCTCCTATAGAGTACTATAGACGTTTTGGGTGTTACACCTTCCCATTGCGTAACCAACCCCCCTTACCCGGTTTCTCTTCACTTGTTCTTGTTGTAGAGCTTGTGTAGGTTTTGTTCGCTCTTTTTCCTTTCCATTTTTTTTGGATAAAATAAAAGTGCGGCGGCGACTCTTGCTTTTCGAGTTAAGTTAATCAATAGCTTACACTCACGATTTTTCTGCTACAGTATATCAATAGCATTAATGTCTAGTCCAATAAGTGAGATATGCATTTTCAAAGTCTATGTGAATAGATTGTTGGATTCATTTGGTTTTGTATCATTTGATATATGCAAGTCTTGATTTTGGACTAAGTGAAAGAACATATGATATATCTTGATTATATACATGTGTGATGTATATGGACATCTAAACATATTTGCTAGATAAATTTTGTTTCTCTTACTTCATTTATATTACTGACAAACTCAGTAATTATGAATTTGTGTATGTGACACGAGTTAGAATTCTTTTGAGAAGAGTTTAAGAATGAAGTAGAAGAAAACAATCGAAAAGGTATTAAGACCATAGGAATTGTTCGTTGTGGTAAATACTTATAAAAGGAATATAATGACCATTTAAATCATATCATGTTTGACATTGTTCGATCTAATATAATTCAATTATATCTTTGTGACTCTTCTTTATAAATTATTTTACATACAATTATTCCTATTCATAACCAATTCCATTTAAAGTAGTCGTAGAGGCACCATACTTGATATGGAGGTAAGAGTACCTAGTTTGTCTTTATGATCATTTGGGTTGTAAGGTTTATTAAGTAAACTTGATCACAATCTAGATGAATATGTATTTATGGATATATCCCAATAGAAATAAGGGACACATATTCTATATCACGTTATGGGACAAAATTGTTTTGTAAATGGAACTGAAGTTTTCCTTTAGAGACATTATGTATCTAAAGGAACCAGTGGGAGTGATACAGAACTTGAAGAAAATCAAGATCTACAAAATACATATATTTATGAGAATGGAATATGAACCAATTTAACAAGGCAATTGTTGTTGGACCATTGGTTCATGTAGCACAATATCTAGAGAAGATCATAAACGATCTTGCTTCTAAAAGAAGTATAAGTTGTTTAAATCCAATTATGGATTATAGCAAGCTTCTTGGAGTTGAAACCTTTTATTAATTAAGTTTTATGTGAACTAGGATTAATAAATGTCATGTTTAAATCTTGTGCACACAAAAGGTTAGTGGGAGTATTTGCATAAATCCAGTATGACATGCAGGCGTCATAGTAATCATCAAAACAAATTCCCTACAACACCAATGTAGGACATGGTTAAGGAAATGGTTTTGATGAAATGCTTAAGCGAGATTTCCTAAAAGGTTAGGAATCAGAATATATAGAGATAGATGGTTGATGAATCTCAATCCTAGCACAAGTACTTATTTTGATGAAGTTTTGAGACACTTAATATGCATAATATAACATTAAGATTATTGCATGTGTGGCATGATATTTTGTCTAATAGACAATGTCTTACCTCATTGGATGAAAAAAAGGACACCATGATATGTAATGCACTAGATGCACCGTATGCTATGAGCATAAATAATAAGTACCAAAATGATTAAAGTGTTCATCACTAGATCACTATCAAGATGATACGTGGTTATCTTAAAAGGATCTGGTGTTCCTTTTCTTGATAGTAGATGGGAATAATCATTATAAAGGAGTTATAATGATGTTATTCCAAAATTTATTAACTATATATTCATATCACAGTATAAATTAAATGTTATGCTTTGATAACAACTGTATAAGTTGAAAAAAGGCTTCAGATAGTTGTCGTTTCTAGTACAAAGGTCAAATATATATGATTTGGGTCGCTTTTCTAATTCTTGGAAAGAAAGTTGTATTTCTTGTATTGCAGATCCTATTGATCTCATTCACGATGATAATGGGTTAATCTTGCAAGTTCAGAAAACTAGATCTCACTAGCGATCCATGTATATATATTTTGACACTTCAATTTATTTTGATAGAAGATCAAAAGTTGAAATTGGAAGAGGTGTATATTACCAACATAGGAAAGAGTTCCTTATACCCTAATAAAGTATCATGCTTAAATAATGCTTGACACACACAATGGGAAAATAGATGTTAATATCTGATTGGCTCTAGTGCTAGTGGGAGATTGTTGGAGTAAGCCCTAATAGCCAATCAATATTGGCTTAATATGCTTTTGTATCATGATGTATATTGTTTGTTAATATATATATATACTTACTAGGCAATGAATTTATTGTGTTATTTGTATATAACACAATAAAGTCCTTAGAATAATTAGTCTATTAATGACCTGTTAAGTGTGACTTAATCGTGAGACCTCATTAAATATAAGGACGTTATTCTTAAAATATCCGTAGTCAAGCTTTACTATCAAATAGGACAACAGTAATACATAAAGACTATTATGTGAGTAGACTGATGACTGTATCTCATAAGTCATGGATATGAGATATCAAGTCTTCACGTAGGTATAAATATTAGGAGTAATACTTATACTGGATTGACCCACCATGAGAATACTACATAGTTTGTCATGTAAGTGTCATAAGTTATTCTCATAGTAATAGTGATGTATTCCACCCTTCGACCTGAAACCACTATGGACCCTAGATGTGGAGTCGAGTACTTTATTGCTAATCAAACGTTGTCCGTAATAGGATGACCATAAAGATGGTTTATGGGTGCTTTACAAATCATGCTGAGGGACATGAGTGACCTAGATGGGATTTTTCCCTCCTAAATATACGAGAGTAATATCCGTGGGCCCCTTGATAGAGTATAACTGTAAAATGCATGGTCGTGCTCAAATAAGTCGATATGAGATATTGGACTTATTTGTTGTTATCAAGTATACTCATGGATCAAGGAATAAAATATTGGACTATACAAGGGTGACACATTATGTGCCTTGTGTTCAATATAGATATAAGGGTAAAAGAGTAATTATACATATAATCATTATCACATAAAGGTTATGTCAGATCACACGACATTCTTGTCACTTGGGTAGCAGTGATGTGTTGCTAGATACCGCTCACTGTTTATAATATTAAATAGGTAACTTATATTATTGCCAATGTTACGAGAACCTATAGGGTCACGCATAGAGTACTTATAGTGGAATTGACGATTAAATTAAATAAGATTTGATTTAATTATGTGTTAATATTATTTAAACTGTTTAATACATTAGCACATATATAATTTATTTGATTAAATTTGATTTAGTTAAATAAATGAGAATTGACAGTTGTTAAATTAAATATGATTTAATTTAATTAATATTTTATTTTATTTAATTAAAAGAGTTTAATTAAATATAAATAATATATTAAAATAATTTTAATTAAATAAGATTGGGCTTATTTTGGAAATGCCCAAAATAAGAGTATTAGGGTTTTAGAATTTCTCTATAAATAGAGAAGTTCTTTCCCCTACCAATCGAAATTGTCAATTTTCTCAGAACTAGAGACGGCTAGCACCGCGTTCCACTTTGTACTCGCGTGGACTTCGTAGAGACGATGGTATTTTCCATGTCCGTGATCAAAGTTAAAGCATGCTTCAAGATGTAATTCAGAATCCTTATTTTGTGTTTGATTTGTGATTAATGGTTTAATCAAGATTCGTTCATCGAGATTATTCCGTTAAGAGGATAAAATTTTGAAAAACCCCTCTTAATTCCCAACAGTTACTCTGTACCCTTCCTGATGGTTCTTGAAGGTCATGTTTGAACTCTTATCTTTGAGGAATTTCCAGAAGATTGGATGTTTGAAAACTCCAATAATGTGTGTTGTCGATCTTATTGTTATAAGGATCCCATTTGGCTCAGTAATCCCGTTGTTATAAGGATTCCCTCTTTGTTTGCCATCCCTATTGTTATATGGGTATTATCAACACATTCCTATTGTTATAAGGATTTTATCTCATTGTTATGAGGAACTTTGTTTTATTTCCTATCGTTATGAGGAATTTTGGGATCAATCATGTTGTTATGAGGATCTTATTTCATTCATTCTATTGTTATGAGAATTTTCGTCTCCTATTGTTATGAGCAATTTATTTTGTTGATTCTATTGTTATAAGAATCTTCTTTACCATCCTATTGTTATGAGGAGCCCTGCCTTATTTCCTATTTTCATGAAGAACCCTTTTGTTTGATTCTATTGTTATAAGAATCCTTTACTACCTATTGTTATGAGGAACCCATTTTGTTGATTCTATTGTTATGAGGACCTGTTTGCCACTCCTATTGTTATGAAGATTCTGCCCTACTTTGTATCCTATTGTTATAAGGATTCCCTTTTCCATCAATCCTATTGTTATGAGGATCTCATTCTGCTTTGCATCCTATTGTTATGAGGATTTCTGCTTTGCATCCTATTGTTATGAGGATTTTTGTTTGCCTTATCCTGTTGTTACGAGAATCTTATTCCGTGGTCTCCTATTGTTATGAGGATTCTTTTTACCCTTGATCTCTTGTGAGACGGTCTTGCTCATGTCTGATGTCCTCAGTGGTTCCCAGTCATGTCTGAACCTGTTGATCAATCTCTTTGAGCATCCCCAGTGGTGTCTTTTTTTTTCTCCCAGTGTTGTCTTTCTGTTATCCCCAAAGAGTCTTTACTCATTGTCGTCTTTGTCTGCATTGTGCGTTCATAATTTTTCATCCCATCATAGATCATCATACTAGAGTTTATTGCATGTCTGCATTGTTACTAGCATTGTCCGAGAGAGTCAGTTTTGTCTGTAGCATAGCATGCCATTGCATCTAGGGACAAAATTTCCGGTTATTTCTGTATTTAAATACCTATCACTCTGATTCCATAAGGGTTGTCACCACTCATGCCATCCAGTAAAGTTATTTAAATAGGGGCAACTGTCATATCCCAAATTTTGACCCTAGATTCCATCATCATTCTAGGAGCATTATGCATTCCATTGTTAACCCTAACCTTGTACAAGTTGCTTTCTTGTTTTGTTTCATCTGAATTAGGGTTTTGAACCAAGAGAATCAAGAGGATCTTTATTTAATCAGTCAATGTCTTGGATTGATCATCAACCTATCAAGTGTGCATACACTCAAGAAGCCTCTCTCCATCAAGAATCAAGTGCAAATTCGTCTTATTACAAGTTTTTTGAAGCTCAACTTCATCTGGTCACCAATTAGGGTTTTATCAAGAAAAGTCAACTGTGCATTTGACTTTTGATCAAAGAATGATCCCAAGTCTTGGGACATGATTCAAGACACTAAAATACATCCTTGGAGTCCATCCATGATGATCACAAGACTCAAGAATGCAAGATCATTTGAGATCACACAATTGAATTCATCTGATACACAAGCTTTATCTGACAAAGTCAACCCTTTGAATTTTGAGTTATTTGGTCAAAATTGAAGCTCTCAAGCTAAATTTCATGGAAACATGTTTGATCAATGAGTTTGATCATGAAAAATCAAGAATTGGAAGGTTTCTTGCAAAAGGGGCAAAGTTAAAGAAGTGGGTTTTTTCTAAGCGTGGAAGGAAAAACCCTAATTTTGTGTCAACTTTGAATGGTCATAACTTTCAATTTAGACCACCATTTTTTATGTTCCAAAGATCAAATTAAATCCCTCACAACATACTACAACTTTGTCAATTTGAGTCAATCTCCAAAAAGTTCTTAGATTTTGAGTTATGGAGCCATCAAGTTTTGAAAAATCTTTCAACAAGAACATTTTTCAAGGCAGTTTTGTTCATCAAAAGTATCAAACTTTGGAGCCAGTTTTCACCATGATCCCTTGAGATTCAAGAAATTCATCAAACATGAAAGTTGTAGATCATGTTTGGGGATTTTTAAAAGTACAAGAACTCCTCCATAGAATTGTTGAGCTAGGAGTTTCGAAGAAGGGAAGTTGGCCTTCCATACTTGAAATTTTGTTCCTTTTCATGTCAAGTGCAAGTTGCAAAACCTAATCCAATATGCCAAATCCTTGATTAAAGCTTATGTAACTTGAAAATCTTCCTCTAATCAGAGAATTACACAAGTTTTGTGTGCATTACACATTGATTTGAAGCTTTATCCAAGTGATCAAGCCATTTTTGGAATGTTTTGCCAAAAAGATTTCACTTCCATTCTCATAAAGTGCCTTTAATCAAGAAGTCAACTTGTCTTGAGCTTCTAAATGGTTTCTTCTACACAAAAACTTTCCTTTATGCAGAAGAAGTGTGTCTGAACTTTCCAACAACTTTAGGAAAGCTTGTACTATGCATTGGAACCTCAAATTTCATGAAACTACACATTGATTTTCAACTAAACCAAGTGAACCATACCATTTGCAATTCTACAGAGCATGGAACCTCAATCTTTCCCTATAAATAGAGGCTCATTCCAAGCTTCTAACACACAACAAAAACCTCAGCAAACCTCCCTCAAAACCTCTCAAACCAGCATCTTGCACCAAACTTCCTTTTGTGCCAAGAAACTTTAACTTGCACAAACTTTCAATTTGTCTTCTCCAAACACCAAACCACTTAAACACTTGTTCAAACACTTCAAAAATCACCCCTTGAAGGTGTCTAAACCTTCATCTTCACCCCAAACCTGCTAAACTAGAAAGTCAACCTTTAAAACCTCATTTTGTTGACTTTTTGCATTTTCAAAGCCAAAACCTATCCAAATCATTTTCAATTATTCCAATACTTCCAACACACCCTATAATTCATCCTCAAGTTGTTCCAAACCTGGTTTCTCAACTGTAACTTCATTTGCTTGAAGTTCTCTTTTGGCCTTCTTTGACATTTTGCAAGAAGGGAGCTCTATTTTGTTCCAGCTGGTTTCTCTTGGTTCCAAGCATTCAAAAAGATTCTTAGAGGTATATTGGAGGTGTCCAAAGCATAAAAACATTTCTGTAGCAACTATTTTGAAAGTTCCAAGTTTGCTTCAAGAGGTAACTTTACTTGAAACTTGAACTTCTTGAAATATGCATTGCTTTGATGTACATTGATTGGAAACATGTTTGTTAGGGTATATGTGATGTGTTTGAACTATTTTTAGTTGCAATCCATGACTGTATGAGGTTGTGTTATATAACTTGCAAGTTTGTACCATTTTAGGTTTCCCTATCGTGTTTTGAAATATGGACACTTTAAAAAAAAACAAATGACACCATTGAATTCCTTGGGAAAAATTAGAGAGGTTTGGTTTTTGTTTCATCCATTTTCATGGAGTATTGAGTGAGTTAGAGGTGCTTTTGCAAACTGAAAAATTGAGGGTGAAAACAAGGCCAACCATGGCGCTCTTGGTTCAGGCCTAGCTCACTTTTAGGCATTTGATTTAATTTGGGGAGGTGATACAATGGATGTATCACCACCCCAATGGTTATGACCTGCGCGCCTTTGTACCTTGAACTTATAGAATTGGGGTTCAAATCCCCCTCGCCCCAGTTCTTTTTAATTCTTCCCATTTTCACTTAGGGTTCATATATTATCTTGTGTTTCCCTCTGTTTTCACAACGCGCGCTCTATTTGGGTTGGCTAATGTTTTAAGTTGTAAACTTCCCAGTGTGGGTTCAACACCCATGGGGACCATTCCCCATATTTTTAACACTTATTTTCTTCGTTTTCTTCACAAATTCAAATGATTATAACTTCTTCATTTTAATGGCTTTTTGAGCCATTCTTTTTGCTAATTTCTTATGTTGATGTATATTTTCTGTTTATGAAAAGAAAACTCCAAAAATGATTATTTTTGATGCATTTATGAGTGCTTAAAGTGTGTGGCATTTTTAGGGTTTCATAAGGCTTTGTTGGATTCTTTTGAATGATCCCTTGGTTTTCTTTGTACATTTTGACTTGTATGAACCATATACATCTTGTATGAACCTTAAATCATGTTGTGAATTTTTACATCCTTGTTCTTACTTGTTTTTAATGCATTTTCAAGTGTATGTTTACATGTAAATGTATGTTTAAACTTTGTTCATATCATGAGACCTTTTGCTTGATCATTTGCCTTAATATGAGATTTTTCTTCCATGTTTGTATGACCTTGATGTGTATGTATGCCCTTATGTTGATCATACCATATTTATGTGTTCTTAAACATTTGAAATTTTCTTTGAAAGTGACTTTGTGTATATGCTTGTATGCTTAGACCTTTGTGATGTCTCTACCTTGTTTAAAGCCATGTTTGACCCCTAACATGTAGGTTTGGTTGTTACCAACTTGTCTTAACATGTTCGACATGTATCCATGCTTAAATGTTCAAGTAATGTCTTAACTTGTTCACATGATGTTTAAACTTTAACTTGCCATCTAAAAGTATGCTCACATGTCATCTCTTGTATGTTTACATCTTCATCCATATGTTATTGTCATAAACATGTATCCTTGTTCAAGTATGCTTTGGTTGTTACCTTTACTTGTCCATCTTTAAACTTTCTCCATGTTAAGTGATGTTTTAACTTATACATGTTGACTTTGAAATTTGTCCTCATCCATGTTTAAGTGTTGATATAACTTTTGCATGTTAAATTGAACTTTGCTTTCATCCATGTTAAGTGTTATTATAACTTATACATGTCATACTTGAATCTTGAATATTACCATGCTTAAGTATTGTAATGACTTATCCATGTTGAAATGTTTAAATTGTATTCATGATTGAGTGTTGTTACAACTTGTCCATACTTGTCTTGTATTCATGATTACGTGGTGTTAGTAAACCCTAATGCATGCTTGTCCTAATTATGAACTTAAACTTGTCATTCATGATTTAGTCTTGTTAGAACTATATCTCATGTTTGTTTAAGATGTTGTAACATCTTTGTTTGAATGTATTTGCCTTGGTTGTCACCATGTTATCTTGAAATTTCTTTAAACTTTGAATGTGCTTGGTTGTTACCTTGTTCTTTATGACTTTGTCAAGCCTTTTGCATTAAATGTTGTCACATTTACCCTTATGCTTTGGTTGTAACCATGTGTTTTATCTTTTCATATAAACATCATGTTTGAATGTTACTTTGAATGCTTGCAATTGATATCATGATTGAATATCATACTTGTTCATCTCATCCATCTTTTCATACTTCTTTAACTTTGTTAAGTTATTTCCCCAAGTGATGTTGGCTTGTTAGCTTTCATCCTTAGTTGCCTCTTATTTTCCTTATCCAAGGGAAAAAGTACATCATTGACTCAATGTCATAGGTAGCTTAGCAATACCCAATTCCCTCGGACCTTGTTAGAGTTATTAAGTCCTTCAACTTAGACTTAGGGTAGAACTTACAACTCTTTTGACTTTGTTAAGTCAAGTAAGTGTTAAGGCAATAACACTTACCTCCCCCTTTAAACCTTGATCATAATCAAGTGTTCATTCATCCCTAGTGAGGTGAACTAAAAATGCTCTGATTCCATCCTTGTAAGGATATATGTAGGCACAAGACTGCGAAGTTTTGGTGAGCATACATAGTGACTAAACCCTTAGGTTCCTATCTTCACCCACAAAACCCAAACACAAAACAATAGCAAACAATAACACAAATACTAGCAAGAGGTTCATATAGAGTACTATAGATGCTTAGGATGCTAACACCTTCCCTAGGTATAACCAACCCCCAAACCCCACAATCTCTTAGTATTGTTGTTACATTGCAAACTTAGGGTTTTCTTAGATCTTTACCCTTTACTTTGGATAAATCAAAGCTCGGTGGTGAACTTCATGATTTGTGATTCAAGTTAATTTAATAACTTGATATCCGATTCTCACCGCAACATGAACCTTTTGTAACTCTTCCTCTTTTTGAAGCCATAATACCTGCAGCAACATGAAAAAATAACACTTCACAGAGAAAAATTAAGCATAACTTTATGATCAGAGAAAATATTTGATGAAGAAATAGTAGAAAGAGAGTTGTGAGGAGAAGAGATTCAAAATCTCTATTTATAGGCTATGTTTTCGTTGCCATCGTGCACCTTATGCATTCGTCACACACGTGATGCTAATAGTCATCCAACGTCTCTCAGCCAACGTTTATATTGTGTGCGTTATGCATCCATCGCGCGCGATACCAACGGTTTACAAATTCCCCCAACGTGTCTATTGCATGTGTTATGTAGCCATCGCGCACGCGATATAGCCCTATCACGCATACAATGACCTATGTGATTTTTCCTAGGGCTTCCTCATTTTCTTTTTCCCTTCTTCTCTTTTGTTTTATTTCCTTCTTCCTGTTCACCTGCTCTCTTTTCTTACAACTCAACACACAAAAACATACATGTTTTCATAAACACAATTAAACTAAAAAATTTAAACACTTATGTACTGATGGGCTACCTCTCATCCAGGTCTTCTTTACCATCATTAGATTGACAGTCCATGCCTTAGGCACGTCAGGTGCCAGGAAGACCCTCACGTCGGATAATTCACCTTTCTTCTTTCCTTTGTTAACCTTGCTACCTTTTTCTTCCATCTGGTAGCATGTTTCCCGATCATCTACATACGGTGTCCATTCATACACATAAAACACCATTTTTTCCTTGTTGAACTTCAAGCTAAGTTTGCCGGTTTTCACATTCATTAATGTGTTTACCGTGAAATTTGGTAAATAATCGCTGGTCTTCCAAAAATTTGGTTTACTTATAGGATCAACCAGTGAATCCTAAGGACATAGCTATATTAATCTATTTCTGGAAAATTGTAGAACACTTCGACAATATTCATTTGTATAAAAAGATTGTTTTGATTGTTATTGAAAAGATTAAACTTTGTAAAAGTTGATAAAGGAAATGCAATAAAGAAAAGAACTTCAAAGTAAAAAGTGCAGTAAAGAACAATTGATAAAATGAAAGTAAATTTCTATTGAATAAAATATGGTGTTTCAAACGTACATTCTCAATAGTAACTCTTTTCTCACTTTGACTTGGATACTTTGAGTAAATTTTTTAGTATAGTACAATAATTGAACACACAAATATACTAATACTAAGACCCCTATTTATAATACGCCGAAATAACTGTCTCCAACGAGCATTTCTCCAAAAGTTGACACGTTTTGCCCTGCATGCCTTCATTTCGCCATAGTTCTCCACGCGTCTCTCCTGAGAAACAGATAAGGACAAAAGACAGTTATTTATCCATATTTTGAAATTCAAACTTCTCTCGAAGGAAGGCTTTAAAACATCCCTTCATCGAAGTGACTTTCTACACTTAGAAAATATTTCTAAGTACTTGTCCAAACACGTTTCCTTTATAAAAACCACTTCGACAAAGCTTCATACCAGCTTCTGTCGAAGTCAGGCAGATTTAAGAAACTTTAATTTTCACTTAGATTCTCAAATGAAAACATGGCGTCGAAATTCCCAGCCAACAAATTGCCCCCCAAAAATTTCATTTTCGACTGAAATGGAGAAAAGGGCATTTTTTGAAGTTTCATATTCGACGCCAGAAACCTTTGGACTGCTATGACGTCATCGTCATCATGACAACTTTCCCCAAAATGTCTCCTCAAACCCATGCGTGAATCATTTCAATCATCACACGTCTAGTCCCTAGGAGATAATGGGTCATATTTTAATTGCTACCGTCCCATGATTTTTATCACCATTAATGTTGTACAATAACCGTTCTACTTCATCCATCTATAAAATAGTGGAAAACACCATTTTTACTCTTTTCACTCTCTGAACTCCCTTAAGCGTATTTCCTCAAATCTTCATCTCTTTCAAATCTTCTTTTTGCAAACCAACTACAATAATGGCTTCTTCTTCCAAAATCTCCAAAGAGACAAGCAAGAATGCTAAAGAATCCAAGAGATCCAAAAAGTTTGCTCCAGTCCACAGAATGCTGGGTCCAAATATGGTAGGCAACCAGCAATACATCCCTGAACCTCCAAATGAAGAGGAGAAATGCAGGATCTATCAATCACAAGTACTCATTCTCGTTCTTGTTTCTAGTAAAACCAATGATATGTTAGGTCCTCTCCTTAATCTTGGTGCTGACCCTGCTAAGGTTAGAGAATTCTTTCATGCTTACCACCGTTATAAACCCATAGCGAATGGTTTAAAACCTAGGACTAGTGAAGAGATTAAAATTGATGAGAAAGCAAAATTCGATGGTCAAGGTTCTCCTTCGACCATAGCTTCTAGGGACCCAATCAACTTAGGGTTCATGAACACTAGTTTTAGGGTTTTCAGGTCATGTCCTTTGTCTAAAAACCCCTCTGATTACCTAGCTTGGTTAGAAAAAATAGAGAAAGCAAAGTCCCAAGTCTGGAAAGACATGGGCATCTTCGACCTAATTCAGCTGTCGAAAATGGGGCCTGGTTACTGCCCATCTATGCTTATTGTTTCCCTCTATTTTTGGGATAGCACCCACAACAACTTTCAACTCCCTTGTGGAATGGTTACTCCTACTTTGTTTGACGTCGCTGCCATTACAGGCCTCAAACCTATTGGAGTAGATTATAATTCTACCCTTTTAGCTGATGACTCAATAGGTTTCGACACCAACAAGGCAGCTTTTACCACCTACATTGCCTACTACTATGACAAAGAAACCAAAGAAGTTTCTGACCAAGAACACATTACTTTTCTGGCTCTTTGGCTTTCTCGCTGTGTTTTTTGCTCAAGGTCCCTTCAGGTGGCGAAGAGATACCTGACCATGGCCAATCAACTACATGTTAGACATGATATTTGTCTCAGCGAAATAATTCTAGCCAGCCTTTACGAATCCCTTGGTGAAGGCGTTACAGCGCTGAAGACAATTAAGTCGAGAGGAAGCTTACTCCTTTCTGGACCCTTCTGGCTGCTACAACTATGGCTAAGTGCCACTTTTGAAACATGTCTCCCTGCTCAAAATCCTATCAATGAAGCATCCTTCAAATTAAAGAATAGGAGGGTTGAAGGGACGAGGCTTGCTCTGTTAACTACTAGTGACGAAGGAATGAACCTTCAGCAGACCTTCGCCAGGTATGTGATGATGTTTGCCAAATGTTACAATTTTTCTCCCATCATGGCCCCTTTTGCAGATAGGAAAGTAGGCCCTGAATGGTTCATAAGAAAGTTTCCTCCTGAGTCGAAAGAACGGGAAGCAGAATCTCTTGACATCTGGGAATCTTTTCTTACGCCATGATTGCTGGCTGCAAGACTCAACCCCTCAAAACTTCGAACCACTCTTGTTAGTTACCAACCAAACCTCGCTGCTCGACAGTTTGGTATCATTCAAATTAAACCCAAACCACTTTTCCCCAAAAAGGGTTCATTAATTCATTACAACATGTGGCATAATGAGGCAGAATGTACGAATTTTCTAGCCAAGTATTTTGACCTCATTGAATTCAATCCCGTGGCTTTCAAACCATCCTTTTTCTGCACCAGAGAGTTCGACACTTGGTGGAGAGAGTACTACACTGCAGAATTATTTGATGTAGCTGCCTTCAACCTCCAACTAACTCAAGCTTTTTCCCTTGTGAAGGAAAAAGTGAAGAAAGGTACTTCAACACACATCAAAGAGATCCAAGCATTCCAGAAATACTTTAAAAGTGCTTACAGACTAGATGATCTTAGTCGAAACCATTAACGAAGCAGCAATGCCTTTAAAAGAAAAATTTACAAAGAAATTAGATGACTTAAAACTTCCTTCGTACGTTCGACCTGATCAACGTTACAAGTTAGCTTTTAATTTATATCCTCCAAAATTCCCTCGACTGCCAATTACCGACTTTGGTGTGGCCTTTAGTCCTCTATTTCTAGACTGGTTCGTCTGTGGGGGTTTTATGAAAATCCTTCGCCAAGAATCACAAAACGTGCTAAGTGAGTGGTTCCGACTAAGTACACTCTGGAAATTTTCAAAGGCCACCTTCATATTGACATAGAACACGTTCGCATGGAGTCTCCAATATATGAAGGTGTCGAATAGGAGGTTCTTCGACACCACTTCTCTTATCCATTTTCTTCATTTATGTTTTGTACTTAGCTTATGCTAATTGCATTAATTTTCTTTGCAACTGTAAGAATTCTAGCCAAGAAACCTAGTCCCGTTAAAAAAGAAGTTGTCGAAGAAGAAGAAGACAACACCAAGAAAACCACAACAAAGGTAAACCTTATGATTATTGTTCTATTTTGCATATTTTTTTCCCACTCTAATATCTGAAGTGTATTATTTTTGCAGGGAAGTCGAAGACCACCTCTGACACCAAAAAAGAGAAACCAAAAGGAACTTGAGGTTCAGCTAGTTGAATCCGGTGATGGGGATCTTTCTCCATATCAATCTAAACAACCCAAGAAAAAGAAGAAGAAGACGACGAAAATAATTGATGTCGGTTTTCGACCTCAACCAAAAATAGTCAAAGCACCTGCGAAGAAATCTTCCACCCCAAAGGTGGTTGAGATTGATGCCACTTCTGACACTAAAAATCTGACTGGTAAAACAAATCCTGATCAAGTGGAGAGTGATAACTCTAGCCCCAGGGCTGAGGGCCATGAGGTACATAAATTTCTTCTTTATCTTTAAATTATCTTCGACTAACTCGCTTATAATCTTTTCTCTTGATCTCTTCTTCTTAGGGTGCCAAAGATGACAAAGGGCAACCCCTTGTTAAACAAATCATTCCCACCACTAGCAGTGATCTTTCCTACCATCCAACAAGTCCTTCCACCCAACACAAAACTTCTCCCAAGGATTCTACCAAACAATCTGTAGACGAAGTGAGTCATTTGGCCGATGATCATCAAAAGAAATCACCGCCCAAGGTCACCACTAAGCTTTCGCAAACCAACGAACCCGATCATGAAAAAATCCCAGCAAGGGAGGAAGCCTTAGTTGATGTCGCAGGAGACATGAAAATGCCATATGTAGAACAAATTGTCAAAAACAAGTCTGGAGATGACTCCACAATCGATCAACAAAGTGGTGGTGATGAAAATGGTGAAGAGGAAGAGGAGGAGGAAGAGGATCACTCCATGTTTGATTTTGAAACTGAAGTTGCTGTGGAAGATGAAGATGAAGAAAAAGAGAAAGACAAAAATGAAAATGAGGAAGAAAAAGAACATCAAGAGGATCAATAAAAAACTGACCCAAATCCTGATGCTTCGGCTGGAACAAACTCTACCAGCCTCTCTCATGAAGAGCTAGAGTCCCTGAAGGTGCAGAGACCACTTGAATATCTAAAGGCCATGATCAGCTCCAGATTTAGTTTTACTGACAATAGCACCAGCACTTCGGCTGCCTCAGGAAATCAGTCAGCCAATAAACTTGAGGATGACTTGCTTCCCCAAATTAAAGAGAAGGTTTTTAATGCTGAATTGTTCCAACTCTTAGAAAAGGACACTTCAGCTAGTTTTGGGATCAAAAAACTCTTGAAGCAAGTCAATGTCTTAGAGGTTCCCCCAGAAGTTGTTGACGCCGTAATGGAATTGGGCTTGTTGATTAATCTTGTTGTTGCTGATCTCAATCTTCTCAAAGATTTTTCGAATAAAATTCAAAATAAATCAGAGACCGAACTGGCTGAATGGGATGCATCCACTGAATTCACCACAAAGGTTGCAGATTTGGAAAAGGTCTCTGAACAAAATAAGAAAGAGATTAAAAATTGTGACAAGAATGTCGAAGAATGGGAGCAACAAACCAAGGATTTACAGACCAAAAATTTTCAGGCCAAGCAACGCAAAGACGAACTTCTAAAGTTTGATCATGGAGAAGTGGCCAAAGAACTTAAGGTTGGAATGTATCACGTCGACAGAGCTCAATAACTTGGAAAGGAAATTGAAGACCTTTCGACCAACAAGACTATCTGTGAGCGGCGATTGGTGCTTAAAAAATCTAAATATGAGAAGATGAAGAACTCTCTCCTATTTTAGTTTGATTGTTGATGAACTTGTTTTTTCCTGATTGTAATTTTAAGCCCTTCATAGCATTGATTGTAATGACTTAGCCATTTTGGCAACTTTTTACTTTAATTCCCATTTTGGTTTCTACTATCCTTTGCATGAATTATTCCTTATTTATCTTTATTTTTTGAAGTATAGGCTTATATTTCTTTAAATATTTACCATTCACCTTCAAGATTTTTCTATCTTCATTTAACTCTTCGATTTCATAGGCGCCATTGGAAAAAACTTTAGTAATTTGAAAAGGGCCTCCCCACTTAGGGGACCACTTACCCAAAGTTCTATCTTTCTGATCCATGGGAAAAATCACTTTCCAAACTAAATCTCCAATCGAAAATAACTTAACTTTCACCTTTTTATTGTATGACTTTTCCACTATATTCTTTTTCTTTTTTAATAATTCCAAGGCATTCAGTCTTTCTTCATCCAAGTCAACTAATTCGTCCAACATCATATTCCAATAGGAATCAGATGGGATCTCATGTTGTCTCTGAATTCTGGTTGACTGTAAATAGATTTTGACTGGTAACACATCATCATGACCATATGTTAGTCGAAAAGGTGTAGTGTTTGTAGCATCCTTAGGGGAGGTTCGACAAGCCCACAAAACTTGGTCCAATGTCTTATGCCAATTTCTTGGCTTCTTTCCCACATGCTTCTTAATTAACCCAATCACCACTTTATTTGCTGCTTCGACTTGACCATTAGCCTGAGCATAATAAGGTGTGGATGTTAAAAGTTTGAACCCCATTTCTTTGGCAAACTCCTGCATCTTTCAACCAGTAAAAACTGATCCCTGATTTGTTGTAATAGTTTTTGGGCTTCCAAACCTGTAAATAATGTGCTTCTGGATGAATTCGATCATTGTATCCTAATCCATATTTACAAGTGGTATAGCCTCAATCCATTTAGTGAAATAATCTATTCCCACTAAAATGTATTTTTGGCTCTTGGATGATGCTGGTCAAATTTCACCAACTAAATCCAAAGCCCTCTGAAGGGTCAAGGCTTCACTATGGAATGCAGTTCGCTCGCTGGAACATGTTGAATGCCTGCATGTATTTGGCATTCTTGACATCCTTTGGTGAATTCAATACAGTCTTCAAGCATTGTAGGCTAATACATTCCTTGTCGAAACAATAGCCACTTCATCTTATGGCCTACTTGATGTGCTCCACATGCCCCACTATGGATATTAGAAAGAGCCAAATATGCCTCAGATTCGCTAAGGCATTTAAGTAAGACACCTTCAGGCATCTTTTTGAATAGTTCATTCCCCATTAGAACATAACTTAAGGCACGATATTTGACATTTCGTTCGACAGAAGCTGTTGGATTTTGTAAGTAATCTACTATTGGCTTTCTCCAATCTTCATCTGTCAAACTATCTATAGCCAATATTTCAAAGCTTTCTTCGTCAGCATATCCTAGCTTAATTGTCTCCAAATTTGTTGGGGATAGTTTAGTTGATGCAACGCTTCTTCTGACTTCGATTACATCTTGTAATTTTTCCTTCAAAATTTTATACCCTGAAGCAATTTGGGCCAAGTCATTGGCCTCTTGATTCTCAAGTCGAGGTATGTGTCGAATACTTACCCTTTCAAATCTTTGTAACAACCTATTGACTATCACAAAGTACAAGATAAGATTTTCCTTGACACATTTATACTCCTTTATAATTTGCTTTATTACTAACTCTGAGTCACCCATTATTTCGACTCGAGTTGCCCCAAATTCCAACAATATTTCAAGTCAAACAAGTAAAGCTTCATATTCAGCTTCGTTATTTGAACAAAGGCCTTCAACCTTATACTTAAATTTTGTTGGAATTTTGTTAGGAGAAATAATTAATACTCCTACTCCCGTTCCATCCTTATGACTAGAACCGTCGAAGTATAACTTCCAAGGCTCAAGCTCCACATAATTTAGGGAGCTTTCGACTATAGAGTGGTCGACTATAAAGTCGGCTACCACTTGTCCTTTAACAACCTTTAAAGGCATATAAGTTAAGGAATATTCTGTTAAGGCTAATGCCTATTTACCAATTCGATTGTGCAAAATAGGTTTAGAAAGCATATGTTTAATAACGTCGAACTGAGATGAAACATAAACTTCAACTGGCTTTATATAATGCTTTAATTTTGTACAAGAGAAGCATAGACAAAGACACAACTTTTCGACTATACTATATCTAGTCTCTGCATCATTCAAGACTCTACTAAGGTAATAAATGGCTCTTTCGACGCTATTTTCATCCTCTTGAGCTAACATGCTCCCTAAAGTCTTGTCGGACGCAAATATGTACAATCTCACACTCCTATTTCTACAAGGAGGCGCCAGAATTAGAGGGTGAACAAGGTATTCTTTAACCTTGTCGAACGCTTCTTGATGTGCTTGCCCCCACTCAAAACCTTCTTGCTTGAGTCGAAGTAGAGGTGAGCAGGCTTAAGTTTTGCCACTTAGATTGGAAATTAATCTCCTTAGGAAGTTGATCCTTCCTAGCAATGACTGCAACTTCTTCTTTTTTGAAGGCGTTTTTGCCTCCATGATGGCCTTGGCCTTATTCTGATTAATCTCTATTCCTTTTTTGTGGACTACAAAGCCTAGAAAATCCCCTGCCTGCACACAGAAAGCACACTTAATAGGATTCATCTTGAGACCATGCATCCTCATTCTTTCAAATGATTGACGAAGATGGTCTATATGACTTTTTCCTAAAACTGACTTAACCATAATATCATCAATATAAATCTGCATAAATGTTTCAATAAAGTCATGAAAAATAGAATTCATTGTTCTCTGATAAGTTGCCCCAGCATTCTTCAGACCAAAGGGCATTACTACTCATTCGAAAGTGCCTAAAGCTCTAGGGCATCGATATGTTGTTTTCAACACATCTTCCTCAACAATGAAAATATAATTATATCCAGAATATCCATCGAGCATACTTAAATACTCATGGCCTACAGCAGAGTCGACTAACATTTCCGCCACATGCATCAGATACTCATCTTTTGGGGCTGCAACATTTAAGTCTCTAAAATCTATGCAAACCCTTAAAGTTCTATTCTTCTTAATGACTGGAACAATATTTGCAATCCATTCGACATACCTGGTCGTACAGATGAATTCACATCTCAGAAGTCTTTCGACCTCCTCTTTGATCTTTGAGAGAACCTCAGGTGCAAAGCGCCTTGGAGTCTGCTTGATGGGCTTCTTCCCAGGCTTTATTGGCAACTTCAGTTCGACCAGATCTCTGCTTAAACCAAACATTTCTTTGTAATCTCATGCAAATCAGTCTTTGAACTCCTTCAGCAATTAAATTACTTTGACTCTGAGCTGCGGGTCAAGGTTGGCACTGATGTAGGTTGTCCTTTTCGTTGTCCCTTCTCCCAGGTCGATCTCTTCCAAAGGGTCTTGCACCAGTATTTTGATATTGCTTGCTAGCGGATCCTTCTCAAGACCCAAAGGATCATAATTGTAGATGGCATCTAGCCTTTGGCTTTGCACTTCGACTTGATCTTTGTCGGGTGGCGCTGGGTCGAAGTCCTTCCCAGGACCTTCGAAGTGCTTCTCTTCAACTTTGGCTTCGATAGCCATGTATTTTACTTTGGCCTCTAAGGACGCTTTCCATTTGTTTTCAGCTATATGAGCCAAAATCTTTTTGAGTTCCAATGACTCAGCCATTGTCACTAAACTCACTACCCCAACCAGTTGGTTGGGTCCTATCTGTTCCGAACACATAATCTTCTTCGCCTACAACCTCCATATCCCACTGAAAGTCGTGGGTGGGATGTAGGTACAAGGAACATAAGGCGTTATCTGCAGGTGTAAAGTCGAAACCTGCAGGGTTACAAGGTACTATGTGGGCTAAGTTTTTATCAAAATGTCGCCCACTTACTTGGTTAACCTCATCCATATAATAGCTTTGGTCCGCCTCAATATTTTCGAAAATTCCATCACTTTTCCAGATGGATATTCTTTGGTGAAGTGATGTTGGCATTGCACCTACCCCATGTATCTACTCCCTTCTAAGGAGCAGATTATAATTCGCTTTAGATGCAATCACCATGAACATCGTTGGCCTGGTAATTGTGCCAACGGTCAAATCTACATGAATGACACCCATGGTTCTGCCCACCTTTCCTTCGTAATTTGAGAGGACCATGTTATGGGGATTTGTGTCGGAGTCACTTTTTCCAATCTTTTTTTAACATATAATGCGACATCAGGTTTACTGTTGCTCCTCCCTCTACTAGTATCTTATTGATACCAACGTTCTCTATTTTTCCTCTAATAAATAGAGGCTTCAGGTGGTTTTCATGGGTTCGTCAGGTCTTTTGAAGAACGCATTCTACTCTTCAACGAAGCCATTATTCAAGATATAATAACATGCTGGCTTTTGACTTGCCACTTCTAGTTCGGCCTCATCTTCTGGGTCTTCCAACTCCGTCACCCTATCATACTCCCTGGGTAGCATGGATACAACATTGCAGATAATGTCTAGCGATGGTTCTGATCCTGAATCAAAATCTTCCAACATCATATCATCATCCGCAGTCATCTGGTCAGACTTCTCCTTTACATCTTCCTGCTGGTCTGCGAACAACTTTCTCTCGATCGCTTTCTTCTCGACATGTTTCTTGTCTTTTTTGTTGTACTTTTTGACTGGCACGTTGCTGCTAGACTCATCTTTCTCTTTTTTCGCAGCTTCCATCTCAGCCTTGCGCCTCCTTTGCTGACGTCTCCATTGAGACCTCGCCATTGGATTTTTCCCTTTATAGTTCTCTAAGGAATTCCCTCCATTACGCTATCGAAGATCCTCTTTCGACTTCGAAATTCTGCCATTTTTTTTGCCATGTTCTCTTTTCTCGACTGGCCTTACCCACTTTCCCTTGGGGGCATCAGAAGAGGGCTTGAATGTTGATGGCCTATTCCCACGTACCTATGGTACATTTTGATCATATCTCATTGGTGCTCCCTTTCTGTCAAAAGAGCCATGGTTATTTGAGTTCCTCCAGTTGTTTCTATCCCTTGCTCATCGGACCCCTTGGATGTTCTCCGCAGCTTTTCAATCGAAGATAGCGCTGCATCTAGGATAGAGCATTACTTGAGAATTATTTCGTTGGCATCTGTAGAGAAATTCAACCAGA
This sequence comes from Lathyrus tuberosus, assembly GCA_022829125.1. NCBI lineage: Eukaryota > Viridiplantae > Streptophyta > Magnoliopsida > Fabales > Fabaceae > Lathyrus > Lathyrus tuberosus. The sequence goes on along the minus strand of JALAZF010000298.1, from coordinate 2,277,210 downwards.
TTCTCTTCTAGTTTTTGATATGCCACTTTGACATATTCTTCTTGTTTAAGAGTGCGTTTGTCCACTTCCATCGCGGACTCTTGGGTCATCTCGACCATGTTAACCCCAAGGTTGGTACCTGCAGAGATATCCAATTCTTGAAGTTTCATCCTAAGGCCTTCAGTAGCCTTAGTTTCGTTGTTGATTTGTATGAAAGCATCAGTAGTCTCATACATTGCCATTACTTGGTTGGAACCCTCAATAGTCCCATCGTCGAAGCCTTCAGCAGCTTCCTTCATGAAACCCTCAGTGGTTTCAATTTTAAAGTCTTCAGTGACTTTCTTAGCGAAGCCCTCAGTAGCTTCTTCGTCGAAGTCGTCAGTGGCTTCGTGATTAAAGTTTCTAGCAACCTGGATGAAACCCTAAGTGGTTTCTTGATTAGAGTCCTCAGCAACTCTTTTAGTGAAGCCATCAGCAGCCTCGACCATTACAGCATCACTGGCGAAGTCATCAGCAACTTCCACCAAGTTAACCATAGATGGTTCTGAATAATGTGCATCAACAATAGGGAGGGGTTCAAAATCCACCTTCATCTGGTTCTTTGACTTATCACCAAACTTGAGTCCTCCCTCCTTGATGGAATTTTGAACGAGATCTCTGAAAAGAAAACATTGAGATGTTTTATGGCCCGGAAAATTATGATACTTAGAAAAACCTCTCTTTTTTCTTTGTTCTAAAGGAGGCATTTTAGCACCAGGGGGCACTATCATTTGGCAATCTTTAACTAATAAATCAAATATTTCGTCACACTTAGTGACGGCGAAGGTATAGGTCCTCTTAGGGAGCATATCATTCTTCTCTGAATCGATGAATTCTTTCCATTCGACGGTTTTAAAACTTTATAGGAGTAAGGTGGGCCTTGCTTTAATTCAGCAAGGTCAATTTCACTCTTGTCGAAAAAGGGATCAACACTAGTTCCTTGTTCATCTTCGTCGAATTCGACGTAGGCTACCCCTCCTTTCTATTCTTGTTTGCCATATCTTTTTTAGCCTTCAGTCGTTCTACTTTTTGAACCCTGTCATCCAACTGGGCCATATCTCTTAGGTACTGGGTATCCAATTTTTTCCTAATTGAGTAGTCGAAGCCACCAGCGGCCATTTCGACCAACTTATGCTCAAGCACTTGAGTGAAGAACCTTACCTTAAGTAGTCAAAATCTATTCAGGTAATCGTCTATTGACTCAGATAACTTCCTCTTAATGCTAGCCAATTCTTTCAGGCTTATCTTCGATTGTCCCATATAAAATTGTTCATGGAACAATCTCTCCAATTGAGTCCAATTGTGGATCGAATTTGTTGGCAGTGTTGAAAACCAAGCAAAGACATTTTTGGTGAGTGAACTTGGGAAATAATTCACTCTTAGGTTCTCATTATTGGCAATTTTGCTAGCCTTGTAACACCCCGAAATTTGGCCTCATATTTTACCATCAACAAGTGGTTTATGCTTCACATACATGTGCATTTAGGTCATGAACATCATACATGCATCATTGGTTTTCCCAAGGAATGAGATCAGAGGTTTATATGTCATTGTTTGCTTAAAGCAATAAGAGTGGGATATACTCAAGCACTTAAGCTACAAAGGCTCTTTATGCCTCAGGACATCATGTTTGGTGCACCATTTCATTAGAAGATTGAAATTTGCATGAAACTTGAAGAGGATCACTCTCTCCTATCCTTGATCCTCAAGTTAGGGTTTTGATTATCTGTGTATATGGCACCCTCATGGGCAAGGATCTTGAAGCCTCAACATCATCATATTATGAAAAACATCTTGGTTCAAAGGATTCTCAATTCTCTTCAGAGGAATTAGGGTTTTGACCATTGGTCAACATCTCCTACCTTTTTGGGGTTGAAATTAGGGTTTTGCTTAAAATCAGTTTATTTCTGATTCTTTGGGCAAGACTTGATTCCATGGTATTATATATGTTCTCAAGTATCTATGAGTGGAGTATTGAGCATCAATTTCATTCAGAAGGGTTTCAATTGGCCAGATGATTGAGAATCAACTAAATTGGGAACAAAGTCAACTGAGCAGTGAAAAAGTCAAATCTTGACTTTTTGAGGTCAATCTTGTGTTCATCATGTTAAATATGACCAATGGGTGAAATTTGATCAAAGAATGCCAAAGGAATCATGAAAAACCAAGGATTGTGGAAAGTTTCCATTTTTGGCAAATTAGGGTTTTAGAACTTTCCATTTTTGGCAAGTTTTCAGCCACTTTCAAGGCCATTTTCTCCATGTTCAAAGCTCCATTTCATTTTTTGTCAAACATGAAAGTTGTATTACTCATGAAAAGCTTTCCAACCATATAAAATTCATCTCCATTGGATCATTTTTGAGTAAGTTATGATTGTTGGAAGTTGGACATTTCAAGCTTTCATGTTTCAACACTTAGAAATTTTCCTAAGTGTTTAAGGGTCAGGTTTTGTTCCAAGGTTCAAGCTCATTTTTGAGTGGCTTCCCGTCCTCATTTGGAAATCATGTTCAAATGAAAGTTGTAGAGTGATCTTCCACCTTTACAACCATATAAAGAATGTCTCATTGGGATTCATGGATCAAAAGTTATGATCATCCAAAATCATGACATCAAGTTGTTCAATTTGGAAAAACCCTTGGAATTTTCTGAGTCCAAAAAGTCAGTTTGGAGACCATGATTTCAACACCATTTTTCATAGTGTTTTAGGCTTCAATTCAACTTGATTCCAACATAAAACTTGTTGTATCAAGTCCCCTATTCAATTTGATACCAAGAGTGAGTAATTTGGTTCCATATTCTTCAAGTTACACAACCCCAAAATCATCACCATGAAAATGCTTCTCAAGTGTTCAAAGCCATGATATTCCACTCCAATTGCAAGAACCATGCTTCATTGTTGCTGCATACGTACCATACATTCATGTCACTCACAATTACTCCATATAGCCATGCATTTACTTACATGTATCATGCATATTATCACCTTTACCTCATATATAAAAGAAAGAGAAAAACAAAACTTAATAAATAAGTTGTTGTTGCTCTGATTGTATCATACCATATCATTACCATCATCATGCACACCACAATAACCATAACAATACACCATACATAGAACCAACCCGTGCCACTCACCACCTCACTCGTATTTTCCAAATTTCACTAACCATGCTCTAACTGCTTTTCAACCATGATTAACACTCTAACCATGCACTAACCACTAGTATAAAGCCTCTTAACCACCCTAACAGAAGTTAGTTACTCCATTTTTAGCACAAATAGATCCAAACTCCATTTTCACACCCTCAAGTTCAAGAATTCAAATCTCTCTCAATTTTGGAGCTTTCTTCAAGCTTTCTTCCCCATTGCCATCATCACACTCCATTCTTGCTTCTGTATGCATTTTCCTTGAGCTGGAAGCACTATATTTCCCTCCACGAATTCTTCATATTCCATCATCAAGCATGCTTTTTCTCCAAGATTCAAGGGTGTTTGAGCATTTATTTTGCTCTAAGTTAGATTACGAGGCCATTGCAGGAAGTTTTAGGGTTTCTGTAAGCTTGAAAAGTATCTCCAACTAGGTCAGATCTTGAACTTTTTCTTGCATCAGTTAGGGAAAAATATGGTGGTTAGAATCATGTAAGATAACTACATCTGAAGTCCTATGATCATAGGCATTATTTGTGGATAGATTAGGGCAAGACGTGATAGATCTTGAATTTTAGGGTTTAACTTAATCCCCTTCGTTTTCAATGTTAGAGGAACCAAATGGAAATTCTGAGATTGGATTTGAAATCAGCATGGAGAAACGAGTAGAATGGTGTTTGTCTTTTTCATTTCTGGAAGTTTTAGCCACCATCGACGGTGGAGTGTCGCCAGAGAAGACGACCGGAGCCCTAGCTCTGGCGTCTGTGTAATCTCCATCCTTTGAAGTCAAAGCCTGCGTGTCCTTGTGTGATTTGGCTAGCGTATTTTATTTTAATCCAAATGCACTTCCCTTGCCAATGTGTAATTCTTTAGTTTCCACCTATGAGGAGGTGACAACACATTAATGAGGCAGATGAAAAATACACGTGCTTATTTCACTTTCATTTTTTGGCTTTTTTTTATATTTTTTAAATCACACGAATAAATGAAATCAGATAAGTATGAATAGTGAACTGGGACACGTGCAACATTTCTAACCCCACCCCCAGTCATCTGGCCCAATGATAAGTTGAACTTGAAAATTGCTTTGGTCATACCCCTTGCCTCTAGTTCTCATCTTTATTTTCTTTTGAAACTCGTGCTATTTTGGCATTTTAAAAATAGTTTTAATCATTAGAAAATTCTCAAAAAATTCATAGAGTACCTTTAGGGTATTAATTAATTTTCTATAATTTTTAATTTTATTTTTTAATATATTTGATAATTGTTTTGGATTTTTTATTCAAAGGTGTACAAAGTGATATATCTTGCATACCATGGCTTGAAATTGATTTTTTCCAACTAGTATTGATTTTAATCTTTATTTTCACTTAATCATATGTGCATAGGACATGTTGATGATCACTTGAAATTTTTTCCATTATTTTTTGGTTCCTTTTGAAGCTCCTTTTGTGACTTATTTTGAGTGATCCATGATTGATAACTTGCCATATGTTTGATATTGTTTGAATACCTTTTGCACATAATTTTAGGTCTATTTTTGGAGCATTTTGATCCACTGACTTCATCATATCATGGTTAAAATCTCATAATTTTTCAATACTTTTATCTATTTTTCATGAGCATTTCCTTGCATGCCTAATGCTTTGATGTGTGCCTAGAATTACGGTGAACTTGATGATTGTGTGTGACCTCTCTTGAGCCAATTTCCTTGACATGTTTAGGCATATTCAATAGGATATTTCATTCTCCATTGTGATTCTTTTATATTGATTTTTGATCATGATCTTTGTGTTTATCTTGAAACCTAAATGCATACCCGATGTTTGTTCAATGTTTACCTAAGTGATTGGATTTGATGATGCATTTATGCAACCCTTTTGGGGATCTTTTAAGCATTAATTTACACTCGATCTAGCATGAGGTAAAAACTTTCCATACCATTTTATAGGTCATTTTGTGTGCCTCTAATTGGTGTTATATTTGCATGAATTTGAACATGATTGTGCATCAACTATGACAACTTCATGTGAACTCTTGTATGCTTCATTTGCTCAATGCCTTTGAAACTTAAATGTGAGATATTATAGGTCATTTGCTTCTGACTTGTATTCTTAGATACTCACTTGATATGATATTTTCCTTCCTTTACATGTTTGACAATTCACATGCTTTTAGAAGATGATTAGGGTTGAGTTTGATCATTACTTGTTCTAACTTCTAAGAATGTTTTGCCATGACAACTTTGTGACTACTTGAGGATACTTTAAAGCATTAAGTACATGAGTTAGCTTCTGACTTATGTCATTTAAATGTCAATTTCATGCTTACTTGTTCATTGTATGTTCATAAGTGAATGATGCATCATAAAAGTAACATCTTTGTGTAGAATGGCCTAATCTTTTGAACATGACTTGGTGTGGGTTTCATAATCATTTCTTGGCATCTCAAACCTCATTTTTCTATGATCATACCATGTGTGATACTGATCCAACTTGTATGATTGCTTTAACTTCACTTGTGTAGCCCTTAGAGGTGTACTTTGCATGACTTTTTTATTGACAATTATTTGTGTGCTAACATGAGACATAACTTGAATTCTTTTACACTTCTTAGGACAATAACATGAATGAGATATAGTAGGACATAGTTACTGCCCCACTAGGGCTCTCATACTTTTAGGACCCATTTCATTTTGTTAATTGATTGCCATTACTTCTAGGATAGTCTTAGGACATTTGCATGAGCATAAGTGCATTGTTTTGCATATTTCTTTCAACTATCCAATAGTTAAGCTTGGTTTGAATTTAATGAATGCTTGTATCATTTTATATTGACATCAACTCTTATGTGACTTCTCTCTCATCTCACTTCTTCTTTACTTCTTTGAATTGTGATTGAATCATCTAATGTTTACTTATGTATGATCACATGTTCCCTTAAGGTTCCTAGCTTGAATCTAATTTTGGATTAGTTTCAAAGTACGAAAGATATTAGGTTATCTATCTAAGCATGCTAACATAGGTAGAGATTCTCTTCCCTTACTTCAACTATAGGATCAACCATTGCATGACAACTTCTAGGATGAAGATCCCCTTAGATTTTTCTTTTAACCACTTGAGTCTCTCTCCTTTCTCTCTAAGAAAGAAAAAAGCGAAAAAAAACTTAACAAATATTGTATGTGGAGTGCGCCACGAGCCTTAAGCACATGGGGAATGATTAGTTAAGGCCTCCTTTACTCTTCTAGGGTGCTTTGCAAATGTTTCATTGGGGGCGATCTTGTCAAAGTATTTGCTCCTATGTCATAGTCTTTAGCACAATACATATCACAAACAAAACAAATCAAAACACTTCTTCTAAAAGACATAAAAAAAATCAATAGTTTTCCTTCGGGATTCTTTTCTCCTCTCACTCCCTCTAATCGTAAGGACACGCTATTTCCGTTCCACCGCAAACAGGTAAACGCGTAAGTCTCCACACAACGAGCGGCAACACCTAAACTGCTAGAACGTGAACGTTAGCGTCGTACACCTAAAAAACACTAAACAAACAAGGCCACCCGTGGTAGGCCGAACTACGAATGCTCTGATATCCTCTCTCGTCCGATTGAGGATACGTAGGCACAAGACGACGATGTCTTGGCGAGCAAACTTCCCCCATTCACCCGTAGTCCTCCGAACTACATTGAATCTGACTTTTCCATTCCTGAGGGAATACTTAGGCCTAGGACGGCGAAGTCCTATCGAGTCACCTTTCGTGCTTTTTCCACCCTCTTCTTTGTTTCTCATTCTATTCTTTTCCAGTTAGCAGTGGAGCTTCAGATATCTACACCCTTCGACCAGAATAACAAGCGTGGATCCCATCGAGTACGATGGACGCGAGGGGTGCTAATACCTTCCTCTCGCGTAACTGACTCCCGAACCCAGACTATGGTTACGATGACCACGTCTTTCCCTTCTTCAGGTTTTCTTCGATCGTTTCCTTTCCCTGTGTCGGGATAAATAACGTTCTGTGGCAACTCTTCTGTTTTCCGCCGGTTTTTTTTCACGTTGTGACAAGCCTCTATCAAGTATCTTGTCACATGCTCCACTGTGAACTCACTAGTATCCCCAGAAAACTTAGTAAATTTGGGGACCTTCCATCTAGGGGGTAAATCTGACTGTAAGATATATTCAGATAATGGTGATGTATAATTTGGCCTATGAAGGCCAACATTTATCCCATTCCTGGCCATAATCCTTTCGACCATGGCTGCTAGGTAATTATCTGGTGCCACATCTTCGCGTCAAACTTGATTGATTACTTCATCAGCGTTCTGGTTCCTATTTGAAAGCTCCAAGAGTTTGACTAAATTTTGGTAAAACATAATGTTGTGAAAGATGTTCCAACATGAAGGTTTCTATCCCAGACTGAAGATGTCGAATGAAATGTCCCAGCATGAAGACTCGACATCATAACTATCAGAGCAGGCTTGTTTTAAATCTATTCCAAGATTCAAGGCGTGATTGGCAGTGGATCAAGGATCAATGATATGAAGCCCAACAAAGCAGAAGATTATAAAAGAAGACCAAGACCTAGGCAAAAAGTGAGAGAGGACGACATAGACTTAGGAATCCTATTTTGTAAAGTAGGGTTTAGGTATTGAGAGTCGTAGGTTTCTCTTGTAAGTCTCCCTTTGTATCAATTTGATGCAGTGTGGTAGACATAAGTACTTGTATAGATTCAGAAACCCGTAGGTAAAGAATCTGATATTGTTCTTGGATGAAGCTTTGAAGCAAATCCAAGTTAACTTGTTAGTCAAGGATGCTTGACTGAACTTTGTATTGGAAGGGGTGTCTTTCAATAGGAATGATACAGTTATGGGGTATTAATTGTTAGATAATCATAAGTTGTGATTTAGGGAGTGAGATGGATTTCTCTTATCAATTAGATGTGACTTCTAATGATAAAGTCTTCATTGGGTAATAATAGGTTAGCGTGGGTGCTTTCTGTCAACCTGAGGTTGTTTACATAAAACTATACTACTGATAGTGAATTCTTATTCCTGGATTGGTATCCCCCAGATGTAGGTGAGTTGCACCAAACTAGGTCATCATATTCTGTGTTGTTTATCATTCTGCAATTTACAGTTCAGTTTTGATTAACATGTTGGAACAGATATTGTAATATTTGTGATTCTGCAGTTCTGATATTCAAGGTATCAGTCTACTGTTCTGTTGATTGTTTAAATGTTTAAGCAGAATAATGTCTTGAAATGTGTTAGGATATCTGCTGTCTGCAATGCCAGAATTTCAATTGGTATCAGAGCAGGCATCATGTCTGTTTCTGGATGAGATCTTTGGGAGATACTTTCTGGAGTTTAAACAAGGAGGAGTTTTGAAGATCAGATCAATCAACTCAGACATACTCAAGGGTATTAATGGATGGGATGGATGTTCTGGATCGAAGGTAACAACCCGGTGGTTGTTCATGTTGCTGAGGAGGTTCTACAACAACTACAGGAGAATTGGCTAGTTCTTCTATTGAGGTGTCTTATAAGATGTTCTGACATCTTATTAGGGCAAGCATAATTTTCTCCTTGGTGGTTCCGCTGCATATGTTTCTGATGGAAGAGCTCTAGAATTATGGGATTCTGGAGTTGTTGCTGAAGACAGATGGTGGAAGATCTCAATCGTCGGTCTCTATATGTGAAGATATCTGCATCTTTTATTCCAAAGTCGGGAGCGATGGAATGGAAAGAGTTGTTGGAAGATGTCTGTTATGGTGACTTGGTACTTGGAAGCTTGGTTCCATGGTACAGTTTGAAGTCAGTTGAAGAGGAGAGGAGTTGAGTTTGGGTTTATCAAGTTCTTGCTCTGGGAGTTTGATAAAGTATTGATCGACTAAGGTGTCAAAGATACTTGAGAATTCTCTCAAGTCCACTCATAAAGGCATCTCAGTCGTGCATCTGGAGTCTTCTAGTTATTCTTCTGACTAGAAGGTGTTTCTGTGAAACACAAACCTGAAGAAAGCGGAGGTGATTTATTTTCACCATCCAAAACAGCAAGGAAGGATTCATCTCTCTTAATCCTAAGGGAGGATCCAATCTGAATGGAGTTTTCAGAACTGTTGAGGTAAATAGGATTCGTTCAGAGAGAATCTTAGCTACTTGAGTCAAGGGTGGCAGCTTTGGTATCTCAACAAGTTGTGTGTCAAAGAAGATACTTGCAAAAGATTGAATACTTGATAAGTGTTCATGAAGTGATCTAGTGGAGTGTAGCTTCAACAGTGAAACAGGATTATTGAACAAGGATTTAAGATCAATTGCTATTTGTGTTACTCACAAGTATTTAATTGATTATCCTTATATGTGGAGTTCAAGATTGCTGATGTTTAACATGATGTTGGAACATCTCTTCATCTGGTTTGTGCAGAATCATGGGAGGGGTACTGCATAAGCTTTTAGATCTAATTCTCTTATGTGTTGACCTAAGAATCTGGTTCAGTGTGGTGTAGTAGAAGCATCTGATTTCTGGAGAGTTTCCTGGCAAGAAACTGGTCTAGACAATGGTGATGTTAAAGATGAAGAAGAAGACATCATAATATTGATGGATAATTCTTTGATCAATTTATTTTTGATCTAGGAGTATTGTAGTGCAGCAGGTGTGTTCAAGTTGTTACTAGAAGCATCTGGTGTTTATCTAGAAAGTGTCCTGGCAAGAGACTTGTCCAAAATGGACTGCTGGTGATGGTACAACTTGGATCAATTTATTTCTGATCTAGGTACTTGGGAGCATGGGATCTTGCTCATTTTGAAGGTCAAGGTTAAGTGGCAGTTATCTCTGACTTTCTACAGACTGCTCTACTAAGGAAAATGGCATTCTTTGGTATGGCTATGGTGTAGTCTAGGACTACTTTCTCTTCTGAAGATTTAGACGTGGCAGGTGTGAATTCTTTGAAGTCTCAAAGCAGATATTCATCAAGGTGTGAACTTGAATGGAATACCTGTGACATGTTCAAGCAGGATGGAGGTTGTCTACTCAAACTTGGTTATTGAATCAAGTCTATGAGAGCATGGAACTCTTGTTTTATAATAGGGAGGAGGTTCTTCTAAGTGGCAGAAGGAGGAGCTGAATTCAACAGTTGGATGTTATATCAGAATGTTCTGACATAAAGCTTAGCATCAGAGTCTCAGCTGGTGATGTGGAACATCAGCTTAAGATAAGGAGATATACAGGAGAATGGAAGTTATGGATGCTTCAAAAAGGTCTATCTCATGCAGTTTGCGGGAGCTGTGGATTGAGAAGATGTTACATGTTTAAAGGCTTGGTGGATCCAAGATGTCTTGCTATGGAGCAAGTAGTTCATGTAACTTGAAGATCATATTTCATTGGTGGATCAGTGTATCTTGTGGGAGTTCTGAAGAAGAATGAGACTAGTTAAAAAGTGGCATTTGGTTGATCTTTAGTGTGCATTCAAGCAGGGTGCTTGGAACTAATTACTCTTGGACATAAGGGTTGTTGGTTGAAAATGTAAGGAGGTTCTGGTTCAGGTATATCTTGGAGCTTGTGGTAGAATTTCTAAGTTGATGATGGAAGATTACTTTCTTTTGTTGGGTGAGATTTTATTTCTCTCTTTGGTTATCTGGAGTTCTTGTTGATCAAGCTGGTGGCGTAGTGTTGTTTGAAGATCTTCAATTGGATTACTATGCAGATAGTAAGTCCACTGGTGGAGCATATCAAGAACCATGTTGGTTGGTGTCTGTGATATGTGAAGGATGTTCTAACTGATGTTAGAACGTTTTTTTGGGTTGGTTATCCTTGGAGTAAGATGCTAAGTTCTGAGTGTAGAACTTGACACTCACATATTGTCTAAGAGGTATTTATCTTATCATACGGGAGAATGATGGGTAAAGGATTGTCTTAGAAGTCTGATGTGAATGGGACATGCTAGAAGTGAATCAGTTTGGTGCTTGTGGAGCAAATGGGCTAAAGATTTCTGGAGCATGTGTTTGATGTCCTTCAAGTGTGAAGAACTATCAAACTAAGGGGCCCTGTGCATCTCTTTGAGGTATGTGAAGCATTCAGATTCAATTGGGTTGTATCTCAGGGAACAAGGAGATCTATACATAAGAATTCAGGAGGAATTCGTGTGGTGTATGGATGGTTTCTGGACGAGAGGGATCAATGGAGCTTTGGTCTCAATCCAAGAGTTTGTTAGTTATGGTACAAGGATGCTTTCCTGGTACTCTCACTATATGATCATGAAGTTGTCATGGGATATCATGTGGTGATTTTGGGTGGTTCTTGCTGAAGAAGCATCTGTTGAGAAAGATAGGGGGAGCTTCTGTCTGATTTATGTACTGGTGTGGTACATGGTTTGCTTGAGGGTCAAGCAGTAGGTGAATGCGTTCAACATGTGTGTTGAACAGAGGGTGCGCTCTTAAAGACATGAAGACGTGTCCTATGTTTTCCATTCATTTTGGGTGTTCTTCTAGAAAAGGAGCACTGGTTGTCTACGACAGGGGGAGGTTGATATGTCAGACGAGATGTCGTGACATTGCTCTACTGGTATGAGTTCTGGGTGAACTTATCATGTTGTTCTGATTCTGTCATTGGGTTTCAATGGATTGAATTAGAAGTGGTACAAGTATCTTGGGAAATTCTATTGTTGTCTCGAAGAAATTAGTTTTCTGCTAATGAAAAGATAAATGAACTAATTCTGCATAATCAAGTTTGCTAAATCTGGATTAAGAAAGTCCTACCTGTGGGGACCATAAGCCTGTCAAAATCAGGTTAGGTATCAGGATACTGTTCAGAAGCAGTTTCGAGGACAAGTCAGAAAAGTTGGAATCTTTCGAAACTAACTCGACCAGCAGTTATTGCACTCTTTGACTAGTCTTTTGTGTGAATTTGCTCTACCTAAATAACTTCTTAATATTTAAGGAAGATCGAGCTAGAACATCTTTCTTAGGTTGAGATCAAATGAGTTTTGTTCGTGTGTGGGTAAGCATTATTTGGGTTTGGGTTTGCATGGGTCACTTTTGCCATCTTTTGGATAAAAAGGGGGAGAATGGTTGTGTTGTTGCTATGGACTGGTTGTGTGCATTTGAGTTGCTGATCTGCATAAATGTCTCAAAAGATGTTCTAAAATTTTGGGTTCTAACATCTTGGGTAGATTGTGTTTTGTGATCAGAGTTAGGAAGCAAGTTGTGTTTTGTGATCTGAGTTATATTCTCTATGTACTCAGTATCACAAGGCGAATGAGGAGGGGAACTTGAAATTATCTTCTCTCTCCCTCATGAATGAGAAGAGGGTCTAGAGATTATCTTCTCCCTCTTTCTTGACACTTGCTTCAGGTTTTCCCACTGCATGCACCATCACACTGAAGAATGTTTTAGCCAAAATTTGTCAAAAGGGGGAGATTGAAAGCTCCAAGAGTTTGACTAAATTTACTAAAACATAATGTTGTGAAAGATGTTCCAACATGAAGGTTTCTGTCCCATACTGAAGATGTCGAATGAAATGTCTCAACATGAAGACTCGACATCATAACTATCACGGTGGGCTTGTTTTAAATTTGTTCCAAGATTCAAGGCGCGATTTGGCAGTGGATCAAGGATCAAAGATATGAAGCCCAACAAAGCAGAAGAGTATAAAAGAACACCAAGACCTAGGCAGAAAGTGAGAGAGGATGGCATAGACTTATGAATCCTATTTTGTAAAGTATGGTTTAGGTTGATGCAGTCACTACTACGAAAACCCCATTTAACGACGCCAGGTTTACCACGGTTTCGTATCCCACCGTTGTAACAGGATTAAAAATTTATAACGCCATATTTAACGACGATTGTATTACATAACCGTTGTAATACAAGCTGTGTAACAAGCTTCGATTCCCAGCTCTATATTTTTTTCCATATTTTTACATTTTAACACGCTTGTATTAGAAGACCGTTGTACTACATGTATCACGCTTCGATTCACAGCAATGTATTCTTTAGTATTTTTAAGTGCAATAGAGTATATATATAACTTTAAAAATAAAACTGTAAGAGATGAACATATATAGACATAATTTTATTTTAATATTCCATTGAGAGTACATTGATAAACATATTACATATCAAGATCATTGTCATAGCCCATAGCATAAAATGCATCTTCATAATCTAGACATCTCTCCTCACTCCCCTCATCGGAATCATAATATACAGGCCTCCTTTTCTTCTTTATCTTCTTCTTCTTCGGCTTCTTCTTCTTCTTCTTCTTCTTATCCTTCCTTACTCTTAAGGCATCCCTGAAGTTGGCAGTTGCTGGTTGGACGACCTCCTGGATTGGCGCCTGACGTTCGTCATTGAGGTTTCTAAGATTCTTATTTGTTGAACTCATTGTTACAAAGAATATATTATTTAGATATGTAAAATTGTCTATTTATAGATGAGGTTGAAGATGAAAAGACTGATAGTTTAATGCTTGTAATGATGATAACTTGTAAACCATTCATATTCTGGAACTATATTTTCTTGTAAACCGTTCATATGTTGGGAAGTGCAACGGTTAATAATATCACGACGGTTATAAGTAATGACCGTAGCGATATCATTTATAATCCAGGCGTAATTTTAGGAAAATGTTGTTGCCTGGTGTCGAACCTTGTACCACGTATAAGGGGTATCACTACGGTTATTATAACTAACCGTTGTGATATTATTAAATTAATATATAATCTATCATAACAGTTATTTAAGAAAACCGTTGTGAAACATTTACCTATATAAGGAAATTAACTTTCCTTTTTTGACAGTCGCGCCGTTTCCTTCACAGCGAAACCCTAGCACCCAAACTTCATCTTTTTTTAGAATCTGCGAGAAGAAATACAAGAAGTATGAAGCTTTTGATTTAAGCTTCTTCCTCCTTGTAGTTCTTCCTGCAGAATCTAAAGCTAGATGAACATGGTGATGATGCTGGCGGTAGCAAGCATAATGTACATATTGTTTATGGAAAATAAGGTAGTCTTCTACTTCAATCTTTTTGTTAAATAGTTCCCATTATCTCGTTTGCTTCATGTTGTTTTTGTTGATTGTTCTCATTTTGTGCAGATTCGACTTCAATGCTTCACAAGCAAGGTGAACTTCATTGTAATGGTACAGTCCCACTTCTTAGGGTTTTGTTTCAACTTTTGGTTGTTTTGTTTTGAATACTAACTAATTTTCTTCATTGCTTCCCACTTCTTAGGGTTTGTTTCACATCGTGATAATGATGGTGGTACATATATATATGAATTCATTCTGATAAGGTACATATATATGAATTCATTCTTATATTGTATATGAAATTTAGTTTATTATATACTATGTACATTGTTTGTTTTACTATCCTTTTATTGAAAATGCAATCAGTTAAATTGATATAGAACATTAGTTTATTATATATATACTATGTATATTGTATATAGTTAAATTTAATACTAACTAATTTTCATCATTGCTTCCCACTTCTTAGGATTTGTTTCACATGGTGATGATGATGGTGGTACCTATATATGAATTCATTATGATAAGGTACATATATATGAATTCATTCTGATATTGTATATGAAATTTAGTTTATTATATACTATGTATATCGTTTGTTTCACTATCCTTTTATTGAAAATGCAATCAGTTAAATTGCTATAGAACATTATAATCTGAAAAATTAGGATGTATTTGAAAACCAACCTTTATCATGTCAATGTTTTCTAAATTGCATCCATTTCATTCAGCACATTTAATGTTCCTTAACATAAAATTTATGGTCCAATGGTCCATTTCCTTCAATTCATCGATATCTTTTATTATAGTTTACCTCATCGTCATCACTAATCGTCGTGGTTGTTAAGATCATGATCATTATTATGATGATAAAATCGTGGTGATTTTTGGCGATGATGAGGTAAACTATAACAAAAGATATCGATGGATTGAAGGAAACCGACCATCGAACCATAAATTTTATGTTAAGGAACATAAAATGTGCGGAATAAAATGGATGCAATTCGGAAAATAATGGTGTGTTTAAGTTGGTTTTCAAGAACAATTTAATTTTCAGATTATATAGTTCTTTACCAATTTTAATGGTTGTATTTCTTTAATAAAGTGGATGGTAAAACAAGCAATATACATTTGTATTTAATAAACTAAGGATACATTCCACAACGGTTGAGACAAATAACCGTTGTGATAGTTAACATATATGACAACGGTTCATACTGATAACCGTTGTGATAGTTAATATATATTACAACGGTTGAAATACCTAACTGTTGCAATATATCGCTGTCGTACCTCGAAAAATACGATCCTCGCGATGGACGCGAAAAAAACTGTTCGAAACAGAGTCGCCACCGAACTTTATTTATCCCAAAAGAGGGAAAGGAAAATATCGATAAAACCTTTGAAAGGGATAAAAAAATGGTCGTCGCAACCAAATTCGGGTTCGGGAGTCGGTTATGCAAGAGGGAAGGTATTAGCACCCTCTACGTCTGTTGTACTCAACGAGAACCTCTTGATTCGATTTGTGAGAAAGTTAGCTAGGTTTGTTTGTTTTCTTCTAAGGTATTATTATTTTCTATGGGGAAAATGGGTGGTTTTTTATTAGTGTGCTCGACAAGGATTAAAACCCTTGTGCCTACGTATTCCCTCGTGCAATGGGAAAGTCAGAGTGTAATACCCCGTATTTTATTTCTCTGGATAACAGTATATTGTGATCGACTGAGTCCAGTGTACTCCGAGAAATTATTTGATAAATAATTAGAGTAACTGTGGAACTTAGATTAAATCCAATTACTATTATCTGACTCTGAGGTATTTTATTAATTTGGACTTAAGAGACTTTTTGGACATCTAGTAGTATTATTTCTAATACTAAGTTACTATATATTTTTTTCCTTTCACTTTCCAAACATAAAAGAAAAGATAGTAAGAAAGAGAGAGAAATAAGAAAAGAGGAAAGAAAAGGAAAGGAAGGAGAAAAAGTGGAGAAAGAGGAATTTGAGGAAAATCCAAGAGCAAATCATCATCCATTCATCCCACTCTTGCCCAATCATCTCATCTTCATCATTTTCATCATCTATCCAAGGTGGGTTCTAGATAGAGGCTTTAGTTGTAGAATTATTGAGATTCTAGAGTTAGGTTAGATTTTGAGAAAAATGAACAATTTTGCAAATCAATGAAATCTAACGGTTGAAATGTGTTATAAATTGTGTAGCATGATGAATATATGTGTGGAATCATCTGTTTATGATTGTTATGATGTTTGATCAAGTTTTGGTTAGGATTGGTTGGGTTTTGTATCCATAAAAAGAGAGTTTTTGGCTTCTGCGACATGGTTAATCGATTAACGGTATGGGTTAATCGATTAACCAGTGAAAAATGGTGTTTTACGTGAAAATTGAACTGGTTAATCGATTAACCATTTTGGTTAATCTGTTAACAGAAAGTTTCTGAATTTGGTTAATCTGTTAACCAAATGTGTTAACCGATTAACACTGTAACTTTTTGGAAAAATACTTCAAAAATTCATAACTTTTTACTCGGGTGTCCGATTTAAGCGTTCTTTATATCGATGTGAAGCTAAGGAAATATTCTATGCAATGGAACTGATATATGTCGAATTTACCGACCGATTAAATAATTGGGAAAGTTCGAAAGTGATATAATTATGTTTTAAATTGTGGTATATTATTCTATTATGCTATTATGATGTGTTTTGCTTATTGTTTAGCATATTGTGAGCGAATATGCATGTTAATGTAAAAAAATGAAATAGGAAGAGTGTGGAAACATCAACCTTGACAATAAGAAAACCTAGGAAGAACTAGGATTGGTAGACAACTCTAGATGGCAATACTTGGGCACGTGTCATAAGAAAGTGCATCCTTGCCGGTATTGGCCTAGTCGAGAGTGGAACACTAGTATGGAACATGAGGTTAATTTTGTGGTTTGAAGGACAAGAAAGGCCTTGGGGCATTATGTCCTAGGCATTGTCGAATACACTATTTTGCTGTATGATCATGTAATCATAACCATTTTATTTTGAGTTGCCCTTGAAAGGCCTTCATGAGTCTCGAGCTCCTCTGAAGTGCAGGCGGGATTACTTGGTAGGTTTAACTCCCTACGTGTAGTACAATTGGAAGCCTGTGCAATGGGTACGAGACTTGTGATGGTTAACAGGCCATGAGAAGTGACGGTTCACGGTTAACAGGCCGATGATCCCTAATCCAATTGTATACCAAGTAACTACAAGGATCTATGACTCGGGTCACCTTCTAGACGTAGAAGCGGACGGGAAGAAGAGATACCTTGGTACCGGTTATCGATTAATGATGTGGTGAGTTAATGAACTCATGTCATGTTTCCATATAGTGTGAGATTAAAGTGTGAACTCAAGAGTCCTTCCCTTTCCCCGGACTTGAGTTAGGATTGTTAGAACCATGAATAATCCGAGAGAATCCATAAGATAGGGAACTCACTGAGATTTGATGTATCTCACCCCACTGTTGTTGTTTACATCACAGGTTCTGCAGGTTCAGCGAAGGTTAAGGACAAGGTCGTTTGATCTTTTCCTTGCATGTTGATGGCTAGCTTCCGCTATGTTGTTGTTTTGAGATCATTGTTATGATCTAGTTCTTAGTTTTTATCATTTTTGGAACATCTTGTATATGTAATGCCTTAGACTTTTAGTGTTATGTATTAGAGGCATTTATGTGTATAATGTGTTAACTAGGACTTATTGTATTTCAATACCAAATACTTGGATTCATATATATAATTTATGCTTTGATGTATGAATTCTATATATGGGTGTTATAGTTGGTATCAGAGCAGGTCGTATCCTCGACCTAGCCATGAAATAGTATAAGTATTTCTTTCCGTTTCATATGCGTTGTGTCGCCATTGGTCTTAAGTGTTATATTTATGGTATTGAGCCTGATCAACTTAATCCTATCTATATGACGTTTAGGAACATAGTTGGCGGACGCAGAAGCAATCTTGGTAGACCCACAAACCCTCCAGCTGGGATGAATCTGCCAGGCGGCGAGGAGAATGCTCCTTTGTATCAGTTTATGTAACAGATGCAACAGCAGCATAACCAATTCATGCAACAGATGTTGCAACAGATGAATGGAGGTTTTCATCCTCAAGTGGTTGTTCCAGAAGCTGAAGGTGGGAAATTCCGGGATTTTATCCGCATGAATCCCCCAGAATTTCACGGTGGATTGGACCCCGTGAAGGCTCACGAATGGATTGCTGGCATGGAGAGAATCTTTCTGATAATTTACTGTGGTGAGGAGGACAAGGTAGTGTTTGCTTCTCACTCACTGAGAGGTCCTGCTATGAGGTGGTGGGATATTCCTTCAGCTTTTATGAGTATTCAAGGTGTGCCTAAGGTGTGGGAGCAATTCAAGGCTACTTTTATGGAAAAGTACCTTCCTAGTTCTTTGAGGATTGTTCAAACAGAAGGGGGTTCGCGTAGGCCAAATCTGAATGATTGTGGGAGGTTAAGCCAACCGTTTAGGCCAAGACAACAATCTTTCAAAGGAAAGCAACTTCAGGGTTCTAGATCTAGCACACCTTCGGTGTGCCGTCTTTGTGGGAAGAGGCATGGTGGTAGATGTCATTTCGAAGGAGTGGAGTGTTATCGGTGTCATAAGATGGGTCATTTTGCGAGGGTTTGCCCTCAGGGTCAAATTTTAGCACAAGAAAAGAATACCGTCCGAGTATATACCTTGGATGCAAGGAAGACAAAGGGTGATAACTCTTTGATTGCTGGTACATGTTTTGTGAATGGAAACCCCTGCTTTGTTTTATTTGATTGTGGGGCAACACATTCTTTTGTGTCCACGCGGTGCGTGAAGTGACTTGGGTTGCAAGATGTTCCTTTGTCTCCTCCTATGGTGGTCGCTACCGCCATGGATGAAATAGTTGAGACACCATTGATGTGCGAACACTGTGTGCTGTCTATGAATAGTAGAGTTTTCCAGATTGATCTTATTTGTCTACCGCTTAAGAAAGTTGATGTCGTTTTGGGAATGGATTGGCTTTCTGCTAATTCGGTGTTTATTAGGTGCGAAGAAAAGCTCATCATCATTCCATCTAATGATGCTACCCCGAAAGATGTCTTAGCAACTATTCTTGAAGGTACGGTTGGAATGGTAAATTTCTTATTTGAAGAAGAGAAATCTGTGCTGTTGGTTCTCACTAAGGAAGGGAGTAGTGACCTTCAAGTTTCGAACATTCCTGTAGTTTGCGAGTTTTCCGAAGTTTTCCCTGAAGATGTCCCTTCTCTTCCTCCGGAGAGGGAAGTGGAATTTTCTATTGACCTGGTACCGGGAACGGCTCCTATATCCGTTTCTCTGTACCGGATGGCACCTTTGGATTTAAGGGAATTAAAGAATCAATTAGAAGAGCTTATGGCAAAGCATTTTGTTAGACCTAGTGTTTCACCATGGGGAGCTCAAGTTCTGTTAGTAAAGAAGAAAGACGGTGGAATGCGATTGTGTATCGATTATCGTCAGCTGAATAAAGTCACCATTAAGAACAAGTGTCCCTTGCCCAGAATAGACGACCTGTTAGATCAATTGAAAGAAGCCTGTGTGTTCTCGAAGATTGATTTGAGGTCGGGTTACCACCAAATCCGAGTGAAGAGTTCCGATGTACCTAAGACTGCATTTAGAACCCGTTATGGTCATTACGAATTCTTAGTGATGCCTTTCGGTGTGACTAATGCTCCAGCTATTTTTATGGACTACATGAACCGTATATTTCAAGCTTACTTGGATCAGTTTGTTGTAATCTTCATTGATGATATTCTTATTTATTCTTGTACTTCACAAGAGCACGAGGAACATCTAAGAATTGTGTTATCTGTGTTGCAAGAGAAGCAACTTTTTGCTAAGTTAAGTAAGTGTGAATTTTGGATGGCGGAAGTTAAGTTTCTTGGTCACGTTATATCACAAGGTGGTGTAGCGGTGGATCCGTCAAAGGTTGAAGCAGTGATTAATTGGGAGAGAACGAAGAATGTTTCAGAAATTAGGAGGTTCTTGGGTCTAGCAGGCTATTATAGGAGATTTATCAAAGGCTTTTCACAATTGGTGTTGCCAATAACTAAGCTTACTCGGAAGGATTTCACCTTTGAGTGGGATTCGGCGTGTGAACAAAGTTTTATGAGTTTAAAGGAAAGATTGACGACAGCTCCTGTTCTGATTATTCCCGATTCTAGCAAGTCGTATGAGGTATTTTGTGACGCGTCCAAGTTGGGATTAGGAGGCGTTTTAATGCAAAGTGGTCAAGTAGTAGCGTATGCCTCCCGAAAATTGAAAATTCATGAACAGAATTATCCAACTCACGATTTGGAATTGGCAGCGGTTGTTTGTACACTAAAGGTGTGGTGGCATTATCTGTATGGTGTATGTTTTGAAATGTTCAGTGACCATAAGAGTTTGAAGTATTTATTTGACCAAAGGGAGTTAAATATGCGACAACGAAGATGGATGGAGTACTTAAAAGATTATGATTCAATTTGGGTTATTGTGGATCGACTAACGAAATCTGCGCATTTCTTGGCCGTGAAGACTACTTTCAAGGCAAGTCATCTTGCGAGGTTATTTATTGCGGAAATTGTAAGATTGCACGGTATTCCCTCTAATATTGTGTCGGATAGAGATCCGAAGTTTACTTCAAGGTTTTGGAAAGTCTTTCAACAAGCTATGGGGACGGAGTTGCGTTTGAGCACGTCTAATCATCCACAGACAGATGGTCAGACTGAGCGAACGATACAAACAATGGAGGATATGTTGAGAGCTTGTGTGTTAGAGAGTAAAGTTAATTGGAAAGAACTTCTACCATTGATTGAGTTTTCTTATAATAATAGTTATCATACGAGCATCGGTATGGCTCCGTATGAAGCATTGTATGGGCGAAAATGTAGAACACCTTTGTGTTGGGCGGAAATTGGCGAAGATAGAATTTTGGGACCCAAAATAATCCAAGAGACTACGGAAAAGATTCGAATGATCCGCGAGAAAATTAAGCAAGCACAAGATCGACAAAAGAGTTATGCGGACAATCGAAGGAGACCTTTAGAATTTGAAGAAAGTGACCATGTGTTTTTGAAAGTTACTCCTAGATTGAGATTGAAAAGACCGTTTAAGTCACGCAAGCTAAGCCCGAGATACGTGGGACCGTATTAGATCTTAGAAAGGATTGGTGAAGTAGCTTACAGGTTGGCCTTACCGCCTTCTCTGTCGGGAATGCATGATGTTTTTCATGTATCTCAGCTTCGCAAGTTTGTTCCAGATCCTCTTCAACCAGTTTTACCAGATACTATTGAAATAGAAGCGGATTTGAAGTTTGAACCTCAATCGAGCCGTATTGTGGGACGAGAAACTAAAGTATTGAGGAACAAGGACATTTCTCTCGTTAAGGTGCAGTGGGATGTAACACATCCGGGTGATGCAACTTGGGAACTCGAATCGGAAATGCGAGATGCTTACCCTCATCTGTTCAGGTAATCTTTAAATTCGAGGGCAAATTTCTATTTAAGGGGGGGAGGATGTAATACCCCGTATTTTATTTCTCCGGATAACAGTATATTGTGATCGACTGAGTCCAGTGTACTCCGAGAAATTATTTGATAAATAATTAGAGTAACTGTGGAACTTAGATTAAATCCAATTACTATTATCTGACTCTGAGGTATTTTATTAATTTGGACTTAAGAGACTTTTTGGACATCTAGTAGTATTATTTCTAATACTAAGTTACTATATATTTTTTTCCTTTCACTTTCCAAACATAAAAGAAAAGATAGTAAGAAAGAGAGAGAAAGAAGAAAAGAGGAAAGAAAAGGAAAGGAAGGAGAAAAAGTGGAGAAAGAGGAATTTGAGGAAAATCCAAGAGCAAATCATCATCCATTCATCCCACCCTTGCCCAATCATCTCATCTTCATCATTTTCATCATCTATCCAAGGTGGGTTATAGATAGAGGCTTTAGTTGTAGAATTATTGAGATTCTAGAGTTATGTTAGATTTTGAGAAAAATGAACAATTTTGCAAATCAATGAAATCTAACGGTTGAAATGTGTTATAAATTGTGTAGCATGATGAATATATGTGTGGAATCATCTGTTTATGATTGTTATGATGTTTGATCAAGTTTTGGTTAGGATTGGTTGGGTTTTGTATCCATAAAAACAGAGTTTTTGGCTTCTGCGACATGGTTAATCGATTAACGGTATGGGTTAATCGATTAACCAGTGGAAAAATGGTGTTTTACGTGAAAATTGAACTGGTTAATCGATTAACCATTTTGGTTAATCTGTTAACAGAAAGTTTCTGAATTTGGTTAATCTGTTAACCAAATGTGTTAACCGATTAACACTGTAACTTTTTGGAAAAATACTTCAAAAATTCATAACTTTTTACTCGGGTGTCCGATTTAAGCGTTCTTTATATCGATGTGAAGCTAAGGAAATATTCTATGCAATGGAGCTGATATATGTCGAATTTACCGACCAATTAAATAATTGGGAAAGTTCAAAAGTGATATAATTATGTTTTAAATTGTGGTATATTATTCTATTATGCTATTATGATGTGTTTTGCTTATTGTTTAGCATGTTGTGAGCGAATATACATGTTAATGTAAAAAAATGAAATAGGAAGAGTGAGGAAACATCAACCTTGACAATAAGAAAACCTAGGAAGAACTAGGATTGGTAGACAACTCTAGATGGCAATACTTGGGCACGTGTTGTAAGAAAGTGCATCCTTGCCGGTATTGGCCTAGTCGAGAGTGGAACACTAGTATGGAACATGAGGTTAATTTTGTGGTTTGAAGGACAAGAAAGGCCTTGGGGCATTATGTCCTAGGCATTGTCGAATACACTATTTTGCTGTATGATCATGTAATCGTAACCATTTTATTTTGAGTTGCCCTTGAAAGGCCTTCATGAGTCTCGAGCTCCTCTGAAGTACAGGCAGGATTACTTGGTAGGTTTGACTCCCTACGTGTAGTACAATTGGAAGCCCGTGCAATGGGTACGAGACTTGTGATGGTTAACAGGCCATGAGAAGTGATGATTCACGGTTAACAGGCCGATGATCCCGAATCCAATTGTATACCAAGTAACTACAAGGATCTATGACTCGGGTCGCTTCTAGACGTAGAAGCGGACGAGAAGAAGAGATACCTTGGTACCGGTTATCGATTAATGATGTGGTGAGTTAATTAACTCATGTCATGTTTCCATATAGTGTGAGATTAAAGTGTGAACTCAAGAGTCCTTCCCTTTCCCCGGACTTAAGTTAGGATTGTTAGAACCATGAATAATCCGAGAGAATCCATAAGATAGGAAACTCACTGAGATTTGATGTATCTCACCCCACTGTTGCTGTTTACATCACAGGTTCTGCAGGTTCGGCAAAGGGTAAGGACAAGGTCGTTTGATCTTTTCCTTGCATGTTGATGGCTAGCTTCCGCTATGTTGTTGTTTTGAGATCATTGTTATGATCTAGTTCTTAGTTTTTATCATTTTTGGAACATCTTGTATATGTAATGCCTTAGACTTTTAGTGTTATATATTAGAGGCATTTATGCGTATAATGTGTTAACTAGGACTTATTGTATTTCAATACCAAATACTTGGATTCATATATATAATTTATGCTTTGATGTATGAATTCTATATATGGGTGTTATACAGAGCATTCGTAGTTCGTGGGACTACGGTTGTTTGGTTGGTGTTTTTTAAGTGAACGAGTGTTTAATTCGCATTCTAACTGCTAAACGTTAGCTTATCTGCTCGACAAGGGAGGCTGAAGCACTAGTTCATATGCGCGGAAGAATAGACTAAACAATGTTCTTTTTGTGAAAGTTGTTTGAGTATGAATTAAGTGTATTAGAGATTTGATTGAGAAAAAGGTTTGATTTGGACGTGTTTTAGGTGAATGAGAGTTTAGGTTGCATTCTAACTGCTAAACATTGGCTTGTCTGCTCGCTAGGGGAGGCTGAAGCACGAGTTCATATGCGTAAAAGAATGACTTAAACAATGTTCTTTGGGAAAGGTGTTTGAGTTGTGGATTAAGTGTATTAGGGTTTCGGTTGCGTGGGAAGTGTTTGGTTTGTTAAGTATTTTAGAGGGAGAATGACGGCTATTCGATAAACGAGACGTCGGCCTCGCAACCAATTAATCGGGGCGTTAGTGAGATGCTAGATCTCAGCGACACCTTTTTCACTCTATTAATTATGAAATTTTGTTTGATAATGAATAAGTGTTTTAAGACGAAAGGTTGAATGAACAACCACCCAAGGGCGTGCCTCAAGAGCCATTCATTCAAAGATCCAAGGAATGCTAGGCTCCAAAAATCTCCTCCTTTCGTTAGTTGATTAAGAAAGTGTTTGAAATAGGTTGAATCGGATTGGTTACAAAAAGAAGTGAGGATCGATACTAGTCCCTAGGGGTGCCCCTAGTAACGAAACCTCGAAATGTGCAAGTGTGCGTTTGATGGCGAGGCAAAAGGCGCTCGACTTACGATTGGGCTCGATGGTGAATCGAGGACCGGTTTGGAAATGGTTTAGTTGAAAAGGTCGAAATATTGAATGAATGACAACCCAAGGGGCGTGCCTCGAGAGCCATCCATTCGAAGACCCAAGGAATGCTAGATTCCAAGAATCTCCTCCTTTCGAAAGTTTGATTGAAAATAAAAGGTCTCCAATTTTAGTGTATTTAGATTAAGTGTATGAACAAAGAAAATTGTTAGATAAACATGAATATGAATATGATATGGACAATATGAATAATATGAATAAAAATAATCATCAAGATAATATTGACAAGATATAATATTGACGTAAAAATAAAATGGGTCTCGTCCTAATCAAGATTTAGTCAAGAAATCGAAAATCTTTAATATTTGACTTTCATTGACCCAAAAATGAATAAAAGTAAAAGTGAAAATAAAATCGGTCTCGTCTTAATCAAGATCTTTAATCTTAGATCGATAAGCTATGATTTTTTTACTTTCATTGACTGATAAAAAATAAAAAAAGGTGGCCTCATATAAATCAAGATTTTGGATCGATTTCAATAAATCAACTTAATCAAGATTTTTCCATATCATTGGCCAAAGATTGAAGAGAAGAACGAAATATAGAAAATAAATCTTCAAACTTGCTAAGTTAAAAAGTTGAAGAAATTAAAAGAAATCAAGATGGAAATAATCAAAGATGAATTCTAAATATTATATTTCTAACATAAACTAGAATTTAACTAAATAAAAAAAATATTTTAAGAATTACTAATAAAATCCAAAATAATATTAACAAAATAATTAAGAATATTTTTTATCAAAGTTTTTTAAATAGTAATTAGAAAATCAAAGCACAAAATTAATAAAATGTTTTAAAAAGATTTTGACAAAAGTATTTAGCAAGAAAGAAAATGTGTGAAAAAAAGGATTAAGGAGTGTGAAATATAAAGAACACTTGGGCTTGAAACCAGACGGGTCATGGATCGACCCAGTTCGGCTTAAAAAGGAAAAGGGTTTTGAAAACCCTAGAACAACATGGCCACTTCTTTCTCATTATCAGTAAAGCGCAATTGAGAAAGACAAAACAATGATCATCGCTCTTTCATACTTTCCATCTCGTCTTCTTTCTCTCTGCTCCGTCTCTCTGATTTTTCCACACTCGCAATTTTGTTTTTCTCCTCTTGGACACTCTCTTGCGGCGGCGCGCGCGGCTGGTGGTTGATGATGGTTGCGCGGAGGCTTATGGGTTTCACTCGCGTCTCGCTCGCGGTTTGTTCAGGTTTAGATTTGGATTCGCTTTTGATTCTCTTCTCCTAAGAAAATGGAAACCGCCGGTTGATTTGCAGGTGGTGGTGAGTGGTTTTAATAGTTGTCAGTGATGGATGCACGAAAATAGTGGAGTGAATGAGTGGTGTTTACAGCGGCGGTTCCGATCGTTCAGATCGTGGCGAACGGAGGAAAACTCACACACGAATGTTGCGGTGTTGTTGTTGTTGGTGTTAAGGGATTTGATGAGGGAACGTGATGCAAGGTTGTGGGAAATGAAAATCAAGGTTGAAGGAGGGAGTTTGAAGCTGAAACGAAAGTTGAAGGAGTTTTGTTGCTGTTTTGAAGAAGATAATTGTTTTTGAGAAAAGATGTGCAGAAGGTGAGTATAAGTTAAAGGTTGAAGTTGTTGTTGTTATGAACTGAGTATGAAATCAGCCGAGATCTTATTTGTTGCATATGAAGGTGAAATCAAAGGGTGTTGCGCGGTGGAGGGAAAAAAAATGAAGATGAGCTTGATTAGCTGCAACATGGAGACTAGAGGAAGCTGAAGGTCCAGTGTCCCAGTGAGTCCGAAAAAAATCGTTTCAATCAGGTTAGTGGTTGTGGGTTTATATGGAGTTCTTCAATGAAAAATGAGAAAGAGGTAATGAGATGATGAGGACGTGGTACCAGTTCTTTGGTCGGATCTCCCTCTCTATCCTTCTATGTTACCTACTTTTTTTTTAAATGAAATAAAGAGACCTCTTTCGAATTGTTAATGTTGTCAGGCTGCTTTTAATGTGCAGGTTATGTTGTGGAGTTTTTTTATGCTATGTTTTACACAGGCTGTGAACTATGAAGCAGCGCGTCGTAGGCTGCTATGTTGGTTGGTGGTAGCAGAAGTGCAGCAGGACAGGCTGGAGTGGTACGGTTTCTTGTTGTAGTGGAAAAACAAATTTTTTTATTTTGTATTGTAATGGACTTTTGTCTTGCATTATGGTTTGTAATAAAAAATGAATTTTGGATAAAGATAATTTAATGTGAATTTAGAAATGGGTTTGAATTTAGAAATGTGGTCATAGCTTAAGATAGGAAGTGGATAATAAATATGAAAATGAAAAGAAGAAATGCATATTTATAAGATGGATTGAATAATGAAATTAAAATGGATGTTGAAGTGTTATTTGAATGTTGGGTTTGGAAATTAGGATTATAATGGTTTATGATGGGTTTGATATTTGATGAGAAAAAATTAAAAGATAATAAAAATGGATATTGTAATGAAATGATTAAAAATGGAATTGGATTTTTGAATTGAACAAATAGATAGATTTGGATAAGATTTAAAGAAAAAGAAAAATAAAAATGGATATGGGTTTTGAAATGGTTATTTGGACTTTTAGTAAAATGGATAATGAAAATGGATAGTCGAATTGAAAAATGGGTAAATAACAAAATGATTGCGGGAATGGATATTTATAAAATGAATGGATATTTATATTGGATAATGAGATGAAATCACAATGGATATGGAAGTGGTTCAAAAACGGATATTTGGATTCAAAAGTGGTTTAGAAGAAAAAGGATGTACAGAGGTCATTTATACACAGGTAGGACAAATTTGGGGTATGACAGATGCCCCTATCTAATTGTCTTGAACCCGAGAAAATGAACTGCTGTATGACGTTCATTTTTAGGGTAGAAGTTAATTAGATATAAGAAGACCCCAAAATTTGTCTGACAAAAGGTCTAAAAGCTAACAGAATGAGGTAGCGAGGTTCCAAATTGAACAAAATAACTTGAGATTCTCTGGGTGGTCGAAGCAGTCCCTTATCCATTAAGGTTCCTCGTTGATACCAAAGCAGCATCTCTAAAGGCAGAAGATTCTCTGGGTTGTCGAAGCAGTCCCTTATCCATTAAGGTTCCCCGATGATACCAAAGCAGTATCTCTGAAGGCAGACGATTCTCTGGGTCGTCGAAGCAGTCCCTTATCCATTAAGGTTCCTCGATGATACCAAAGAAGTATCTTTGAAGGCAGACGATTCTCTGGGTCGTCGAAGCAGTCCCTTATCCATTAAGGTTCCTCGATGATACCAAAGCAGTATCTCTGAAGGCAGACGATTCTCTGGGTGGTCGAAGCAGTCCCTTATCCATTAAGGTTCCTCGATGATACCAAAGCAGTATCTCTGAAGGCAGACGATTCTCTGGGTGGTCGAAGCAGTCCCTTATCCATTAAGGTTCCTCGATGATACCAAAGCATTATCTCTGCGGTAAATTTGCCGGGAGGTAGTTGAGTAAGATTCCTGTTGGAGGAAATGTGCTGGCTCTGCAGGGGAAAGCTCATAAGAAACTTTCTAGGATATCCTCTGCTTGGGGAGTACGAAAAGCAACAGCTGACGGGGATTGTCAATATCAACTGCATGGCTGAAGAATGACTTGCTGGTGTACCCTGAGTATGTGCGGAGTATCCACTTCTCTTTTGATGAAATACCGCTGACTTTGAAGGAGGACTGGCCAAGATGCTTGCGAACTGATCCTAGATCCTGTTATGCTATGTTGTTGGGGATGAGTATGCCATGCATTGCACGATGCACTGAAACACATACTAAGATGCAACTGCTGGGGAATATAATGCACGTATGATATGATAGTGCTTGATATGATTATGTAATGTTATGCTAGCATGCTATGCATATGACGGTGCAAATGATCGGGTGCCCTGGGGATAAGTTTCCTTGTCGAGGGTATCACCAGGGATTGAATTTAGTACTTGGACTTGGTTATTTTGGTGTTATGAGGATGCCAACGACGGTGGACTTTTACTGGTTGCCAATGAAGACTGGACTTTGGATCAAACTTCCAGACTAAAACTGGATTAGAGGATAGATTACCAGACGAGAACTGGAGTTTAAACTTTTGTTTGTTAGACGAGAATTGACTTTTGGATAGCCTACCAAACGAGAATTGGTGAGAAAAGGGTATTCGCCAGATGAGAACTAGGCCTTAAAAGATTTGCCAGATGAGAGTTGGGCCTTAAAATATTTGCCAGACGAGAACTGGACCTTAAAATGGACTGGCAGACGAGAACTGGACCTTGAATTGGTTTGCCAGACGAGAACTGGGCCTTAAAATAATTTTCCAGACGGGAACTGGACCTTAAAATAATTTGCCAGACGGGAACTGGACCTTAAAAGATTTGCCAGACGAGAACTGGGCCTTAAAAGATTTGCCAGACGAGAACTGGGCCTTAAGATTGCCAAGCTAAGTTGGACTTTGAGACGTCAAATCTTGTTGGAAGGTTAGGCTTGAGGTATGATACACATGTCTATGCAATGAGCGAAGCGACATGACTAATGCATATGAGTGATTTATGCAATGATATGAAAGTTTCCAAGGATGCCCAGTGGAGGATAATGGATTAATGGGTTCCTTTACAGCAAGGTCTCTTGTCAGAAGGAAGGCAAAAGGTTATTTTTGTGGGGTGATAGCATGATTCCCCGACACTCATTTTGAACTCAAAGGTCACTTGATGGTGTTCGCTTGAGCAGATTGGAAGCAACGAAGAGATTTACGCCTGCGTGGCTCATCCTTTGACAGGAAATGGGAAACAACTGTACCATGAGATGATCTCGAGATGGCTTGCCCCAGAATTCCAAGTCGTGAAAGGATTTGTCCTTGAAAGGAAGTTGGAAGCAGTTGTACCATGAGATGAACTCGAGATGGTTTGCCCCAAAATTCCAAGTCATGAAAGAACTCTTCCTTGATTGACTGGCTCTTGGAGTATTTGGCTTCAAAGTAGCCTTGAGGTAGCTTGCCCCAGAATGAGCATTGGAGTGACTTAAATTGTGTTGATTGAGCATTGGAGGGGTTTTCCTTTAATCAAAAGAACCTCTGGGTGGCCTGCCCCTGTTTGGTAGAATCTTGAGATAATTCACCTTGATCAACCTGTTCTTGAATGATTTGCCCCATAATCAACTAACTAACTGATTCCACAATCATTGGATCTCAATGCCCCTGCTCCATAGGGTTATGAGGTGTTGTTAGTTCAAATCAACTTTGTTGAATGATCTAGCTCTCTTTGATTGCTCCTTGTTGGAATTTCCGTGATGTCAAACACTGACTTGCAGTCAAAATTATTCGTTCACAAATGGTAATTTTAATGCGATGCTCATGCAAGTTTTGAAGATCAGTCATTATTAGAATGATGTGATAGTGTGTGACGGATGGACCATTAGTCCAAACGTGGTGCTGATTTAGCTGGTGTAAAAAATATAGCAAGAATATGACACCAAAACAAGTGATTAGCAAATTTGTAGGAGTCAGTTTACGCAACCTTGCTGTAGTATGCTTTCAGAATAAACCCCGCCTCAGTTAGGTCTTTTAAGGGTTATAACGTGGTCTGGTTCACGGTTATAGAAACAAAGGATATAAGGCCCAAGATTTATTTTGTACCCACCCCTTTCTCATAATGTTCTCCAGTCCTACATTCAGTTGATTCTGCACATGCTTGTCCTCCAAAAGGGATGACGGTATAAGCGATGAATGATTCAAGGTTTGCTCAAAATGGCAGTCACTTTATTTTGTTTTGATGGGTGTCAGTGACCCTTTTATTTTGATAAGGTGGTCACTGGTCTTTATTTTGTTTTTGTTTGAGGATTTGAGGACCTCTTTTGTTATTGTTTTTGATCCCTATCTTTTGCAAGGACTGATTTTGCTTTTCGAGTCCATCAGGGTTGCCTTGATTTTTGCCCAAGTCTCCTTTGAGGTGTTTGAATTAGCAGGCTTTTTTAATTTGTTTTTTATTTTGTCGAAGGATTGTGACTGCCAAGTTATTGGTCATTGATGAACCACCATCATGTTTTTGGACCTTGCTTTTGTGAACTGAATGCGTAATCAGGTTAACTGAACACTACCCTGCCCCGGGTTGAGTGTAAGGGTTTGAATATCCGAAGGAAACTCCTACTTCTAGGCTCGAAGTGGTTAACTAGGGACTAACTCCTTATCTCTCCAGTGTTTGGGGATTTGAAACAATGCCTATACATCCTTGGCAGGATTTTATCCGAAAGCATACTATCAGCAATTATGGGTATCTCGTTTTCGTCATCCTCCCTTCAATCTTTGCTAAACAAAAGTTTGATAAAGAGAGTGGACAAGAAGTATATGGAAGAATTTTGTTGTTTCTGTTTTTTTTTTATATATAAGTGAAGAAAAAATGAGCGAACGCGATGTGATTAGTTCAAAAAATGCATGATCACATCATTAATATTCCATTCAAAACAAAAATATTCAAAAACAAGTAGCATTTAACATAACGAAATTACAAATGCAAATGATAAATGTCCAATGGTTGCCCGTATCTGAGGAAGTCTTCCTGTCTGAACCACTGGCTTTAGGGGATGCCTCTTGAAGTCTTGGAACTCATTTGGGCGAGAAGCTGATGTGCACAATCAAGTCTCCTTCTTGGAAGGATATGTACTTCTTGTCAATCAACTGTTGCACCTTGGCTTGAAAAGCTTTGCAATCTTCAGTCGAATGCCCCATTGATCCAGCATGATATCCACAATGTGCATTGGGATCGTATCTAGGTGGGTATGGTTTTGGCAATGGCTTGATAGCTTTGGGCTCTACCAGTGAGTTTCGGACCAGATGCGGCAAAAGTTGACTGTACGACATAGGAACTGGGTGAAGAGGAGCAGTCCTTCTTTCCAAGTTATTTTGAGGCCTATGCTAATTTTGACGATGATTCTGATATCCTTGACCACGATCTCGTTGATTTGTATGAGGAGAAATCATGGGTTTCTGGTATGACGCCCTAGGATTGACAGGTTGCCCATAAGGATGATATGGCGCTGACAATGATAACTTCCTAGAAGCTGAGGGACCATAAAGTTTTGCTGGTGCACCTTGAGAATACTCAGCATTTGCTATGACTGCATCAAGTTCATTATCATCTTCCTCTTGGGAATTTCTGAAGGATTCAGTCTCACTAGCTTGATTACTCGAGGCGTCTCGCACTTGTTTAGCTTTGAGGTAACTCTCGATGCGTTCTCCAACTATTATAAGATCAGAGAAGCTTGAGAATGGACTGCCAGCTATCCTTTCAAGATAGGTGGCATGCAGACTGTCCAAGAACATGTCAATCAGTTCTTTGTCCAAGAGTGGTGGTTGTACCCTGGCTGCGAACTCTCTCCACCGTTGTGCATAGTCCTTGATGGATTCACCGCTCTTCTGAGATAGGCTTTGCAACTGCATGCGACTGGGAGCCATGTCTAAATTGTACTTATATTGCTTTATGAAAGCATTGGACAAGTCTTTTCATGATTGGATATAACTTTTTTCAAAATCCATGTACCAATTCAAAGATGCACCACTTAAACTGTCTTGGAAACAGGAAATCATCAACTTGTCGTCGCGGACATGAGAAGTCATCTTTCGGCAGAACATCACCAAATGACGCTTCGGGCAACTGAGACCAGCGTACTTCTCGAAGTTGGGTATTTCGAATTTTGGAGGAATTACCAAGTCTGGCACTAGGCACATATCGATAGCATCAAGCCCAGAAGTATCGCGCGCTTTCATAGCTTGAACTTTCTCTTCAAGGGCACAAAACCTTTTCTCCATGGAATCAGACATCGACATCATCTAAGACTGAGCAGGGATGTTCACTTGTGGAGGATGATCACCAGGTAGACGATCATACAATGGGTTAGTCGACACAGTAAAACCTGATGGGGGGTCAGAATCCTTCATCCCAACATGTTGAAAGCTATCCTCTGACATAGCTATCGCAACTTTCAAATTGTCTATGCTCCTTTTATCTCTTCTTGAACTTACTTCAAACGCTTTACGGCTACCACAGGTTCAATATGAGCGTCAGGAAATCAGCTGGCAGGAAATGGACATAGGATCAGATGAGTTTTGGTTGGAAGGGTATGCCGTGCAAATGAGATGCGAATGCAATGGTATGCAAACAAATGCAATGCAAAAAGATCCAGGATCCAGGATATCACAAGTAACTTCCCAACCCTCATAACAGGTAGGATTTATAAGGATAGTTCTAGATTCTTTACCCATAAACCCACTCACGGGATAACTCTTATGTTGATGGATATGGTAGCCAGGGTCTCGGACACTAATCGCGTCAACACCACGCAACAGGCTAGCTGCATTGTGACGGGGATACAAAAAGGTCTACCCTGAGTGTAGTCTTCATGCTAGGCCCACGAGAAGCGAGTTCTCGGAGACTAACACTAACGACTACCAAGATGAAAACTGGTGCTAAGAGTGGGTCCCAGAGTCACGGACCCTTCATGAATCGAGTCGTGCAATAGGCTAGCTGTGTTACAACAAGATCTACGAAAAGGTCTACTCTAGGGGAAGCTTTCATGTTAGGCACACAAGGAGCGAGTCCTTGGGGACTAACACTAATTACTTCCAGAATCTAAACTGTGTTCTCTCTTCTTTTTCCAAGACTCGGGTATAGAGTCTTACTTGTGATATCATCCCAAAATCCAACAGACAAGTATGATAAACAACATATAATAAAGAGAAAGCAACACAAAGCAAATAAATAAGTAATAAGAGAAAACAAACAAGAAGAAATTAAACAAGCAAAGCTAACACTCTCGAATCGAGTCAAGTTAGGCTTGACTCTCTCTAGCATAGGGTAATACTTATCCCCAGCAGAGTCGCCATCTGTCGTACCTCGAAAAATACGATCCTCGCGATGGACGCGGAAAAAACTGTTCGAAACAGAGTCGCCACCGAACTTTATTTATCCCAAAAGAGGGAAAGGAAAATATCGATAAAACCTTTGAAAGGGATAAAAAAAATGGTCGTCGCAACCAAATTCGGGTTCGGGAGTCGGTTACGCAAGAGGGAAGATATTAGCACCCTCTACGTCCGTTGTACTCAACGGGAACCTCTTGATTCGATTTGCGAGAAAGTTAGCTAGGTTTGTTTATTTTCTTCTAAGGTATTATTATTTTCTATGGGGAAAATGGGTGGTTTTTTATTAGTGTGCTCGGCAAGGATTAAAACCCTTGTGCCTACGTATTCCCTCGTGCAATGGGAAAGTCAGAGCATTCGTAGTTCGTGGGACTACGGTTGTTTGGTTGGTGTTTTTTTAAGTGAACGAGTGTTTAATTCGCATTCTAAATGCTAAACGTTGGCTTGTCTGCTCGACAAGGGAGGCTGAAACACTAGTTCATATGCGCGGAAGAATGGACTAAACAATGTTCTTTTTGTGAAAGTTGTTTGAGTATGAATTAAGTGTATTAGAGATTTGATTGAGAAAAAGGTTTGATTTGGACGTGTTTTAGGCGAACGAGAGTTTAGGTTGCATTCTAACTGCTAAACATTGGCTTGTCTGCTCGCTAGGGGAGGCTGAAGCACGAGTTCATATGCGCAAAAGAATGACTTAAACAATGTTCTTTGGGAAAGGTGTTTGAGTTGTGGATTAAGTGTATTAGAGTTTCGGTTGCGTGGGAAGTGTTTGGTTTGTTAAATATTTTAGAGGGAGAATGACGGCTATTCGATAAACAAGACGTCGGCCTCGCAACCAATTAATCGGGGCGTTACTGAGATGCTAGATCTCAGCGACACCTTTTTCACTCTATTAATTATGAAATTTTGTTTGATAATGAATAAGTGTTTTAAGACGAAAGGTTAAATGAACAACAACCTAAGGGCGTGCCTCAAGAGCCATTCATTCGAAGATCCAAGGAATGTTAGACTCCAAAAATCTCCTTCTTTCGTTAGTTGATTAAGAAAGTGTTTGAAATAGGTTGAATCAGATTGGTTACAAAAAGAAGTGAGGATCGATACTAGTCCCTAGGGGTGCCCCTAGTAACGAAACCTCGAAATGTGCAAGTGTGCGTTTGATGGCGAGGCAAAAGGCGCTCGACTTACGATTGGGCTCGATGGCGAATCGAGGACCGGTTTGGAAATGGTTTAGTTGAAAAGGTCGAAATATTGAATGAATGACAACCCAAGGGGCGTGCCTCGAGAGCCATCCGTTCGAAGACCCAAGGAATGCTAGATTCCAAGAATCTCCTCCTTTCGAAAGTTTGATTGAAAATAAAAGGCCTCTAATTTTAGTGTATTTAGATTAAGTGTATGAACAAAGAAAATTGTTAGATAAACATGAATATGAATATGATATGGACAATATGAATAGTATGAATAAAAATAATCATCAAGATAATATTGACAAGATATAATATTGACGTAAAAATAAAATGGGTCTCGTCCTAATCAAGATTTAATCAAGAAATCGAAAATCTTTAATATTTGACTTTCATTGACCCAAAAATGAATAAAAATAAAAGTGAAAATAAAATCGGTCTCGTCTTAATCAAGATCTTTAATCTTAGATCGATAAGCTATGATTTTTTTACTTTCATTGACCGATAAAAAATAAAAAAAGGTGGCCTCATATAAATCAAGATTTTGGATCGATTTCAATAAATCAACTTAATCAAGATTTTTCCATATCATTGGCCAAAGATTGAAGAGAAGAACGAAATATAGAAAATAAATCTTCAAACTTGCTAAGTTAAAAAGTTGAAGAAATTAAAAGAAATCAAGATGGAAATAATCAAAGATGAATTCTAAATATTATATTTCTAACATAAACTAGAATTTAACTAAATAAAAAAAATAATTTAAGAATTACTAATAAAATCCAAAGTAATATTAACAAAATAATTAAGAATATTTTTTATCAAAGTTTTTTAAATAGTAATTAGAAAATCAAAGCACAAAATTAATAAAATGTTTTAAAAAGATTTTGACAAAAGTATTTAGCAAGAAAGAAAATGTGTGAAAAAAAGGATTAAGGAGTGTGAAATATAAAGAACACTTGGGCTTGAAACCAGACGGGTCATGGATCGACCCAGTTCGGCTTAAAAAGTAAAAGGGTTTTGAAAACCCTAGAACAACATGGCCACTTCTTTCTCATTATCAGTAAAGCGCAATTGAGAAAGACAAAACAACGATCATCGCTCTTTCATACTTTCCACCTCGTCTTCTTTCTCTCTGCTCCGTCTCTCTGTTTTTTCCACACTCGCGGTTTTGTTTTTCTCCGCTCGGACCCTCTCTTGCGGCGGCGGCGCACGGCTGGTGGTTGATGATGGTTGCGTG
Source organism: Lathyrus tuberosus (assembly GCA_022829125.1). Taxonomy (NCBI): domain Eukaryota; kingdom Viridiplantae; phylum Streptophyta; class Magnoliopsida; order Fabales; family Fabaceae; genus Lathyrus; species Lathyrus tuberosus. Next base: position 2,241,101 of record JALAZF010000298.1, on the reverse strand, counting down.
GAGGCTTATGGGTTTCACTCGCGTCTCGCTCGCGGTTTGTTGAGGTTTAGATTTGGATTCGCTTTTGATTCTCTTCTCCTAAGAAAATGGAAACCGCCGGTTGATTTGCAGGTGGTGGTGAGTGGTTTTAATAGTTGTCAGTGATGGATGCACGGAAATAGTGGAGTGAATGAGTGGTGTTTACAGCGGCGGTTTCGGTCGTTCAGATCGTGGCGAACGGAGGAAAACTCACACACGAATGTTGCGGTGTTGTTGTTGTTGGTGTTGAGGGATTTAATGAGGGAACGTGATGCAAGGTTGTGGGCAATGAAAATCAAGGTTGAAGGAGGGAGTTTGAAGCTGAAACGAAAGTTGAAGGAGTTTTGTTGCTGTTTTGAAGAAGATAATTGTTTTTGAGAAAAGATGTGCAGAAGGTGAGTATGAGTTAAAGGTTGAAGTTGTTGTTGTTATGAACTGAGTATGAAATCAGCCGAGATCTTATTTGTTGCAGCTGAAGGTGAAATCAAAGGGCGTTGCGCGGTGGAGGGAAAAAAATGAAGATGAGCTTGATTAGCTGCAACATGGAGACTAGAGGAAGCTGAAGGTCCAGTGTCCCAGTGAGTCCGAAAAAAATCTTTTCAAGCAGGTTAGTGGTCGTGGGTTTATATGGAGTTCTTCAATGAAAAATGAGAAAGAGGTAATGAGATGATGAGGACGTGGTACCAGTTCTTTGGTCGGATCTCCCTCTCTATCCTTCTATGTTACCTACTTTTTTTTTGAAATGAAATAAAGAGACCTCTTTCGAATTGTTAATGTTGTCAGGCTGCTTTTGATGTGCAGGTTATGTTGTGGAGTTTTTTTATGCTATGTTTTACACAGGCTGTGAACTATGAAGCAGCGCGTCGTAGGCTGCTATGTTGGTTGGTGGTAGCAGAAGTGCAGCAGGACAGGCTGGAGTGGTACGGTTTCTTGTTGTAGTAGAAAAGCAATTTTTTTATTTTGTATTGTAATGGATTTTTGTCTTGCATTATGGTTTGTAATAAAAAATGAATTTTGGATAAAGATAATTTAATGTGAATTTAGAAATGGGTTTGAATTTAGAAATGTGGTCATAGCTTAAGATAGGAAGTGGATAATAAATATGAAAATGAAAAGAAGAAATGCATATTTATAAGATGGATTGAATAATGAAATTAAAATGGATGTTGAAGTGTTATTTGAATGTTGGGTTTGGAAATTAGGATTATAATGGTTTATGATGGCTTTGATATTTAATGAGAAAAAATTAAAAGATAATAAAAATGGATATTGTAATGAAATGATTAAAAATGGAATTGGATTTTTGAATTGAACAAATGGATAGATTTGGATAAGATTTAAAGAAAAATAAAAATAAAAATGGATATGGGTTTTGAAATGGTTATTTGGACTTTTAGTAAAATGGATAATGAAAATGGATAGTCGAATTGAAAAATGGGTAAATAACAAAATGATTGTGGGAATGGATATTTATAAAATGAATGGATATTTATATTGGATAATGAGATGAAATCACAATGGATATGGAAGTGGTTCAAAAACGGATATTTGGATTCAAAAGTGGTTTAGAAGAAAAAGGATATACAGAGGTCATTTATACACAGGTAGGACAAATTTGGGGTATGACAATCGCGCGCTTCCAGAATACAACAACGGTTTCCAGACCGTTGTAGAAACGGCGAACTTACAACAACAATCTACATAACAACGCCTTCGCCCGCGTCATTATATGTCATTCCCAACCGTTGCTAAATGGGTTTTTCGTAGTAGTGAGTGTGGTAGACATAGGTACTTGTATAGATTCAGAAACCCGTAGGTAATGAATCTGATATTGTTCTTGGATGAAGCTTTGAAGCAAATCTAAGTTAACTTGTTAGTCAAGGATGCTTGACTGAACTTTGTATTGGAAGGGGTGTCTTTCAATAGGAATGATACAATTATGGAGTATTAACTGTTAGATAATCATAAGTTGTGATTTAGGGAGTGAGATGGGTTTCTCTTATCAATTAGATGTGACTTCTAATGATAAAATCTTCATTGGGTAGTGATTGGTTAGCGTGGGTGCTTTCTGTAAACCTGAGGTTGTTTACATAAACCTATACTACTGATAGTGAATTCTTCTTCCTATATTGGTATCCCCCAGATGTAGGTGAGTAGCACCAAACTGGGTAATCATATTCTGTGTTGTTTATTATTCTGCAATTTACAGTTCAGTTTTGATTAACATGTTGGAACAGATGTCGTAACATCTATGATTCTACAGTTCTAATATTCAAGGTATCAGTCTACTGTTCTGTTCCTTGTTTAAATGTTTAAGCAGAACAATGTCTTGACATGTGTTAGGACATCTGCTGTCTGCAATGCCAAAATTTCACTATTTACCATTACTACCCTTGGTTCCCTCTGGATTGGCTGTTTAATTCTAGGAGGTTCGACTCTAGGTGGTTCGACTACTGCCCCTGGTTTAAAACGTTCGCCTACGGTACATTTGGTTGAACTTGGTTAATTGTAGGGTCTTCTTCTCCAATATTTTGTACCATCCATTCCCTCTGAGGCTGTCGAGGGGGTTGTGGAACACCAAAGAAATCAACAATGCGCGTCATTTGCGCTGCTAATTATTGGTTAGTTTGGGTAGTATTTTGGATTAAGGAATTGAATATGACCCCCATTTGTTGGGCAAGCATCTGGACCATCTCATGATTACTTTCGTCCATCTGTTGCCTTATCACTGCTGCAGAATTATTGGTGATATTTGGCATCTGGGTAGGAAATCCAGTCCCTAAGGGTTGGCTAATTCAACCCGTATTATTTATACCTAAACCAGATCCTTGTAATAGCGAAGTTACATTCACCATTGGGTCTGCAAATGCTAATGAGGCATTGTGCAAACTTGGCATTGCAGAATTTGGCATACCATAAGGTTGATCACATCCTATTGGAAGCATTGAAAATCCAGGCACCTAATGTAACGCCCCAATTTTGGTTAGTTTTATTTAATCGAGTCAATTTGATTATTTTTATTATTATATATATATTTTTTTTACTTTTATTTGGAAATATATTATTTTTCATTGTTGTTATGTTTTATCGCGTTTTGGGAGCGTTTGCGAGATATTTGAGTGTAGGGGTAATTTGGTCATTTTGCTTTATTTTCCTTAAGTTAGAAAATAGAAAGAAAAGAGAGAAAAATAGTAAGGAAAGAAAAAGAGAAAGAAGGAAAAGAAGAGAAGAAAAAGAGAGAAAACTTGTGGATTAAGAAATCGATCAACCGACTTTCAGAAACACGATTAAATCGGGTAAGGGTGCAAAACTCGATTATCATATACTTGTGTGTGATTATGTATGTATGTTTTTGGTTGATATTGAATTGAAATTGAAATATAGAGTAAAACCCATAATATGTTGGAATTGTTAGAAATTGATATAATTTATGTCTGAACTCATGTTTTAGTGTCCCTTATTGTTGATACATGATAGATACATGTTGTTAGGCATTCAATTGGTAATTTTCTGGTGTTTAGGTTAGATTGGGGGTGATTTTTGGGTGAATTTCGTAGAAAAATTATGCAGGAAATTTCTGGTTTTTCCACTGCCCATACGCGTATCACTCAAGGCAATACGCGTATTGGTTAAGGCAATACGCGTATGGCAATGAAGAAATGTGGGCAATACACGTATGGAGTTACATTTTTCTCGGCCATCTGCCCATTAGCGTAATGGTACGCGTAAGGTTGAGGGTAATACACGTATGAAGTGAGGCAATACGCGTATTGGAGTTTTTAGTGGGATTTTTAGGAGGAATTCGTCTCTGCCCATACGCGTATCACTTTGGGCAATACGCGTATGGATGGGCGAGTGAGCAGGGCAATACGCGTATGGCTCAGAACAATACGTGTATGGCCAGGATGATTGCAGAATTGTGTTTTTCGCGATTACTTTTCTTGTTCAGTCCGTAACTTGTGTTCCGATTATCCGTTTTTAACATTCTTGGTATCGTTGAATAGCTATTGAACTATACTTTCTTATGATGATGGTTGTGAGATTGTTGACCGATTTAATTAAGTCGGGAATTTGGAAATGTGTCGTTTTGTCGACTTTTACCGTTTTAATTGTGCATAATTGATGTGTTATCATGCAATGTGCTGGTGATATATGTTGTATGACTTGTGTGCTGATTATATGAGGTGAATGCATGTGTTTAAATGTTGTGATGAGGGTTTTTGGCCTTATGGCAATTAAATGCATTGTTTTGGGCTTGAGTGCAAAGCATGATTATTGTTGAGTGAGATGATTGCATATATGTGTGCATTTGAATGTCATGAGTCATTGTATGCCAAGCATCATGATATGAATTCTTGTGATGTCGTGTGCCCTAGTCGGTGTGAGCGACGAAACGATTCTAGAGGGAATCCGCTATAACATCGTGCGCCTTATACAAAGAGAACCTAAAGCGATGATTATAGACGATCGTGCGCCTTATACAAAGAGGACATAAAGCAATCGGATTGTGCGCCTTATACAAAGAGGACCTAAAGCAATCCATAAACGTCGTGCGCCTTATACCAAGAGGACCTAAAGCGATGGGGAACATCGTTTTCCCGACGGGGAGTTACACTAAGTAACAAGCGATGGTTCCAATAGTTCCTGAGTGAACTAGTGTTGAGATGATGGATGAATGGTACCACATTGCATTGCATAGAGTCGTTGTGTCGGTCTCTGTACATTTGCATAAATCATGAATGGATTGATTTTGTGTGGAATTGTGATTAGAATTGATGAGTTGAGATGTATATATATATTTGTGTTGGTGATAATTGTATTGTGCATGATTGATATGCATTGGTGATGGATATATGAGATAGGCATTATGTTGTTTTGTATTTGAATTCTGGTGTAAGTTGTGGTGAGAATATTTTACGTGTGTATTTTAGTGTTATTATATAATTATATGCAATTATATTATGATTGTGTTTCTCACCCTTCTGCTGTTTTAATGCTCTATGAGGCATTGTAGATTAGATTACTGGAGGTCTTTTTGTGAAGTTTAGGTCTTCCTTCTTTTGTCGGTCGGCTCTGATATGTAGCACCGGGTAGTCGGGGAGATCGAGTGTGATTATTATGTATATATATCTTTTGGATTGTGCATGTATGATTGTATATGACAGAAAAACTTTATATATATATATATATATATATATATATATATGAGATTTCAGTACAGATTTTCCGCTTTTATTCTGTAGCTGAATGTGGGTGTTAGGAACGGAGTTCCTCTGTTTGTATTACTACCTGATCGTTGCATATCTTTATGAGCAGGTTTATGTGTATTGAGTTTTAATTGATGTGACGCCTCCGTCTATGCCGTGAATTTTTCATTATACTCTGATTAATTGTTATCGCTTTATTTAATTGGGGGTATAGATTGGGGGTGTTACATTAAGTGGTATCAGATCCAGTCTGTGTCAGTTTGTGTTAGTTCTTGTCGGTGTTTGTGTTTGGGTGATCTGTTTGTTTAACCATAGTTGTTGTTATTGGAAATGAACAGAATATGGCTGGTAGGAATGACGCTGCTTTAGCTGGTGCGATGCAAGCTATGGTTCGGGTTGTGCAGGGTGTACCTAATGCTGCTGGGAATGATGAGTTTAGGAAGAATAAACCGCTTGTCTTCAAAGGGAGGCATGATCCTGATGGTGCTCAGATTTGGCTGAAGGAGATTGAAAGGATTTTCCGAGTGATGGATTGTGCTGAGGATCAGAAGGTGAGACTGGGTACTCACATGTTGCAGGAGGAAGCGGATGACTGGTGGGTTAGTACTCGTCAGGTGTTGGAAGCTGCAGAGGAAGAAGTCACTTGGGCTTTGTTTAGTGTTGAGTTTCTGAGAAAGTATTTTCCCGAATATGTTAGAGGAAAGAAGGAGATAGAGTTCTTGGAATTGAAATAAGGTAATATATCTGTTGTTGATTATACTGCTAAGTTTGTGGAGCTTGTATAGTTTTATCCACATTATGCTGAAGCGACTACGGAGTTTTCTAAGTGTGTGAAGTTTGAGAGCGGATTGCATCCTGAGATTAAGCAGGCAATTGGTTATCAGAGAATTCGAAGGTTTTCTGATTTGGTGGATTGTTGTAGGATTTATGAAGAAGATAGCAAAGCTCGTTCTACTCACTATAAGAGTTTGAACGAAAGGAAAGGGAAACAACCGTTTCGTAGTGGTCCGTATGTGACACCAGCTGATAAGGGTAAGCAAAGGGGTAATTTTGATAAAAGGTCAAGTGGAGGAGGTATGTCTAATTCTCTGAGATGTTTTAGGTGTGGTGAATTAGGACATCGTCAGTTTGAATACAGAAAAGATATGAGGAAGTGTTCCAATTGTGGAGGTTTAGGACATGTAGCGACTGAGTGCAAGAGGAAGAATGTGGCGAAGTGTTTCAACTATGGTGAACCTGGTCATATTAGTACAAAGTGTCCGAAACCGAAGCAAGCTCCAGCTGGTGGGAAATTTTTTGCATTGGCAGGAACTCAGACTTCTAGTGTAGATCGTCTGATCAGAGGTATTTGTTTTATTAATAGTACGCCTTTAGTTGCTATTATTGATACTGGAGCGACTCATTCGTTTATTTCGTCTGAGTGCACGAAGCGTTTGAATCTTCTGTTGTCTTCGATGGGTGTAGAGATGGTTATTGATACTCCAGCAATGGGGTCGGTAACTACTTCTTTGGTTTGTTTAAGTTGTCCTTTGACCATTTATGGTAAAGATTTCGAGATGGATTTGGTGTATTTGTCGTTGGAGGGTTTAGATGTGGTTCTGGGAATGAATTGGTTGCAGTTCAATCGGGTTCATATTGATTGTTATCATAAGCTGGTAAGATTTCCTTCTCTTGAAGAAGACGAAGAGTCGAGTTTCTTATCTACCAAAGAGTTGAAGAAACTTTTTGCGGATGAAGCTCAGTTGTTTGGGTTGTTTGCATCGTTGACTGTGGATAGTCAAGTTTCACTTGATGTGTTTCCAGTTGTGTGTGATTTTCCGGAAGTATTTCCTGAGGATATTTCAGATGTACCGCCAGAGAGAGAGTTGGAGTTTTCTATAGATCTAGTTCCTGGTACTAGACCTGTTTCTATGGCACCTTATCGTATGTCGGCATCTGAGTTGGTTGAGTTAAAGAAGCAGTTGAATGAATTATTAGAAAAGAGGTTTGTGAGGCCAAGTGTGTCACCTTGGGGTGCGCCAATTTTATTGGTGAAAAAGAAAGATGGAAGTATGCGACTGTGTATTGATTATCGCCAGTTGAATAAGGTGACGATTAAGAATAAGTATCCTCTTCCGAGAATTGATGATTTGATGGACCTGTTGGTAGGTCCGTGTGTGTTTAGTAAGATTGATTTGAGGTCGGGGTATCATCAGATTAGGGTGAAAGAGGAAGATATTCAGAAGACGACTTTTAGGACACGTTACGGTCATTATGAATATTCTGTGATTCCGTTTGGGGTTTCTAATGCGCCAGGTGTGTTTATGGAGTATATGAATCGTATTTTCAACGAGCATTTGGATCGATTTGTTGTTGTGTTTATTGATGACATCTTGATTTATTCTAAGTCTCGGGAGGAGCATGCGGAGCATTTGCGTGTGGTGTTGCAAATTTTGAAGGAAAAGAGACTTTTTGCCAAGTTGTCCAAGTGTAAGTTCTGGTTGTCAGAAGTGAGTTTTCTTGGGCACGTGATTTCAGGTAATGGTATTGCTGTGGATCCATCTAAAGTAGAAGCAGTTCTACAATGGGAGGCTCCAAGATCTGTTACTGAAATTAGAAGCTTTTTGGGTTTGGCTGGATATTATCGAAGGTTTATTGAAGGTTTTTCCAAATTAGCACTTCCTTTGACCCAATTGACTTGTAAAGGTAAAGCGTTCATTTGGGATATTCAGTGTGAGAAAAGTTTTAGTGAGCTGAAGAGAAGATTGACGACAGCTCCGATTTTGATCTTACCGAATCCTACTGAACCATTTGTGGTGTATTGTGATGCGTCCTTGATTGTCTAGGTGGTGTGTTGATGCAAGAAGGTAAGGTGGTGGCTTATGCTTCAAGGCAGTTGAGGGTGCATGAGAAAAATTACCCTACTCATGATTTGGAATTAGTGGTTGTGGTGTTTGTATTGAAAATTTGGAGGCATTATCTCTTTGGTGCAAGATTCAAAGTCTTTAGTGATCACAAAAGTTTGAAATATTTGTTTGATCAGAAAAAGTTGAATATGAGGCAACGGATTTGGTTGGAATTCTTGAAGGACTACGATTTTGGCTTGAATTACCATCCTGGTAAAGCTAATGTGGTAGCCGATGCGTTAAGTCGGAAATCGTTGCATATGTCCGCTCTAATGGTTAAAGAGTGGGAACTTCTGGAAGCATTTAGAGATTTGAGTTTGGTGTGTGAGGTGACATCCGATAGCGTGAGGCTGGGTATGCTAAAGGTTACTAATGAGTTTCTGTTGACCGTAAGCGAGAAACAGAAGTTGGATATGAAATTTGTGGATTTGATGTTGGTTGGAGAAAAAGATGCGAGTAGTGATTTTAAAGTGGATGATAATGGTGTTTTGAGATTCCGTGGTCGAATTTGTATTCCGGATGATTCGGAATTGAAAAGGATGATTTTGGAGGAAGGACACCGGAGTAATTTGAGTATACATCCGGGAGCTAATAAGATGTACCAAGATTTGAAGAAGATTTTTTGGTGGTCTGGATTGAAAAGAGATGTGGCTCAGTTTGTGTATGCGTGTTTGACGTGCCAAAAGTCGAAAGTGGAACATCAAAAGCCTAGTGGTTTGTTGCAACCGTTGGATATTCCTGAGTGGAAATGGGATAGCATTTCTATGGATTTTGTAACAGGGTTGCCGAATACACTGAGGGGACATAATTCTATTTGGGTGATTATGGATAGGCTGACTAAATCGGCGCATTTCATTCCGATTGACATCAGTTTTTCTTTGGAGAGGTTAGCTGAGATTTATATCAGTGTGATTGTGAAGCTGCATGGTGTTCCGTTGAGTATTGTTTCGAATCGAGATCCGAGGTTTACCTCGAGATTTTGGGAAAGTTTGCAAAAGGCGTTGGGTTCTAAGTTGAGGTTGAGTTCTGCTTATCATCCTCAGGCGGATGGACAGACGGAGAGAACAATTCAGTCGTTGGAAGATTTGTTGCGGGCTTGTGTTCTTGAGCAAGGTGGCGCGTGGGATAGTTATCTTGCGTTGGTTGAATTCACGTATAACAACAGTTTCCATTCGAGTATTGGAATGGCACCTTTTGAAGCGTTATATGGAAGAAGATGTCGAACACCGTTGTGTTGGCACGAATCTGGTGAAAGTTCGGTGGTTGGACCGGAATTGATTCAACAGACTACAGACAAGGTGAAACTTATTCGTGAGAAAATAAAGGCTTCTCAGAGTAGGCAAAAGAGTTATCATGATCGAAGAAGGAAAGATCTTGAGTTTCAAGAGGGCGATCATGTATTTTTGAGAGTTACGCCAGTAACGGGTGTGGGTCGTGCATTGAAGTCGAAGAAGATTACTTCTCGGTTTATTGGTCCTTACCAGATATCCGCGAGAGTGGGTGCTGTGGCTTATCGGGTGGCGTTGCCGCCGAGTCTGTCGAATTTACATGATGTGTTCCATGTTTCACAGCTTCGAAAGTATGTTCCGGATCCATCGCATGTGATTTCGATGGATGAGGTTGAGGTAAGGGAGAACCTTACGGTGGAGGCATTACTAGTGAGAATTTTGGATCGCGAGTTGAAGCGGTTGAGGGGCAAGGATATTGCACTTGTGAAAGTGGCGTGGGGAGGCGCTGCTGAGGGCAATTTGACTTGGGAGTTGGAGAGTCGGATGCAGGAGTCGTATCCAGAGTTGTTTGTCTCAGGTAATATTTTCGAGGACGAAAATTTCTAAGTGGGGGAGAGTTGTAACACCCCAGTTTTGATTAGTTTTATTTAATCGAGTCGTTTTGATTATTTTTATTATTATATTTTTTTACCTTTTTTTTTACTTTTATTTGGAAATATATTATTTTTCATTGTTGTTATGTTTTATCGCGTTTTGGGAGCGTTTGCGAGATATTTGAGTGTAGGGGTAATTTGGTCATTTTGCTTTATTTTCCTTAAGTTAGAAAATAGAATGAAAAGAGAGAAAAATAGTAAGGAAATAAAAAGAGAAGAAGAAAAAGAGAAAGAAGGAAAAGAAGAGAAGAAAAAGAGAGAAAACTTGTGGATTAAGAAATCGATCAACCGACTTTCAAAAACACGATTAAATCGGGTAAGGGTGCGAAACTCGATTATCTTATACTTGTGTATGATTATGTATGTATGTTTTTGGTTGATATTGGATTGAAATTGAAATATAGAGTAAAACCCATAATATGTTGGAATTGTTAGAAATTGATATAATTTATGTCTGAAATCATGTTTTAGTGTCCCTTATTATTGATACATGATAGATACATGTTGTTAGGCATTCAATTGGTAATTTTCTGGTGTTTAGGTGAGATTGGGAGTGATTTTTGGGTGAATTTTGCAGAAAAATTATGCAGGAAATTTCTGGTTTTTCCACTGCCCATACGCGTATCACTTAAGGCAGTACGCGTATTGGTTAAGGCAATACGCGTATGGCTATGAAGAAATGTGGGCAATACGCGTATGGAGTTCCATTTTTCTCGGCCATCTGCCCATTTGCGTAATGGTACGCGTAAGGTTGAGGGCAATACACGTATGAAGTGAGGCAATACGCGTATTGGAGTTTTTAGTGGGATTTTTAGGAGGAATTAGTCTCTGCCCATACGCGTATCACTTTGGGCAATACGCATATGGATGGGCGAGTGACCAGGGCAATACGCGTATGGCCAGGATGATTGCAGAATTGTGTTTGTCGCGATTACTTTTCTTGTTCAGTCCGTAACTTGTGTTCCGATTATCCGTTTTTAACATTCTTGGTATCGTTGAATAGCTATTGAACTGTACTTTCTTATGATGATGGTTTTGAGATTTTTGACCAATTTAATTAAGTCGGGAATTTGGAAATGTGTCATTTTGTCGACTTTTACCGTTTTAATTGTGCGTAATTGATGTGTTATCATGCAATGTGCTGGTGATATATGTTGTATGACTTGTGTGCTGATTATATGAGGTGAATGCATGTGTTTAAATGTTGTGATGAGGGTTTGTGGCCTTATGGCAATTAAATGCGTTGTTTTGGGCTTGAGTGCAAAGCATGATTATTGTTGAGTGAGATGATTGCATATATGTGTGCATTTGAATGTCATGAGTCATTGTATGCCAAGCATCATGATATGCATTCTTGTGATGTCGTGTGCCCCAGTTGGTGTGAGCGACGAAACGATTCCAGAGGGAATCCGCTATAACATAGTGCGCCTTATACAAAGAGGACCTAAAGCGATGATTATAGACGATCGTGCGCCTTATACAAAGAGGACATAAAGTGATCGGATTGTGTGCCTTATATAAAGAGGACCTAAAGCAATCCATAAACGTCGTGCGCCTTATGCCAAGAGGACCTAAAGCGACGGGGAAAATCGTTTGCCCGACGGGGAGTTACACTAAGTAACAAGTGATGGTTCCAATAGTTCCTGAGTGAACTAGTGTTGAGATGATGGATGGATGGTACCGCATTGCATTGCATAGAGTCGTTGTGTCGGTCTCTGTGCATTTGCATAAATCATGAATGGATTGATTTTGTGTGGAATTGTGATTGGAATTGATGAGTTGAGATGTATATATATATATATATATTTGTGTTGGTGATAATTGTATTGTGCATGATTGATATGCATTGGTGATGGATACATGAGAGGCATTATGTTGTTTTGTATTTGAATTCTGGTGTAAGTTGTGGTGAGAATATTTTACGTGTGTATTTTTGTGTTATTATATAATTATATGGAATTATATTATGATTGTGTTTCTCACCCTTCTGCTGTTTTAATGCTCTATGAGGCATTGCAGATTAGATTGCTGGAGGTCTTTTTGTGAAGCTTAGGTCTTCATTCTTTTGTCGGTCGACTCTGATATGTTGCACCGGGTAGTCGGGGAGATCGAGTGTGATTATTATGTATATATATCTTTTGGATTGTGCATGTATGATTGTATATGACAGAAAAACTTTATATATATATATATGAGATTTCAGTACAGATTTTCCGCTTTTTTTCTGTAGCTGAATGTGGGTGTTAGGAACGGAGTTCCTCTGTTTGTATTACTACCTGATCGTTGCATATCTTTATGAGCAGGTTTATGTGTATTGAGTTTCAATTGATGTGACGCCTCCGTCTATGCCGTGAATTTTTCATTATACTCTGATTAATTGTTATCGATTTATTTAATTGGGGGTGTTACACATAAGGCCTGAACAAACTATTCCCCACTGGAGGGGGGTCGTTGGTAGACCCTGTGTTCCCCCATAGTATAGAATGGGACCACTTTGAGCAATCGACTACACAGGCGTCGAACTTGCCGTGGTTGGTATGGCTTCAGACACTGATGCTGAAACCGTATTGCTCCCTATCGAAGAAGAAGGGGTGGTTCTCCATCATTTGGTGGATTTTGGTTACTTGGTGGATTTTGATTCACCATCCTCCTTACGTATCTTCTCCTAGGCCTTTCTTCGTTGTTTTTGGCTATCCTACTACTCATAAGTCTCATGCAACGAAGTGTAGAGAGATCGTAAAAATGAAGAACTAAAATGTAAAACTTTTTCCAAAATATGTAAAAGGAATATTTTTAAACACAATAGTATTGTCCCACTGGGCGTGTCAATTTGTTTACCGTGAAAATTGGTAAACAACCGTTGGTCTTTCAAAAATTTGGTTTACTTGCAGGATCAACCAGTGAATCCTAAAGACATAGCTATTGTATTAATGTATTTCTAGAAAATTGTAGAACACTTCGACAGTATTCATTTGTATAAAAAGATTATTTTTATTGTTGTTGAAAATATTAAACTTTGTAAAAGTTGATAAAGGAAATGCTATGAATAAAAGAACTTCAAAGTAAAAAGTGCAGTAAAGAACAATTGATAAAATGAAAATAAAATTCTATTGACTAAAATATGGTGTTTCAAACGTACATTCTTAATAGTAACTTTTTTCTCACTTTGACTTGGATACTTTGAGTAAATTTTTGAGTATAGTACAACAATTGAACACACAGAAATCCTAATACTAAGACCCCTATTTGTAATACGTCGAGTTAACTGTCTCCAACGAGCATTTCTCCAAAAGTTGACACATTTCGCCCTACAGGCCTTCTTTTCGCCATAGTTCTCCACGCGTCTCTCTTGAGAAACGGATAAGGACAAAAGATAGTTATTTATCCATATTTTGAAATTCAAACTTCTGTCGAAGGAAGGCTTCAAAACATCCCTTCGTCGAAGTGACTTTCTACACTTAGAAAATATTTCTAAGTACTTGTCCAAACATGTTTCCTTTATAAGAACCACTTCGACAAAGCTTCATACCAGCTTCTGTCGAAGTCAGCCAGATTTAAGAAACTTTAATTTTCACTTAGCTTCTCAAATGAAAACATGGCGCCAAAATTCCCAGCCAACATAATGCTTTCCTGGTTTCCAAGAATGGGCGTCCGAGAATAACAAAACCACTTGTGTCTCCCTTCATGTCGATTATCACAAAATCTACAGAAAAAACTAGATTGTCGACATGTACTAACACGTCTTGTAAGATACCATGAGGGTGAGTTACAGATAAATCAACCAAGGTAAGAGTCATATTACTCTGTATAATCTTTCCCAAATTCAATTCTTTAGCCATATTAAGGGTAATTACATTGATAGTCGATCCTAAATCACATAGAGCGTGCAGGATCTTTACCCCACCAATGGTACAAGAGATGGTAAACTTACCTGGATCTTTTAGCTTTGGTGGCATTGTTTGGGGCACTGCCATATCACATTTCTCAGCATTGTTACATGTTATTTGTCCAACTTTTTCTTTATACCATTTAGCAACTCCTTCATAAATTTTTCAAACTTGGGCATTAGCTCTAAAACTTCATGAAAAGAAATACTTACCTGAATCTTGGTCAACATCTTTTTAAACCTGGCAAACAGCCCCGCCTCATCTTCCTATAATGGTTTCTTCTTAATTATTGGATATTTTAGTTTCATGTAATCAGCTAGTTCTGGATTAGGGTCATTAATAATCTTCTTCTTAGTTTTTCTCCAAGGGGAGTTTTTGTCTATTAATTATTCAATGGTGACTCCCTTCTCAGTTTGGTCACTTTGATTTCTACTCTCCTCTTTCTTAGTCCCTACTTCTTCCTCTTCAATCAAGTCCTCTTCCACTATTTCATCCTCACCCATGTTGGTGATTACCTCAATACCTATTTCTAAAGTCTTACAAGTCTCATTTTTAGGATTATCCATAGTGTTACCTGTAAATCCTCCACTAGAACTAGGTAAAACAACTATTTGCAGAGATAGCCTTCCAATTTGCATCTCCAAATTTTTTATAGACGTATCATGGTTCTTACTCACTGTTTCATGTTGTTTATTCATCTGTTCAAAACTGCTCTGAGTAGCCTGAATGATTTTTCGTGGGGTTTCTTCCAGTGGTGAAGGTTTCCCTTGGACCGGAGCTTGTTGATTTTGCTGAATACCCTGATTAGCACTTGTATTCTGATTATTGCTCCATCTAAAATTTGGGTGATCCTTCCATTCTAGATTATAGGTGTTAGAATAAGGATTATTTTTATGGAAATTTTCAAATTGAGCTTCTTCACTCAATCCTTACAAAGAGCACCTTCCATTTGCACGTCGCTCTCCACATAAACCACACCTTAGTGCTTGTACCTGACTCACATTAGCTTTACTCAAGCTACTTTTAACTAGCTTTTTTTCAATAATTCAATTTTAGCTAAAAGTGCAGTATGAGTATCAATAGCTAACATACCTTTTGGTGTGCCTACGATTTCAATTTTTACTGACCTTTAACTCTTTTAACGATATTCATTCAAGCAAATCTTTTCCATCAAGTTTTTAACTTGTGGTTCGGTCATTGTTCTGATCGTGCCTCCCGTGGAAGCATCTAGAAGCATGCATGTTTGACTCTTGAGACCTTTGATAAATTTCTGCATTTGCTCCATGTTATTCATGTTATAATTTAGGCACATGTGTAATAAAATTTTAAACCTTTCCCATGAGTCATACAACGATTCAGTTTCCTGCTGCTCAAAATTTGTAATTTCCGCTCTTCGCTCAGCAAACTGAGCGGTGGTGAAGAATCTCTCCAAGAATTTATCCTCCAGCTCTTTCCATGCCCGTATAGTTCCATTTGGAAGGCAAAGAAACCAATCTTTGGCTTTTCCAATTAGCAAGGAACTAAACAGCCTTAGCTTGACTTGGTATTCAATGACCTCAGTTGGCCTACACATCGAGGCCATTTTGCAGAAGCGAGCAAGATGCTCCCACGGGTCTCTAACTATGTTCTCGTCGAACGAATTGTCTTTTAAACCTAAAAGCACATAATTCTTTATGTCAAAGTTAGTGTGGTCTTCCTGTACAAACCGTCTAGAAACATGTCCTTCATCAGTTCTTTTACAGTAGTCCCCCATAGTGGGTGGTGGTGGTAGGATTTCCATGGTGATTTCCTCTTCAGCGTATGAAGAAATTAGTGGATTGTCTTCTACTAAGATTCTTTGAGCTAGAGTCGCTTCTCTAACCACTCTCCTGATGACACGTGCAGTCCTTTCAATTTCTGGATCAAACGGTGTCAATGTCGATCCTGAGTTGCACATACACAAACAAAAAATACCTTGGTAACACTGTAATTAAACACTTTACGAGAAAATAAAAACAAAAATCAAACTAAATAAACAAAACTTTGCACAGGCATTGCCTTTTTTAAATTATCAACAATCCCCGGCAACGGCGCCAAAAATTTGATGACTTCTCGGCAAGTGTACTGATAATGTCGCAGTAATAAAAAAATATCAATTTCGTAGAGACTGCTATTTAACAAAATAAGAGTTGTGCAAGTATAAAAAGTAACAGTGAGATGTTTTTTAGTTTGAATGCGAAAAATAAAAATTGTTCTGAAATACTATGAAAGCAGTTAGGTTTTGTATATAATCCCTTATTCTCCTCTATTGATGTCTAATGCATTACATGAATGAGAAAGTTATTATACTTCCACGATGAATTAACACAACAATTATACCCAATCCCTTGGTGTATAGCTCACTAACTCCCACTTGGGGTCTCCTATCCCTATTCTACCAGCGTAAGTGAAAATAGGCGGTGCAATAGAACGTTAATTCAAATGCCACTACTCGGGGTTTCCTATCCCTACTCAACCAAAATAAGTACAACAATTGCCCTAGTTCCAACATATAGACTAATGGTTAGTATTCCCTATGTGCCCAAGATCAGATTAAAATAGTATCTCACATAAAAAGCATTAAGCAAAAGATGCAATTGAATAGAAATATAACTCCATTTATTCATGCAATGACAAATTAAACATATGTCCCAACATGTTCAAAATAAGTTCATCAAACGAAACCTAGCTTAGAGATGTCTAGCTACTCATAACGATACAATCAAATACCAAGCAATAAGATGAAGATTGCATTTGAAAATCCTTGTAGAACTCGCCTCTAATGGCTTCTAATGCTTTCAAAATCGCCATCTTAGTGCTCTTTACCGTCACTTTCGGTCTAGAATCGCAGAACCCTTGAAAAGATGCCAAAAACTCCCTAGTATATCAGTTAAATATGTCAATAACGTGTCAGAATATGTCCAGAAAATGACCTATCACATATGTGATTGTTTGCATCGCGCGCGCAATGCTAACAATACTTTTCTATCATGCGCGTGATTATTCTGGTAACTGCACTTTTTTTGCTCCTTTTTCCATCTGATTTTCACTAAGTCCTTATTTCTTCATACTTATTCATTTTTGCATCTTTCTTTGGTCTTTATTCTTCGTTTTTGCTCCTCTTTGACTTGTTTTGATCCGTTTCTTCAACCAAAAACATGCAAGGACAGAGTGTCATCACATACTTAGACAAGGTAGAAATAAAGTTTAGTCTATGCTGACCAACATTAACCCTATTTTGGGCTAGGATTTGTTCAACCACATTGGCTATGTTGTTTTTCTCTCCAAAATTATTTTTTTGGACATTCCTATTCACTTGGTCCGCATCATGATTTCTATTGACCAATACCAAATCTGGCCCATTTTGACCTATGTCTGTTTCGACTACCCCCTATACAGGATGTTTAACTTTCTAGGGCATAACTCATTGATGCCCTTGGCTATTAGGGAGGTATGGGTTTTGAATTCCCCCGACTGCTTAGACTTGAGGGATTGACTGGATATGTGCTTGAGAAGCGCAAAAAAAATAGCAATTTGACCGATTTGATGCGCCAATTATTGGTATAAGTGGTTTGTGTGTTGGATCAAATGACTAAACACAATACCAATTTGTTGCGTAAGTAAATTCACCATATCATGGTTGCTTTCATCCATTTGTTGCCTCACAGACATGAGGGAACTAGTGGTTAGGGGTGACATAACTTAAGGGACATATTCTAACCATCCTTGTGGTTGTACCACTCGACTAGGATTACTTATAGCATATTCTGATGCTAAGTATGGATTTATAGGGGATGTAATAGTCATTGCATTATCTACATATGTAAATGCATTGGTTTGTAGGCCTGTCATCATCGCAGTTGGGATGCCATATGGATATTTCATACTACTAAGGGGTAGCGTGAAACTTGGGGAGAAAAGAAGGCATGTGGTCTCCTATAATAATTTGTGTGACTCTGGGAGTAGTTGGAATACTCGTTACTTGCAGTGGGGGAACCACCACTTATGGTAATTTCGTCGAAATTGTCATCTGACTTACAAAAGGAGCAGTTACTCCCACGTTTGTTAAAGTACTTGCGCCACCAGAATTCAAAAACAAAACAACACAATTCATATCTCATACATCCATCACAAAGACATATCAATCATGCTCAATGCATTTATCACCAACATATATATATATATATATATATATATATATATATACATATCAACTCATCCATTCCATTCACAATTCCACACATAATCAATCCATTCATGATTTATGCAAATGCACAGAGACCGACACAACGACTCTATGCAATGCAATGCGGTACCGTTCCATCCATCATCTCATCATTAATTCACTCAGGAATTATTGGAATCATCGCTTGTTACTTAGTGTAACTCCCCGTCGGGCAAACGATGTTCCCCATCGCTTTAGGTCCTCTTGGTATAAGGCTCACGACGTTTATGGATCGCTTTAGGTCCTCTTTGTATAAGGCTCACGATCCGATCATTTTAGGTCCTCTTTGTATAAGGCTCACGATCGTCTATAACGTCGCTTTAGGTCATCTCGGTATAAGGCTCACGACCGTTATAGCATATTCCCTCTGGAATCGTTTCGTCGCTCACACCCACTAGGGCACAAGACATCACAAGAATGCATATCATGATGCTTGGCATACAAAGACTCATGACAATCAAATGCATACATATATACACCCATAATCATGCATATACAATCAAACACAACACAATGCATTTCCTTGCCCTTAGGACACAAACCATCATCACAATCATCACATGCATTCACATCATATAACATCACACAAGTCCTACGATATATATATGAAGCATATTGCATGATAACACAACAATCACATACAGTTAAGACGGTAAAAGTCGACAAAACGACCCAAATTCTCGACATTATTAAATCGGCCACCAATCTCAAAACCATTTTTATAAGAAAGAACATTTCATAAGCTTTCCAATGGTACAAAGAACGTCCCGATCCGAGTTACGGATCAAAAGTTACGGAATTTAGAAAACATATTTAATTTTTGAAGTTCCAGGTCGCGCTAAGCGGGGTCCTTCCCGCGCTGAGCGCGCTGCTCTCGGGTTGGAAAGGTTGAAAATTCTGCAGACCGCGCTAAGCAGGCATGACCGCGCTAAGCGCGCTCTGCGTTATTCAGAAAAATTCCCCTTCGTATCAGAACTTCCAAACCCCCATTTTCCACCCCCAAGTCATACCAAACCAGCAAGTAAGGGTTTATGATCATGATTCAATCATAGTTCAACCAACAAACATCAAAACACATAATTCCCAACAATTCCACAAAGTTTCTACACAAAACCTAACATTTTCCAAAAACCCATTTCCATCCCAAATCAATTCCACAGCAAAACAAGTATCAACGATTGTTCATAAACACAGTGTGATCATACAACGCAATTTATATCATTTTCCGACCGTGAAAACATCGATTTCTACTCGTTTATCTCTTTTCGACCTATATTTGAAAAACTAGTAAACAATCCAACACACCCATACATAATCATACACAAACATAGCATAATCGAGTTTCGCACCCTTACCCGATTAATCGCGATTCAAAGTGTCGGTTGAATCGGTTCCTAAACTTTCAAGTTTTTCCTCTTTTTCCTCTTTTCTTTCTCTTCTCCTTCTTCTCTTTCTTTTCTCTCTATTTTCTCTCTATTTTCTCTCTTATGAAGAACAAACATAATATCTACCCAACCAAAAGACCAAAATACCCCTACACTTAAATATCTCGCAAACGCTCCTAAAACGCGATAAAACATAACAACGATGAAAAATAATATATTGCCAAATAAAAGTCAAGAATAAAATAATATAAAAACAAAAATAATCAAATCGACTCGATTAAATAAATCTAACAAAAACTGGGGCGTTACAACTCTCCCCCACTTAGAAATTTTCGTCCTCGAAAATATTACCAAAGACGAACAACTCCGGATACGACTCCCGCATCCGACTCTCTAACTCCCAAGTCAAATTGCCCTCGGCCGCGCCTCCCCATGCTACTTTCACAAGCGCAATATCCTTGCCTCTTAACCGCTTCAACTCGCGATCCAAAATTCTCACTGGTAGTGCCTCAACCGTAAGGTTCTCCCTTCCCTCAACCTTATCCATCGGAATCACATGCGACGGATCCGGAACATACTTCCGAAGCTGTGAAACATGGAACACATCATGCAAATTCGAAAGATTCGGTGGTAACGCCACCCGATAAGCCACAACATCCACTCTCGCGGATATCTGATAAGGACCAATAAACCGAGAAGTAAGCTTCTTCGACTTCAATGCACGTCCAACGCCCGTCACCGGTGTAACTCTCAAAAATACATGATCGCCTTCTTGAAACTCAAGATCTTTCCTCCTTCGATCATGATAACTCTTTTGCCTACTCTGAGAAGCCTTCATCTTCTCACGAATAAGTTTCACCTTTTCCGTAGTTTGTTGAATTAACTCCGGTCCAACCACCGAACTCTCACCAAATTTATGCCAACACAAAGGTGTTCGACATCTTCTTCCATACAACGCTTCAAAAGGTGCCATTCCAATACTCGAATGAAAACTGTTGTTATACGTGAATTCCACCAACGAAAGATAACTATCCCAAGCACCACCTTGCTCAAGAACACAAGCTCTTAGCAAATCTTCTAATGACTGAATAGTTCTCTCTGTCTGACCATCCGTCTGAGGATGATAAGCAGAACTCAATCTCAACTTGGAACCTAACAGCTTTTGCAAACTTTCCCAAAATCTGGAAGTAAACCTCAGATCTCGATCTGAAACAATACACAATGGAACACCGTGTAGCTTCACAATCACACGGATATAAATCTCAGCCAACCTCTCCAAAGAAAAACCGATGTCAATTGGAATGAAATGCGCCGATTTAGTCAGCCTATCCACAACCACCCAAATGGCATTATGTCCCCTCTGTGTATTCGGCAACCCTGTCACAAAATCCATAGAAATGTTGTCCCATTTCCACTCGGGAATATCCAACGGTTGCAATAATCCACTAGGCTTCTGATGTTCTACCTTTGACTTCTGACACGTCAAACACGCATAAACAAACTGAGCCACATCCCTCTTCAATCCAGACCACCAAAGGATCTTCTTCAAATCTTGATACATCTTATTAGCTCCCGGATGTATACTCAAATTACTCTGGTGTCCTTCCTCTAAAATCATCCTTTTCAAGTCCGAATCATCAGGAATACAAATTCTACCACGGAATCTCAAAACACCCTTATCATCCACTTTAAAGTCACCATTTACACCTTTATCTCCAACCGTCATCAAATCAACAAATTTCACATCCAACCTCTGTTTCTCGCTAATGGTTAACAGAAAATCATTAGTGACCCTTAACATACCAAGCCTCATGCTGTCAGATGTCAATTCACAGACCAAACTCAAATCCCTAAATGCTTCCAAAATTTCCCACTCTTTAACCATCAAAGCAGACATATGCAACGATTTCCGGCTTAACGCATCGGCTACCACATTAGCATTACCAGGATGGTAATTCAAGCTAAAATCGTAGTCCTTCAAAAATTCCAACCATCTCCGTTGCCTCATATTCAACTCTTTCTGATCAAACAAGTATTTCAAACTCTTATGATCACTAAAGACTTCGAATCTTACACCATAGAGATAATGCCTCCAAATTTTCAATACAAACACCACAGCCGCTAATTCCAAATCATGAGTCGGGTAATTCTTCTCATGAATCCTCAATTGCCTCGAAGCATAAGCCACAACCTTACCTCCTTGCATCAACACTCCACCTAAACCAATCAAAGACGCATCGCAATACACCACAAACGATTCACTAGGATTTGGTAAGATCAAAATCGGAGCTGTAGTCAATCTTCTCTTCAGCTCACTAAAACTTTCCTCACACTGAATATCCCAAATGAACGTCTTACCTTTACAAGTCAGCTGGGTCAATGGAAGTGCTAACTTGGAAAAGCCTTCAATGAATCTTCAATAATATCCAGCTAAACCCAAAAAGCTTCTAATTTCAGTAACAGATCTAGGAGCCTCCTATTGTAGAACTGCATCTACTTTGGATAGATCCACAACAATACCATTACCTGAAATCACATGCCCAAGAAAACTCACTTCTTACAACCAGAACTAACACTTGGACAACTTGGCAAAAAGTCTCATTTCCTTCAAAATTTGCAATACAATACACAAATGCTCTGTATGATCCTCCCGGGACTTAGAATAAATCAAGATGTCATCAATAAACACAACAATAAATCGATCCAAATGCTCATGGAAAATACGATTCATATACTCCATAAACACACACGGCGCATTAGAAACCCCGAACGACATCACAGAATATTCGTAATGTCCGTATCGTGTCCTAAAAGCCGTCTTCTGAATATCTTCCTCTTTCCCTCTAATCTGATGATAACCTGACCTCAAATCAATTTTACTAAACACACACGCACCTACCAACTGGTCCATCAGATCATTAATTCTCGGAAAAGGATACTTATTCTTAATCGTCGCCTTATTCAGTTGGCGATAATCAATACACAATCGCATACCTCCATCTTTCTTTTTCACCAATAAAACTGGAGCACCCCAAGGCGTTACACTCGGCCTCACAAACCTCTTTTCTAACAATTCATTCAACTGCTTCTTCAACTCAACCAACTCAGATGCCGACATACGATATGGTGCCATAGATACAGGTCTAGTACCATGAACTAGATCTATAGAAAACTCCACCTCTCTTTCTGGCGGCACATCTGAAATATCCTCTGGAAACACCTCTGGAAACTCACACACAACTGGAAACACATCAATTACAACTTGACTATCCACAGTCAACGATGCAAACAACCCGAACAACTGAGCTTCTTGGGTAGATAAGAAACTTGATTCCTCGTCTTCTTCAAGAGAAGGAAATCTTACCAGCTTATGATAACAATCGATATGAACTCGATTGAACTGCAACCAGTTCATTCCTAGAACCACATCTAAACCCTCCAACGGCAGACACACCAAATCCATCTCAAAATATTTACCATAAATGGTCAAAGGACAACTTAAACAAACCAAAGAAGTAGTTACCGACCCCATTGTTGGAGTATCAATAACCATCTCTCCACCCATCGAAGACAACAAAAGATTCAAACGCTTCGCGCACTCAGACGAAATAAACGAATGAGTCGCTCCGGTATCAATAATAGCAACTAAAGGCGTACTATTAATAAAACGAGTACCTCTGATCAGACGATTTGTACTAGTAGTCTGAGTTCCTACCAATGCAAATACTTTCCCTCCAGCTTGAGCTTGCTTTGGTTTCGGACACCTCGTACTAATATGACCAGCTTCCCCACAGTTGAAACACTTCACCACATTCTTCTTGCACTCAGCTGTTACATGTCCTATACTTTCACAATTGAAACACTTCCTCATATCCTTTCTACATTCAAACTGACGATGTCCTAAGTCACCACACCTAAAACATCTCAGAGGATTAGACATACCTCCCCTACTTGGCCATTTATCAAAATTAGCCCTTTGCTTACCCTTGTCAGCTGGTGACACATAAGGACCACCACAGAACGGTTGCTTTCCTTTCCTTTCGTTCACAGTCTTATAGTGAGTAGAACGAGCTTTGCTATCCTCCTCATAAATTCTACAACAATCCATCAAATTTGAAAACCTCCTCCTAATCCTTTGATAACCGATTGCCTGCTTGATCTCAGGACGCAATCCGTTCTCAAACTTCACACATTTGGAAAACTCCGCAGTTGCTTCAGCATAATATGGATAAAATTGAACAAGCTCCACAAACCTAGCAGTGTAATTAACAACAGACATGTTACCTTGTTTCAACTCCAAGAACTCTATCTCTTTCTTTCCTCTAACATCTTCAGGAAAATACTTCCTCAAAAACGCACTGCTAAACAAAGCCCAAGTGACAACTTCACCTGCAGCTTCCCACACATGACGCGTACTAACCCACCAATCATCAGCCTCATCCTGCAACATGTGAGTACCCAGTCTCACCTTCTGTTCCTCAGCACAGTCCATCACTCGGAAGATTCTTTCAATCTCCTTAAGCCAAATCTGAGCACCATCAGGATCATATCTTCCTTTGAAGATAGGTGGCTTGTTCTTCCTGAACTCATCATTCCCACCAGCATTAGGTGCACCCCACACAGCCTGAGCCATAGCTTGCATAGCAGCAGCAAGAGCAGCGTCATTCCTACCAGCCATATTCTGTTCATATCCAATAACAGTAACTATGGTTAAACAAACAGCTCACCCAAACACAATGGCGCACAACAAACAACTTGGTCACAATAACTGGCACGGACTGGCACGAACTGACACAAACTGGCTCTGATACCACTTAATGTAACACCCCCAATCTATACCCCGAGAAATTAAAGCGATAACAAATAATCAGAGTGAATTAAAACATTCATGGCACAGACGGGAGCGTCACATCACAAACACGAAATACAATGACCTGCTCATAAAGATATGCAACAATCAGGTAGCAACATAAACAGAGGAACTCAGTTCCTAACACCCACAATTCAGATACAGAATAAAAGCGGAAAATCTGCAACTGAAATCTCATATATATATATATATATATATATATATATATATATATATATATATATATATATATATATATATATATATATATATAACATAAAAAGTTTGTCTGTCATATACAGAGTCATACATGTACAATCCAAAAAGAACATATACATATACACATAAACACAAACGATCTCCCCGACTACCCGGTGCTACATATCAGAGCCGACCGAAAAAAGAATGAAGACATAATCTTCACAAAAAGACCTCCAGCATCTAATCTGCAATGCCTCAAAGAGCATTCAAAATAGCAGAAGGGTGAGAAACACAATTATAATATAGTTGCATACAATTATATAATAACACAAAAATACACATGTAAAATATTCTCACCACAACTTACACCAGAATTCAAAAACAAAACAACACAATTCATATCTCATACATCCATCACAAAGACATATCAATCATGCTCAATGCATTTATCACCAACATATATATATATATATATATATATATATATCTACTCATCCATTCCATTCACAATTCCACACATAATCAATCCATTCATGATTTATGCAAATGCACAGAGACCGACACAACGACTCTATGCAATGCAATGCGGTACCGTTCCATCCATCATCTCATCATTAATTCACTCAGGAATTATTGGAATCATCGCATGTTACTTTGTGTAACTCCCCGTCGGGCAAACGATGTTCCCCGTCACTTTGGGTCCTCTTGGTATAAGGCTCACGACGTTTATGGATCACTTTAGGTCCTCTTTGTATAAGGCTCACAATCCGATCGCTTTAGGTCCTCTTTGTATAAGGCTCGCGATCGTCTATAACGTCGTTTTAGGTCCTCTCGGTATAAGGCTCACGACCGTTATATCAAATTCCCTCTGGAATCGTTTCGTCGCTCACAACCACTAGGGCACACGGCATCACAAGAATGCATATCATGATGCTTGGCATACAAAGACTCATGACAATCAAATGCATACATATATACACCCATAATCATGCATATACAATCAAACACAACACAATGCATTTCCTTGCCCTTAGGCCACAAACCATCATCACAACATTTCATCATATGCATTCACATCATATAACATCACACAAGTCCTACGATATATATATGAAGCATATTGCATGATAACACAACAATCACATACAGTTAAGACGGTAAAAGTCGACAAAACGACACATTCCCAAATTCCCGACATAATTAAATCGACCACCAATCTCAAAACTATTTTTATAAGAAATAACATTTCATAAGCTTTCCAATGGTACAAAGAACGTCCCGATCCGAGTTACGGATCAAAAGTTACGGAATTTAGAAAACAGATTTAATTTTTGAAGTTCCAGGTCGCGCTAAGCGGGCTCCTTCCCGCGCTGAGCGCGTTGCTCTCGGGTTGGAAAGGTTGAAAATTCTGCAGACCGTGCTAAGCGGACATGACCGCGCTAAGCGTGCTCTGCGTTATTCAGAAAAATTCCCCTTCGTATCAGAACTTCCAAACCCCCATTTTCCACCCTCAAATCATACCAAACCAACAAGTAAGGGTTTATGATCATGATTCAATCATAGTTCAACCAACAAACATCAAAACACATAATTCCCAACAATTCCACAAATTTTCTACACAAAACCTAACATTTTCCAAAAATCCATTTCCATCCCAAATCAATTCCACACCAAAACAAGTATCAATGATTGTTCATAAACACAGTGTGATCATACAACACAATTTATATCGTTTTTCGACCGTGAAAACATCGATTTCTACTCGTTTATCTCTTTTCGACCTATATTTGAAAAACTAGTAAACAATCCAACACACCCATACATAATCATACACAAACATAGCATAATCGAAGTTCGCACCCTTACCCGATTAATCGCGCTTCGAAGTGTCGGTTGAATCGGTTCCTAAACTTTCAAGTTTTTCCTCTTTTTCCTCTTTTCTTTCTCTTTTCCTTCTCCTCTTTCTTTCCTCTCTATTTTCTCTCTATTTTCTCTCTTATGAAAAACAAACATAATATCTACCCAACCAAAAGACCAAAATACCCCTACACTCAAATATCTCGCAAACGCTCCCAAAACGCGATAAAACATAACAACGATGAAAAATAATATATTGCCAAATAAAAGTCAAGAATAAAATAATATAAAAACAAAAATAATTAAATCGACTCGATTAAATAAATCTAACAAAAACTGGGGTGTTACAACCGACACAAGATACTGACACGTCGACACCGATAATAATTTTAAAAAAATAATAAAAATTAAACGTAATCACAAGTATGGTATTGGTTTCAGACACGACACAGACAAGTACACAATTTTTTTTAAGGTTTACAAAGATCATCACCATGATATAGTAATTATGGTCATTAACTCAAAAAAAATGAGTAATTTTAATTCTTACACACCTCCACTATACAAAAAGTCAACAACAAAATTAAGTTTATTACTTCAGTGTCTCTCAATATTTTTAGAATCATGAAAACAAACTTCAAAGTCAAAATTTTCAAACATGCTTATTAGTATTAAATAAATCCAAATCGGACAGATATAATATGAACACAAAACTTGTGGAAAACACTAATCAACCATCATCATCTTATTATTAATATTATAAATCTTAAAGAAACAGAAACAACACCATATATAAGCAAAACATAGAATAATAAGTTGAATTCAAACTAAGTAAAAAAAACATAATCATTTTTTATTATTAAAAAAAGGAACATCCAAACATACATATAAAAAAACATGAGAAAATCATATCTGAAGAAGACATGTAACAATTAATCCAAACAACATCACAACCCAGAAGAGTAAAATGAAAGAATAAGAAAAAGGGTGAAAGAAAGGAGCCAACTTTGAACAAATGGAAGGGAGAGAGACAGGGAGGTGAAATGGGGTTGGTTGTTCTTGGATTGCTTGATTGGCATTGATGAGAATCTAATCTATAGAGTGATGATGAGTGAATAATAATGAATGATGTGGTTTAAGTGAGAGTTAAACTAGTTTGGTGATGGAAATGGAAAGTGAAAAAGGAAATAGATTTTTCATTTCTTTTCTTTTTGTTTGTCTATTCATGTAACTTTTCAGTGTTTTGTGATTGTTTGTATGACTATGAGTTTGCTGAGATTTGTCTTAAGGTTACAGTAAATACTGAATGTCGCAATCTTAGGAATAAGGTTGTGTTCTGCCGTTTTCATCCGTTTCAAAAATCAATGTTATTTTAATAAATAAAATTTATTTAAAAGACATTATTTTGATTTTTTAATATAACATTAAGTATTATTTTTTTAATTACAATTAGGAGTGTTCATTGGTTCGGGCAAATTCGAACCAAACCGAAATCTAAATCAAGCCATGGTGTTTTGGTCAGATATTTTTTTAGTTCGGGCAAAAACTGAACCAAACTAATGAAACCCGATGTAATTGGTTCGGGCAACGGATTTTTAAAATTTTACTCACGAGCGCGTCAATTCAAGTAAACCATATTAATCCATATAATTTATATTATTATTATTATAATGGAAACTAGTATAATATATTCAAATTTAAAAAGAAAGAAAAATGAACACTACTACAAAACGCGCAAACAACAACGCCAGGTTTACAACGGATTCATATACACCGTTGACAAACTGCCCCCTGGTTAGAAAGATTTCAAAAATGTGCTTCGACATAAAATAAAAGAGCTTTCAATCGTGAGTTTGATCACTGGCCTCTGAATTGAAGAGGAAGCTAAAAAACAAGATCAGAAGGATGAAGTCTTAGTTGTTTCTAACAACAAAAAGAGATTCGATGCGGTTTTGAAGCCTACGGGCAAACCCTTAAAGAATCAGAACCGCAATGCTGTGAACCGAATTAAGAATAACCACCAACTCAAAGAAATGACGCTCCGATTTTCACTTTTTTTAATTGTGGAAAACCGGGTCATATGGCTAAGAGATGTAAGAGCAGACTCAAACCTGTTAGCTCTAATGCACATGTTAACCTGACTGATGGGCAATTCATTACTATGATCACTGAAATCAACATGGTTGGTGGAAGTGATGGTTGGTGGATAGACATTGGCACCTCTTATCATGACTGCTATGATCGTGCTATGTTCAAGACATACACTAATTCTGAAGATAAGAAAGTGTTGTTGGGAGATGCTCACACCATTGATGTTGCTGGAATTGGAGACGTTGAGATGTACTTCACCTCAGGAAATACTTTAATCTTGAAGGACGTCATGCATGTTCCTGAAATTAGGAAGAATCTTGTTTCTGGTTTTCTTTTGAATAAGGCAGGATTTAGTCAGTCAATTGGGGCAGATTTATACACCATCACTAAGAATAGTATTTTTGTTGGGAAAGGGTACGCCACTGATGACATGTTTAAGTTTAATGTTGATTTGAATAAAATTTCTCCTTCTGTTTACTCTTTGTGTGATTTTAATATTTGGCATGCTAGACTTTGTCACGTTAATAAGCGAGTTATTTCTAATGCAAGCAACTTAGGCATAATCCCTAAATTAAATTTCAATGATAAAAATAAATGTGAATATTGTAGTTAAGGTAGAATTACTAAGACTTCTCATAAATCAATTATTAAAGAATCTAATCCCTTAGATCTTATACACTATGATATATGTGAATTAGATGGAACTTTAACTAGAAATAGTAAACGTTATTTTATCACTTTTATTGACGATTGCTCTGATTATACTTATGTATAATTAATGAAGAATAAAAGTGAAGAACTTGACATGTTTAAAATGAATGTAACTGAAATTGAGAATCAACTTAGTAAGAAGATTAAGAGACTTCGTAGTGATAGGGAAACTAAATACGATTCTGGGTTATTTAATGATTTTTATACTAAACATGGAATTGTACATGAAACAACTGCTCCATATTCTCCTGAAATGAATGGTAAAGCAGAAAGAAAGAATAGAACTTTTACCGAACTTGTTGTTGCAATTATGATGAATTCTGGTGTTGCACCTCACTGCTGGGGGAAAATTTTACTGATTGTTTGCTATGTCCTGGATAGAGTTCCCAAGTCAAAAAGTAAGATCTCACCTTGTGAGATATTAAAGAAAAGACAACCAAACTTGTCTTATTTGAGAACTTGGGGTTGTCTGGCTTATGTCAGAATTCTGGATCTAAAACCAGTTAAACTCGCTAGTTGAGCCTATGAATGTGTATTCATTGGGTATGCACCAAACAGTAAGGCATATAGGTTTTATGACCTAAATGCAAAAGTGATCATAGAATCAAATGATGTTAAATTCTATGAAGACAAATCTCCTTTCAAATCAAGAAATAGTGGGGGAACTCAATCGAGACACATCCTAGTGAACAGAAGCACAGAAAGCAACGACAATGTAGAAACAGAACTTCGACGAAGTAAAATAGTAAGAGTTGCTAAATATTTTGGGCCCGATTATGTGGCTTATAATGTAGAAGAAGATCCAACAAATCTTCAAGAAGCCTTGTCAACTTTGGATGCAGATTTATGGCAAGAAGCTATAAATTATGAGATAGAATCTCTAGAATCTAACAAGACCTGGTACTTAGTAAACTTGCCTCCTGGTTGCAAACCACTCAGTTGTAAATGGGTTTTGAAAAAAGAAACTAAAATCTGATGGAACTATTGATAAATATAAGGCTCGCCTTGTAGCCAAGGGGCTTGGACAAAGAGAAAATATAAATTTCTTTGACACTTTTTCTCCAGTCACTAGAATTACATCCATTAGGGTACTTATTTTAATAACTACTATTTATAACTTAATATTACACCAAATGGATGTTAAAATAACTTTTCTAAATGGTGACTTAGAGGAAGAAATCTATATGGAACAACCAGAAGGGCTTGAGATCCATGGACAAGAAAACAAGGTCTGTAAGTTGGACAAGTCTCTGTATGGACTAAAACAAGCTTCTAAGCAATGACATGAAAAGTTTGATAACTTAATGATATCGAATGGGTACAAAGTGAATGAAAATGACAAATGCGTTTAATACAAATCTAAGAATCACATATGCATTATCATATGTCTCTATGTAGATGATCTACTCATATTTGGATCAAACATTCAAACCATTAATGATGTGAAATCAATGTTGTGCAACAACTTTGATATGAAATACCTCAGAGAAGCAAGCGTGATCCTTGGTATCAAGATCACGAGATCCGAACAAGGAATTTCTTTGGATCAATCACACTATGTGGAGAAGATCTTAAAGAAATATAAATTCTTTAACTGTAAACCTGCGTGCACACCATATGATTCAAGTGTGAAACTGTTTAAGAACACTGGTGAAAGAGTCTAACAAACAAAATATGCGAGCATCATTGGTAGTCTTAGATATGCCACTGATTGTACTAGACTCGACATTGCATATGTCGTAGGATTGTTGTGTAGGCTTACGAGTAGACCGAGTAACGAGCACTGGCAAGCTATTGAGCGAGCCATGAGGTACCTTAAAAGGACCATGGATTTCGCCTTTCACTACCAGAAATTTCCTGATGTACTAGAAGGATACAGTGATGCAGATTGGAACACCTTATTGGATCATTTCAAAGCTATTAGTAGTTATATATTTAGTATAACTGGATGAGCTATATCTTGGAAATCAAAGAAACAGACTATCCTGGCTTAGTCCACAATGGAGTCTGAGATAATAGCACTAGCCACAACTAAGGAAGAAGAAAGTTGGTTAAGATGCTTGCTAGCAGAGATCCCTTTGTAGGAAAAACCTATGACAACTGCGTTGATCCACTGCGATAGTGTCGCGGCTATTGCAAAAATTTAGAACCGTTATTATAATGGTAAAATACGTCAAATTAGAAGAAAGCACAACACTATTAGAGATTGTATCTTTAAAAGATCTATAATAGTGGATCATGTACGCACTGATGAAAACTTAGCAGATTCTTTGACGAAATGATTAGCTAGAAAGAAATTCCATAATACATCCAAGAAGATGAGACTAATTTCTATAAAGAAATGAGTTTCTCACGATGGTAACCCTACCTAAATGACTGGAGATCCCCATAAATAGGTTCAATGGGTAATAACAAGTCGTGAGCAATATGAGATGATCATACAAGTGAAGCATGAATCCCGAAGTAATACGAGGATGAGATAATAGAAATGCTTAATGAGATCTATACTTTGTATGAGGGAGTACCTCAGCTACAAAAGTACTCTTGATAGACTTAAATTTGTGATTGTGGAACTTAAGCCAGTTCCTGTGGAATTTTGAGGCATAATTCCTAGAGACTTCACTAAACCGGGATACACGTGCAGAGCCATTAAAGCACGGGCTATTAGAATACACCTTAAAAAAAGGTTGTGTGTAGATTTGATGTCTGAGATAGAGTTCAAGACAATGGTGTCACTCTTGTTGAATCGGAATCCTACCTGCTACGCAGAAGATCAAGTCGTAGACATCTTTGCTTATGCACAATCTTAGAAACGCTTGACGTTCATTATGAAATCACCTTTTAAATTCAAGTGGGGGGTTGTTGGAATGCTTGGAATGGTGATAACTTGGAGTGGGGACTTGGAAGAAATTAATGATATTAAGTTGGCAATAAATGAGCACAAGTATGAGCTAGAGTGTGTTGGTGAATTTGAAAAGGTTCACAAAAGTCCCACATAGGAGGGAGAGCATACTTTAGTAGTGTTTATATATTGCAAGTGGGAAAATTGGGTTGGGCCCCAAGGGGTACCCAATTTTGTGGCTATATATTTAGTATAGATGGAGGAGTTGTATCTTGGAAATCAAAGAAGCAGACAATCTGGCTCAGTCCACAAAGGAGTCTGAGATGATAGCACTTGCCACAACTAGTGAAGAAGGAAGTTGGTTAAGATGCTTGCTAGCAAAGACCCCTATGTGGGAAAAACCTATGCTAGTTGTGTTGATCCACTGCGATAGTACCTCGACTATTGTAAAAATTGAAAACCGTTATTATAATGGTAAAACACGTCAAATTAGAAGAAAGCATAACATTGTTAGAGATTGTATCTCTAAAGGAGCTATAAGAGTGGATCATGTACGCACTGATGTAAACTTAGCAGATTCGTTGACGAAAGGATTAGCTAGAGAGAAAGTCCATAATACATCCAAGAAGATGGGACTATTCCCTATAAAGAAATGAGTTGCTCATGATGTTAACCCTACCTAGATGACTGAAGATCCCAAGAAATATGTTCAATGGGTAATAACAAGTCGTGAGCAATATCAGATGATCATGCAAGTGAAGCATGAATCCTGAAGTAATACTAGGATGAGATAATAGAAACTCTTAATGAGATCTATACTCTATATGAGAAAGTTCCTAGCCTTTAGGAGTACTCTTGATAGACTCACCTTTGTGATTGAGGAACTTAGGCCGATTCCTATGGAATTTTGAGGCAGACTTCCTAGAGACTTCACTAAACCGGGATACACGTGCAGGGCCATTAAAGCACAGACTATTAGAATACACCTTAAGAAAATGTTGTGTGCTGATTTAATGTCTGAGATAGAGTTCAAGACAATGGTGTCACTCTTGTTGAATCGGAATCCTACATGCTACGCAGAGGTTCAAGTCGTAGACACCCTTGCTTATGCACAATCTTAGAAACGTTTGACGTTCATACTAAAATCACCTTTTAAATTCAAGTGGGAGATTGTTGGAATGCTTTGAATGTTGATAACTTGAAGTGGGGACTTGGAAGAAATTAATGATATTAAGTTGATAATAAATGAGCACAAGTATGAACTAGAGTATGTTGGTGAATTTGAAAAAATTCATTAAAGTCCCACATAGGAGGGAGAGCACACTTTAGTAATGTTTATATATTGCAAGTGGGTAAATTGTGTTGGTACCCAATTTCATGGTGTGTGTGTTCTCACCCAACCACAAAATTAGGTACTCCTTAGTGCCTAACCCAATTTGCCCACTTACTATATATAAACACTACTAAAGTGTACTCTCTCTTATATGAGACTTTAATAAACCTTTTCAAATTCACTAACACACTCTAACTCATACTTGTGCTCATTTATTGTCAACTTAATATCATAAATTTTATAGGGTTAATACACATTTTGCCCCCTACCATATGGGCGAAATCCCAAAAACAACCCTCTAAAAAAAACACAGATTCCATCCCTGTAATTTGAAGATTTCTTCGTTTTGCCCCATGAGTAGATTTGGTCAGCAAAATTGATGATGTGGTGCTGCTATGTTGGCTTTTTTTATTTTTTATTTATTTTATTATTACGTGGAAAGGCCATGTGGACTTTTATTTTTTTTTTTCTTTTTTTTAACGTGGGTTATATATATATATATATTTTTTATTTTTTTAAGTTTGGAAATTTTGAATGGTTAAAATTTTAAAATTTTGACAATAATGGGTCTTAAACCCATGACCATTTGCATAATGGTAGTAGCCCTTACCACTAGGCTATTTGATTTCCTTGTCTAATAGATTGCATCAAAATGTATATATTACATAGGAATTTTACATGAGTATTATTCAATTATATGTATGTTTATATGAAATAGTTTTGGTTAATTTCTATAAATTAATATAAATAAATTAATGTAAATAAATTAACGTTATTTATGATTAGCTTCTTTAAATAAATAAATAAATAAATCACGTTAGTTAATAATTTATTTATTTATTTAATTAATATATTTCAGTTTAATATAATTAATAATATATTTATTTTTAGTATAATATATTTACAATTTACTTTCAGTTTATTTGTTTGTTAATTAATATAAATTAACAAACTAAAAATAAATATATTTTAAATATATTAATTAATTAAAAATTAACATATTTTAATATACTAGAAATTAATTAACGTTATTAAATATTTTAAATGTCAAATAAATATTTAAATATTAAATGGAAACGTTAAATCCTTTACAAAATATAATTGATTTCAGTTTATTATTAATAAATATTATAATATATGTATTTTTTAGCTTTTTATTAAAATAAATTTATTAAATTATTTAATTTAATATAATTAATAATATATTTATTTTTAGTATAATATATTTACAATTTACTTTCAATTTATTTGTTTGTTAATTAATATAAATTAATAAACTGAAAATAAATATATTTTAAATATATTAATTAATTAAAAATTAACATATTTTAATATACTAGAAATTAATTAATGTTATTAAATATTTTAAATATCAAATAAATATTTAAATATTAAATAGAAACGTTAAATCCTTTACAAAATATAATTGATTTCAGTTTACTATTAATAAATATTACAATATATTTATTTTTTAGTTTTATATTAATATAAATTTATTAAATTATTTATTTTAATATAATTAATAATATATTTATTTTTAGTATAATATATTTACAATTTACTTTC
Organism: Lathyrus tuberosus; assembly: GCA_022829125.1. Lineage (NCBI taxonomy): Eukaryota > Viridiplantae > Streptophyta > Magnoliopsida > Fabales > Fabaceae > Lathyrus > Lathyrus tuberosus. Next base: position 2,206,144 of record JALAZF010000298.1, on the reverse strand, counting down.
AGTTTATATGTTTGTTAATTAATATAAATTAATAAACTAAAAATATTTTTTTTAAATATATTAGTTAATTAAAAAGTAACATATTTTAATATACTAGAAATTAATTAACGTTATTAAATATTTTAAATATCAAATAAATATTTATATATTAAATAGAAACGTTAAATCCTTTACAAAATATAATTGATTTCAGTTTATTATTAATAAATATTATAATATATTTATTTTTTAGTTTTTTATTAAAATTAATTTATTAAATTATTTAGTTTAATATAATTAATAATATATTTATTTTTAGTATAATATATTTATAATTTACTTTCAGTTTATTTGTTTGTTAATTAATATAAATTAATAAACTAAAAATAAATATATTTTAAATATATTAATTAATTAAAAATTAACATATTTTAATATACTAGAAATTAATTAACGTTATTAAATATTTTAAATATCAAATAAATATTTAAATATTAAATAGAAACGTTAAATCCCTTACAAAATATAATTGATTTCAGTTTATTATTAATAAATATTATAATATATTTATTTTTTAGTTTTTTATTAAAAGAAATTTATTAAAAAATAAGAAGTAGAATCTGCAATTGAAGTTCTCTCTGATGACTAAACGGGGACGAGGGAGGCCGAGATCTACGGCGCCTCCGTTACCGGAAAACCGTCCGCTCCCGAAGATACAACCGGTGGTGGAGAACGTGATAGCTGTAGAAGAAGATCGAATTAGTATCCATGCGAATGAGAGTGACACAAATGAAAAGGAGGAATCCCAAATAGGAACAGAAACCCTAGCAGAGAATTTGAAATCGAAAGCAGCTGGAAGAAAACTTTGGGTGGATGTTCTCAATGACAACCGCAACCCTGCTAAGGGTTTAGCCATGGAGTACATGGCTCCAAAAGTGGTGAATGGCGTAGTGGAGGTTGAAATTTCGCAAGAGGATATTGAATCAAAGCTTCGATTCTGGAATAGTGCGTTAATCTTGTATGTGATGGGCGAATATCTGAGCATGAATGTAGTGAATAATTTCATGATGAAGACTTGGAACTACGTGCAACTACCTGATCTCTACTATCATGAAGAGGGGTACTTTCTCCTTAGATTCAAATCGTATGCGGATAGAGATGCGGTTATAATGAAGGGACCTTATTCAATTAGAAATATGCCTGTTATTCTGAAGGAATGGAGACCTGGTTTTAACCTGAAGAAGGATTTGCTTAGCACTTTACCAATTTGGGTAAAATTGCCACAATTACCTTTGGATTTATGGGGAGTGAAAAGCCTGAACAAGATAGGTATAAGGAACACCTCTGGTAACGGATGAATGTACTGCCAACAAGCTCGAGTGTCTTATGCAAGAATCCTAGTAGAAGTTGATATTACTCAAGAGTTGGTCCAAGAGATTCAAATCAGGAATTGTGAAGGTGAAATGATTAAGCAACAAGTGGAATACGAGTGGAAGCCAAAGTTCTGCCAAAAATGTCAAAAGATAGGCCATCAATGTGGAGAACCAAAGAAGATTCAGCAATGGATAGTCAAACAAAAACCACCTGATGAAAATAGTCAGAAGAAGGAAAATGAGGTAGCACAAAATGAACTAAAGGTACAAGAGGAAAACCCTTGGACAAGTGTGAAGTCGCCTGCTAGAGATAAAGGAAAAGGTACAACTCTTGATTCTACTGTTAGTTGTATTAATGGCTTTGAGGTTCTTGAGGTTTTGAATGACCACATTGGGACCTCTAGCACTGATCTATGTTAGCTTCATGGAATATAAGGGGGTTAAATAAAAATGGTAAAGTTAGAGAGGTTAGCTCCCACCTCTTAGAGCTTAGGCCAGATATTGCTGTGATTCTTGAAACTAGAGTTAAAAAGAAGAATTCTGAGAAGATTCGTGCTAAACTTAAATTGTCTGTTTCTTATATTGACAACTACTCTGACCATGAAAATGGGAGAATTTGGGTTGGTTGGGATAATAGTAGGCTTGAGCTTAGGAAAATGCAGAGTTCTAGTCAATATATTCATTGTGGAGTGTTTGATAAAGCTGGAGGTTTTTCTTATTGGCTAACTGTTGTATATGCCCATAATCAATTGGATAAGAGGAGAATCCTTTGGAAGGAATTGGAGCATTTGTATGGTAATCTCCAAGGCCCTTGGTGTGTGATCGGAGACTTTAATAATGTCCTTAAAGCCCATGATCGAATTGGTGCGAATACGGTGACTGAGAAAGAGTTTGAAGATCTACATTGTATGATGACAGCTACAGGTCTAAGTGAAATGGAAGGTATAGGTGATTACTACACTTGGTCCAATAAACATGTGATAGGGACAATCTACTCCAGGATTGATAGGGTGCTGGGGAATGTGGATTGGTTCCAGGCTCAAATGGAGACTACTTTGAGAATTTTACCTCCTAATGTCTCTGACCATGCTGTGTTGTATTTGGAGAATAATATGAAGAAGCAAAGACCTAAAAGTCATTTTAGATTTAAAAATTGTTTAAGTGATCTTCTTGGCTATGAAGATGTGGTAAAAAAGAGTTGGGAACAACCCATCAGTGGGAATTCTATGATGGTTCTGTGGAAGAAACTTATGAGATTGCAGAAGGATTTGAGGCAGTTCAGTAAACCTTTATCAAATCTGAAACAACAAATTAATGAGGCCAGGAATAATTTGAGGAAAGCTCAAACTGAGTTGGTTGACAATATAATGGACAACACTTAGATTGAGATTGTGAAGAATCTTACTAAGGAGGTTATCCATCTTAATGAGCTTGAGGAAAAAGTTTTGTTGCAAAGAGCTAAGCTGGACTGGATAAGAAAAGGAGATGGTAACAACTCCTTCTTTTATGCAACCATAAAAGCCAGGCAGAATCAAAGTATCAATCATCTTTGTAGAGATGATGAGACTGTCATCAATGAGCAAAAAGATATTGAAATGGAAGTTTTGGATTACTATAGTCAGCTGATGGGGAAAGGTGAGAATAACTGTACTCATATAGATGTTGAGGCTGTGAGAATGGGGCCCCAGTTGAGCTTGGAGAATCGTGAGAAACTCTTGAGTAATGTTACTGATCAGGAGGTTTTGCTGGCCTTGAAAGGGATTAGTGACTTAAAGAGCCCTGGCCTAGATGGTTATGGTGCAGGCTTTTTCAAGTCTAGTTGGGACATTATTAAAGATGATGTGATTAGGGCTGTCAGAGAGTACTTTGTTAAAGGGTTTATCTACAAACCTTTTAATAGTACTTTGGTTACTTTGATTCCCAAAAGTAATTGTGCCAAGTATGTTAGAGAGTTTATACCCATTGATGGTTGTACCACCTTTTATAAGATAATTTCTATAATTCTTACTGACAGGCTGAGTAAAGTGCTACCTACTATTATCAGTCATAATCAAGCTGCATTTGTTAAAGGGCAAACAATTCAAAACCACGTCCTTCTGGCTACAGAGTTAATCAGAGGCTATGAGGGGAAGGGAGGGACTCCTAGGGTTATGATACAAATAGATCTTTAGAAAGCTTATGATATGGTCAACTGGCAAGCTTTAGAGAGCATTCTGAAGGAAATAGGTATCCCATCTCAGTTCATTTCTTGGATCATGGCAGGTGTTACCACTGTATCTTATAAGTTTAATATCAATGGCACTCATTCAGATTTTTTGCAAGCTAAAAGAGAAATAAGACAGGGTGATCCCATATCACCACTGTTATTTGTTATTGTGATGGAATATATGCACAGGTCTCTCATGAAGATGCAAAGGAATGGTAATTTTAACTTCCATTCTAAGTGTAAATCTATGAAGCTGACTAATCTGGCATTTGCTGATGATGTGTTGTTGTTCTGTCGTGGGGATAACATCTCTGTGAATATGTTGATGCAGGCTTTTAATAATTTTACTGATTCTACAGGTTTAGTTATCAATCATTGAAAAAGCAAGATGTTCATGGTTGACTTGGATATCAAGGACAGGTCTGAGTTGCTGAAAATGACTGGTTTCCAAGAAGGTAAATTACCTATAATGTACTTAGGTGTTCCTCTGTCTAGTAAAAAGCTGAATATCTGTCATTACCTTCCTCTTATTGACAAAATTGTGAGTATAGTGCACCATTGGTCTGCAAAACTATTGAGTTATGCTGGTAGCGTACAACTAGTGCAAAGTATCTTGAGTGCTATTACTCAGTATTGGATGCAGAGTTTCCTCTTGCCTCAAGGAGTGATTCATAGAATTGACAACATTTGTAGAAGTTTTATTTGGAGTGGTAGTAAAGAGGTAAAGAGAAAGAGTTATGTGGCTTGGAAAACAATCTGTAAACCTAAAGCTCAGGGTGGATTACACATTCTTAACCCGTCTGTTTGGAATCAAGTCTTGTTATTGAAGTGTCTTTGGAATCTTTGTATGAAGTCTGATAATCTTTGGGTTTGATGGATTCATACATATTATTTCAAAGGAAAAAGTGTTTTGGACTTTGATTTGAAGATCCATCATTCATGGGTGTTGAAGGGTATAAAGAATCAAATCGATAGTATTGATAAGGTGTAGCAGCAGTGGGATAATATGTTGGAAACTCAGAAGTTTAAATCTTCTGTTCTGTATGCAACTTTGATTGATGATGGCCATCGGGTTCCTTGGAGATATTTGATAAAGCACAACTTGGCTAGGCCCAGGGCTGTCTTATGCCTTTGGCTTGCATGTCATGGCAAATTGCCAACGAAGGCAAGGCTTTATAGGTTTAAAATGTTACAGGAAGTAGTCTGTGGTATGTGCAAATCTGAAGATGAAACTTTGAACCATCTATTCTTTTGTTGTGACCAGTCCAATATGGTTTGGAATGAAGTGTTAAAGTGGATGGATATTAAGCACACTCCTTTGAAGTGGGATGAGGAATTGATTTGGGCTACTAACAAGGCTAAGGGCAAGGGTTGGAGAGCAGCCCTCCTGCGAATGGCTATAGCAGAGACGGTTTATTAGTATATGGAGTTATAGGAATTCTATTGTTTTGGGTAAGAAGGAAGATATTACTAGTATAGTTAGAAATATAATTGATAATGTGGTTTATAGGAGTTGAAAAAATAGAAAGTTAAGGCCTAAGATAGCTCATTTGTTACTGTAATTAGTCTTTTGATGGTTGGACTATTGGGGTCACTTTGTGTACAATGAGTTTTTGAATATAATATATTTCTTTGATTCAAAAAAAAATTATTAAATTATTTAGTTTATTATTTAAGAATATATACATTTGATGCATAGCTTTTAATGAAAGAAACTTTCAGCCAAGTGGTAAATTGTGCAACAAGAATGCTTGTGGTCCTAAGTTCAACACTCATTGGGACTAATTTTGGTGTTTTTACATGATTTTAGCATTCAAAGCCAAAAAAATTTCAAATGGCAGGGATGAAATCTGTGTTTTTTTTACAGGGTTGTTTTTGAAATTTCGCTCATATGATAAGGGACAAAATGTGTATTAACCCAATTTTATATTAAAGTGTTTGGTTCTTGAACTAAAGAATTGTGACACTTGATGATCAAATTCTTCAATACAGCATCAAGGGGATCTAAGTGTAATCATTACAATATTACTAGTATTTTTAAGTAAATAAATAAAGTGTCGTAGATTTGAATCCACGGTTACTATTTTTATACAACTATTTAATGAGTCGCCTTAATAGAATGTATCTTTAATCAAACAATGAGCACATAATCAAATAATTACAATCTAACTGGCTGAAATTTCAGCACGCCTAGTCGCTCTCATCTCATGTGTTGTCGGTGGTTGTCTAGGTAGGGTTTGTTTTGCTGCTCTAACTTGAATTTTCATTTATAGGATGAATTAATCATGAAGTATATAAACCATCCACATCTATATATCGTTTATTACTTTCACCTTTTTCTCTCCTTATAGAACTTATTTCACATACTTTAAACAGTGAGTCAATTCAATATGGAACACTTTACCTTGTTGGAGAGGCAAACCTTGTCTTTAATCTTTATCTTGTTTGTTTTTTATTGTTCAACAATGTGTTCATTAAATTGTTTGTTGAAACATGTTTGTCATAGTCAAATTTGACCCTTTAGAATAAATTTTACCTACATTGATAAGAATTTGAGATTTTCAAGTATTTTTTTAGAGAATACTATACGTAGTTATCATTTCTATTAACTCTAACTATATATATATATATATATATATATATATATATATATATATATATATATATATATATATATATATATATAATTTGAAGAAAGATCAAAATCGATTAAATCGATCAAAATAAAAAAAGAAGAAAGATGATAAGATGAAAAGAAACATCAATAATTTGAATCTTAAATCGATTAAATCATCATCAATATCAATCACCTCTCTTGGTGGATAACATCGACACCCAAAGTCCATTGATATTGATGAAATCTTATCCAGATTCAAAATCCAAAACAAACAACAATCAAACAAATAAGAAATCACATGAAAATTAAATAAAAAACTATGATATTTTTTAATGATTTTTTTCAAGAAATATCTTAAAACAAAATCAAGATACTAAGATCCATAAAATTAGTAAATCAAAGTTAAAAAAAAAAAAAAAGAAATTATTAAAAAAGAAATAAAAGTAAATTCAAGAAAATTTTGTAAGAATGAGAGGGAGGTTTTATAAAAAAGAAATGGTGATGATGTGTACAGGGGAACCAAGGCCCACACGGCCTCAAACTATTTTTAGAGAGAAAAAAAAAAGAAAATAAAGAAAATAAAAAGAAAAAAAAACTAAAAGAAAAAACGTTACATTAAAAAGGAAAAAAAAGGATCAGAAGGTGAAATTATTCATCTTCTTCACAGAGAAACACAGTGCCGGTACTATTCCTCCATGGCTTATGCTTTCGAGCTTCTTCGAATTGGAGCGGCGGTGAGAAATTTTTGCACAGAAGCGATCGGAATCGAAAGAGGAACACAATGATGTATTCGATTTCAAGAATCGTAGCAAACGGTAATGGATCGAAACACCGAATATTTCGAACTACCTTCAAAAATAGTGAGTTGCAAATCTTCAATTCTTCTCTTTCTTTCTTGTGCGACTGAATCGTGGTTTGATGTTGTTGTTGTTGAATTCGAATTGTTGAAGATGCGTTGTGTATTGAAGCTTGAAGATAAATTCGGATGAAGGTTTTAAGAAGAAGGTTGAAGGAAGTTTGGAGGTTGAAGCTTTGAATTGAAGATTGGAGGCTGTGATGAAGTTTCAGCAGGGTTTGTTTGGCTAATCAAAGCTTGAGAAATTGAAGAAGGAAAGGGCTCTATTTATAGCAAAAGAGGTGAGAAACTTGAGCTGAAAGTTTGACTAAAAAAAATTCATTGCCGTTTTGATTTTTGTTGCTCGCGTTTTGATCAATGAGTTATATGCGTGACTCTTTTTTGAATTCAATCTGATGTCGTTTTTCTTGTTTGCTGCCTGCATTTCAATTTCGTAGTCGTTTTCAACTTTCATTCAAGTGCAGGTCGTTTTGCATCAGCTGCTTGTTCGTGACTTTTGCTGCCGTTTTGGCTTGTGATGTTCACAACTTGTGTGTGTTTGAGCACGGCTTGTGTGTTTCACTGAGTTTTTAGCTTGGCTTCACAAAGTCGTAGCAGCTTTGGAAATTGGAAGTTTGACTTGTGTGGGTCCTGCGGCTTGTATTGTGTTTTGGTGTGGGTGGCATTTTGTAGTTGGCTTGTCATTGTAATGTTATGGCTTTGCATCCAGGCAGCTGGTGAATGGCGTGAGAATTACCAGCATAAAGTTTGAAGGCTTGGTATGAAAATGGCTGGGAATGTGACGTGTTGGTAGCTGAAAAATTCAACCTCGTGAAAGCTTGTAAAGAAGTGGGCCGTGTAATTTTGGAAAAACTTCATGTAGCAGCTGAAACTTGATTGGACTTAAAGGTGGCTTAAGTTGTGATGGGTCGTGCGTCTTGCTGATTTCGCAACTGGATTTTGGCTTTGTGAAAGCTTCATGTGGCTTCTTTTTTCAATTTACTTTTTGGACAATTATTAGTGCAAAAAGATGGGCTTTAGTGTGTGATTTTGTCTTCTTTGTAATGGACTTGTAATGGATATGATTGGATATTTGTTTAAAGAAAAGAAATGTAGATATAAAAAAAAATGGATATTGAACGGATTAAAAAAATGAACAATTGTTGAATGAATATTTGGAATGGTTTAGAATGGATAAAAATGGTTATATAAAAAAATGGATATTGGAAATGAAATTTGGATATGAACTTGGTTTAGAGAATTTGGTTTAGAAAAAAGGATAATTGGATTTTGTCAAAAAAACAGATAAATGGTTTAGAAATTGGTTTAGACAGAGAAATGGTTTATGAAGTGGATATTAAAAAGTGGATAATGGATTAAAAATGGATAAGGAATATGGTTTAGTAAATGGATAACCAAATGAATCCAAAACCAATCCCAAACTTTTTCACAAGCCTCTGATAAAGTGAATGAAGCACCACTACCACCGAACGATCTTGTCACTGAAACGAAACATCTGAATCAAACATCTTCTGAATTTTTGATAATAAGTTCTGAATCATTTCAAAATTCGTCTGAACCCATTATCTGTGAAAATAAATCCACAGTTGAAAACAACCTGGACTGATGGACTCTTGATCATGATAACTTGAACCAGACATCACAGAAATCACTGCTTGATAATCTGATGAGTTTCTCACAAGACAACCTGACCTTGGATACACACTGCCTAAGAAAAAGCCCAATAATGCAAATAACTTGCAATTGAAGTAAACTCTTGATGGTTTGACCAAGATGAGGTCAAACTTCCATATGATCTCAACCACAATTGAATAGTCACACTTGATTTCAAGCCATACCTTTGCCATCAATCTCCCTGCAAAATCCTAATCACACAGAGAAGAAGAAACAAGCAAAAAAATTGCAAAATATTTTTGGTATTTTGGTTAGAGGTTAGTAAACATAAACAAATATAAAGCAGATAAGAAAAACACAAGGATACTGGTGATCTTGTTTGTGATATGAGATGCAAATGATATGTGGGATCTTAGGGGTAAAATTAGGGTATTACTGTAACACCCCAATTCCCATCGCGAATAAATAACACTTCATAAAATCAGAGTAACTAAAAATTTATTTTTTTTTTCCGACAGGAAACAGGGATGTCACACTTAAATGAACAAAATACAATCCCTGCTCAACATTTTTGATACATAACACAAAGAGAAACTTTTCCTTACAAAAGGATGGTCAATTATGGAATAAAGCGGAAAGATCCATAACTGACTTGTTTTACAAATAAATGGTTTTAGAACATCAAAATATAAATACAAAATATATTCAACAATTATATACATATAACAAAACGTTCCCCGACTCCCGTGCTACGTATCAGAGCAGACACCACGAACGACAACGGAACGGAGGACTAATCTCCACAAAAGCCTCCAAGCCTCTAAAGCTGACAATCTGCACTATGCCATAAAAAGCATATTCCAGCAGAAGGGTGAGAAATAACAATTATAACAAGATTGCATAATAATATGCCACCACACAAATAAATTCACATAGAAAATATTTCTCACCACAACATCACCTACCAATATATATAGCATGTCACCAAGACATAACATAATTCACAACACATAATCATTTATGCATCCATCACAAAGCATACCAATCATGCTCAATACATTTATCAAAATGCATATCAACTCACCAAAGCTATCACAATCTCAACACATAACTAATCAATACACAACTTCCACATATAATCAATCAAATCATGATTTTCCACACATAATCACATACTCCAATCAAACATATACCATTCAATACAATTCCACATATTTCATCTCATCAATCACAATCACATTTCCATGCCAATTAATTCATGATTTATGCAAATGCACAGAGACCGACACAACGACTCTATGCAAATGCCATGCGGTACCAACTTCCAATATTTCTCATGTCTCATTATTAGTCCACTCAGGAACTATTGGAACCATCGCTCGTTACTGAGACTTAGTCAGTAACTCCCCGTCGGGCCTACGATGTTCACCCGTCGCTTTAAGTCCTCAGGCATCGCCTCGTATTTTCGAGGCCCACGACGTTAAGGATTGCTTTAAGTCTCCAAAGGAGCCCACAATCGTCTATACATATCGCTGTCAGTCCTCAGGCAACGCCTCGTATTTTTGAGGCACACGATGGTATAGCAAATTCATCGCTTCAAGTCCTCAGGCAACGCCTCATATTTTCGAGGACCACGATGTTATGGATTCCCTCAGGAACCAAATCGTCACTCAGGACGTTTCCACAATGTATTTCATGATGCTTGGCATACAATGACTCATGACAACCAATGCATCTCCCACCTTTATGCAATCACAAACATGCATATATAACAAAATACAACACATTTCATTTATTTGCCTTTCGACCACAATCCATCACCACACATATCATCACAAGCATTTTCATCACACAATAGCACATAGCGTAATACCCATCAATTATGCACACATCACACACAATCCACATACATTCACATCAATTGTGCCAAACGGCAACCGAACGCTTTCACAAATAGCCAAACAATTCGATTTACGGTTTACCGAAAAAGTCGGTTAAAAGTCGGCTAAAAATAATATTTTTCTTCTCCAAATCATAGAACATATTTTTAGCTTCACATCCATATAAAGAACACCTCAATCGGATAAACAACACAAAAGATATGGATATTTCAAAATAACGCAAAAACATAAACCAGAGAATCGACACTACGATACGATTCGAAAATACTGTACCAATTGGACCATGTTCAGACCTCAAAACCATTTTTTCCTAGAAAGAACATCTCATTAGCTTTCCAATGGTATAAAGAACGTCCCGATCCGAGTTACGGATCAAAAGATATGAATTTCCGAAGTTTCCCCGACAAACCAGATTTTCTGTTTCAGCACAGTAGGTATCGATCCCTAACTCGCATGTATCGATCCCTGCTGTAGTAAAAATTCCATTTTTCCCAATTTTCACAGTAGGGATCGATCCCTGGGATTATGTATCGATCCCTAACCCTGTTTTTCACAAAAAACCAGATTTTCTCCATTACACCTATGCTGTCCTTTTCCGAAACACCCAAAAACTCGACTAAATCGAACATTTTCACCGAAACAAACATATACTCATAAACACCAAATACATAAGAACAATTTAGAACACATAAACGAAATTTCTACGACGTTCGATTTTTCGATTAAATTTCCACCGTTTAAAAACCAGAATTTTTAAACTTCACCAAATCGAATAAAAAGCACGCTATACGACGACCGAACCTTCCTCGATACAACTACGTAATTTATTTCGAATTCTAACCGTGAAAACATCGTTTTCTATCAATTTCCTATAATTCGACCTAAACGGAAACAACAACGGAACCATACCGAAAACTAACCGAAACATAACCAAACTTAATGAAACTTCAAACAGCAGCTCACATACATATAACCAACCAACACATGTATTTATACGACTTTCCGACCGTAGAAACATCGGTTTCTATCGATTTCGTCAAATACGGCATAAACGGAAACATATGGAAAACAACCAAAACATTCACCACAAACAACACATATACATACACAAGCAAGATATAATTGAAACTTCTCACCCTTACCCGATTATTTGCGCTTTAAACGGAGTTTTCTCGACTTTTCCTCTCTTTTCCTCTTCTCCCTTCTTTCCTTCTCTTTTCTCTTCTCTTCTCTTTCTATTTTTCTGTTTTCTTTTCTCTCTATTTCTATCTTTCTATTCTATTTAAACAAAATATCTACCCAAATGACCAAAATACCCCTACACTCAAATATCTCGCAAACGCTCTCAAAATGCGATAAAACATAATAACGATGAAAAATAACATTTTTCTAAATAAAAGTCGAAAATAAAATAATATAATAATAAAATAATCAATTAAACTCGATTAAATAAAACTCACAAAAACTGGGGCGTTACAATTCTCCCCCACTTAGACATTTTCGTCCTCGAAAATCTAACCGAGACGAACAACTCCGGACACGACTCTCGCATTCGACGAACAAACCAACATGCCAACAAAAGGCACACCACGAATAACACAACAGACAAACACCTTGCTAACCGTAATTACAACAACACGATACGACGACAACTACAACGACAAGATGCAAAGCCCATACAATGCACTTGACGACCAACTCACAACTCAAGGAAAACCACGATACCAACACACAGGTTCACTCTAGAACCGAAACACAACAAGATCGTTACCCTACCATAGGTAACACTCCCCTAATTCCCCACACAGGAATTAGCTACACACGCTCGAACCATCACCATGGAAACGAGGCAACAACACAAACAAGAACACAAGTTCCACGACACAACATCGATTAAACAACCTCCACACAACCATAATACTAACATCCTTGTCACACAATCATACCACAACAATGCTACGATTCACCAATCGAACATATAACCGAAACATCCATCTACATAGTAGCCCATGGATAACATTTAAACCTTTCACTTATCACTTCCATTTTGAAACGTCCAATGGTCTCATCAATCCTACATATTCCCAATATTCCACTTATGAACTCTTACAAGTCACACACACATATATGAATTGTGCCACATCACGCTTCCGATGCGCACTCTGATTACCCGAAACCATCAAAACTACCAATCCCACGACCAAGGTCTAACTCTTTCTCATAATCACCAAAAATCCTTGTTCACTTTTAATTTATCCAACTTCACACTCTACTGTGTTATCTCACACACCAGACACCAGTCTCTGAACTGCTCAAATAATTCTCATCCATACGAACAGACATGCATAACAACTTTCGACTTAACTCATCAGGCACGACATTAACCTCACCAATGGGATAATTCCAACTAAAGTCATAACTCGTCACAAATTCCAACCATCCTCTCTGTCTCATACCATATTCCTTCTGACCAAACAGGTACTCAATATTCTTGTGATTACTAAACACTTCGAACCCAAAACCATAAAGATAATACCTCCAAATTTTCCAACACAATACAACCGTAACCAATTCCAAATCCTGAATAGTATAGATCCTTCTATGAATCCTCAAAGGTCGTAAAGTATAAGCCACAAATTTACTTTCTTGCACTAACACACTGCCTAAACTCATCAAAACACATCCTCATACCTCACAAACGGTTGAACAGGATCACACAGACTCAAAACTGCAGCCGTAGACAAATTCTACTTCAGCTTTCTGAAACTTTCCTCACAACGAACATCCAAAACAAATGACTCATCCTTTGCAAGCCAACTGAAATAACAGAAGTACGAACTTAGCAAAGTCTTCCATAACCTTTCGTAACAACCAACTGAGCCCAAAAGTTTCTAATCTCCTTAACCAACTTCGGAACCTCTCATTGTAAAACCAGATCTACTTCCGATGGATCCATAACAATACCATTACCTGAAATAACATATCCAAGAAGACTAACCTTTTTCCAACCCAAATTCTCACTTGAATAACTTAGCATAAAACTTCGTCTCTTTCCAACACTTGTGATTCAAATCTCAAACACTCTACCTGTTCTTCTTCCGAGTTTATAACAGATTCGAATATCCTCAATTAAAACCACTACAACTTATCCAATTAAATATGGAAGATACGATTCATATACTTCACAAACATTACGGACACATTACTAACACCAAGCAACATCACCGTACTTTGTAATGTCCAACCAAATTCCAAAAGATATAAATTCTTAAAGCTTTTGCAAAACCTTGCACTGGGTAATTGGCTACTCCCACACAAGCTTAACCGAGTAATTACCAGTCTATTCCGATGACTACAACATAACTAGTCACATCAAATCGATCAAAGCCTTAACTCACACAATTCACTATCCTTATCAAACATTTCAAACAATTGCAATTTCACTAAAACTCAACCAAACCATTCCAATCATCCGCTCATGAAAGTGGACACTTATTCTCCACCATTACCTTATTCAACTGTCAATAATCCATACACAATTTCTTCTCTTTACAGTCTAAATTCCATAATTCCCAACATGTAGCAACAACTAATCCAAAAGAACTCTTAAATAATACATCCACACTTAAGATTTTCTCAAAATTTCCATTAATGCTCTAAAATTCCAAAAACTCCAAACCTCTTCGGAACTCTAAGTTTGGCTTTCCATAGTCTCAATACCATTATACACATCATGCTTGTTATTTCGGTCAATCCTCCTTCCTTTTTGTTACTAACAACACTGAAGCTCTCCAAGACGACACACTTGGCCTCACAATTCTCCTTTCCAGTAAATCTTCCAACTGCTCTATCAGTCCGGGTACCTCTAACGCTAACATCCAATATTCCATCCGGGAATACATCTTAAAATCACGCACAACCGGTAACTCATCACTGTGTCCTTCCTGCCAATCTCTAGAAAACTATCGCCACAAACATAAGAACATCTTAGTTTCACATCCTAACAGTTCTTCTACTTACTTAGCAGATCCAAACCTGAAATCCTTACCTTCGTCCAATTTGAGTTCACACTTTTCTCTCTGAGAACCACCATTAACGATGCCCAATCATTCTCTCCCAATGACTTCCCAACTGGACCAACATACCAAAACCTCTAATCCATTTCATCTTCCGATATTAGCATCTCCATCGACTCATCAAAACAATCCGTAATCATTTTCCTTAAATTCCAAACACTCATTTCACACGCTATCAAAGCCGGAAAGACCCGTCTATTCCATCCAACATAATTCCCGTCTGCTATCAACAAGAGATTAAGGGTGATCAGTTCCTCAATTTGTCAATAGACAGCCGACAATCATGATGGGGCATAAACCGTCCTTACCAAACTATAATAGCATTTCTTACATCCTGTACACAAAACTACCTAAGGCACAAATCCTTAGTTGACATAAACCTTACCTCCGCATCCCCTTCGGAACTGAGAACAACACTGTCCGAACAACACTTACAATCTTGCAACCAACGGTACACTGAGCCAACGCTCCACACCTGAAACAACATGGAGAAGTACCAGCTTCTCCCCCGCTTATCTCAATCTCACACCTGAAGACAAAGGATTAGAAAACCAGAAAGCACTGACAGTGTTCCGCACACCAATCACGTACTAAGGGACAAACAACAACGACAATATTCAACTGTCACACCAACTAACTCAACAACTTGGCCGGACGGACCGACCTGCTCTGATACCACTTGTAACACCCCAATTCCCATCGCGAATAAATAACACTTCATAAAATCAGAGTAACTAAAAATTTATTTTTTTTTTCCGACAGGAAACAGGGATGTCACACTTAAATGAACAAAATACAATCCCTGCTCAACATTTTTGATACATAACACAAAGAGAAACTTTTCCTTACAAAAGGATGGTCAATTATGGAATAAAGCGGAAAGATCCATAACTGACTTGTTTTACAAATAAATGGTTTTAGAACATCAAAATATAAATACAAAATATATTCAACAATTATATACATATAACAAAACGTTCCCCGACTCCCGTGCTACGTATCAGAGCAGACACCACGAACGACAACGGAACGGAGGACTAATCTCCACAAAAGCCTCCAAGCCTCTAAAGCTGACAATCTGCACTATGCCATAAAAAGCATATTCCAGCAGAAGGGTGAGAAATAACAATTATAACAAGATTGCATAATAATATGCCACCACACAAATAAATTCACATAGAAAATATTTCTCACCACAACATCACCTACCAATATATATAGCATGTCACCAAGACATAACATAATTCACAACACATAATCATTTATGCATCCATCACAAAGCATACCAATCATGCTCAATACATTTATCAAAATGCATATCAACTCACCAAAGCTATCACAATCTCAACACATAACTAATCAATACACAACTTCCACATATAATCAATCAAATCATGATTTTCCACACATAATCACATACTCCAATCAAACATATACCATTCAATACAATTCCACATATTTCATCTCATCAATCACAATCACATTTCCATGCCAATTAATTCATGATTTATGCAAATGCACAGAGACCGACACAACGACTCTATGCAAATGCCATGCGGTACCAACTTCCAATATTTCTCATGTCTCATTATTAGTCCACTCAGGAACTATTGGAACCATCGCTCGTTACTGAGACTTAGTCAGTAACTCCCCGTCGGGCCTACGATGTCCACCCGTCGCTTTAAGTCCTCAGGCATCGCCTCGTATTTTCGAGGCCCACGACGTTAAGGATTGCTTTAAGTCTCCAAAGGAGCCCACAATCGTCTATACATATCGCTGTCAGTCCTCAGGCAACGCCTCGTATTTTTGAGGCACACGATGGTATAGCAAATTCATCGCTTCAAGTCCTCAGGCAACGCCTCATATTTTCGAGGACCACGATGTTATGGATTCCCTCAGGAACCAAATCGTCACTCAGGACGTTTCCACAATGTATTTCATGATGCTTGGCATACAATGACTCATGACAACCAATGCATCTCCCACCTTTATGCAATCACAAACATGCATATATAACAAAATACAACACATTTCATTTATTTGCCTTTCGACCACAATCCATCACCACACATATCATCACAAGCATTTTCATCACACAATAGCACATAGCGTAATACCCATCAATTATGCACACATCACACACAATCCACATACATTCACATCAATTGTGCCAAACGGCAACCGAACGCTTTCACAAATAGCCAAACAATTCGATTTACGGTTTACCGGAAAAGTCGGTTAAAAGTCGGCTAAAAATAATATTTTTCTTCTCCAAATCATAGAACATATTTTTAGCTTCACATCCATATAAAGAACACCTCAATCGGATAAACAACACAAAAGATATGGATATTTCAAAATAACGCAAAAACATAAACCGGAGAATCGACACTACGATACGATTCGAAAATACTGTACCAATTGGACCATGTTCAGACCTCAAAACCATTTTTTCCTAGAAAGAACATCTCATTAGCTTTCCAACGGTATAAAGAACGTCCCGATCCGAGTTACGGATCAAAAGATATGAATTTCCGAAGTTTCCCCGACAAACCAGATTTTCTGTTTCAGCACAGTAGGTATCGATCCCTAACTCGCATGTATCGATCCCTGCTGTAGTAAAAATTCCATTTTTCCCAATTTTCACAGTAGGGATCGATCCCTGGGATTATGTATCGATCCCTAACCCTGTTTTTCACAAAAAACCAGATTTTCTCCATTACACCTATGCTGTCCTTTTCCGAAACACCCAAAAACTCGACTAAATCGAACATTTTCACCGAAACAAACATATACTCATAAACACCAAATACATAAGAACAATTTAGAACACATAAACGAAATTTCTACGACGTTCGATTTTTCGATTAAATTTCCACCGTTTAAAAACCAGAATTTTTAAACTTCACCAAATCGAATAAAAAGCACGCTATACGACGACCGAACCTTCCTCGATACAACTACGTAATTTATTTCGAATTCTAACCGTGAAAACATCGTTTTCTATCAATTTCCTATAATTCGACCTAAACGGAAACAACAACGGAACCATACCGAAAACTAACCGAAACATAACCAAACTTAATGAAACTTCAAACAGCAGCTCACATACATATAACCAACCAACACATGTATTTATACGACTTTCCGACCGTAGAAACATCGGTTTCTATCGATTTCGTCAAATACGGCATAAACGGAAACATATGGAAAACAACCAAAACATTCACCACAAACAACACATATACATACACAAGCAAGATATAATTGAAACTTCTCACCCTTACCCGATTATTTGCGCTTTAAACGGAGTTTTCTCGACTTTTCCTCTCTTTTCCTCTTCTCCCTTCTTTCCTTCTCTTTTCTCTTCTCTTCTCTTTCTATTTTTCTGTTTTCTTTTCTCTCTATTTCTATCTTTCTATTCTATTTAAACAAAATATCTACCCAAATGACCAAAATACCCCTACACTCAAATATCTCGCAAACGCTCTCAAAATGCGATAAAACATAATAACGATGAAAAATAACATTTTTCTAAATAAAAGTCGAAAATAAAATAATATAATAATAAAATAATCAATTAAACTCGATTAAATAAAACTCACAAAAACTGGGGCGTTACAATTACAGTTGCCCCTATTTAAGTTTCTTCTATCCGGAGATATAAAGATGGACATCTTTGTCTCGACGGGATAGAAGAGACTTAAATATAACAATAAACCCAATTTTTGGCCCTAAGAGACCACAAAATGATATGATTATGCAAATGGTATGCAGACACAAGACCACTGTGGGGAGAATATGCCACAGGAGATAAACAAAAAGAAGAACGAGAGAATGAAACTCCACCAGGGAAACATATCACAGGAGACCACCAACTAGCCGGGGAACATACCGCATAACTACTGGGACTCATCTGAGGAAAAGATTCAAACTGGGGAAAACTGTATATGGAAATAAACCACAACACAACAAGGATATAACTCAACAGGGAAGACTTAGCACAGCAAGGCTCCACTGGGGAAAATCAATACCTCAACAATGAACTATCTCTAGCATACCGAAGAGACTAACCATTCATCAGAGCAGAAAACCTCAACAACGAATTGTCCCATTAAACCGAAGAGACTTACCATTCATTGGAGTCACAAAATCTCAACAACGAACTGTCCCATCAAACCGAAGAGACTTACCATTCATTGGAGTCACAAAATCTCAACAACGAACTGTCCGATCAAACCGAAAAGACTTACCATTCATTGGAGTCACAAAATCTCAACAACGAACTATCCGATCAAACCGAAGAGACTTACCATTCATTGGAGTCACAAAATCTCAACAACGAACTGTCCCATCAAACCGAAGAGACTTACCATTCTTTGGAGTCACAAAATATCAACAACGAACTGTCCCATTAAACCGAAGAGACTTACCATTCATTGGAGTAATAAAATCTCAACAACGAACTGTCCCGTCTAACCGAAGAGACTTACCATTCATCGGAGTAACCAAATCTCAACAACGATCTGTCCCGTCTAACTGAAGAAACTTACCATTCATCGGAGTAGAAGAATCTCAACAACGAACTGTCTCATCTAACCGAAGAGACTTACCATTCATCGAAGTAACCAAATCTCAACAACGAACTGTCCCGTCTCACCGAAGAGACTTACCATTCATCGGAGTGACAAAATCTCAACAACGAACTGTCCCGTCTAACCGAAGAGACTTACCATTCATCGGAGTGGCAAAAGGTATTAACTGCATCGCCTCAGGATTCTCAAATAAAGGAATGCCACGAAACAATATTGAACCTTCTAATAGGGGAAACATACGCAGATTTCAGCTGAAGGGCGCACAATCCTCAAAGGTGCAAAATAAATGCACTCTCAATCTAGGTTTCACAGCCTAGAGATCCAAACAAATGTTTCAGGGGACCAAAGTTCAATCCAAGAATAAGCTGGAGAGAAACGGTCAAACAAGACTCTTCCCGAGGAGGAAATATCTCAACTGGGGACTAATTCCATCCAGATAATGAACTGGAGAGGAAACTGAGTCAAAATCTTCCACGAGAAACAAACTCAGTGGGGAATTAACAAAGATAGCCATTTTTTGCTTAGGGGTCGACACTCTAAATGGAGAGAGGACACACACGCTCTACAGGGGTAACACCACCAGAGAGCAAAGAAGCACCAACACAAATGCAAAATGCAACAATAATATGCTATGCACAACAAATGAATGCGCATGCAATGCTTATGAGTATGAATATGCTGACAAAACAGACATAAAGGGTAAACAGAGGGTGGAATAAACATCACAACACAACTAAATACTCAGCTAATCTCAACAATATGGAGATATCATTAGCAGCTCTACTAGGGATTCAACTAAAGAAATCCTGCAAGAGATAAATAAAAGCCATCAAAGGAAAATAAATCCTACTACAAGGCTCAAATCTTGCTAGAGAAAGGAAGATACTCCTTGGGGCAACCCAAATATCAAACTTCTAACAGCAATGATCCATAAAGAAGATAACAATATAAACTCTGCTTTAAGGATGGCAGGACAGCTGTCGAGGAATCATACGACCCAAATCTTTCTGAATCTTCCTGGGGATAATAAAGAATTCACAGGAACTTCTGCTTCAATAAGATGAGGAGATCTGCTGCAGAAAAATAATGAATCCGCTGGGGATAATAGACATAAAAACATCTACGCAAAGCCCACTAGGAAAACAAGGCAAATCTGCTGGAGATACGAGAGCACTCTCAGAGGATTAATCAATTCTGAGCAAAGCATCCTGAACTTGCTGGGAAAACAACAAAAGGTCAAACTATGGGGGATTTTAGATCAATACTCATCATGAATGAGAGAAAACCCCACGCGTGACTAGCATATCAATATTCCTTGAATATAGATATCATGAACGACTTCACTGGGGAATAGCCACAATAGTGATGCATAATCTTCACTAGGAGGATAAATCACTGAAAAACAATCCGGAGAGAAGTACATCTTGGACTTGCCGGGGGAAATGAGAAATTAACCTCACTGCTTTATAACTGGAAATGATAATACAATGTCTCCGTTGGAGAATCATCAAGGCTAAATCCCTGGGTAGAACAACCTGGAGAGAAAAACATCCACAAGACAAGATGAAACACGACAAGCGATCACCACGTAAATGCTTCTTAGAAGAGAATAACATTGCTCTCTATTTGGGGACATCCAAAGTAACAACAACACGTCTAGAAGGTAAAACTCTGAGTGAAGATTCCTCATATGATTTCGGCTGGGGACAGTAAAAATGAATCTCTGCGTGGGAACTACCATTAAGGAGATGTGGACCTCAAAACTACTCAACTGCCTGACCATAACATA
This sequence comes from Lathyrus tuberosus, assembly GCA_022829125.1. NCBI lineage: Eukaryota > Viridiplantae > Streptophyta > Magnoliopsida > Fabales > Fabaceae > Lathyrus > Lathyrus tuberosus. The sequence goes on along the minus strand of JALAZF010000298.1, from coordinate 2,185,138 downwards.
ATCAGTTGGAGAAGATTCGGATCAAGACCTAGCTGGGGAAAAACCAAACAACATTGGACCTTATGAACACAACACATCATAACAAACCTTTCACCTTGTCAACAACTGATCACATTCATAGGAACAAGTTCTGCTGAGGAAATATCAACAAACTCTACTGGGGATCTGTCAATAAATTCCGCCAAAGGAGCGAGAACGAACCCTGTTGAGGAAGACATTGATCCTACCATTCTTGGAATAACCGTTGACATTTTTTTTTATATTCATAAATCAAAGAAAAATGTTTTTATAATTTTCAAAAATTTAAATCAATTATTCACATTTTGTTTCAAAAATCATCATAAAAAATAAATGAAATTTTGCAAACAGAAACAAAATAAGAATTGCAAACAAAGGTACACAGGCCCAAATTTTATTAATAGAATGGAAGTCCGCAAATGGCGTAATTCCATGGATCATTACAAAGTTTCAAAAATGGTAAATACATGGAAAGGGTTACATTGAAATACAATGACCACCATTCTCCATAACAACTTTGAATTCCCTTGTGCTCAAAACTTCAGATGTGGATGATTGAAGCAGAATCCTCGATAGACAGTGTTGCTTTCAAATGATCAAGACTGGCCAGATGCAGTTACTTGCCATAATCCCTAACTTATGCCTAGATTACCCTTTCGGGTTTTCAATCTACCGGGATGATTATTTCTGTTTTTGTCTCTAATTTTTGCCTGAACCGCCCTTTCGGGTTTTCAGCCCACCGAGACGCTCATTTTTGCCTAAGCCGCCCTCTCGGGTTTTCAACTTAGCGAGCTGTTCTTTTATTTTTTAGGCGAAGTATTTCTTAACTGCATCGGCATTCATAGGACGAGTGAACTCTTCACCATCCATAGTTGTAAGAAGTAATGCACCACCAGAGAAGGCTCTCTTAACAACATATGGGCCTTCATAATTAGGAGTCCACTTGCCCCTAGAATCATTGGTAGAAGTCGAGATCCTTTTGAGCACGAGGTCGCCTTCTCTGAACACACAAGGTCGAACCTTCTTTCAAAAGGTTTCTTCATTCTCTATTGATACAATTGCCCATGACACAAGGCCATCATTCTTTTCTCTTCAATCAAATTCAATTGGTCATATCTGCTTTGGCACCATTCAGCCTCAGACAATTCAGCTTCCATTAAAACTCTCATAGAAGGGATTTCAACTTTTACCGGGAGCACTGCTTCCATACCATAAACAAGATAAAAAGGGGTTGCCCCTATTGAAGTGCGGATGAATGTACGATACCCATGCAAAGCAAAAGGGAGCATCTCATGCCAATCCTTGTAAGTAACAACCATCTTCTGAACAATCTTCTTAATGTTCTTATTAGCAGCTTCAACAGCCCCATTCATCTTAGGTCTGTAAGGAGAAGAATTATAATGCTTAATCTTGAACTCATCGCATAATTCCTTCATCATCTTGTTATTCAGGTTCGACCCATTATTAGTGATAATCTTGCTCGAAACACCATACCAACAGATGATTTGATTCTTGATAAACCGGACCACTACTTGCTTGGTCACATTGGCATATGATGCCGCCTCAACTCACTAGGTAAAATAGTCAATAGCCACCAATATGAAACGGTGTCCGTTCGACGCTTTAGGCTCAATCATTCCAATCATATCAATGCCCCACATGGAGAAAGGCCATGGAGAAGAGATAACATTGAGAGAGTTGGAGGCACATGAATTTTGTTAGCATAAACCTGGCACTTATGGCACTTCTTCACGAATTTGCAACAGTCAGATTCCATTGTCAGTCAATAATAACCTGCCCTTAACATCTTCTTAGCCATTGCATGCCCATTGGCATGGGTACCAAAAGATCCTTCATGAATTTCTTTCATCAACATGTCTGCTTCGTGTCTATCCACGCATCTGAGCAAGACCATGTCATAATTTCTTTTATACAACACACCATCATTTAAGAAGAAACTACCAGCCAATCTTCTCAAAGTCTTCTTATCTTTCTTGGATGCCCCAAGCGGGTACTCTTGATTTTGAAGAAAGCATTTAATATCATAATACCATGGTTTATCATCAACAACCTCTTCAACGGCAAACACATGAGCTGGTCTATCAAGCCGCATAACATCGATTTTGGGCACACCATTCCACCGATTCACCACAATCATGGAGGATACAGTGGCTAAAGTATCCGCCATTCAATTTGCTGCTCTGGGTACATGGTGAAACTTAACCTTATTGAAGAAAGTTAATAACCTTCTTGCATAATCTCGATAAGGAATCAAATCAGGTTGACGTGTCTCCCATTCTCCTTTAATCTAATTAATCACTAGGGCTGAATCTCCGTATACATCAAGAATCTTGATTCTTAAATCAATAGCTTCTTCCAAGCCCATAATACACGCTTCATACTCAGCCGCATTATTTGTGCAAGTGAACATCAACCTTGCAGTGAAAGGAATGTGAGAACCATGAGGAGTAACAATTATTGCCCCAATACCATTGCCATACTCATTAACAGCTCCGTTAAAAATCAAACCCCAACGGGATCCAGGCTCAGGCCCTTCATCAGGTAATGGTTCTTCACAATCTTCAACCTTTAGATACATCACATCCTCATCAGGAAAATCAAACCTGATAGGTTGGTAATCATCAATTGGCTGGTGTGCCGAATGGTCAGCCAAAACACTTCCTTTTATCGCTTTTTGAGTTCGGTACTCGATATCATATTCTGATAACAACATTTGCCAACGAGCAATCCTCCCAGTTAAAGCATGCTTTTCAAAGATATACTTGATTGGAACCATTTTGGATATTAACTAAGTTGTATGATTCAACATATACTGGCGGAGGCGTTTGGCAGCCCAAGCTAAAGCACAACACGTCTTTTCAAGCATTGAGTACCGAGACTCACAATCGGTGAACTTCTTGCTCAAATAATAAATGGCAAATTCTTTTCGACCAGATTCATCTTGTTGACCCAGAACACAGCCCATAGACTCTTCCAGCACAGTCAAATACATGATCAAAGGTCTTCCTTCCACAGGAGGAGACAAAATCGGAGGTTCAAGCAGATACTCTTTAATTCTTTCAAAAACTTTCTGACAATCCTCTGTCCAGACACAACCCTAATCTTTGCGAAGAAGCTTGAAGATCGGCGCACAAGTGGCAGTCATATTGGATATAAATCCGGAGATGTAATTCAAACGTCCCAAGAATCCTCTTACTTGTTTTTTGTTTTGGGCGCATGCATTTCCTGAATGGCTTTAACTTTACCAGGATCAACTTCGATGCCTTTTTGGCTGACAATAACGCCCAACAATTTTCAAGAACGGACACCAAAAGTGCATTTATTAGGATTCAAACGGAGCTTAAACTTTCTCAAACATTGAAACAACTTCAATAAGTACTCAATATGATCTTCTTCAATCTTCTAATTACAAATTATATCATCCACATAGACCTCAATTTCTTTATACATCATATCATGGAACAAAGTAGTCATAGCTCTCTGGTACGTTGCACCAGCATTTTTCAAACCGAAGGGCATCACTCTGTAACAGAATGTTCCCCAGGGTGTAATGAATGTTGTTTTTTCCATATCCTCGGGTGCCATCTTTATTTGATTATAACTGGAAAATCCATCCATAAAAGAGAAGATACTGAATTTAGCAGTATTATCTACCAACATATCAATGTGTGGCAGTGGAAAATCATCTTTTGGACTCACTTTATTCAAATCTCTATAGTCAACGCACATTCGGACTTTTCTGTCTTTCTTTGGAACAGGCACAATATTGGCCACCCATTGAGGATACTCAGAAGTCACAAGAAAACCAGCATCAATCTGCTTTTAAACCTCCTCTTTGATCTTTACAGCCATGTCAGGATGAGTCCTTCTCAATTTCTGTTTCACAGGTGGACATTCAGGCTTCAATGGAAAATGGTGCTCCACAATATCAGTATCAAGACCAGGCATGTCTTGATAGGACCAAGCAAACACGTCAACATATTCTCTAAGAAGCTCCACAATCCTCTTCTTAACATCTAACTAAAGCAGTGCCCCAATCTTGACTTCTTTTATATCATCATCTGAACCCAAATTAACCAATTTCAACGACTCTTCATGACGCTGAATGGCCTTTTCCTCGTGCTCAAGCAACAGAGAAATTTCATCGGGAATCTCCTCAATATCCTCTTCTTCAGCTCCAAACACAGGGAACTCAAAGTTGGGAGAGGACATAGGGTCATTGTTTTCAATGGGTGTAACAATTAATCTGCACAATGATTTATGTTTGATTTTAGAATATGAACAAAAAGTGCAAGTATCATGTAGATAAAAGTGATCATCACATTATTATATTTTTTTGGTTTTTTGTATTACCATTTTTCAGAAATAAAGCAAAAAGGGAAAACATAATATGGATAAACAAAATAACATTTTATTGATGATGATAAAATTGGAAACAAAGCCCTCACAAATTCACTTTCACCTTGGGCAGAGTGAAAGGATTTTTGAAAGAAACAAAAACAAATTACTTTGAAATATGAACAATAGTGGGAACATCAACAGCTATCCAATTCTGGCAGACTTGTCCATGTGTCACGAAATTGGGAAGTTCTTCCTCTTCATAATCTTCAATGATGGCAACAGTAGAGTGATCTTTGTGGATGAATCTGGCGCTGTGAAAGGTCTCATTAACATGCTTCAAATCTCTTCTGACTGCACCAGGCATAAAGCCTAAACCAGTTTTGCCCAGGCCCCAACCGTCAGACCGACCAGTCTCTAACACATGCAGAGCATCTTTCAAAGAAGACATGGGTAACTCATTCTTCTTAACAACTTTGTCATCAACAGAAAGAGCTTGGAACAGAGTTTCAACAGTTTCATCAGCATCAACATACGAAAAGGATGAAAGGTGGCTCACCAGCATTGCTTGCTCACCTCCAACAATTACCAGCTTATCATTCTTAACAAATTTCAATTTCTGATGAAGAGTTGAAGTCACTGCCCCAGCCTCATAAATCCAGGGTCAGCCAAGCAGACAGCTATAAGCAGGACGGATATCCATTACTTGAAAAGTAATCTGAGAGAAGCACGGTCTTATTTTGTTTGGAAGATCAACTTCTCCAATCACAGTCTTTCGATATCCATCAAAATCTTTAACAACAACTCCACTATACCTCATGGGAGGACCTTGGTAAGAAAGTCTTGATAAAGTAGATTTTGGCAACACATTCAAAGAAGAACCAGTATCAACCAACACATTGGAAAGTGCGTCTTCTTGATAATTCATGGAGATATGTAAAGCCAAATTGTGATTTCTCCCCTCCTCGGGTAACTCTTCATCACAGAAACTCAAATTATTACATGCTGTGAGGCTGGCAACAATGCCATCAAACTGATTAACAGTCACATCATGCTCAACATATGCTTGTTCCAATACCTTCTGCAAAGATTTCCTATGAGCTTCAGAATTCATCAGTAAGGACAACACTGAAATCTTGGACGGGGTATGCAAGAGTTGATCTACAACACTGTACTCACTCTTCTTGATCAATTTCAATACTTCATCCTCATAAGCCTTCGAACCATTGGAATGACCAGAAGCATCGACATTAGTCTCATCTTGAGTTCGTTTGCCAGCAATAATATTCTCCACAATCTTTGGAGGCTCAGGAGCAAAAACTCGACCACTCCGGGTCACTCTACTCACATCAACGATGCTTACCACAGAAGACAAAGAAGGAATGGTCACTTCCTTACCATCTCCTACCATGGTAGCATTGTACTTATATGGAACAGCTTTGTCAGATTCATAGGGTACCAGACCGGGCAACCGAATAACCAAAGGCGTAACAGCGGTCTTCCGACTATCATAAGAGATAACAACTCTTTCAGGAATATTATAGCGTGGCGCAATAACGTTCACCTCATTCTGATATTCATATCTTTTAGCAGTGACCTCAATCAAATTCTCCTCCATCATTCTTTGAATGTCCCTCTTCACTATCACACAACCACGCGGATTCACGGAACAGATGCAACAAGCTGCATAGTCATGATCAATATCATGGTATTCACTCAAAAGTGCATGCATTTCCACAAGAGATCTTCGGATCCAACGGATATCAAAAATTTTGAATGTACCAGGACAACCATAAACCATATTGACAGACGCCTTGCCATGATTAGGCAGCGGATTCGATTGGACATTAGGATTGGAATCTTCGAAAGACAAAATACCACTTCTAGCCAACCTTTGCATTTCTGTCTTCAATGGATAACAGTTTTCAGTATCATGTCCAGCTCCTCCCTGATGGAAAACACAATGAGCTTCAGGCTAATACCACCATAGTGAATCTTTTGGAACAGCAGGTGGTGGACGGGCCTGAACTAGATTCTTCTTAATTAAACAAGGAAGCAACTCTGTATATGTCATCGGAATCGGATCAAAATCCTTCTGAAAATGGCCCCGTTGATTGTTTGGCTGATTAGAACGTTGTTGCTGAGCAGGAGCTTCCTGAACAACAGGAGCTGAACTGATAATAGGAGTGACAAATGCAACATGTTGCTGACACTGATTGTTTCTATGGCGAGGTCCTCTATACCTTTCTCGAGAAATGGCATTGGTCTGTCCTTCTTTCTTTTTGGCAAATCCTCCACTATATTTTTTGGAACTTCCAGTAGAATTGTCATCTTTCGACAAACGTCCCTCACGAACACCCTTTTCCAATCTCATCCCCATATTAACCATCTCAGTGAAATCACTTGGGGCACTAGCAATCATACGCTCATAATAGAAAGGACTCAGAGTTTTCAGAAAAATCTTGGTCATCTCCTTTTCTTCCAAATGAGGGTTGATCTGAGCAGCAATCTCGCGCCACCTTTGCGCGTATTCTTTGAATGTCTCCTTATCTTTCTGAGCCATTTCCCGAAGCTGGTCACGATCAGGAGCCATATCCACATTATACTTATACTGTTTCACAAACGCCTCACCCAAATCTTTGAAAGTGCGAATTCGAGTATTGTCGAGTCCCATATACCATTTCAAAGCTGCACCAGACAAACTATCTTGAAAGTAGTGAATGAGAAGCTGATCATTATCCTTCTGAGCCGACATCTTACAAGCATACATAGTCAAATGACTCATCGGACAAGAGTTACCCTTATACTTTTCAAAGTCAGGGACTTTGAACTTATGCGGGATCTTTACATTAGGAACCAAGCATAACTCATGAGCATTCTTTCCAAACAACTCTTTACCTCTCAGAGCCTTAATCTCTTTCTGTATTTCTGTAATACCCCATAAATTATTTTACTCTGGATAATATTATTATGATCAACTGGGTTCCGGTTTACTCTGAGAATTTATTTGGATAAAATGATTAGAGTAAACTGATGAGCTCAGGGCAAATCAAATTATCTGACTCTGAGGTTTTAATTATTGGAGCTTTAGAGACTTTTTGGACAATTAGTAGTGTTACTAATTAATGATATTTTCCTATATCTTTTCCTTTTCCCTCATTTGCAAAATATAGTAACATTGGAGAGAGAAAATAGAGAGAAGGAAAAAGAAAGGAAAGAAAAAGGGAGAAAAGGAAAGAAGAAAAAATCCAAGAGCTCAAGACCAAGAATCATCATCTCACCTTCATCCATTCATCTCAGCTTCTTCATCATCATCTTCTAATCCAGGTGGGTTCTAGATAGAGACTTTAGAGTATAATTTCTTGAGGTTTTAGTGTTAGGTTGGATTTTGGGAAAAATGGGTCTTTTTGCAAAATCAAAGTATCTAACGGTTGAAGTGTGTTATAAATTGCGTAGCATGATCAAAATATGTGTAGAATCATCTATTGATAATTGTTATGAAGTTTGGATTGGTTTGATTTGGTTGAAAATCTTAGGGTTTTGTGTAGAAACTATGTATTAATGTTGGAAATCATGTTTTATGGAATTTGTTGGATAAACCATGATAGAACCATGATAATATACCTCTATTGGTTGTTTGGGTATGGTGTTGAGGATGAATTTGCAGGTTGGAAGTTGCTGTCTAGGGTTTATTTTCTCTGCATAACGTAGAGCGCGCTTAGCGCAGCCTGGAGAATTTTCACCCCTTCCAGGCAGCGAGGAGCGCGCTTAGCACGGGTGGGGCCCGCTTAGCGCGACCTGGAAGAAAAATAAAAATATTTTCTAAAATTCATAACTTTTGTTTCGTGTATCCGATTTAAGTGTTCTTGGTACCGATAGAGAGCTATGAAAATACTCTATCTAATGGAAGTGGAAAACTTCTAGGTTGATGCCCGATTAAATAAATCGGAGGGAACCAAAATTGGTGTAACTTGTGATATGTTGAAATTATGTGATTCCATTATATAATTGACTAGTATTTACCTATTCCCTTGTTGTTAAGCATGTTTGAGAGTATATGCATGTTAAAATATGAAATAGGTAGAGTGAGGAATATTACCATGAACTATGTTAGAACCTAGTAACGACTAGGAAATTGTGGAATAACATAACGACGACGCTCGTGCAAGAGATGCCGAGGCGTGCGTCTATTACCGAATGGTATGGAAATAATTACACTAGTATGGATCATGTTTTATTGTGGTTACTTAAGAAAGACAAAAGAGGTCTTAAGGCGAATGTGGCCTTGTGATTGTCGAATATAATCATGTTGTGTTTATGATTACGAAATCGTAACCATTGCCCTTGAGAGGCATTCATGATCTCGAGCTCCTCTGAAATGCAGGCGGAATTACTTGGCAGGTTTGATTCCCAATGTTATAGTATGAATGGAACCTACGGGTAGAGACTTGTGATGGCATAAGAGGCCATGTGAAGTGACGAATTAAGGTGATAATGCGTCCCTTAATTCCGAATCCATTTCGTATGCCAAGTAACTACAAGGATCCATGACTTGGGTCGACTTCTAGACGTAGAAGTGGACGGGAAAAGGGGATGCCTTGGTAAGGTTATCGATTAGTGAGATTCTTGAGTTAGCAGGCTCAAGACTTATCCCATTGTGATAGAGTGAGTTAACAAGACTCACGAGCATGGATCCATATAGTGTGTGTGAGTACTCAAAGTCACTTCCCTTCCCCTTTTGACTTGAGTTAGGTGTGATAGAACCTTGCAAAGGCGAGAGGACCTATAAGATAGAGAACTCACTGAGATTTGATGTATCTCACCCCACGTTGTTGATTATATTGCTGGTACTACAGGTCCGGCGAAGGGTAGGGATAAAGTTGTTTGACTTTCCTTACTATCTTAGTTTTTTTGGGTTGTTGGGCATGTATATGTATAATGTGTTAACTAAGGACTTATTGTATTTCAGTACCAAAACGTGAATTCATGTATGATATGGATGCTTTGATGTATTATATTATATATGGGTGTTACAATTTCATCAAACTGGTCTTGAATCTCTTCCATTCTATCATAAGCACTGGCATTTTCACTTGGAACAGTATGGAAAATCTATTCTTCACCAAAAGGAACAGTATGAACCACAGGCTGTGGCACAGTCATCACAGGTTGAACGGTAGGAACAACTAGAATTTCAGGAGGTGGTGGTGGTGGTTGATAACCTTTAGGAACAAAGTTAACAGGCATGCCCCAGGGGAAGCCAAGAGGCATGGATTACTGAGGAACACTAGCAGGCGCCACAGAGATAGGCGTAGAGACAATCTCAGAAATGACTGTTCTTTGCACAGGAGTCGAAAGCGAAGGAGGAGGTGGTGGTGGATGATTTTGAGCAGCAACCATTGCTTCCATCATAGTAGTGAGTCTTTCCAAACCATCCTTCAGAGTTGATACTTCTTCACGAAGCTCACGGTTCTCTTGTTACAATTGATCCATTTTTTTCTTTAGATTAGCCCGAGTATTATACTGGTGCGACAACTTGGCTGAATGAAGACCAAAGGGAAACATTAAGACACTTGGAAAAGGCAAGAAACAATGCAGAATGATGCGAATGCCAATGCAAAATGCAAATGTTTCATTCAACTTTCAAGGATCTTTAAAATATAAAGCAATTGCAAACTTCACAAAGAAATAACACTTTTTTTTAAATACTGATAAATATCTCATTTTATTGAATATTATCTGTGATGTTTGCAAAGGGAAAATCTCTAAAATCCTTGAAAATCGACTGAAACAGAATGTCCATGAATGCACGAGTGCATGTATGCAGCAACCACAAACAAGATCAGACAAAGCACACAGGTTCAAGGTTCTGAGTCACGAGCATGGAGTCAAGGTTAAGAGCCAACCCACAAAGGTATGTACTAAGGGTATAACACCTGCCAAACAAGATTCTAAAGAAGTTCCCAGAGTCTACAACCCATCTTTCAGATATTATCGATTTCCCAACTTTCTTGGTAGTCAATAATATTCTCAAAAGAGTCTCGTCTGAGTGTGGTATCGCATAACAACTGATTCAAGTCTGCACCTGAATAGCCACCGCACCACGTCCTAATAAGGCCAAGATGGGTTAAGGGTATTAAAGTCCTCAGCTTCGGGTCCTCGGATCAAGAAGCATAACGGGTTTTCCATTTCTGGTATGCCATTACTACCTCTTGGGAGGAGTGCCTCAACTGAGTCCTCGGGAATGGTCTCCAGAGTCGACAGCTCTCTAGATCAACACCCCGAAATGCGCAAGACACGCACGTCAAAATATCTCCCAAGAAAACCTCATTTGGATGTGAATTTCGTGAACACCAAACGTACCAAGACGGCACGTAGGTCCCACTACTTTCCACCCTAGTCTTAGGTGTATACTCAAGTCTGGGTATTGGGCTTATCTCACCACACAGAAGAATTCCCAAACAGAACAAACAAATAACAAACAAATCAGACAAAAAGCAATAAATAAATCAAAGTAGGTTAAACCCCTCAAGGGATGGACCAGGAAGAGGTCAATCTTTCTCCAGCAGAGTCGCCACTTTTTTGTAGCGGTAAAAATCGTGAGTGTAAGCTATTGATTAACTTAACTCAAGGAAAACTGAGTCGCCACCGCGCTTTTATTTATTCCACAAAGGAAAAGGAAAAAAGAGCGAATAAATCCTAAGAAGTCTAAAAAACCAAAAGCTAAAAAAGACAAAGAGAAATGGGTAAGGGGGTTGGTTATGTAAAGGGAAGGTTTTACGCACCCAATACATCTATAGTACTCTATAGGAGCCCTTTGATGTATTCATACTTTTTGGTCTGAAAATGGTTTGCTTGAAAAGAGATTGAGGAGATGAGAGGAGAATTATTTTTTAACATTTTTGTGTTTGGAGAGACTTATCGCCTCATGCCTACGTACCCACGATGTGCAATGTAGGATCAAAACCTCGTAGTTTGTGGTACAAAGAATGAAAATTATTGGTTGTGGTTTATTTTATCTTGAAAAAGATAACCCGTAATTCTCAAGAGAGAATACTCAACTAATTACCCAAAGGTATGGGAAAAAGGCATTTGCATCACATTAAGATGGAGGATTTGCTTGGATTAACATCAACAAGACTAATCACTTCAACATCTAGGTGGAAAATGACCATACTTTCAACAAAATACCATGGTTAGGATTTTTACATCTCATAAAAAAAATGACTCATGTCTAATTCTTTTTGAAAGGTTTAAAAGAAAAAGGTGCATAAAAGCACAAAAAAATTTGGATGAGTTTTGTATTTTTTTATGTCTTTTTGAAATGGTCAAAATATGATTAAGATGGATTGACATTTATTAAGGAAAACAAAGTTTAAAGATCACTTGACCAAAGTCAAGGTTTTATTATGAAAGCGATTTTAAGTTTGAAAACAAGAAGGTTTTGAAAAAGAGAGGAGACTTTGAAAATTGAAGAAGGGGTGGAGAAGAAGTGACCATCCTAGTGTATAAAATAAAAGCTAAGGATAAGAATGACCTAACCACATGGAGACACTCTTCAAAGCATAATAAGAAAAGAATTCCATCCTCTTGAGCCAATAAGCAAGCCAAATAAAGGCTAGAATATCAAACTCCATAATTGTCCAAAGCATAAGGGAGAGAATCCTAATTCTAAGTCCATAAGTCCTTAATCAAGGATTTAGGTCCTCCAATGCAAAGGATAATGACCATAGTCCAACAATTAAGAGCATAAGTCTTTTAGTGGTTTAATCCTTTATTAGTGTTTTTTTAGTACAAATGGATAAAGGAAAAAAAATAAAAATAAAAGCACAAGATAATATGGTCCAGATGGACAAAGGAGAAATGATATAAACATAAACATGTGTCCAACGGACAAAGGAAAAATTGCGGAAGCATAAACATGATATGAAATGATAATAATGAAGCATAAAAGTAAAAGAGAGAGATAGGGAGCGAGAAGGAAACATAAACAAAATTAATACAATAATATTGTTAGTAAGTTAGTGATTAATTGTTAGAGTAAGTGATCAATAATAATTGAATAATTGCACTTAGGCCAAGGTTAATGAGAACTCATTAGAGGACTGATAAGACCAAAGCTTCCTAACAACAAGTTTGATAAGTTTTGAACCAAAATCAATCATTTTTTATAGTTTTCCGATACGGGACATATGTTGTGCTATGTTAAGCAATCGCCGAGTAATTTACGGAGTAATTACAATACAAATAAGTCTGGTCAATAGATTGTTGTGCTAATGCATGCTAGATGAACGAAATGTAAATCGTCATCTGAAAGCAATACCGCACGAAAAGAAAAAAAGTAACGATCTAGTCTTGATCAAAATTCAACAAAGGAATTCCAAGATCCATAAAACTTTCATCGATCAAAATAAAAAAAGAAGAAAGATGATAAGATGAAAAGAAACATCAACAATTTGAATCTTAAATTGATTAAATCATCATCAATATCAATCACCTCTCTTAGTGGATAACATCGACACCCAAAGTCCATTGATATTGATGAGATCTTATCAAGATTCAAAATCCAAAACAACCAACAATCAAACAAATAAGAAATCACATGAAAATTAAATAAAAAATTATGATATTTTTTAATTATTTTTTTCAAGAAATGTCTTAAAACAAAATCAAGATACTAAGATACATAAAATTAGTAAATCAAAGTTTAAAAAAAACAAGAAGAAATTATTAAAAAAGAAATAAAAGTAAATTCAAGAAAATTTTGTAAGAATGAGAGCGAGGTTTTATCAAAAAAAAAATGGTGATGGTGTGTACAGTGGAACCAAGGCCCACACGGCCTAAAACTATTTTTAGAGAGAAAAAAAAGAAAAAAAAAGAAAAAAAAAAGAAATAAAAAACTAAAAGAAAAAACATTACATTAAAAAGGAAAAAAAGGATCAGAAGTTGAAATTATTCATCTTCTTCACAGAGAAACACAACGCCGGTACTATTCCTCCATGGCTTATGCTTTCGAGCTTCTTCGAATTGGAGCGGCGGTGAGAAATTTTTGCACAGAAGCAATCGGAATCGAAAGAGGAACACAATGATGTATTCGATTTCAAGAATCATAGCAAACGGTAATGAATCGAAACACCGAATATTTCGAACTACCTTCAAAAATGGTGAGTTGCAAATCTTCAATTCTTCTCTTTCCTTCTTGTGCGTCTGAATCACGGTTTGATGTTGTTGTTGTTGAATTCGAATTGTTGAAGATGCATTGTGTATTGAAGCTTGAAGATAAATTCGGATGAAGGTTTTAAGAAGAAGGTTGAAGGAAGTTTGGAGGTTGAAGCTTTGAATTGAAGATTGGAGGTTGTGATGAAGTTTCAGCAGGGTTTGTTTGGCTAATCAAAGCTTGAGAAATTGAAGAGGGAAAAGGCTCTATTTATAGCAAAAGAGGTGAGAAACTTGAGCTGAAAGTTTGATTGAAAAAAAAATTCATTGCCGTTTTGATTTTTGTTGTTCGCGTTTTGATCAATGAGTTATATGCGTGACTCTTTTTTTGAGTTCAATCTGATGTCATTTTTCTTGTTTGCTACCTGCGTTTCAATTTCGTAGTCGTTTTCAACTTTCATTCAAGTGCAGGTCATTTTGCATCAGCTGTTTGTTCGTGACTTTTACTGCCGTTTTGGCTTGTGATGTTCACAACTTGTGTGTGTTTGAGCACGGCTTGTGTGTTTCACCGAGTTTTTAGCTTGGCTTCACAAAGTCGTAGCAGTTTTGGAAATTGGAAGTTTGACTTGTGTGGGTCCTGCGGCTTGTATTGTGTTTTGGTGTGGGTGGCATTTTGTAGTTGGCTTGTCATTGTAATGTTATGGCTTTGCATCTAGGCAGCTGGTGAATGGCGTGAGAATTACCAGCATAAAATTTGAAGGCTTGGTATGAAAATGGCTGGGAATGTGACGTGTTGGTAGCTGAAAAATTCAACCTGGTGAAAGCTTGTAAAGAAGTGGGCCGTGTATTTTTGGAAAAACTTCATGTAGCAACTGAAACTTGATTGGACTTAAAGGTGGCTTAAGTTGTGATGGGCCGTGTGTGTTGCTGATTTCGCAACTGGATTTTGGCTTTGTGAAAGCTTCATGTGGCTTCTTCTTTCAATTTATTTTTTGGACAATTATTAGTGCAAAAAGATGGGCTTTAGTGTGTGATTTTGTCTTCTTTGTAATGGACTTGTAGTGGATATGATTGGATATTTGTTTAAAGAAAAAAAATGTAGATATAAAAAAAAGGATATTGAATGGATTAAAAAAATGAACAATGTTGAATGAATATTTGGAATGGTTTAGAATGGATAAAAATGGTTATATAAAAAAAATGGATATTGGAAATGAAATTTGGATATGAACTTGGTTTAGAAAAAAGGATAATTGGATTTTGTAAAAAAAAAACAGATAAATGGTTTAGAAAGAGAAATGGTTTATGAAGTGGATATTAAAAAGTGGATAATGGATTAAAAATGGATAAGGAATATGGTTTAGTAAATGGATAACCAAATGAATCCAAAACCAATCCCAAACTTTTTCACAAGCCTCTGATAAAGTGAATGAAGCACCATTACCACCGAACGATCTTGTCACTGAAACGAAACATCTGAATCAAACATCTTCTGAATTTCTGATAATATATTCTGAATCATTTCAAAATTCGTCTGAATCCATTGTCTGGGAAAATAAATCCACAGTTGAAAACAACCTGGACTGATGAACTCTTTATCATGATAACTTGAACCAGACATCACGGAAATCACTACTTGATAATCTGATGAGTTTCTCACAAGACAACCTGACCTTGGATACACACTGCCTGAGAAATAGCCCACTAATGCAAATAACTTGCAATTGAAGTAAACTCTTGATGGTTTGACCAAGATGAGGTCAAACTTCCATATGATCTCAACCACAATTGAATAGTCACACTTGATTTCAAGCCATACCTTTGCCATCAATCTCCCTGCAAAATCCTAATCACACAGAGAAGAAGAAACAAGCAAAAAAATTGCAAAATATTTTTGGTATTTTGGTTAGAGGTTAGTAAACATAAACAAATATAAAACAGATAAGAAAAACACAAGGATACTGGTGATCTTGTTTGTGATATGAGATGCAAATGATATGTGGGATCTTAGGGGTAAAAATTAGGGTATTACAGGTTGGTATCATTCACATCCTGGATTTGGATGCTGGCTTTCTGGAGTGGACATTAATACACAACTAGTTTTCAACTTTTCTTCAATCTTCAACTAATCGTGGTAGTTTCCTTAATTAGCCAAACATGCAAAATAAAAAATACTTATATTTATGAAACTTCTACAAAAGGGGGCAAAAATAAAGATGAAAATACTTCAAAAAAAACATGGATGAAATTATGTGATGTGTTTTCTAATGCGGCGTGAGATCTTTAATCACACTACAATTACGGTCCGATGCGATTGCGGAGGTTACAACATCAACAGTATTGCAGATGTTGTTGTGATTACCATGGCTGTTATCTTTCTGTGTGTAGTAATTACATTTTTCGAAAAAGTTAAAGTTCCAATTCCGTGACAAATAGGCTTTCTTATATAAATATATACTTATCATGCAGGTATCATTCAAGATTGTTGGGGCATCAGTGTCTAGAATTTCGATTCATTTTAAAAATGTGAGTATCTTTCACTTTTGGCTGACACTCTTATTTTATTGTTGTCTGTCTGATAATATGTATATTTTATTATCCGTCAATCTACCATGTTCCGAAAATATTCGTATGGGAATTACTCAAACGCCACATTGGCTCTTGCATGCAGAACTACTATTGATTTATTACAGTTGCAACCAGTGCTTCTCCTATGTTTGTTGCTGCTCCAGCAGAAAAGATCCATTTTCTTATTGAGTTTCTCATGGGCGGTGTTTCAGCTGCAGTTTCCAAAACTGTTGTTGTTCCCATAGAGTGTGTTAAGCATTTGATCCAAAATCAGGATGAGACGATCAAGACTGGCAGGCTTTCTGAGAAATACAAGGGCAATGGTGATCGTTTTAAAAGAACAACTATCGATGAGGGTTTGGTTGCTCTATGGAGAGGAAACACCGCCAATGTCATTCGTTATTTCCCCCTTCAGGTTAGTCATTTACTGTCATTGGTTATTACTTAATTTCAACTGAATTTCTTATCAATGTGTTTATGTTGACACATATGTTATTTTGATTCTACTAGGCATTGAACAAATCCTCAAGAACGGGGGAGCCAAGTCATTGTTCAAGGGAAACAGTGCTAACATCCTCCGTGTCGTGGCTGGTGATGGTGTGCTTGCTGGTTATGACAAGTTGCAGGTTATTGTTTTTGGCAAGAAATATGGATCTGGTGGTGCTTAATTATTTTAGTGTCTTTAAGTCAAATTTATTGTTTTTAGATGGCGATGAAAATCATTTATGTTCCGTGAGTTAGACTAATTGCTGCAGCAAATTTTAGAGGGCATCATATGGGTAACACTTCATAGAGAGGATAATTCAGAAATGTTAGCATGTTGTTACTCTTCTTATTGAAGTATTTGAGGGAACACTAGGGTAACACTTGATGATATATGTGATTTAATTTGTTTGACTAAAGGTCCACTATTTATAATAGGTTTTTTTCTTTGCACTGAGCTTTAAATGTTGCATTTGTTCACATAAAATTGGGAATAAGGGTGAGAATGCAAGTGAGTAGTGAACTTAGACGCAACAATGGACCAAAGAGAATGAAAGTGTAATTTAAAGTGTATAGGAAATTGAATATTATAAGGACAAATAATATCATAAGCATTTCTCTTTATATTTTTCTCAAGGATATTATTTGTCAACTTCTAGGTTTTGTCTTGGCTTAATGCTTGTCTTCTATTGTATATTACTTTTCCCGATAACTTCTGTTACATGATTGCCTTATGTGGTTCATTATTTTAGGAGTTCTTACTATTAACACGTGAATGATTCTATTCTGTGTACATCCTTGGCTTCTGTTGTGAAACAACCAATGCACACTTTGATGCAATTTTCACTTGATATTATTTCCATTCCAATAATATCATTTTTATAAAGAAATTAGTTCAGTTTGTTGTTTGGGAAAATCAATTATCTCCCTCAATATACTATTGTTTTCCATTTCCATTTAATATTTTGGTTATAGTTTTGATTTCTGGCTGCAACTCATAGTAAATGTGTCAACAGAACTTCCTACACTTACAGTTCTGTGCACATCCCCATTTTGTGCCAAATATTTTGTTTTTTTACCACACATTTTTTCCCTTGGGATTTATTCTTCTTAGAAGTATCTCAAATTGATAATTGATTCCCTCCTGCTTCTTTAAACATTCTTTCCTGTAGGGGCTGGTTGGTATTTCAGAACACGGGCTCATGATTAGATGGTGGTCAATGGGATCTTTCTGGTGGGAGAAACTGAGTCAGATCTTTGTTCTTGTCCTGTGCTCATAACTAATATTTGTTCCTCCATAGGAGGGATTTTCACCTAATTCCTCCTGGTCAAGCATTATGGCCAGCATTTTGGATACTGAAAAGTAGCTGAATTTGACAGCCAATTTTAATAAATTTCATAATTGATTATATGTTAATTTTGAAGCTAGAAATATTAGCTTTTAAGTAGAATCGATTTTGGTTGAGGACTTTATTTGATTCTGGTTGGTTTTGTTTAGGCACTGCTTGCAAACATTGATGTTATGTATGCTGTATATCATGGACCTGAAGGCCTTAAAGCCATTGCACAAAGGGTTCATGGTCTTGCTGATGTGTTTGCTATTAAATTAGAGAAAGTTGGATTTAAAGTTCAGGATCTTGGCTTCTTTGACACTGTGAAGGTTATGACTTCAAATTCCTAAGCAATTAGAGAAACTTGGATTCGAAGTTCAGGATATTGGCTTCTTTGACACTTTAAAGGTTATGACTTCAAATGCCTAAGTAATTGCAGATGCTGCTATAAAAAATGAAATCAATTTGTGTGTTGTAGATGGAAGCACTGTAAGTCTTGCATAGATTGTTGTACCAAATCAGTTTGACTATATTTACATGCTATACATTATTGTATGTGGTGCATTTTGGGCATGTTTATAATCACTAAATTAAATTTAATCTATTTTTGAATAGAAAAATAGATTAACTCTTGAATTGATTCTATGTCTGCATATTTTGACAGAATCTCAAAATGGGATATTCAATGCCATCCTAAAAGGCAACATCGAGTTTTCTAGCGATTGAAGGCCAATTATTTCACGTGCCAATAAGATCAAGTAATTCAGTGTGTGATAATCTGACCATGCAGTGTTGATGGCAAATGATATAAATATAATAGTCGTTGATAGATTTATAGGTTCTGAGCATATGGCTAATGAAAGCTTGTAAAATCACCTTCTAGGTAAGCATTAGTATTCAAAAACATCATGTTACATTTTCAATGACTTAATTACTAAAACTAAGACTAGAATATGTTTGTTTGTTTATCTCAGATATAGGTGATAACAAACCGTTGGATTGGCATACTTGGATGAAAATTGTTGATGGAGCGGCGATATGACTTGAGTACCTGCATAATTTTGTAGGTCCATCGATTATTTTCCGCGATTTTAAATTGTCTAATATACTATTAGATTAAAATTTCAATCCAAAGCTTTTTATTTTGGTCTTGCTAATATTGCTCCAATATAGGGTGAGGGCTTGGTCTTGACTCGGGTTATGTGGACATACTATTGTGCGCTAGAGTATGCTGTTATGAGTCAATTATCCTCGAAAATAGATATCTATTGTTTTGGCATTGTGTTTTTGGAAATTATCTCTGGAAAACGAGTTATTAGCCCTGCAAAATTTGCATAAAAACATAACTTAATTGATTGGGTATGTCACATTTCTATCCTCTTACTTTTCTTCTTCAATAACTATTCTACGACGGTTTGTATTGAATTATTTGAGTTTATCTACTGACATAAGCATCAGTGATTGTGAGATTGTTCGCGAAAGCATATCAAATGGTTGTCTTTGTATATGACTTTGACACTACTGTTGAAGAGGCACAAAGAGCTATTAATTCTGCTCATCTTAAAGCAGGGAGTGCTGAGGATTCTATTGGTGTTGTAAAGTTAATGGGGCGTTGCAATGGTAAGCTTCATTCATTCTTGTGGTAATATAAATCCGTAGTATTTAAAAATCAGTTGAGGGAAATCCTATCTATGATCATGTTATTTTGTAATGTAATGTCCACTTTTAGGGAAATCCTGTTTGTTGTTTGTAATGTTATGACTCTATCTATGATCATGATTTTACAATACATCTAACATTATGTCAATGATATATGTTTCCTCAAAATAGCTTTACATGTTGTGGTTATATTTCAACTGTCATGTGTTATATGATACCTAACACTGCATTTTTCTATGATTAAAGTAAAATGCATGACATATCATTCCTTATTCTTTTATAAACACGTATGTGGCCAACATCAATCAAAGTATGTTCTTTAATTACATTATAAACTGATACAACATTCGTATGTTCTGTTACACTGCCATAATATGTTGCAAAAACACAAGCATCAGAAACTCAAAAATGCATTTCTAAATAATGTAATTTTCCATTCGAGTGCTTCTTGCCAACATCAGTTTAAACATGCTTTGAAATCTCATATTAAACAAATATTTCATGGTCTCTTATTTTAATGAGAAAAACTTGTTTACATACTTTTGAAGGACATTCAGGTTTGCTTTCCCATCTTTAGACACCCATTTTAATTTTTGATTTTGTCATCGATTTATAATGGTTAACTTATAGGTTTTTTTTTTTGTTTATTTCCCTCATACATTTTTGATTGGTGAGGAATGGTGGACTTAGTGTTGAAGTTCAATATATTTGCACTTCATATTTTTGAATTGATTTTATTTTCCGGTGAATTATTTTATTCAGGTGATTTTCTTTCAATTTGGTCCATGTCTTCGATTTTAGGACAAGGAAGTTCTAACAGTAATGTTTCCTTGGGAACATGTTTAAGGCAATCATATTATATTCTTTTATGCTGCCATGGGCACCATATTTTTGTTTTTTTTAAGTGTCTGACTCTAAATATAAACTAATAACAGTGCAAATGCTGATGACCTTTGAGCGGTGTACAGATACAGTTTGTAGCTTGGCTGTGATGTCTGATCTAGGAATCCTATTTGCATCCCATGATGGGTAGGTTCATTCTGCACATGCTACTCTAGATTCAACTAATACTCAATGCCTGGTTCTGCACACACACACACACACACACACATACACACACACATATATATATATAACCTGTTTGACTTGTTTCCATTACTGCAGTTCTCTTAGATTATGGGCAGTAACTGGTGAAGTGTTAATGGAGATGGTTGGTCATACTGCAATTATTTATTCAATTGATTGACATGCATCAGGACTTATTGTCAGTGGTAGCGAAGACCGCTTTACAAAGTTATGGAAAGGGGACAACCTCTTTCTTGCTTCATGCTATAGAGATCGCATGTCATTTCATTTAAATATTATCTACATATATTGCTTTAGTGATAATACTCAATATGTTAAGTTTTACGAGTATTTTGTGTTCTTGTGGAGCTTGAGAATTAATCTTGGTTCGTCTTCATGAAGTTTATAGGGAAGTTTTGTTTAGTTGTGTGTATGTCAGGGAGGGGGATGTCTCACCCTATTCTTTATTCTGACAAATAGTTTTAAGAAACTGCTTGATATTATGCTCTCTTTTGTCAACTCAGCTGAATTTTCACAACTCATAGCTTCACGATTAAAATTTTGGGTTATGTTTGCTTAATAAAATTTTGGCATCTACTATTTTTTCAACTTATTTGTATTTTAAATATAAGCTGTAGTTTGTTTGTTTGTTTACTTTATAAGAAAATGTCACAAGTTTTGTTTTGGAGTATCATATGAATAAAACCTTCCATTTTCACTAATCAAATTGCCATACCATGCATGTGAAGTACTCAGGATTTTAATATGTCCAAAGACATCTGATTTACACATGGTTGATTGCCTTAGTTTTTTTCTGCTTCATTTTATGGAACTTGTACCTCAAAATTATGAACTTTTTTCCCAATGGAGCTTTTTTGATATGGTAATTTAGAGATAGTATTGGTGTTGTTTGGTACATGATAACCAATCTTTTTCCTTCAGAGTTCTTATTATTGCTTTGTGGTGCCATTTTCATAATTCATTATACAATTATTTATATACTTACCTTTAAAGTGGATCATGGTGTTATTGAATTGCAGGGAGTTAATCCAACTATTCCTTTCAGAGCTGATGATGTCAATTGTGCAAAAAATCAGATTTTTCGAGAAGTTTCAAAAGAAGCAGGAGTTGGTGCAGATATGAATGGTGAAACAAAAGATTCAACTGCAGCATATGCAACCGGGAATGACCTTGTGTTTGTCAAGAATTTCTTATCTGCAAGAAGCACAACATTTGGTACTTTCAATTAATATCATTATTTGTTATTCTTCTTTTTGTATCTAAATACTTATGTTCTAAACACTTCTCGATTTATTCTACATGTATCCTTATTTTCATATCCTCCATTTTCTATTCTTATTCTATTTTGACTCCGTTTGATCCCAGATTTTATGCTAACGATAGAAAACACTATGATTATGTTTTTCTACAGATGTTTTGCTTTTATAATATATATTGAAAAGATGAAAGAACCAGTATTAAGTGCATCATTGTCTGGAAGTTTGCAAGATGATGCAAGAATGCTTAGATTTGCATAAGACATACGTTTGCAAGGAAAATGTTCCATGGAAGTTCCTATATCACAATTCTATATCACAATTCTCATCATCCAGTGGGCAATATGTTTGACTGTTGAGACGGATCCATCAGGGACAACTGCTACACTAGGCCTGCTCTGTATTTTATCCTATTAGATGGGACACACAATTTCAGCTTTATTTGCTTGTACTTTAGTTTACTTTTAAAAATGCTTGCTTGAACAATGGATGCTTATTATACTCTATCTCAATAAATCATGATTTTCCTTGGAAGCCGATAAATGTCATGTCACTTCCCTTTTCCACCTAATGGTACTTTCTATACATTGTAAGTTAACATAGTTAACCTTTTAAAGGGTACAAAAGATACATGACCATATAGAGTAAGGATTATCTTGCTAATCTATATAGGACCCTGCCATACTGTCATTCCTCATTAATACTTTTGTATCTCAATGACTTATGTAGACCACTTAGTTCCATCTCAAAATTTCTTCTATTAGTTCAATGTGAGACAATCCTTTACTTTGGTTTTGTTTTGTATGATTGCAAATTGCGTGTATGATTTGTTGTGCTTCATTCTACATGTGAATATGTGTGATTTTTGCCTTTGCGTTTGTCTTTATTCAATACTAGATGATTGGAATTGATATTCATCTTAAAATGATTGTTAGAAACACTTTTTATAAGGTTTGAATCAATACTTAACCTTTGGCATCGATCTATACGTGTTTGGTATCGATCCCTGCTTTATTGGAAATCAAAAGAATTTGAATTTGTTCAGTAGGGATCGATTCATGGATTTTGGGATCAATCCCTAACAGTTGAAAACTGTCTGGCATCGATCCATACGTGGTTGGCATCGATCCCTGATTCAATGAAAATTCTGTTTTTCAGCTCACCTTCAGTAGGGATCGATTCATAGATTTTGGGATCAATCCCTAACAGTTAAAAACTGTCTGGCATCGATCCATACGTGTCTGGCATCGATCCCAAAGTCTGTTTTTCTGCATAATTTTTATTCTAACAGTTCTGTCTTGTTTAGTATAAATACAAAGTGGCAGGTATTGGCTTAAGAATGAATTCACAAGTGAAAATTGCAAAATACACAAGTCATAGAGATCTTTGTAGCAGCAATTGATTGAGCATTCAGAAACCTGAAAGATACTTCGTCTTCATCATCTTCTCAATCTCTTCAATTCAAGAACAATTACACACAATCATTCTTGTTCTTTGGATTGAAGGATCAACGAGATAACGTTCAGTGGTACGATCAACGATCTAGCTGTGGAGTCAGTGGAACGATCAAGGATCTAGCTGGGTTGAAGAGTGAAGGGGGTTTCGAGGAAAAACCTACTGGTTTGTCCTTCAAGAACGGGACTGTTCTTGCGGGTTTGTTAGTCACGATTGCAGAACGGATTCAGCCGCAGCGTAGGGTTTGGAAACGGGGTTGTTTCGCAAACAGGTCGTGGAACCGGTGAATCGTTTGCAAGTCTTGCGGGGAATTCTTGATCCAGCTCTGATCAAGTCGAGGTTCTATACGAGAAGAAGAAGTTCTAGGGATTTAGAATTCTGTCTTGGTATTGTAACCTTTGTAAGAACGAATTCAGCAACTATTGATAAGAAAAGGTCTCAATTTCTTTTGAAATTGAGAGGGAGACGTACCCACACGCGAGGACGACAGTGGGGAACTTCCTTAACAAATCTCTGCGTATCGTATTCTATCTCTATCTCCCTTTACGTTTTCGTTAACTGTTTTGTGATACAAATTGGCGCAGTACGTTTTACGTGTCGTGATACAATAGTGGCAAGAAAACCTTTTATTGAAACATTACTATTGTTTATCATAGAACACATACACGCCAAGTGTTTGACAAAACGGTTTGTTGTGATTTACTCATTGGAATCAGAATTTGTGATAAGTGCATTTAGTGCGAGAAATTTCTGTGTTAACGTTTTCTATCAATCAATTCAAATCCAGCATCATACTTGCGTGTCTGGTCTTTTTGGTAGCGGTTCAGAATAGACGGAAGTCGATTCGGGACCAAAACTTTCCGCTATATTTCAAAAACTCTGTTAAAGTTTTTTTTAAACCGTATTTTACAAGCGGTGATCTATTCACCCCCCTCTCGATCACTAGCCACACCGTCTAACAAGTGGTATCAGAGCGCCGGTTCGCTGGTGCTCTGTGGCTGCCTGTAACAATATGGATTCTGAACCAAAGAGGGCGTACAATAGAGCTCCCGTCTTTAACGGAGAAAACTACGGCTACTGGAAAGACTGCATGCGAGTTCATATAAATTCTGTGGATAGGCTAGTATGGACAGCCATTGAGAATGGTCCTTTTCAAATAACCATGACCAATGAGGCTGGCGCCATAGTACCTAAACCAGAAGCTGATTGGACTGAGAAAGATGAGAAAAAGTGGTCGAGTGATTGGAAAGCTCGAAATATACTAATTTCAGCACTTGGTGTTGATGAGTATTATCGAGTATCCCATTGCACGACTGCTAAGGAGATGTGGGACGCTTTAGAAATCGCCCATGAGGGTACTACTGAAGTGAAACAGTCCCGCATTAACACACTTAATCAAGAGTTTGAGCTCTTTCGCATGAAAAATGGAGAATCTATCTCCGACATGCAAAAGAGGTTTACTCATCTTACAAATCGATTAAATGCACTTGGAAAACCTGTTTCCAATGAGGTAGCTACTAACAAAATTCTGAGATGTCTTAGCAGGGAATGGCAACCTAAAGTGACAGCTATCAAGGAAGCCAACGACTTGACGACTCTTACGATTACAACACTTTTTGGAAAGCTGGAAGAACATCAGCAAGCTCTAGAAAGTCTTGAAAAGTATGAGAACAAAAGTAAGAAGGAGAAAGAGAAGAAGAAAGACAAAGAGGGTGAGAAGAAGCCAATTGCTCTTGTGGCCTCTAGCACTAAGTCCTCAAGAAAAGAGCAAAGTGACAATGATTCAAGTAGTGACAAAGATTCGGATGATGAAGAAATGGGACTTTTTGTAAGGAGATACAATAGATTCATTCGAAGGAATGGATACAAGCATTCCGACAAAAACCTCATGAAGTTTAGAAGACAATCTAGTGAGTCAAAACAGGAAGAGAACAAGAAGCATAAAGGTAGAGGATCTTGTTTCAATTGTGGCAAATCTGGACATTACAAAACAGATTGTCCTATGAAGAAAAAGGATAAAGGGAAGGATTCACCTAAACGGTACAGCAAACAAAGGAGAGCCTATATAGCATGGGAAAGCGATAGCGATTCATCAAGCTCACAAAGTTCAAGTGATAGTGATGAAACCGCAAACCTATGTCTTATGGCTCACATCAAAGACCATGCCTACTACAAGAAGAAACAAGAAGAAAAGAAGGTAAAACAAGCCTACTATAATAATGTCTCCTCTATGTCTTTTTCTGAACTGAAAATCGCTTTTGAAAAACTGCATAACGAAGCTGTAGATGCTTTCAAAAGATTATCTTCCGATAAACAAATTTTTTCATTCTTGGAAGGTAAAGTATACAAAGCTGAAAAAGATTTAGAAAGCTTGAAGGCTAGTATTGCAGAAAATTCAAAAGATATTGATGTTAACGGATGTAGTAAAGTTAGGTATTGTGAAGCTTGTCATATTTGGCAACGAGAGGTTAATACTCTTAAAGTCAAATTGGAAAAAGCTTTACAACCCAAGGTGACTTACGCCGTTGATACTAGATTGTTTAAGAAGTCATTGAATCCTCCATATGCAAAATACTCTTTTACTCCAAAGGATTCAATGAACAAAACTAAACAATTGCATCATCATGGTTTATGTCATTATTGTTGTCGTGCTGGCCACACCATTGAGAAATGCAAGTTTAGGAGGTTTCTTGTTCCTAAAGGCATCTATCAATGGAAGCCAAAAGGCAACCATGTTACCACTTACCCCTTTGGACCCAATGAAAATTGGGTACCAACCACTCTCTTTTGATATTGTAGGAAGAGTGCCTTGCATCCGAAGATAGGAGATGGTTCCTAGATAGCGGCTGCTCAAGGCACATGACCGGTGACATATCGCTTTTTATAGACTTCAAAGCAAAGAAAAAGGGATATGTTACTTATGGAGACAATAACAAAGGAGCTATACTTGGCAAAGGTAGTATAGGTAACCCCTCTACCACTACCATTTCTGATGTCAATCTTGTAGAGGGACTTAAACACAATTTGTTAAGCATAAGTCAATTGTGTGACAAGGGTTACAAAGTTTCTTTTACAAAAACTTGTTGCATAATTGAACATGATGAAAATAATGTTGTGTTTAAGGGTGTTAGAGTAAACAATATCTATATGCTTGATCTTTGTGATGTATCTTTAACAAGCACTAAATGTCTAGTTACCTTGAATGATGATTCTTGGCTTTGGCATAGACGTTTAGCGCATGTTAATTTCGATTTGCTTAACAAGGTTGTATCTAAGGATCTAGTAGTCGGTCTTCCAAAAATAAAGTTTTCAAAAGACCACCTATGTGATGCATGCCAAATGGGAAAGCAAACAAGGGTCTCTTTTAAATCCAAAAATGTAATTTCAACTTCACGACCTCTTGAGCTTCTCCATATGGATCTCTTTGGTCCGTCTAGGACAAAGAGCTTAGGTGGAAACTATTATGGTTTTGTAATTGTTGATGACTACTCTAGATTTACTTGGACTATATTCCTTCATAGCAAAGATGAAACTTTTTCTGCTTTTAAGAATTTTGCAAAACTGTCCCAAAATAAAATGAATTCTAAAATAGTTACAATTCGAAGCGATCATGGAGGAGAATTTCAAAACTATCTCTTTGATAAGTACTGTGATAAGTATGGTATTGAGCATAACTTTTCAGCTCCTCGAACTCCACAACAGAATGGCGTTGTGGAGCGCAAAAATCGCGTTTTAGAAGAGCTAGCAAGAACAATGCTAAATGAGGGTGGATTGCCAAAATATTTTTGGGCTGATGCTGTTAGCACAGCCTGTTATGTTCTAAACAGGATTCTAATTCGCCCTATGTTAAATAAAACCCCTTATGAGCTTTTAAAAGGAAGAAAGCCAAACTTATCACATCTTCACGTATTCGGTTGTAAGTGTTTTGTTTTGAATAATGGTAAGGAAAAACTTGGGAAGTTTGATGCAAAAGCTGATGAAGGTATTTTTCTTGGTTATTCACAATCAAGTAAAGCATATAGAGTGTATAATAAGCGTTTACTTACTGTTGAAGAATCTGTCCATGTTTCCTTTGATGAGTCTTATCCGAAAAATGTCGGCAAAGGTATTTCTTTTGATGACGCAGGTGTATCTACAGAAGACATACTCAAGGAAGCTGTTGCGGAAACTGATCAATCCAAGACAGCTCCCATTGAGAAGGAGGAAGATACTAGTCATGAAAAAGATAAGGAAGAAAGGACAGCTGATGTGAATGACCTTCCACCAGCTTGGAAATCTTCAAAAGACCATCCCATTGACAACATCTTGGGAGACATTTCAAAGGGAGTCATGACTCGTTCTAAGATAAGTAATTTTTGTTCTCACTTCGCCTTTGTTTCACAAGTGGAACCTAAAAATGCCAAAGAAGCCTTGATTGATGAATTTTGGCTAATGGCCATGCAAGAAGAGCTTAATCAATTTAAAAGAAATGACGTTTGGGAACTTGTCCCGCGTCCGCGAGAACATCATATCATAGGTACTAAGTGGGTTTTTAGGAATAAGCTTGATGAAAGTGGAGTGATAACTCGGAACAAGGCACGTTTAGTAGCACAAGGCTATAACCAAGAGGAGGGCATAGACTATGAGGAAACTTATGCTCCAGTTGCTCGCCTTGAGGCTATACGTCTCTTGCTCGCTTATGCGTGTTCTAGAGATTTTAAGCTTTACCAAATGGACGTAAAGAGTGCGTTTCTAAATGGTGTCCTAAATGAAGAGGTATACGTCTCACAACCTCCTGGTTTTGAGAATGCTGAATATCCAGATTATGTTTACAAATTAAAACGAGCTTTGTACGGTCTTAAGCAAGCCCCCCGGGTTTGGTATGAAAGACTTAGCAAATTTCTACTTGATCATGGATATTCAAGAGGTAAAGTGGATACCACCCTCTTCATTAAGCACAAAGGAAAACACATTCTTTTAGTTCAAGTTTATGTAGACGATATAATTTTTGGTTCAACTAACATACACTTGGTCGAAGAGTTTTCAAAAGTTATGCAGGGTGAATTTGAAATGAGTCTTATGGGGGAGCTTAATTTCTTCCTCGGTCTCCAAATAAAGCAGCTTGATGAGGGAACAGCTGTGAGTCAAACAAAATACTGCAGAGAGCTGCTCAAGCGCTTTGGAATGAACGACTCAAAATCAATAGACACACCTATGCCTACCAACGGATATCTAGATAAAGATGAACACGTGTCTGCATGTGTGCACGATATCAATCGAATCCTAAAGAGTCACACTTGAAAGCTGTCAAGCGCATATTTAGATATCTTCATGGAACATCTAAGTATGGGCTCTGGTATTCAAAAGGAAGCGATTGTAGCTTAGTAGGTTTCTCCGATTCTGATTTTGCTGGCTGCAAATCAGATAGGAAAAGTACTAGTGGTACATGTCACTTATTTTCAAACTCTCTGGTCAGTTGGCATAGCAAGAAACAGGTGTCTGTCGCATTGTCAACTGCTGAGGCTGAGTACGTTGCAGCCGGTAGCTGTTGCGCTCAGATCTTGTGGCTGAAGCAACAACTACAAGATTTCGATATTCAACTCAAACGCATTCCAATAAAGTGTGACAACACCAGTGCTATAAATCTTACTAAGAATCCTGTTTTACACTCACGCACTAAACACATAGAGATTAGGCATCACTTTCTTCGCGACCATGTTGAGAAAGAGGACGTTGTGTTTGAGCATGTTGATACTAAGAATCAACTCGCTGATATTTTCACTAAACCACTAGCAACGGAACCTTTCTTTAACATTCGTCGTGAATTAGGGATTCTTGATCTGTCTTCATTACTATCTTAAGCTTGTTAGATTCTTTTTTTTTTTTTTTTTTGCCTCACCTTGGTTGATAAGTTGTGTTTTAGAAGGTGTGAGCTTATACTTCACAAAGGTACATCAACAAAGGTAATATCAATCCTCTTTACTACTCTTTGGATCTATGTGTTTGCGTATGTTTGAACAAATTCTCTATGTTCGTTTATGTAAATTCTTTTGCTTTTATTGTTTGAACATTAATATCTGAATTGAGAACTATTCTTAAGCATCATTTTCAAAACATGGTTCATAAGCATTGCATTCTGCATAAAGAATTCTCTGCTGCTGCCCCCTCTTCTGTAGATGTCACAACCATGCTCCAGCAAATGCAGCTAGAAAATCGACAAAATCATGAGGAAGCAAGATCTTGGCATGTTCAACAAGCTGAGTGGCATAACGAACATCGGGAGTGGCATGATGACCACACAAGGATGTATCACAATCAGCACTCTTGGCACACTGACTTGATTAAGTGGCATCAAGTCTTTTATAATGAAATGACAGGTTTCATGGACGATTGTCGTGCAAATCCGGGTATTATGGACAGGTTTCGAAGCACTGAAGTTCAGGACCGATTCAGACATTACTCTTTCATGGGACACAATCCTGATGAAATGCCTCCTCCTCCGCCTCCACCTAGCTTCAGAGATCCAAATCAAGATGACGAGGAGTCTTGTGGAGGCCACTTTCCTCATTAGCATTTCATTTCATATGCATTTCATTTCATGTTGCTTGAGTGGTTGTTTCAATTTTCGAATATTCTGACTATATTTGTTTGGCTTATATAATTTTAAATACTTTCCTAGTATTTCAATGCTTATTTCCGTTTGCTTGTTTGTGGTTTCATTGCCCTTTATTGATCACTCTTTGTGAGTGATTTTATTCTTCTAAGCTTTCTTTCTTTGTGATTGTTAGCTTTGTTATCAATTTTTGCTGCGGTTTGCTACTTTGTTCTTCTCTTTGGTGTGTATTCTCACTTTTTGATGTTGACAAAGGGGGAGAAGTATAGAAGATGTTGACATGACAGAATGGTATGCACAAACTCAGGGGGAGTATCACACATCAATTTGCCATCATCAAAAAGGGGGAGTTTGTGAGACAATCCTTTACTTTGGTTTTGTTTTGTATGATTGCAAATTGCGTGTATGATTTGTTGTGCTTCATTCTACATGTGAATATGTGTGATTTTTGCCTTTGCGTTTGTCTTTATTCAATACTAGATGATTGGAATTGATATTCATCTTAAAATGATTGTTAGAAACACTTTTTATAAGGTTTGAATCAATACTTAACCTTTGGCATCGATCTATACGTGTTTGGTATCGATCCCTGCTTTATTGGAAATCAAAAGAATTTGAATTTGTTCAGTAGGGATCGATTCATGGATTTTGGGATCAATCCCTAACAGTTGAAAACTGTCTGGCATCGATCCATACGTGGTTGGCATCGATCCCTGATTCAATGAAAATTCTGTTTTTCAGCTCACCTTCAGTAGGGATCGATTCATAGATTTTGGGATCAATCCCTAACAGTTAAAAACTGTCTGGCATCGATCCATACGTGTCTGGCATCGATCCCAAAGTCTGTTTTTCTGCATAATTTTTATTCTAACAGTTCTGTCTTGTTTAGTATAAATACAAAGTGGCAGGTATTGGCTTAAGAATGAATTCACAAGTGAAAATTGCAAAATACACAAGTCATAGAGATCTTTGTAGCAGCAATTGATTGAGCATTCAGAAACCTGAAAGATACTTCGTCTTCATCATCTTCTCAATCTCTTCAATTCAAGAACAATTACACACAATCATTCTTGTTCTTTGGATTGAAGGATCAACGAGATAACGTTCAGTGGTACGATCAACGATCTAGCTGTGGAGTCAGTGGAACGATCAAGGATCTAGCTGGGTTGAAGAGTGAAGGGGGTTTCGAGGAAAAACCTACTGGTTTGTCCTTCAAGAACGGGACTGTTCTTGCGGGTTTGTTAGTCACGATTGCAGAACGGATTCAGCCGCAGCGTAGGGTTTGGAAACGGGGTTGTTTCGCAAACAGGTCGTGGAACCGGTGAATCGTTTGCAAGTCTTGCGGGGAATTCTTGATCCAGCTCTGATCAAGTCGAGGTTCTATACGAGAAGAAGAAGTTCTAGGGATTTAGAATTCTGTCTTGGTATTGTAACCTTTGTAAGAACGAATTCAGCAACTATTGATAAGAAAAGGTCTCAATTTCTTTTGAAATTGAGAGGGAGACGTACCCACACGCGAGGACGACAGTGGGGAACTTCCTTAACAAATCTCTGCGTATCGTATTCTATCTCTATCTCCCTTTACGTTTTCGTTAACTGTTTTGTGATACAAATTGGCGCAGTACGTTTTACGTGTCGTGATACAATAGTGGCAAGAAAACCTTTTATTGAAACATTACTATTGTTTATCATAGAACACATACACGCCAAGTGTTTGACAAAACGGTTTGTTGTGATTTACTCATTGGAATCAGAATTTGTGATAAGTGCATTTAGTGCGAGAAATTTCTGTGTTAACGTTTTCTATCAATCAATTCAAATCCAGCATCATACTTGCGTGTCTGGTCTTTTTGGTAGCGGTTCAGAATAGACGGAAGTCGATTCGGGACCAAAACTTTCCGCTATATTTCAAAAACTCTGTTAAAGTTTTTTTAAAACCGTATTTTACAAGCGGTGATCTATTCACCCCCCTCTCGATCACTAGCCACACCGTCTAACATTCAACTCATTTGTAACTTTTTAATCCAAGTCTTCAACTAAAGTGTTAGTGTTTCATAAATAACATCTACTTGCACCTATTGAAAAATGAATTTAATTGATGCTATAAACATTGAATCAGGTTATATTATTTCCATATTGTAAATAGGTTTTAAGAATACTATATGACATATTAAGATGATGAAACATGATTGGATTTAAGGTGAAATGAAACATTTGCAACTAAACTACAACTCTTCAAGATTTTGCCTGCTACTTTCTAAGCTACATATATCTTAAATTCTGTAGAAATTAACTGATTCATTGTTCTATTATGCTTACAAGGTATGTACTATAACATGGTCATGAGCACAAAGTTGGAAGGCATTGGTCATGCGGCATATTTATTCATGACAACTGCGCAAGATAGAGTTAGTTATGTTTTATCCAAATGTAAATGTTGTAACGACGGGATTGTTTCTATCTGAAACATCCACTCCTGATAGTCCAAATCTTTCAGGGGGAAGGTTCATATGTGAGTTTATGATGGCAGATCTATTAAGGAGCCGAAGGGTGCTACTGCACGCCTTAAGAAAACATATTTTAGTTTAATAAGTTACTATTACATTATTTGACTATAGTGTTTGATTTTTGTCACGTCTTTATAAATTTAGAAGTATGTCTCTCTAAGTTAACCACCCAATTTTATAAATATATCTATAACTATATATAAAGGGGATAGAACATTTTGGGCTGACCTATTTTCATTCCATATTTACCCTTGAATAACCAATTTTCATTCCATATTTACCCTTACATATAACTTCCACTAAGGGATAAACCTGAAACATAACTTCCTACATTTCATTATTTCCTTTATGTTTTTCACTTTCGGACTAAATCCCTCTCTCATTTGCACAGTGACTCTTTCCTTTTCTCTGTATAGGTGGTTGTGGTTATTCCATCCAATACAAAAAAAAAACTTCCATGTTTTGTACAACAATACATCATTTGCAATTTTTTTCATACAAGGTAATTATTACAATCTGCACAAACGTTATACTATAAATGAATTTATTATTTCAAATATTTTAGTGCAATCATAACATTATATTTGTTTCCATATAAAGATGAGTGCCCTCTGTGCTTTCTAAAATGGTATAGAACATTTGCTATGAAACACTTACAATTGCATTATAACGGTTATAACAAAGACATACTGACACACGTATACTATGATCATTGTGATAAAAAAAGGAGAACTTAAATATTTTATGATTTTGAAAAACTATATTTATATTGAGTCAATTTATAAATATAAACCATCATTAGATTAAGGTAGTGTTTTTTTTTAAAGGAGACGTATAATATTGTTTAAGGGTTAGTGAGCCTTGGGTTTATATTAAAATTATGGTGTTGGAAATATATTTATAATATAATTATTTTATGTGCTGATTAGTATTCTGATTGATAGTATTCATTTCTTTTTTTTGTTAATGTTTTTTTTATGATGTTGTATATAAGATGTGTGAGAGGAGAACTATTAACCTGTGTTTTGCATGTTGCTGGATAAAGTGTCGTTGGATGTTCTCCAAACTATTAATCAATTGAGGAAGACACTAAAATGATTACCATAGTCTTTGTTTTTTTACATATCCACTTCTCATATTTGTTGTTGAGAGAGACATTCTAAAATAAATATGAGAGGGAAAGAAATCAGACAAG
This sequence comes from Lathyrus tuberosus, assembly GCA_022829125.1. Classification (NCBI taxonomy): domain Eukaryota; kingdom Viridiplantae; phylum Streptophyta; class Magnoliopsida; order Fabales; family Fabaceae; genus Lathyrus; species Lathyrus tuberosus. The sequence continues at coordinate 2,151,473 of JALAZF010000298.1, read as the reverse complement.
AAAAATAAATATAATTGATCATAACATTTGTTCACTCATCTTTATTTTTTCTTCTTTTGTGATATTTGTTATTCTAATACTCATATTTTTTTATATCATCTCTCTTAATCCATAAAAATAAACAGAGAATATGTGATTGTATTATGTCTCTTTTGTCTTTTCCATTTTACACTACTTAATTGCAGTTTTTCAAAAAAAAATTGTATGTAATTGTAGAAAATATTATATGTAACTGTAATATATCATCCTAAGGGAACAACGATAAGTCCAATTATGATAACGTTTTACTTAATTTGAACACCTGTCACACATGAACTTCCTCTAAGTGACTGTCTCCATTTAATGTTTTCGAATCCAAACACTTCATACAAAATTTGTTGGTTTGAAAAATTAAATAAAATTCAGAAACAATCTTCAAGGATTCAAAATAAAAATATATATTTTTTTAATTTTAATTATTTGAATTTTCAAAACATTAAATACACATTTTCCGAAAACATACTTTATAAACATTTAAAATATACTCGTAGAATATTCGTTAACATTTTTTTAAAACCAAATTAGTGGCAATTTATTTCATCAGTTGTAACTTAGTATCCCTATGTTGGTTACCAATTTCATTCATTTCTACATTTATTTATTAGACAATTCACCTTTCACAATTTATCAAAACAAAGTATATAGAGGTTAATTAAAAAAAAACATTATCGGTCACTTTTCGTTCTCCTTCAACAACAATCAATGTGGAGAAGACTTTTCCAACAAAATTTGAAATGTACAATTGAATTTCATGTAGCAAATTTGAAAGAAGAAAAAAGATAATATATCCATCATATCCATGGAAATTGAGATCTATCTCAATCTAATGAATGTTGGTTTATTTTTCATGTGTTCCTTCCTTCATCTTTTATAAGTACTTTATTTTAAATTAAAATTAAAATTAGGCTAAAAAATATCTGTTAATATTTGGACGCATGTGCACGCTAAAAAAAGCGGATAAACGGGTACGGGAGTGCCCGTTTAGACGCTAGTTATATATAATATAAATGAGTATTGTAATATCATTTTTGTATTTTATAATAATAATAATTTATTTTAAAAATTTAATAATTTTCTTGATAATTTTAGGATTTATTTTGATCCTTTAATTCAAGAAATGTTCATATAACGAAACAGACTAACACGATATATTTTAATGACTTAAAAGATGAATATAAATTAAAGGATCAAAATATATCCTAAAATTAACATATATAATAAAAATAAAATATTAAATCTATTTTAAAATACTATTTTTTAATAAAAGGTCACATTTTAAGTAAGTTATATACAATGTAAAATACTTATGTCATATTATTTTTTGTATTTTGCAAAAATAACATTTATTTTTAAAACAACATTTATTTTTTTAAACGGTGACTTCTAACTAACACTATTTACATCACTTTTAACTCAATATTTGTTACTTAATATTTATGATAAAAGTCAATATATCAATGCATGATAAATACATTTTAGTATCTGCTTGCTTTTTTATTTCTACAATTTTTTAATATATGTATATAGACTCGTGCATGGGTAACCGTCAATCAAAAAGTCTTATTTAGTTTTTTGGTGTAACAAAATAAATAATGGTTAAGTTGGTATTTAGTTTTTTAGTGTCGAATTCCTTTAATCAGGCATAACAATCAATATTCATAATTAAAAGAAATATCAAAAGAAGTATGTATATAATATTTAAATAATTTTTTATCTTAAAAATGTGAGTGAAATAGTTCATAAAGTTGTACGGGACATAACCCATTAGATTCCGCCAAAAAAACAAGCATATGAGTATATTGCTTTCAATGATATGACACAGAATACAATCATTTAGATTCTATTTTTTCACTGTTATATAAAAAGATTTATGAAATGCCACGAAACATAACCAATTAGATTTAAATAAGAAAACATTCATAAATATTGCTCTAAAAAAATAAAAAGTCTATAATCTTGATTATTATATATTTCAATAATGTTTAAAATGTGATTAAAATTTTTCGTAAAATGACACGAGATACAATCAGTTAGATCCAAATAAAAAAACATTTATAAATATTGTTTTAAATATGCATTTGAATATAAATAAGATATCAACATGTCAAATACTATATCTTATACTTTTTTCATACCCGTGCGTCCGCACGGGTCTTCTACTAATAAGTGTATAAAGAAAAGTTTTCTAAAAGCTTTTAGATTTATAATTTGAAAAAATAATCCAAGATACACAAAAAAAATCTATAAATATTTCAAGAGTTTGATTAAATTGAGGATTCAATATTTACTTAAGGATTACCGAAAAAATATTACATATGCATTACATAAGCTATGCAGCAACATTATTTCAATGAGTAACACAAAATTGTTTCAATTTAATGGGAGTTACACACCGATTTAAACCATGAATGTTAAAGTAATTGCTACTTGAAATATTATAGTAATTGATCTCTTGTAAAAAATTAAACATAATTTCATGTAATTTGAAGGGTAAACTGTGTGTTTCATACATAAAAATAGTTATTACTAATTTTGGTTTTATATTCTTTCTTGGTTTTTTTTATTTAATTTCAAAAACGAACATTTAGCTAAATTTGAGTCAAATATTTAAAAAAACTAAAATAAACCTAGATTGTTATAGTGTATTATTTTATTTATCTATAAATATGAAAAAATAATCATTTTAAATGTTTTTATTTTCCATATATATATATATATATATATATATATATATATATATATATATATATATATATATATATATATATATATATATATATATATATATATATATATGTAATACCCCGTAAATTCTTTTACTCTGGATAATATTAGTTGTGATCAACTGAGTTCCAGGGTGCTCTGAGAAATTATATGCAGAGATAATTGGAGTAACTGTGGAACTTAGAATAAATCCAATTAATATTATCTGACTCTGGGATATTTAAATATTTGGACTTTGGAGACTTTTTGGACAACTGGTAGTGTTGATATTTGATGATGTTTTACTATATCAATTCCTTTTCCTCTCATTTTCCTCTTTTGAAGCAAAGGGAGAAAAAGATAGAAAGAAGTAGAGAGAAAGAAAAGAGAAGGAAAGGAAGAGAAAAAAAAAGGAAAGCTCAAGATCAAGAACATCATCAAATCTTCATCCAATCATCTTTGAATCTTCACCATCTTCATCTATTCAAGGTGGGTTCTAGATAGATGCTTTTGTTTTAGATTTTCTTGGATTCTAAGACTTAGGTTAGAATTGTAAGGAAATGGGATTAATTGCCAAATCTTGAAAAATTAACGGTTGAATTGTGTTATTAACTGAGTAGTATGAGTTATATGAGTGTAGAATCATTTATGTTTGATTGTGGGATGGTTGGATATGTTTTGATGGGGTTTTGAAACCATGGGAGATCAGCTGTTACGCTGATGAACTTTCTGAAATTCCCAGATTCGCACTACGAATCCCCCAGCGAAGGGGAAAATCGTGCACTCGCTGGCAGCTCGCACTGCGAATGCGAAGGCGAGCATTCGCCAGTGGTTCGCACTGCGAACCTTATGTTGTTTTTGCCACTGCCTTGGTTTGCCAGCGTTCGCACTGCGAATGGGGCAGTGAACGAGTGTTGGCTAGGCGTTCGCTGGACACTTCACACTGCGAATGAAGTAGTGAGCATTCGCTGGCTTCTTCGCAATACGAATATAGCAGAACATCCATTTTGCTTCTTGCATAACTTTTGACTCGATTATCCGTTTTGCGTATTCTTGGTATCGTTGTGAAGCTAAGAACATATTCTAGCTGATGGGAGTGAGAAATATCTGTTTATTGCCCGATTAAATGAATCAGAGGGAACCGTAAATTGGTATAAATTGTGGTATGTTGAATTTTGGTGTTCCATTATGTGATTGATGATTACATGTCTATGTTGTTATTGTTAAACATGTTGGAATATGTATGCATGTTAAAATATGAATAGGTAGAGTGAGGAACATTACCGTAAATGATATCGAAAGTGTGTAAATGACATGGTGACAACGCTCGTGCAAAAGAGGCCGAGGCGTGTGTCTAGTAATCATAACCGATTGATCTTGCGGTGTAGTTTCATGAGACTCGAGCACCTCCTCTGAAACGTATGCATAATTACTTGGCAGGTTTGATTCCCGCGTATAGTACGATTGGAGCCTACGGGTAAAGAGACTTGTGACGGTGTACGGGCCGTGTGAAGTGACGGATCATGGTGTACGGGCCGATGATCCCGAATCCAATTCGTATGCCAAGTAAATACAAGGATCCATGACTCGGGTCATCTTCTAGACGTAGAAGCGGACGGGAATATGGGATACCTTGGTATGGTTATTGATTTGTGAGATTCTGGAGTAACAGGCTCAGAACTTACTTTGGTACTATTGTGAGTAACAGGCTCACGAGCGTGAATGTATTTATATCGTGTGTGTACTCAAAGTCACTTCCCTTCCCTTTGACTTGAGTTAGGCTTATTAGAACCTTGTAAAGCCGAGAGGACTATATGATAGCAAACTCACTGAGATTTGATGTATCTCACCCCACTGTTGTTGTTTACATCACAGGTTCTGCAGGTTCGGCGAAGGGTAAGGATAAGGTGGTTTGACTTTTCCTTACGGATCGTAGCTTTTGAGATGGCATGGCTTCCGCTATGGCATTTATTTTGAGATCATTGTATTGATCTAGTTCTTAGTGTATTTTTGGACATCTTGTATACGTTGTGCCGTAGACTTTAGAACTTTGTATTTAGGGCACTTAATGTATACAATGTGTTAACTAGGAACTTGTACATATATATTTCAGTACCAAACGTATTATTCATGTATGATATATGCTTTGATGTATGTATGTATATGTGGCTTTACAGTTGGTATCATAGCTGGTCGTATCCTCGACCTAGCCATGAAATAGTATAAGTGTTTCCTTCCGTTTCATATGTGTTGTGTCGCTATTGGTCTTACGTGTTATATTTATGGTATTGAGCCTGATCAACTTAATCCTATCTGTATGACATTTAGGAACATGGCCGACCGACGCAGAAACAACCGTGGTAGACCGAGAACTACTCCAGCAGGGACAAATCTGCCAGGGGACGAAGGGAATGCCCCTTTGTATCAATTCATGCAACAGATGCAGCAGCAGCAGAATCAGTTTGTACAACAGATGGTACAGTAAATGGCTGGTGGTGTGCATCCTCCAGTGGTTGTTCCTGAAGCTGCAGGGGGAACCTTTAGGGATTTTATTCGTATGAATCCTCCAGAGTTTTTGGGAGGGTTAGACCCAGTAAAGGCTCATGAGTGGATATCCGGTATGGAACGGATTTTCTTGATTGTTCAGTGTAGTAAAGAGAATAAGGTTGTCTTTGCTTCTCACTTGTTAAAGGGTCCTGCTATGAGATGGTGGGAAAGCGCTTCAGCACTAATGACAATTCAAGAGGTACCGAAAGTGTGGGAGATTTTTAAGATAACTTTTATGGAGAAGTATTTTCCAAGTTCCTTAAGGTCTCAAAAAGAATTCGAATTTCAACAGCTGAGGCAAGGTAACTTGACAGTGGCTTCTTATGCGGAAAAGTTTGAGGTTATGGCTGTTTATTCTAGACAAGCCATGTATGCTCCTGATGAAAGTTGGAAGATCGATCAGTTTCTGTTTGGTTTAAGGGCTGAAATTTCACATAGTGTGTCCCAGAGAGAATTTACTAGCTATGCGGAATTGTTACGACAGTGTTATGTGGCGGAGCATAGTTTGAAAAAGGTACAAGCAGAAGGAGAGTTAAGTAGAGTGAATCAAAGTGATCGTGGGCGATCGAATCAACAATTTAGACCGAGACAACAACCTTTCAAAGGGAAGCAAGTTCAGAGTTCTAAGTCTAGTGTGCCTTCGGTATGTCGTACTTGTGGTAAGAATCATTTTGGGAGGTGCAATTGGGAAGGAATAAGATGTTATCAGTGTAACAAGGTGGGTCATCTATCGAGGGATTGTCCTCAGAAGAGGAATCAGATGCAAGAAAAGAATACCGGACGAGTGTATACCTTGGATGCAAGGAAGACAAAGGGTGATAATTCCTTGATTGCGGGTACGTGTTTTGTGAATGGAAATCCTTGTTTTGTTTTATTTGATTGTCGGGCAACACATTAGTTTATGTCCACGCGATGCGTGAAGCGACTTGGGTTGCAAGCTGTTCCTTTGTCTCCACCCATGGTGGTTACTACTGCCATGGATGAAATTGTTGAAACACCGTTGATGTGTGAATATTATGTAGTGTCGGTGAATAAAAGAGTCTTCCAGATTGATCTTATTTGTCTGCCGCTTAAGAAAGTGGATGTTGTTCTGGGAATGGATTGGCTTTCAGCTAATTCGGTTTTTATCGGTTGTGAGGAGAAGTTAATCATTATTCCATCTACTGAAGCTACTCCGAAGGATGTGTTAACTACTATTTTAGAAGGTACGGTTGGAATGATTAATTTCTTGTTTGAAGAGGAAAAATCTATTCTTTTGATTCTTACTAAGGAGGAGGAGGGTAGTAACCGTCAAGTTGTGAGTATTTCGGTAGTTTGTAACTTTCCTGAAGTCTTCCCCGAGGATATCACTTCTCTTCCTCTGGAACGGGAAGTGGAATTCTCTATTGACCTGATACCGGGAACGGCTCCAATATCCGTTTCTCCGTATCGGATGGCACCACTTGAATTAAGAGAATTAAAGGATCAACTGGAAGGGTTGTTGGCTAAGCATTTTGTTCGACCAAGTGTTTCGTCCTAGGGAGCTCCAGTGTTGTTGGTAAAGAGGAAGGATGGTGGAATGCGGTTGTGTATTGATTACCGTCAACTGAATAAGGTCACCATCAAGAACAAATACCCATTGCCAAGGATCGATGATCTGTTAGATCAATTGAAAGGAGACTGTGTGTTCTCGAAGATTGATTTACGGTCGGGTTATCATCAGATTCGGGTGAAGAGTTCAGACGTACCAAAGACTGCATTTAGAACCCGTTATGGTCATTATGAATTTTTGGCGATGCCTTTCGGGGTGACGAATGCTCCGGCAGTTTTCATGGATTACATGAATCGGATATTTCAACCTTACTTGGACCAATTTGTAGTGATTTTCATTGATGACATTCTTATCTATTCTCGTGACCCTCAAGAGCACGGAGAACATCTTAGAATCGTTTTATCCATTTTGAAAGAGAGACAACTTTTTGCCAAGCTAAGTAAGTGTGAATTTTGGATGTCGGAGGTGAATTTCCTTGGACATGTCATATCTCAAGGGGGTGTAGCGGTTGATTCATCCAAAGTTGAAGCAGTGATAAATTGGGAGAGACCGAAGAATGTGTTTGAAGTTAGAAGCTTTTTGGGACTAGCAGGTTATTATAGGAGGTTTATTAAAGGCTTTTCCCAACTAGCTTTACCGATGACGAGACTTACTCGGAAAGATTATTCTTATGAATGGGATTCGGCTTGTGAGCAAAGTTTTATGAGTTTGAAGGAAAGGTTGACGACCGCTCCTGTATTGGTTATCCCTGATCCTAGCAAGTCGTATGAGGTATATTGTGATGCGTCGAAGATAGGATTAGGAGGGGTGCTAATGCAAGATGGACATGTAGTGGCTTATGCTTCACGACAGTTGAAAGTCCATGAAGAGAATTATCCAACGCATGACTTAGAATTGGCGGCGGTTGTATTTACCTTGAAAGTGTGGCGTCACTATTTGTATGGTGTACGTTTTGAGATGTTTAGTGACCACAAGAGCTTACAGTACCTCTTTGATCAAAAGGAGTTGAACATGCTTCAACGGAGGTGGATGGAATATTTGAAAGATTATGACTTGGAACTAAGATACCATCCGGGTAAGGCGAATAAAGTGGCGGACGCTTTAAGCAGGAAAGTGTTACATAGTGCCGACTTGATTATGCTAGAGTATACTTTACTGGAGAAATTTCGAGATCTAAATCTTCAATTTAATTGGACTCCTGATTGTGTAATTATGGGGAATTTGGATATCAATTCTACTCTTAGGGAAGAAATCCAACAAGAGCAAAGGTTAGATGAGAAGTTGCAAGAAGTGTTATTGCAACCGGGTTTTGTGCGAGATACCGATGGAGTTATTGTATTTAACCAGAGGATTTGTATTCCGGACAACACGGAGTTAAAAAGGAGGATTTTAGATGAAGCACATAAAGGTGCTTTTACTATACATCTGGGATCTTCAAAGATGTACCAAGACCTCAAGAGGGACTATTGGTGGTCCGGGATGAAGAGGGATATTGCGGTGTATGTGTCGGAATGTGTGGTGTGTCAACAAGTGAAGATCGAGCACCAAAGACCGGGTGGCTTGTTGCAACCTTTAGGAATTCCAGTGTGGAAATGGGATAGTATTTCGATGGACTTCGCGGTGGGTTTACCCCGGGCGCAGGGCGGTTATGATTCAACTTGGGTGATTGTGGATCGGTTGACGAAGTCTGCTCATTTCTTGGCCGTAAAGACTACTTATAAGGCGAGTCATCTCGCAAGGTTGTTCATTTCGGAGATAGTGAGGTTGCATGGTATTCCTACTACTATCGTTTCAGATAGAGATCCAAAGTTCACTTCGCGATTTTGGAGAGCTTTTCAATAAGCGATGGGGACGAAGTTGTGTTTGAGTACTTCGAATCATCCGCAAACGGATGGTCAGACGGAACGGACAATACAGACCATGGAGGATATGTTGAGAGCTTGTGTGTTGGGAAGTGGCGGAAATTGGATAGAACTTTTGCCATTGATTGAGTTCTTTTATAATAACAGTTATCATGCAAGTATTGGTATGGCACCGTATGAGGCATTATATGGAAGGAAGTGTAGGACACCGTTGTGTTGGGCAGAGGTTGGTGAAGATAGGATGTTGGGACCTGAGATTATTCACGAAACTACGGAGAAAATTAAGATGATCCGTGATAAGATCAAACAAGCCTAAGATCGTCAGAAGAGTTATGCGGATAACCGTAGAAGACCTTTAGAGTTTGAAGAAGATAATCACGTGTTTTTGAAAGTTACTCCGAGGTTGCGGTTGAAAGGACCGTTTCGATCGTGGAAGTTAAGTCCGAGATACGTAGGACCGTATCAGATCTTGGAGAGAATTGGTGAAGTAGCTTAGAGATTAGCCTTACCACCTTCTCTGTCCGAGATGCATGATGTTTTTCATGTATCTCAGCTTAGGAAATTTGTCCCAGATCCTCTTCAGCCAATTTTACCAGATACAATTGAGATAGAAGCAGATTTGACATTTGAGCCTCAACCGAGTCGTATCACCGGAAGAGAAACAAAATGTTAAGGAATAAAGAGATTCCTCTTGTTAAGGTCCAGTCGGATGAGACGCATCCGGGTGATGCAACTTGGGAATTGGAATCGGAGATGCGGGAGGTCTATCCTCATCTTTTCAGGTAATTGTTTTAAATTCGTGGGCGAATTTCTATTTAAGGGGGGGGGGGAGGATGTAATACCCCGTAAATTCTTTTACTCTGGATAATATTAGTTGTGATCAACTGAGTTCCAGGGTGCTCTGAGAAATTATCTGCAGAGATAATTGGAGTAACTGTGGAACTTAGAATAAATCCAATTAATATTATCTGACTCTGGGATATTTAAATATTTGGACTTTGGAGACTTTTTGGACAATTGGTAGTGTTGATATTTGATGATGTTTTACTATATCAATTCCTTTTCCTCTCATTTTCCTCTTTAGAAGCAAAGGGAGAAAAAGATAGAAAGAAGTAGAGAGAAAGAAAAGAGAAGGAAAGGAAGAGAGAAAAAAAAGGAAAGCTCAAGATCAAGAACATCATCAAATCTTCATCCAATCATCTTCGAATCTTCACCATCTTCATCTATTCAAGGTGGGTTCTAGATAAATGCTTTTGTTTTAAATTTTCTTGGATTCTAAGACTTAGGTTAGAATTGTAAAGAAATGGGATTAATTGCCAAATCTTGAAAAATTAACGGTTGAATTGTGTTATTAACTGAGTAGTATGAGTTATATGAGTGTAGAATTATTTATGTTTGATTGTGGGATGGTTGGATATGTTTTGATGGGGTTTTGGAACCATGGGAGATCAGCTGTTATGCTGATGAACTTTCTAAAATTCCCAGATTCGCATTGCAAATCCCCCAGCGAAGGGGGAAATCGTGCACTCGTTGGCAGCTCGCACTGCGAATGCGAAGGCGAGCATTCGCCAGTGGTTCACACTGCGAACCTTATGTTGTTTTTGCCTTTGCCTTGGTTCGCCAGCGTTCGCACTGCGAATGGGGCAGTGAACGAGTGTTGGCTAGGCGTTCGCTGGACGCTTCGCACTGCGAATGAAGTAGCGAGCATTCGCTGGTTTCTTCGCAATGCGAATATAGTAGAACATCCATTTTGTTTCTTGCATAACTTTTGACTCGGTTATCCGTTTTGCGTATTCTTGGTATCGTTGTGAAGCTAAGAACATATTCTAGCTTATTGGAGTGAGAAATATCTGTTTATTTTCCGATTAAATAAATCGGAGGGAACCGTAAATTGGTATAAATTGTGGTATGTTGAATTTTGGTGTTCCATTATGTGATTGATGATTACATGTCTATGTTGTTATTGTTAAACATGTTGGAATATGTATGCATGTTAAAATATGAATAGGTAGAGTGAGGAACATTACCGTAAATGATATCGAAAGTGTGTAAATGACATGGTGACAACGCTCGTGCAAAAGAGGCCGAGGCGTGTGTCTAGTAATCATAACCGATTGATCTTGCGGTGTAGTTTCATGAGACTCGAGCACCTCCTCTGAAACATATGCACAATTACTTGGCAGGTTTGATTCCCGCGTATAGTACGATTGGAGCCTACGGGTAAAGAGACTTGTGACGGTGTACGGGCCGTGTGAAGTGACGGATCACGGTGTACGACCCGATGATCCCGAATCTAATTCGTATGCCAAGTAAATACAAGGATCCATGACTCGGGTCGTCTTCTAGACGTAGAAGCAGACGGGAATAGGGGATACCTTGGTATGGTTATTGATTTGTGAGATTCCGGAGTAACAGGCTCAGAACTTACTTTGGTACTATTGTGAGTAACAGGCTCATGAGCATGAATGTATTTATATCGTGTGTGTACTCAAAGTCACTTCCCTTCCCTTTGACTTGAGTTAGGCTTATTAGAACCTTGTAAAGCCGAGAGGACTATATGATAGCGAACTCACTGAGATTTGATGTATCTCACCCCACTGTTGTTGTTTACATCACAGGTTCTGCAGGTTCGGCGAAGGGTAAGGATAAGGTGGTTTGACTTTTCCTTACGGATCGTAGCTTTTGAGATGGCATGGCTTCCGCTATGGCGTTTATTTTGAGATCATTATATTGATCTAGTTCTTAGTGTATTTTTGGACATCTTGTATACGTTGTGCCGTAGACTTTAGAACTTTGTATTTAGGGCACTTAATGTATACAATGTGTTAACTAGGAACTTGTACATATATATTTCAGTACCAAACGTATTATTCATGTATGATATATGCTTTGATGTATGTATGTATATGTGGCTTTACAATATATATATATATATATATATATATATATATATATATATATATATATATATATATATATATATATATATATATATATATATATATAAAATCACATTTTAACATTCGCTTTAGGTCACGCAATATGTTAAATTAACAATGATTATATGAGGAGAAAACCTTAAGGGCATGCCTTTTAGGATTATGCATTATAATGTGTGTTAGGTCCTATGATTTAATTAACATGTAATGCACCAAAAACCCTTTTGAAAGTGCAAATATTCTATGGATGTAATAAGTAAAGTTTTGTTGAATGTTATAATGCCTTAAATCTATCAAGATAAGTTTTCTAAATTGTTTTAGATTTATAATTAAAAAAATATTCCAACATACACAAAAAATTCTATAAATATTTTAACAATTTGATTAAATTAAGGATGCAAGATTTACTTAAGGATTACCAAAAAATTAATACATATGCATTACATGTAGCAACAGTATTTCAATGAGTCACACAAAATTATTTCAATCTAATGGGAGGTACACACCAATTTAAACCATGAATTGTATAGTACTTGCTACATGAAATTTTATAGTAATTGATCTTTTGTAAAAAATAAAACCTTGTTTCATGTAATTCAAATAGTAAACGGTGTTTCATACATAAAAATAGTAATTACTAATTTTAGTTTTATATTCTTTCTTAGTAAAACTTCCTCTAATAGTTTTTTTATTTAATTTCAAAATTAATATTGATCTAAATTTAAGTCATATATTTTAAAAAAATAGAAATAAACATAGAATGTTATCATGTATTATTTTATTTAACTAAAAATATAAAAAAAAATCATTTTAAATTTTTTATTTTCTATTATATATATAATCACATTTTAACTTTTGCTTTGGGTCACACAAAATGTTAAATTAACAATGATTATATGAGGAGAACACCTCAAGCTCATGTCTTTTAGGATTATAATTTGTTAGCTTTTTATGATTAAAGTCTCACAATATTGTATGCATTAATATGTGTGTTAGGTCTTAAGATTTAATTAACATGTAATGCACCAGAATCTCTTTTAAAAGTGCCAATATTCTAATGATATAATAAGTAAAGTTTTGTTAAATTTTATAATGCATTAAATCTATAAATATAAGTTTTCTGAAATGTTTTAGATTTATAATTAGAAAAAATAATCCAACATACACAATAATATTTATAAATATTTCAAAAGTTTGATTAAATTAAGGATGCAAGATTTACTTAAGGATTAACAAAAAAATAAAACATATGCATTACATAAGCTATGCAACAACATTATTTCAATGAGTCACACAAAATTGTTTCAATGTAATGGGAGATACACACGGATTTAAACCATGAATTCTATAGTAATTGATACATGAAATTTTATAGTAATTGCTCTTTTGTAAGAAATAAAACATTATTTCATGTAATGGGAATAGTAAACTATGTATTTCATACATAAAAATAGTTATTACTAATTTTGATTTTATATTCTTTCTGGGTAAAATTTCCCTAATAGTTTTTTTCTTTAATTTCAAAACTAATATTTAGCTAAATTTAAGTCAAATATTTAAAAACAATGATATAAACATAGAATGTTATCAGGTACCATTTTAGATATCTAAAAATATAAAAAAAAATCATTTAAAATCTTTTTATTTTCTCATATATATATATATATATATATATATATATATATATATATATATATATATATATATATATATATATATATAATCACATTTTAACATTCGTTTTGTGTCACAAAAAATGTTAAATTAACAATGATTATATGAGGAGAACACTTCAAGCTCTTGCCTTTTAGGATTATGATTGTGGTAAGCTTTCTTCCAATTAAAGCTCACAATGTTGTATGCATTAATATGTTTGTTATGTCTTATAATTAAATTAACATGTAATGCACCAAAATCCCTTTTGAAAGGGCAAATATTCTACGGATATAATAAGTAAAGTTTTGTTGAATGTTATAATGCATTAAATATTTAAAGATAAGTTTTCTGAAATGTTTTAGATTTATAATTATAAAAAATAATTAAACATACACAAAAATATTTATAGATATTTCTACAGTTAGATTAAATTGAGGATGTAAGATTTACTTAAGGATTACCAAAAACATAATACATATGCAATATATAACTATGCAGCAACATTTTTCAATGAGTCACACAAAATTGTTTCAATGTAATGGTAGGTACACACCGATTTAAACCATGAATTGTATAGTAATTGCTACATGAAATTTTATAGTAATTGCTCTCTTGTAAAAAATAAAATATTATTTCATGTAATTCGATTAGTAAACTGTGTATATCACACATAAAAATAGTTATTACTAATTTTAGTTTTATATACTTTCTTGGTAAAATTTCCCCTAATAGTATTTTTATTTAATTTCAAAACTAATATTTAGCTAAATTTAAGTCATATATTTAATAAAACTGAAATAAATCTAGAATGTTATCATGTATTATTTTATTTATCTAAAAATATAAAAAAAAAACATTTTAAATGTATTATTTTATATATATATTTATTTATATAATATAATCACATTTTAACATTTGCTTTACGTCACACAATATGTTAAATTAACAATGATTATATGAGGAGAACACCTCAAGCTCATGCCATTTAGGATTATGATTGGTAAGCTTTCTTCCGATTAATGTCTCACAATGCTTTAGGTATTATTATGTGTGATAGGTCCTATGATTTAATTAACATGTAATGCACCGAAAACCCTTTTGAAAGTGCAAATATTCTATGGATGTAATAAGTAAAGTTTTATTCAATGTTATAATGCACTAAATCTATAAATATAAGTTTTCTGAAATGTTTTAGATTGATAATTAGAAAAAATAATCCAACATACACAATAAAGTTTATAAATATTTCAACAGATTGATTAAATTGAGAATACAAGGTTTACTTAAGGAATACCAAAAAATAATACATATACATTATATAAGTAAATAAATAAATATATATATATATATATATATATATATATATATATATATATATATATATATATATATATATATATATATATATATATATAGAAAAAACATTTAAAGTGATTTTTTTATTTTAAGATAAATAAAATAATACATGATAACAGTCTAGGTTTATTTCAGTTTTTTTAAATATATGACTTAAATTTAGCTAAATATTAGTTTTGAAATTAATTAAAAAAACTATTAGGAAAAATTGTACCAAGAAAAAATATAATACGAATATTAGTAATAACTATTTTTATGTATGAATTGCACAATTTACTATTCGAATTACATGAAATAATGTTTTATTTTTTTACAAAAGAGCAATTACTATAAAATTTCATGTAGCAATTACTATAAAATTCATGGTTTAAATCAGTGTGTACCTCCCATTACACTGAAACAATTTTGTGTGACTCATTGAAATAATGTTGCTGCATAGTTTATGTAATGCATATGTATTATTTTTTTGGTAATCCTTAAGTAAATCTTGCATCCTCAATTTAATCAAATTGTTGAAATTTTTATAGAATATTTTTGTGTATGTTGGATTATTGTTTCTAATTATAAATTTAAAACGTTTTTAAAAACTTTTCTTTATAGATTTAATGCATTATAACATTGAACAAAACTTTACTTATTACATCCATAGAATATTTGCACTTTCAAAAGGGATTTCGATGCATTACATTTTAATTAAATCATAGGACCTAACACACATAATAATGCATACAACATTGTGAGACATTAATCGAAAGAAAGCTTATTCAAAACATAAGGGAACATTCTGCGCGGCATCTTGCAAATGCAGCAAAGGAAAGTCAGAAACTAAAGGAAGAAAATGGTATTCAAACCAGATTGGCTACCTACAGAGATCAGATTTCAGAATCAAAGAAGCACATGAATGCTTCTGAATATTCTTCAAGTGAAGATGAGAAAGCAGATAAATACTGGAGAGAATATTTAAGCAACACAGAGAGAGATGACTGAAGCAATAAAGAAGGCTAGAAATATACAAGTTTATTATACTATCAAGTCTCTACAAATGTAATAATTTTTTTTAATGAAAATTTTCCCTTGAATCAGTTCAAAACTTAACTTCGCCAGCAAGAGCAAATCTCATAGTACTTTCAGAGATATTAAAGAGGCATAACAAATATAAATAGAATAATCATAAGAGCACAATCATAGAAATTCATAGATATAACATGATAAATAGTAAATTAAAAATAAAATCAATCCAAACAACAAGATTTAACAACAAACAAAGAAAACACATAAGCAGGTTCTAAATCCTAGGCCTAAGGTTTCTTCAATAATTCCACAGTTGCCTTCAGATCAGAACCAAATTCTTCTTACTTCTCAACCACAAATTTGAACTTAGCATCCACTGAAAGTTGATTGCTAGTCATCTGATTTCTTATATCCTCTTGTCGTTTAGCAACTAAAATTATTTTAGCTTCAAGATTGTGTAGTTGTTTTTTACTAGACACACCTACTTCCTTAGTAGAGAAATCTCTAAGTTCTTCAATGATCAGATTGATAGTTCTTCTGAACCTTTCCCATTTGCCATTGAAAGCAATAGAGTCAGTGGCTGGAAATCCTTCTTCCACAAGTGCTTTTGCGTCATTAAGCAGTCCAGTCTTGAACACTTATAACCAAGAAAGTACATGATTAGGTAAAGGTTGATGATTGATCATATGATGAGATGTGGTTTTTTGGTTTTCAGGAATAGATTCATCTGTGGTATCATTTTCTAGGGCATGAGTCGATGGATATTTATGTTGATAAGATATTTAATGGACTTGAGGTGAGACAACAGTTTGGTCATTGTTTTCAGAGGGTTGCTCAAATACATCATGTTTAGGAATATTAGAGGGAAGGTCTTGGACATGATGATCTGAGATGGTTTTGGTGGAACTGCTAGTAGGTGAGGCAATGTTGAGAGGCTTAGCATCCAAACCACTTCCTGTTTCATCAGGAACTGATAAAGAAGGATCAATTTGAATGTAAGCATCAATTTCTTGGATAGTTTGATTAAGAGATTCGTTGATTTATTTTGGTGTTATTGTTGAAGTTTTCAGTAAGGAGAAGTTAGTGTTTAGAGGAATAATGGACAATGCAGAAGTTCGATTGGATTCAAAGGGTAAGGGTGTAGGAGACTTTCTCAGTGAAGTGTTTAGATTGGAATCAATTTGGAGTTCATCCTCAGTACCTGATCCAGTGGCAAGTGAGATAAATTCATATGCAGTCATTGTATCATTACTAGAGTCATATGGATTCATATTCACAGGACTTCTGAAGTCTTTTTTCTCTTTAGGAGTTTCCTCTACATCTTCAGCTTCAGAATAAACATATTTGCTTGTTCGAGCCCGATCTTCAATAGTGGCATTCTTCTTGCAGGTATTGAGGAATTTTTGAGTCAACTGGATAACTTCAGATGAGTTAACAATAGATTCCAGTCTACTTCCAAGTTGTTTTCTCAAGACTTCCTCATGTGATTCTTTAAACTCAATGGCTTCTTTGATACTAGTCTTTTTAATCATATCTTCTATTACAAGTGCATAATAGGATTGATGACAACAGTGAAGAAATTGCCAGCCTGTTCCAAGGCCTCAACCCTCTTTGCTTCCCTTTATTTTTCTACTAATTGACTTAAGCTAGACAATTTCCTTTTCTTGGATGCAATAATTTCCTTATCTGAGTTATTGTCTAATCCTTCCCCTCTTATTTTGGAGGAAAGGATGTTAGTGGTTTCTCTGAGCTTGTCAACTTCTTGTTGCAGATTTACTTTTTTTTTGAAATGGTCCTCTGTTTTTTGAACAAATCTTTCTTCCTCTTGTTGTACAACTTTTTGGGCATCTCTCATTAGCTTTGTTCGTACAAGTCTTTGCACTTTCGTTTCTTCTTCCTCCTCTTCATTATCATAGGTGATTACCATTCCTTTTCTCTTTCTCCTTAAGTTATACACATCCTGAGATCTATCTAGAAGCTGATTAATATGTTCCTGAGTAATGGTTACTCCGCATTCCTTTTTAGCTTCTTTAATAAGCATTATGATGATTTCAGGAGAATCTTCCTTGGTTATAGCAGGAAAGTTATTCATAAACTTCTTATTCTTCTCTTTTCTGATTCAGATAGGATTGTCAATTGTTATAATGTCCTTTTTCAGTCTATATTTCATGTGAACCAGAACAGATGCAGATAATACACTTCCATACACTTCATCCAGATCCTGAGTGGTTCCATATTTTGTCAGCATATTGACCAATTTGCTTTGATAAAACAGTTCAGAAAGTAACCTTGAATAAGGTACTGTTCTTTTGAGTTTCTTGGATGTGTCTTTGATGGATTCGCACAAGTGATGAAAGATATAGCCTGGGAGATTTAATCTTTGATCAGTTGTAAGAAACTAGAGAAATAACTTGTGATCCCAAGAAATTTGATCAGAACTTCCTTCTCGAGGAATTAAACAAGCAAAAAGAATTTTGAACAGTAGTTTCTACTCCAGATGCATATTCTTTACTCATCTAAAGTCGCTTTTCTTTTTTAACAGAGCATCCTTAATTTATTTATCATAATTTCCTCCATCCTTTCTGATGTGAATCAACATCCCTTTGTTTTCATCCCTAATTAACTTAGCAATGTGCTCTTGAGTAATGGTAATATCCAGACCCATTAATGCAGATCTAATGTCTATACATTTGAACTCCTTTAAACCCATTTCAGTTCTGGTTTTTCCTTTCAATTTCTTGTTGTTTTCTATAGCGATTATTTCTTCAGTCTGAGCAGAGAGTCATATACTTCGACTCTGACCCTAAAATCCTTAACCGTTTGAAGTAGTTCATCCAACCTTGAGACTCGAAGTAACTCCTCAGGCTACAACCGTTTGCAGCAAAGCTCTTGAAGTCGATAATTTACTCAATAAGAAGCTTAAGATCATCCTGATTTAGAAAAGAAGTCTTTGGTTTGATCTTAAGGTTTTGCATGGAACCAATGTTTACAGGATTGACAGGGGTTTTTCTAGGGTTTTTCAGTTATAGCACAAGAGTATATAGTGAAAGAGGTTGTGTGTGTTAAGAGGGTGTTGAAATAGATAAAAGACATTAATGACAATTAAGCACATAGGAAAAGAACAAAATTAAATTCTTTTCAAATTCAAGTAATAAGCATAAGGAGAACAATTCATACAGGTGTAAAGTGAGATACAGGTGTCAAAAAAAATTCATCCACAAAGCATGAAAGAACACAACTAACACAAAACTCATTTTTCGTAAGAATCTGAATCAGAAACATTTTCAGAGATCATCTTGGAACAAGAATTTTCTTTATCAAGGATTTTGACAAGGACAATTTTTGACAAATGATCAGATTAAGATTCTTCTATTTTTTTTAAGAAAACTTTCTACAAAAGCGACAGGAAGAAATTTAATTATACAGAGAGAACAAATATCCAAGACACAAGTTCTGAAGGATCTAAGAAATAATTTATCAAAATAATAATACAGATACAAACAAAAATAAAAAGATAAAATAGAACTTATCTGGATAGATTTTTGATCCTGGAACTGAAGTTAGTTTTGATGAGGAGCTTGTGATAGGTCCAGTAGCCAGTAAGTTGAACACAATGTCTTTATGTAGCATCATTTGATCTTGAGACCCGTTGTTCAGGTAGATAACTAAGTTCAATAACTCCCCTTAAATTCATACTGAAATGAAAAGTACATTCTCCCTCATGGTCTTTGTATGCACCACTATGAAGTGTTATGCAATGACCAGGCTCTGATGCCAATTGAAGGTGGGAAAATACACAAGAAGGGGGGGGGGTTGAATTGTGTATGGAAAAAATGCAGATCTGTTTCTCGTTTCTTCCGATGTTCAAAAGAAAGATATGATTATGAATAGATGTTCAGAACCAGATCATAAATGCAGCAGAACATAAGCTAAAAATAAAGTAATTAGCACAAGAACACAACAAATTTATACTGGTTCCTCTCCCAACTAAGAGTACTCCAGTCCCATTGCTTGGCAAGAGAATTTTACTATAATCAATGCTTGAATACACTTGCTTATGTATTTAAACATAAGACTTTTTACAACACTGACTAATAGTTTGAAATAATTTTGTTTAACCAGATCCTGATTAAAACCTTATTTTGCTTAGAGCTCGTGTCTAAGACTTCACCTGCTTAATCAGCTCCTGATTGATACTTCTTTTGCTTAGACCACCAGTCTAAGACTTTGCCTTGCTTAGAGCTCGTGTCTAAGACTTTATCTGCTCAATCAGCTCCTGATTGAGACTTCTTTTGCTTAGACCACCTGCCTAAAACTGCGCCTTGCTTAGAGCTCGTGTCTAAGACTTTACCTACTTAGAGCTCATGTCTAAGACTTATTTGCTCAGACCTCTTGTCCAAGACTTTGCCTTTGCTTAGAGTACATGTATAAGACTTCTTTGCTCAGACCTCCTGTCCAAGACTTTGCCTTTGCTTAGAGCACATGTCTAAGACTTCTTTGCTCATACCTCCTGTTCAAGACTTTGCCTTTTCTTATAGCACATGTCTAAGACTTTACCTGCTTAGATCTCATGTCCAAGACTTTGCCTTTGCTTAGAGCACATGTCTAAGACTTCTTTGCTCAGACCTCATGTCCAAGACTTTGCCTTTGCTTAAGAATATCATATTCAGAAGAAAAAGGAATAAGGTGTGTCAGCTTCAGAGAATGATCCTAACAAAGATTTTAAGTACTTAAGGATTTCCTGGATATTCAGTATTTTTAGGAAATCCTTAAGCCTTATTACATTTTACAATAGTAACAATGGGTTATGCATATCCACAAGTGATATTCACTGTTGATCTTTATTTCTTCAATCAGATAGAGGTGTAGAACAACTTTATCCTCTAGTCGCTTCTCATTTCTCACTTGTTCAAGTTTTTAGTATAACTTCTGCCTTCTTAAATAGAAGATTTATGGGAACTAGCTGTTGAAGGATGAATGATCAGAAAGTACTTTGATCTCTTTTTTGGGTACAAGAGGTGAACTCTTTAACCACTGAGTCTTCATAAGAATTATGTACTTATAGAGCCGTTGGGAGAGATTATCCATAAAGTATGTCAATACTTCTTGAGCCTTGTGATTGTAGACTGTAGCTGCAGAACTGATTGGACATGGTGGTACTTTTTCTTTGGTACGGATAATCAGGAATTTTGTCACAGATTCTGAAAATAGCTTGGTAATATGTTCTTCTTTGCAACGGTCGTTCCTCCTTAATAGATTCTGAGTAAGATTCTTTAAGTATTATGACCTACACACAAGATCACACATTAAATAACACCATTGTTCTTTTAATACTATTGTTATCATCAAAACCTAAGTGGAAAACATCAAGAGCAAATCTTGCATTAACAACAATTACTTTACAATTCATGGTTTAAATCGGTGTCTGCCTCCTATTACATTGAAACTATTTTGTGTAGCTCATTGAAATAATGTTGCTACATACCTTATGTAAAGCATATGTATTATATTTTTTTTTTTGTAATCCTTAAGTAAATCTTGCATCCTCAATATAATCAAACTGAATCAAACTGTTGAAATATTTATAGAATTCTTTTGTGTATGTTGGAATATTTTTTTAAATTATAAATCTAAAACATTTTAGAAAACTCATCTTTATAGATTTAAGGCAATATAAAATTCAACAAAACTTTACATATTACATCCATAAAATATTTGCACTTTCAAAAGGGTTTTCGGTGCATTACATGTTAATTAAACATAGAACCTAACACACATAATAAAGCATACAATATTGTGAGACATTAATCAGAAGAAATCTTATCAATCATAATCCTAAAAGGCATGAGCTTGAGGTGTTCTACTCATATAATCATTGTTAATTTAACATTTTGTGTGACCCAATATATATATATATATATAAGAAAATAAAAAAAAATTGAAATGATTTTTTATATATTTTTAGATAAACAAAATAATACATGATCACATTCTATGTTTATTTCATTTTTTTTTAAATATATGACTTAAATTTAGCTAAATATTAGTTTTGAAAGAAAAAAACTATTAGGGAATATTTTACGAAGAAAAAATACAAAACCAAAATTAGTAATAACTATTTTTATGTATGAAACACATAATTTGCCATTCGAATTACATGAAATAATGTTTTATATTTTTATAAGAGAGCAATTACTATAAAATTTCATATAACAATTACTATACAAATCATGGTTTAAATCGTTGGGTACCTCCCATTACATTGTCATTAATCAGAAGAAATCTTATCAATCATAATCCTAAAAGGCATGAGCTTGAGGTGTTCTACTCATATAATCATTGTTAATTTAACATTTTGTGTGACCCAATATATATATATATATATATATATATATATATATATATATAAGAAAATAAAAAAATTGAAATGATTTTTTATATATTTTTAGATAAACAAAATAATACATGATCACATTCTATGTTTATTTCATTTTTTTTAAATATATGACTTAAATTTAGCTAAATATTAGTTTTGAAAGAAAAAAACTATTAGGGAATATTTTACGAAGAAAAAAATACAAAACCAAAATTAGTAATAACTATTTTTATGTATGAAACACATAATTTGCCATTCGAATTACATGAAATAATGTTTTATATTTTTATAAGAGAGCAATTACTATAAAATTTCATATAACAATTACTATACAAATCATGGTTAAATCGTTGGGTACCTCCCATTACATTGAAACAATTTTGTGTGACTCATTGAAATAATATTGTTGCATAGCTTATGTAATGCATATGTATTTTTTTTTGTAATCCTTAAGTAAATCTTGCATCCTCAATTTAATCAAACTGTTGAAATATTTAAAGAATTTTGTTATGTATGTTGGATTAATTTTTCTAATTCTAAATCTAAACATTTCAAAAAACATATCTTTATAGATTTAATGCATTATAACATTGAACAAAACTTTACTTATTACATCCATAGAATATTTGAACTTTCAAAAGGATTTTCAGTGCATTACATGTTAATTCAATCATAGGACCTAACAGACATAATAATTCATACAACATTGTGAGACATTGATCGGAAGAAATCTTACCAATCATAACCCTAAAAGGCATGAGCTTGAGGTGATCTCCTTATATAATCATTGTTAATTTAACATATTGTGTGACGTAAAGCGAATGTTAAAGTGTGATTATAGATTTTAAATGATTATAGATGTTAAAGCGAATTCAATAATGCATACAACATTTTAAATGATTTTTTTTGTATTTTTAGATAAATAAAATACTACATGATAACATTCAAGGTTTATTTTAGTTTTTTTAACTATATGACTTAAATTTAGCTAAATATTAGTTTTGAAATTAAACAAAAAAACTATTAAGGAAAATTTTACCAAGAAAGAATATAAAACAAAAATTAGTAATAACTATTTTTATGTATGAATTTCACAGTTAACTATTCGAATTACATGAAATAATGTTTTATTTCTTACAAAAGAGCAATTACAATAAAATTTCATGTAGCGATTACTATACAATTCATGGTTTAAATCGGTGTGTACCTCCCATTACATTGAAACAATTTTGTGTGACTCTTTGAAATAATGATGCTGCATAGCTTATGTAATGCATATGTGTAACGCTCTGTATAATATATACCTAGAATAATACTATACAAACGTTTATTTGGTACTGACACCATCATAAGTGCCTAATGGCGTAATTCACATACTTGACCATTCTAAAAACAAAAACACAATCTATGGTACAAGATATGGAAACTAGCCAAAACAATAAAAACTAAGATCAATATATAATATCCTCAATTGTATACAACAAAATACACAACAGAAAACTAAAGCTAAGCTTCTCTTGAAACATCCAAGCATAGCTCCACTCGTAAATCAAACCTGCAACAACGCCTGAAAAATAACAACAACAATGGGGTGAGATATTAATCTCATTGAGTTCCCAATCTTATGGATTCTCTCGGCTTTACAGGGTTCTAGCCAATCCTAACTCAAGTCAAGGGGAAGGCAAATGACCTTAAGTTCACAATCTCATACTATATGGAAACATGTTCATGAGTTCACCAACTCCAAATATCACTAATCGGTAACCTTATCAAGGCATCCCCTTTTCTCGTCCTCTTCAATGTCTAGAAGTCGGCCCAAGTCATGGATCCTCGTAAATTACTTGGCATACGAAATGGATTCAAGTTCTACGGGCCATTAACCGTTATGAACCGTCACTTCACACGGGCCATAAACCGTCACAAGTCTCTTTACCATATAGGCTCCATTCGTAACACGCGGGAATCAAACCTACCAAGTAATCATGCGTACATTCCAGAGGAGCCCGAAGCTCATGAAACGGAAAGTCTCAGGGAAACGGTTCCGATTACGTGATCTCACACAGAACGTGATTGTATTCGACATTCACAAGGCCACATTTGCCTTTTCTCATAAAACACAAAGGTTTACACACATGTTCAATACTAGTGTCTCACTCTCCTCTAGACCATTACTCGTCAAGGATGTGAATCTAGGCATCGAATGCACGAGCATCGCCATCTAGAGTTTCTATCACAATCCTAGTCACAACCTAGAATCATATCATTTGGTTTGGGGTAAAGTTTCCTCACTCTTCCTAATTCATTTTAAGCATGTGTATTCACTCAATCATAGTTAACAACAATTAGTTAGACATGGCATAACACAATAGTATAATAGAAATACATGTAATAATTCACTCGTAATTTATCACATTTCTTGAGCTTTCTCCGATTTATTTAATCGGGTAACAAAATCAATATTTTTCACTTTCATTGCGTAGGATATTTCCATAGCCTTCCAACGATACCAAGAACTCTTCGATCGGAAACACGGTTCAAAAGTTATGAATTTTCTTAAAATATTTTTCATCCACTTACAGTGGTAATCGGTTACTCTAATAGGGTAATCGATTACTCATACTTCACTGTTCACACATAATCAAATTAGGAGTTAGAGACATACAGAGTAATCGGTTACTCAATTAGGATAATCGGTTTTTCAGTTCAATTTTGCGTAGAAACTCATTTTTTCCACAGAGTAATCGGTTACTCTGTTACAGAACATAAAAATACCGGTTTTCTCATGATTCAAAACCATTCAAACTTACTCAAAACTCATAGAAACATACCAATAAGTAATCCCGATTAAATTCACACATATATCAATCATATTACACATTTTTATCCGCATTTGAACCGTCAAAACATTTATTCCACAAAATTATTCATACTCCACCATTTCTAACCTAGCTCTAGCATTTCTAAAACTTCTAGAACTTAAGTACTAACTAGAACCCACCTTAGAGATAGAAGAGGAGGTTGAAGAAGATGATGAATAATGATGATGATCCAAGCTTCTTCCCAAGCTTTTCCTCTTTCCCTCTTCTCTTCTCTTCCTCTGTTTTCTTCTTCTTTCTATTTCTCCACTTTTTCCTTTCTCTTTCTCTTAACACACACACACACACACACACACACACACACACACACACACACACACACACACACACACACACACACACACACACACACACACACACACACACATACACACACACACACACACACACACACACACACACACACACACACACACATATATATATATATATATATAATACCAATATTATACAATATAATCCAAAAGAGTAAAATATCTCCAATTGATATTTTATCATCTAACACCAATTGATCAATTATTAGAGTTACCTTAAAATACTTTCTTGAACTAATAACATTGATCTGTCTCTTCATTAAATAATTGATCTCTTCAGAGTTCACTAGTTGCTCTATTGATCCCAATTAACAATACTTGAGAAATTCTATTGTTCTAATTGATCAGAGACAGAGCACATAGACACTCATCTGATCTCATCTGATATCCAATCGAGCATTTAGATAATATGGGGTATTACACTCTCCCCCCTTAAATTGAAATTCGTCCTCAAATTTCCCCCACTCTATGATAACCGCAACTTGTATCATTGTCTTAGATCCACACTTTACTTTAGTTTCGTTAACAATTCTGACGTACTCAAATCCCAACTTGACTTCACAGACCAAAATCCTTATTTTCACAAATTATCAAACTTCACGTCCTTAGTCATACTCTTGTTCCAATATTGGGTTAACTTTCAACTTACTTTTTCTATAATTCATCTGTTGTTTCATACAAAAGACTTGGTCGCATCCTACCCTCGGCAAGAACGTACCATTCCATACTCTTCTGCTGAGTCACAAACAAAACCAGAATACCTTATCTTGGTTTGGGATAACAAACACTCATCAAATCTTCGCGAGGTAATTCAGTGATTTCTTTCCTTTATGCAATTATCGACAACTATCCTTTCATAAATCCTTTAACATTCAAAACCACTTCATAATTAGTCAAACGACTTCTTTTCCAGTTCCATCTGGTCTGATGTTGTACATTGTACCCATTACATCCGTTATTTCATCTCTTTCGTATCACACCAAAAGGTAACACACTTAGAACGAGACCTTCTTACTTCCATACTTGTAAGCAATAATCCTCAAATCCCTATAGCCTGACTGAACCTTTCGTCTGTCACCTCCCACTGCGCAATTCAAGATCTAACAGTGGAACACCACGAATTCTTAAGCACTACTAGGTAGCTAACAGTCCATGGAGAAACACACTTAGCCACTGGGGTCCTTACTAACCAACGGTACAAGAAACTTACTGACGTCTTATGGTAGAATAATTTCCTCGCCAACACACAATATTTTAACATCTTCACAACACTCTCCAAACGATAAAGGTGCAGGAGTTACACTATTACAACCATAACATATACAACTCCAAATCCATTCTAAACTCGAACCAATTCATCCAAAAGCAGTTTAACAACCTTCGATTCTGGTTACCACATTCCAAATTGATTCTTCTTGCGGGGTTTCCGACTCACTCAAGGTTTCTTGTTGATACGAGATCTCAACCAATATTACATAGCACCATCACAGAACTTCGATCATATGCAAGTCACCACTTATCAAAACTTAAACCATCCAAAGCGCAATTGTGAGTTTCCATACCACTCACCAATTCACATACAACACTCCATATACACACACCACTTTCGAAGATCACCCTATGCTTCTCAATTGAATCCACCTCTCTCAATCGTTCTGTTCCATATACGATCCAATTTACATGCTTAACTTCAGAACATCTAAT
The DNA here is from genome assembly GCA_022829125.1 of Lathyrus tuberosus. Classification (NCBI taxonomy): domain Eukaryota; kingdom Viridiplantae; phylum Streptophyta; class Magnoliopsida; order Fabales; family Fabaceae; genus Lathyrus; species Lathyrus tuberosus. The sequence goes on along the minus strand of JALAZF010000298.1, from coordinate 2,124,559 downwards.
TCTTACTCGTACTTGGAAGGATAACCATCAAATTCCTTCTTCAGAGTAAAATACAACTGCACACATCCGGTACTAATCTCACGGAGTCTAAATCTGATACCAAGAACTCACGGAAGATAACAATTACTAATTCTGACCAACCGCTCATACCTTACTAACACCATAATTAAAATACCGAAATGATCTTTACAAGATCAATACTTCGTGAGTATTCTCTAACTTCGTCCTTAAGGCTCGCAACCGTAATGGTAGCAATACACCTAAGACTTTCCCACACTCAACACAATTCACAAGATTACTTCCTCAAAGTTAAATTCCCTTGTCGTCTAAACAGATGGTCGACTATGTAACACCTTTCCAAAAGTTCCGATTTTCAAAACATAAATCCGTCTTTCATTTACTTGCAATCCAGTTCTCCATTCACACGACACTCTCCAATCGGGGTAACAAAATACAGATGATAATTTACAAAGGATTTCATAATTTACACACATGTTAATCGATTAACCGTCTGAGGTTAATTGGTTAACTCCTTAAAATTCAGCGTAAAACACCATCCTTGCATGTGTTAATCGGTTAACCACATTGTGTTAATCGGTTAACACTGCTGCAGAAGCTGAAAAACCAGTTTCTTATAAGTCAAAAGCCATCCCAACTCAAAACCCTCAATCCGGCTTGTTCTAACTTGAAATATCACTCTCAACTCGCGAATCCTTAACTTGTATAACATTCACCAACCATGATCAACTCAAGGTAATACAGGACAAGGTTAAAACATGCGGATGACACACTCCAACCAAGTGGCAAGGCAGAATTCCAAATTCCGACGCGATCACACGACAAATCTTCAGCGGGATAGTTTATTTTCTGCTCAAATACCTACGCTAGCGGGAAGCTAATAATAACGACATTCTAAGGTTTAAGCCACAACTCATACTTGATTCGTCTATAAGCAAAACCCAACACACAACCATTATACGGTACCAAAAAAGTGATGGACATAACATGTCAAGCCTACGACATTGTTCTCTCATTGAAACTCCTTGGTGAGAATTAAAACAACAACTTTCTTAGTCCAACAAAAGGTAGATTCCGAATATTCCGATTATTCACAATTACAGAAGTTTCCCTACACTTGAAAAATCGAGGCAATGCATCCTCTTGAAGAACCTTTCCATCACTACGTACACATTAACTGGGATCTCTTACCCTCCACTATCCAATGCACACCACACATACACCAAATTCACTAAATGAAAGAATCGCAACCGACAATTCTCATCGACTACTTACAAAACCCTTCCGGTATAAATCGCTCCATGATTTACACTTAGTCTATAATAAGTCCTGATTTGCTTCTCGTTGTTTTTACCGCAATCTTACTTCTTAGGATACAATACTCACTGATCAACAAGTACGCCCTTTCATACTCGTCTCAAGACTAAGAACCATCACACACACTTATGACCACGGTGCTACCACTACGCTTGCTCTTAATTAAAGCTTTAACAACATCCTAATAACTTTATTGTACTCGTCCAAAATACATTCCGTTATCACTTCCTCATAACCTACTATTAATACCATTTTCCACACCGCATTTACTTCGCTCTTCATTGTAATCCTCTTAGGTCCAAATATAAAACTATCATACTAAAATTTCCTTGAGTCCAAGGTACTTACTCTGTTTCTTGACACAACTTATTCTGGTTCGTATCACTACACTTTCTGTTACTAAATAAAGTTTAAACTTTCTCTGACACAATACCTTATACTGTTCCTTGGGTAATTTAACATTTCCAAATTGGTCTCTCACCGAAAACAGAAACCCTAATGTATTGTCCTGAACCTGATCTCCCTTCATAACTGAATATACACAATTTATCTCATACTCTTCGTCCGACACATACTTGTTTCACTTGAAGCATGTAAACACATCCTTGTGTTCCTTCTCACACTTCTCTACTACTTTAGGTTCCCATAAAAGTCGAACGTCCTTAACTCTCCATTTTTAACTAGTTGGAAGACATTGCTCCGAACATATTCCTTAAGGTACTCTCGTCTATTCAAGATGCTATATCAACCTTAGAAACTGAAGCACCAATAATTATCTCACTTCCGGACCTTACGTCACACGTTCCACAAAACATCTCTTCCTCTTCACTGAATGAGATTACTTGAAATCCTTATCCATACTAGTGGTCAATCCAGCTCTACTAGCAATTTTACATATTCCTCAATGCACTGACCAATCCTCCGATAGAGATCCTCAACTCTCAGACTCCCTCCATTCCAAAGGTTTACTTGAACAACACACCACTCTTCAATTCCATGCTACCCAAAGCACAACTTCTACTAAGACTTTAACTGAGCTGACCAAAACTCCTCACTACTAACTCTTGGCTTGAGCCTACCCTCACAGCACAAGTTCCGACAACACTTCAGAGTCCTCATGGTCGCCCAACCATGATTTTACCTATCACATTCATAGCATTAGGTTGATCTAGCCCAACACTACATAGTATGATATTAAGATTCATGCTGGCAAGACACACTTAAGAGGCAGGAATAAATTTACTTATGATGTTTCAAGGCTAGGTCGAGGACACGACCTGCTCTGATACCAACTATAGCGCCCTGTATAATATATACCTAGAATAATATTATACAAGCGTTTATTTGGTACTGACACCTTCATAAGTTCCTAATGGCGTAATTCACATACTTGACCATTCTAAAAACAAAAACACAATCTATGGTACAAGATATGGAAACTAGCCAAAACAATAAAAACTAAGATCAATATACAATATCCTCAATTGTATACAACAAAATACACATCGAAAAACTAAAGCTAAGCTTCTCTTGAAACATCCAAGCATAACTCCACTCGTAAATCAAACCTGCAACAACGCCTGAAAAATAACAACAACAATGGGGTGAGATATTAATCTCAGTGAGTTCCCTATGTTATGGATTCTCTCAGCTTTACAGGGTTCTAGCCAATCCTAAATCAAGTCAAGGGGAAGGGAAATGACCTTGAGTTCACAATCTCACACTATATGGAAACATGTTCATGAGTTCACCAACTCAAAATATCACTAATCGGTAACCTCATCAAGGCATCCCCTTTTGCCGTCCTCTTCTACGTCTAGAAGTCGGCCCGAGTCATGGATCCTTGTAAATTACTTGGCATACGAAATAAATTCGGGTTCTACGTGCCATTAACCATTATGAACCGTCACTTCACACGGGCCATAAACCGTCACAAGTCTCTTTACCATATAGGCACCATTCGTACTACACGCATGAATCAAACCTACCAAGTAATCATGCGTACATTCCAGAGGAGCCCGAAGCTCATGAAACGGCAAGTCTCAGGGAAACGGTTCCGATTACGTGATCTCACACAGAACGTGATTGTATTCAACAATCACAAGGCCACATTCGCCTTTTCTCATAAAACACAAAGGTTTACACACATGTTCCATACTAGTGTCTCACTCTCCTCTAGACCATTACTCGTCAAGGATACGTATCTAGGCATCGAATGCACGAGCATCGCCATCTAGAGTTTCTATCACAATCCTAATCATAACCTAGAATCATATCATTTGGTTTGGGGTAAAGTTTCCTCACTCTTCCTAATTCATTTTAAGCATGCATATTCTCTCAATCATACTTAACAACAATTAGTTAGACATGGTAAAACACAATAGTATAACAAAAATACATGTAAGAATTCACTCATAATTTATCACATATCTTGAGCTTCCTTCAATTTATTTAATCGGGTAACAAAATCAATATTTTTCACTTTCATTGCGTAGGATATTTCCATAGCTTTCCAACGATACCAAAAACGCTTCGATCGAAAACACGGTTCAAAAGTTATGAATTTTCTTAAAATATTTTTCATCCACTTACAGTGGTAATCAATTACTCTAATAGGGTAATCGGTTACTCAGACTTCACTGTTCACACATAATCAAATTAGGAGTTAGAGACATACAGAGTAATCGGTTACTCAATTAGGATAATCGGTTACTCAGTTCAATTTTGCGTAGAAACACATTTTTTCCACAGAATAATTGGTTACTCAATTAGGATAATCGGTTAGTCTGTTATAGAACAGAAAAATACTGGTTTTCTAATGATTCAAAACCATTCAAACTTACTCAAAACTCATAGAAACATACCAATAAGTAATCCCGATTAAATTCACACATATATCAATCATATTACACATTTTTATCCACATTTGAACCATCAAAACATAGATTCCACACAATTATTCTTACTCCACCATTTCTAACCTAGCTCTAGCATTTCTAAAACTTCTAGAACTTAAGTACTAACTAGAACCCACCTTAGAGATAGAAGAGGAGGTTGAAGAAGATGATGAATAATGATGATGATCCAAGCTTCTTCCCAACCTTTTCCTCTTTCCCTCTTCTCTTCTCTTCCTCTATTTTCATCTTCTTTCTATTTCCCCACTTTCTCCTTTCTCTTTCTCTTACCACACACACACACACACACACACACACACACACACACACACACATATATATATATATATATATATATATATATATATAATACCAATATTATACAATATAATCCAAAAGAGTAAAATATCTCCAATTGATATTTTACCGTTTAACACCAATTGATCAATTATTAGAGTTACCTTAAAATACTTTCTTGAACTAATAACGTTGATCTGTCTCTTCATTAAATAATTTATCTCTTCAGAGTTCACTAGTTGCTCTATTAATCTCAATTAACAATACTTAAGGAATTCCATTATTCCAATTGATCAGAGACAGAGCACATAGACACTCATCTGATATCCAATCGAGCATATAAATAATATGGGGTATTACAATATGTATTATTTTTTTGGTAATCCTTAAGTAAATCTTGCATCCTCAATTTAATTAAAATGTTGAAATATTTATAGAATTTATTTGTGTATGTTGGATTATTTTTGTATAATTATAAATCTAAAACATTTTGAAAACTTATCTTTATAGATTTTAATTATTTGCACTTTCAAAAGAGTTTTTGGTGCATTAGATGTTAATTAAATCATAGGACCTTACATACATAATAATGCATACAACATTGTGAGACTTTAATCCGAAGAAAGCTTACCAATGATAATCCAAAAATGCATGAGCTTTAGGTGTTCTCCTCATATAATCAATGTTAACTTAACATATTGTGTGACGTGAAGCGAGTGTTAAAATGTGATTATATATATATATATATATATATATATATATATATATATACATTTTAAATGATTTTTTTTTATATTTTTAGATAAATAAAACATGAAAACATTCTATGTTTATTTCATTTTTTTTAAATATATGACTTAAATTTAGCTTAATATTAGATTTGAAATTCAATAAAAAAACTATTAGGGAAAATTTTACTAGGAAAGAATATAAAACCAAAATTAGTAATAACTATTTTTATGTATGAAATACACAGTTTACTATTCGAAGTACATGAAAGAATGTTTTATTTTTTTACAAGAGAGCAATTACTCCCATTACATTGAAACAATTTATGTGGCTAATTAAAATAATGTTGCTTCATAGCTTACGTACTATTTTTTTGTGCTAATTCTTAAGTAAATCTTGCATTCTCAATTTGATCAAACTATTGAAATATTTATAGAGTTTTTGGTGTATGTTGGATTATTTTTCTTAATTATAAATCTAAAACATTTTAGAAAACTTACCTTTATAGATTTAATGCATTATAACATTCAACAAAACTATACTTATAACATCCATAGAATATTTGAATTTTCAAAAGAGATTCTGACACACATTATAATGCATAATCCTAAAAGGCATGCCCTTAAGGTTTTCTCCTCATATAATAATTTTTAATTTAACATTTTGCGTGACTCAAAGCGAATGTCAAAATGTGATTATATATATATATATATATATATATATATATATATATATATATATATATATATATATATATATATATATATATATATATAAGAAAATAAAAACATTTAAATTTTTTTATATTTTAGATATATAAAATAATACATGATAACATTCTATGTTTATTTCAGTTTTATTAAATAAATGTCTTAAACTAAGCTAAATATTAGTTTTGAAATAAAATAAATAAATTATGGATAATGTTAAACTATGCCCTAGGGGCACAAGTTAAAAAATCTAATTATAGAAAGATTGTATTGGAAAAAACAATCAAAAAATTAATTTTATATTTTTATTAAAATCAATGCACAATTTTCAAGATGACATTTTTTTATTTTTTTTGTTAACTTAGGGCACAAGTTAGCATTACCCAATAACTATTAGGGAAAATTTTACAAAGGAAAAATATAAAACCAAAATTATTAATAAATATTTTTATGTATGAAATACACAGTTTACTATTAGAATTACGTGAAATAATGTTTTAATTTTTTACAAGAGAGCAATAACTATAAAATTTCATGTAACAATTACTATATAATTCATTGTTTAAATTGGTCTTTACTTACATTGAAACAATTTTGTGTGACTCATTGAAATAATCTTACTACATAGTTTATATAATGGATATTTTTATTTTTTTTGGAAATTCTTAAGTAAATCTTGCATCCTCAATTTAATCAAACTTTTGAAATATTTATAGAATTTTTTTTGTGTATATTGGATTATTCTTTCTAATTATAAATCTAAAACATTTTAGAAAACTTATCTTAATAGATTTAAAGCATTATAACATTGAACAAAACTTTACTTATTATATCCATAGAATATTTGCACTTTCAAAAGGGTTTTCGGTGCATTACATGTTAAATAAATTATTGGACCTAACACACATAATAACGCATACAACATTATTCGACATTAATTGGAAGAAAGCTTACCAATCAAAATCCTAAAAGGCATGAGCTTAAGGTGTTCTCCTCATATAATCATTGTTAATTTAACATATTGTGTGACCTAAAGCGAATGTTAAAATGTGATTATATATATAAGAAAATAAAAATATTTTAAATGATTTTTTTATATATTTTTAGAAAAATAAAATAATGCATGATAACATTCTATGTTTATTTTAATTTTTGTAAATATATGATTTAAATTTAGCAAAATATTAGTTTTAAAATTAAATAAAAATACTATTAGGGAAAATTTCACCAAGAAAGAATATAGAACCAAAAATTAGTAATAACTATTTTTATGTATGAAATACTCAGTTTACTATTAGAATTACATGAAATAATGATTTATTTCTTACAAAAGATTAATTACTATAAAATTTCATGTAGCAATTACTATACAATTCATGGTTTAAATCGGTGTGTACCTCCCATTACATTGAAATAATTTTGTGTGACTGTAATGCCCACATATACATACATACATCAGAGCATATATCATACATGAATAATACGTTTGGTACTGAAATATATGTGTGCAAGTTCCTAGTTAACACATTGTATACATTAAATGCCCTAAATACAAGGTTCTAAAGTCTATGGCATAACATACACAAGATGTCCAAAAACACTAAGAACTAGATCAATATAATGATCTCAAAATAAAACGCCATAGCGGAAGCCATGCCATCTCAAAAGCTACGCTCCGTAAGGAAAAGTCAAACCACCTTATCCTTACCCTTGGCCGAACCTGCAGAACCTGTGATGTAAACAACAACAGTGGGGTGAGATACATCAAATCTCAGTGAGTTCGCTATCTTATAGTCCTCTCGGCTCTACAAGGTTCTAATAAGCCTAACTCAAGTCAAAGGGAAAGGGAAGTGACTTTGAGTACACACGCACTATATGGAAACATGTCATGAGTTCATCGACTCACACTATCACTAATCGTTAACCACACCAAGGCATCCCCTTTTCCCATCCGCTTCTACGTCTAGAAGTCGACCCGAGTCATGGATCCTGGTAACCTACTTGACATACGAATGGATTCTGGTCCTACGGGCCATTAACCGTTATGAACCATCACTTCACACGGGCCATTAACCGTCACAAGCATACGCTCCCAGAGCGCCATTCGTACTGCACGCGGGAATCAAACCTGCCAAGTAGTTATGCACATGTTTCAGAGGAGCTCGAGACCCATGAAACGCACTCACAAAAATAACCGGTTACGATTACGTGATAACACTCACAAACGTGATCGTATTCGACGATCACAAGGCCATACGCCTTAGCATAACCACAAAGGTTAACACACATGTTCCATACTAGTGTTTATTCCATCTACATTTGTCGACACTATTTATGGTAATATTCCTCACCCTACCTAATTCGTATTTTCACAACGTACATAAAGGAAACACATAATGTAACATATTCCACCAATTTACAGTTCCCTCCGATTCATTAATCGGGAAAATAACCAGATGTTTCTCACTACCATCAGCTAGAATACGTTCCTAGCTTCACAACGATATCAAGAATACGCAAAACGGATAACCGAGTCAAAAGTTATGAAAGAAACAAATTGGATGTTCTGCTATGTTCGCATTGCGAAGAAGCCAGCGAACGCTCGCTACTTCATTCGCAGTGCGAAGCGTCCAGCGAACGCCTAGCCAACACTTGTTCGCTGCACCATTCGCAGTGCGAACTCTGGTGAACCAAGGCAGTGGCAAAACAACATAAGGTTCGCAGTGCAAACCACTGGCGAGCCACTAGCGAACGCTCGCCTTCGCATTCGCAGTGCGAACTGCCAGCGAGCCCACGATTTCCCCTTCGCTGGGGGATTCGCAGTGCGAATCTGGGAATTTCAGAAACTCCATCAGCGTAACAGCTGATCTCCCATGGTTCCAAAACCCCCCCAAAACATATCCCAACATCATACAATCAAATATAAACGATTCTACACTCCTATAACCCATACTACTCAGTTTATAACACATTTTAACCGTTAATTTCCAAGATTTGCAATTTATCCAATTTCCTCACAATTCTAACCTAAGTCTTAGAATCTAAGAGAGTCTAAAACAAAAGCATCTAACTAGAACCCACCATGAAGAGATGAAGGTGGTGAAGATTTGAAGATGATTGGATGAAGATTTGATGATGAGATGATGATGATCTTGCTCTTGAACTTTTTCTCCTTTTCTCTTCCTTTCCTTCTCTTTTCTTTCTCTCCCAAAATCCTTTCTATCTATTTCTTTGGAAAATGAAAGGAAAGAAAATAATATAGGGAAAAACATCATCAATTAGCAACACTACTAGTTGTCCGAAAAGTCTCTAAAGTCCAAATATTTAAATACCTCTGAGTCAGATAATATTAATTTGATTTACTCTAACTCCGACAATTACCCTAATTATCTCTGCAGATAATTTATCAGAGTACACTGGGACTCAGTTGATCACAACTAATATTATCCAGAGCAAAATAATTTACGGGGTATTACATCCTCCCCCCCCCTTAAATAGAAATTCGCCCACGAATTTAAAACAATTACCTGAAAAGATGAGGATAGACCTCCCGCATCTGCGATTCCAATTCCCAAGTTGCATCACCCTGATGCGTCTCATGCCACTGGACCTTAACAAGAGGAATCTCTTTATTCCTTAACACTTTAGATTCTCTTCCGGTGATACGACTTGGTTGAGGCTCAAATGTCAAATCTGCTTCTATCTCAATTGTATCTGGTAAAATTGGCTGAAGAGGGTCTGGGACGAATTTTCGAAGCTGAGATACATGAAAAACGTCGTGCATCTCTGACAGAGAAGGCGGTAAAGCCAATATGTAGGCTACTTCATCAATTCTTTCCAAAATATGATATGGTCCCACATATCTCAGACTTAACTTCCGCGACTTAATGGTCCTTTCAACCGCAATCTCGGAGTAACTTTCAAAAATACGTGATCGCCTTCTTCAAATTCTAAAGGTCTTCTACGATTATCCGCATAACTCTTCTGACGATCTTGGGCTTGCTTGATCTTGTCACGGGTCATCTTAATTTTCTCCGTAGTTTCATGAATAATCTCGGGTCCCAACATACTATCTTCCCCCACTTCTTCCCAACACAATGGTGTCCTACACTTTCTCCCATATAATGCCTCGTACGGAGCCATACCAATACTTGCATGATAACTGTTATTATAAGAGAACTCAATCAATGGCAAAAGTTCTATCCAATTTCCGCCACTTTCCAACACACAAGCTCTCAACATATCCTCCATGGTCTGTATTATCCGTTCCATCTGACCGTCCATTTGCGGATGATTCGACGTGCTCATACACAACTTCGCTCCCATCGCTTGCTGAAAAGCTCTCCAAAATCTCGAAGTGAACTTCGGGTCCCTATCCGAAACAATACTAGTAGGAATACCATGCAACCTTACTATCTCCGAAATGAACAACCTTGCGAGATGACTCGCCTTATAAGTAGTCTTTACGGCCAAGAAATGAGCAGACTTCATCAACCGATCTACAATCACCCAAATTGAATCATAACCACCTTGCGCACGGGGTAACCCCACCGCAAAGTCCATCGAAATACTATCCCATTTACACACCGGAATTTCTAAAGGTTGCAACAAACCACCCGGCCTTTGGTGTTCGATCTTCACTTGTTGACACACCGCACATTCCGACACATATACCGCAACATCTCTTTTCATCCCGGACCACCAATAGTCTCTCTTTAGATCTCGGTACATCTTTGAAGATCCCGGATGTATAGTAAAAGCACTCTTATGCGCTTCATCCAAAATCTTCCTTTTTAATTCCGTGCTATCCGGAATACAAATCCTTCGGTTAAATACAATAACTCCATCGGTATCCCGTACAAAACCCGGTTGCAGTAACACTTCTTGCAACTTCTCATCTAACTCTTGTTCTTGTTGGATTTCTTCCCTAAGAGTAGAATTGATATCCAAATTCCCCATAATCACACAATTAGGAGTCCAATTAAACTGAAGATCTAGATCTCGAAATTTCTCCAATAAGGTATATTCTAACATCATCAAGTCGGCACTGTGCAACACTTTCCTACTTAAAGCATCCGCCACCTTATTCGCTTTACCCGGATGGTATTTTAGTTCCAAGTCATAATCTTTCAAATATTCCATCCACCTCCATTGACGCATGTTCAACTCCTTCTGATTAAAGTGGTATTGTAAGCTCTTGTGGTCACTAAACATCTCAAAGCGCACACCGTACAAAAAGTGACGCCACACCTTCAAGGTAAATACAACCGCCGCCAATTCTAAATCATGCGTTGGATAATTCTCTTCATGGACTTTCAACTGTCGTGAAGCATAAGCCACCACATGTCCATCTTGCATTAGCACCCCTCCTAATCCCATCTTCGACGCATCACAATATACTTCATACGACTTGCTAGGATCAGGAATGACCAAAACAGGAGCGGTCGTTAACCTTTTCTTCAAACTCATAAAACTTTGCTCACAAGCCGAATCTCATTCATAAGAACAATCTTTCCGAGTAAGTCTCATCATCGGTAAAGCCAGTTGGGAAAACCCCTTAATAAACCTTCTATAATACCCTGCTAGTCCCAAAAAGCTTCTAACTTCAGACACATTCTTCGGTCTCTCCCAATTTATCACTGCTTCAACTTTGGATGGATCAACCGCTACACCCCCTTGAGATATGACATGTCCAAGGAAATTCACCTCCGACATCCAAAATTCATACTTACTTAGCTTGGCAAAAAGTTGTCTTTCTTGTAAAATGGATAAAACGATTCTTAGGTGTTCTCCGTGCTCTTGAAGGTCACGAGAATAGATAAGAATGTCATCAATGAAAATCACCACAAATTGGTCCAAGTAAGGTTGAAATATTCGATTCATGTAATCCATGAAAACGGCTGGAGCATTCGTCACACCGAAAGGCATCACCAAAAATTCATAATGACCATAACGAGTTCTAAATGCAGTCTTTGGTATGTCTGAACTCTTCACCCGAATCTGATGATAACCCGACCGTAAATCAATCTTCGAGAACACACAGGCTCCTTTCAATTGATCTAACAGATCGTCTATCCTTGGTAATAGGTATTTGTTCTTGATGGTGACCTTATTCAATTGACGGTAATCAATACACAACCGCATCCCACCATCCTTCTTCTTTACCAACAACACTGGAGCTCCCCAGGGCGAAACACTTGGTCGAACAAAATGCTTAGCCAACAACTCTTCCAATTGATCCTTTAATTCTCTTAATTCAAGTGGTGTCATTCAATACGGAGAAACGGATAATGGAGCCGTTCCCAGTATCAGGTCAATAGAGAATTCCATTTCCCGTTCCGGAGGAAGAGAAGTGATATCCTCGGGGAAAACCGCGGGAAAGTCACAAACTACCGGAATACTCACAACTTGACGGTGACTAGCCTCCTCCTTAGTAAGAATCAAAAGAATAGATTTTTCCTCTTCAAACAAGAAATTAATCATTCCAACCGTACCTTCTAAAATAGTAGTTAACACATCCTTCGAAGTAGCTTCAGCAGATGGAATAATGATTAACTTCTCCTCACAACTGATAAAAACCGAATTAGCTGAAAGCCAATCCATTCCCAGAACAACATCCACTTTCTTAAGCGGTAAGCAAATCAAATCAATCTGGAAGACTCTTTCATTCACCGACAATACACAATTTTCACACATCAACAGTGTTTCAACAATTTCATCCATGGCAGTAGTAACCACCATGGGTGGAGACAAAGGAACAGCTTGCAACCCAAGTCGCTTCACGCACCGCGTGGACACAAAAGAATGCGTTGCCCCACAATCAAATAAAACGAAACAAGGATTTCCATTCACAAAACACGTACCAGCTATCAAAGAGTTGTCACCCTTTGTCTTCCTTGCATCCAAGGTATACACTCGCCCGATATTCTTCTTTTGAGGACAGTCTCTCGCCAAATGGCCCATTTTCTGACACTGATAACACCTCACACCTTCGATACCACACCTCCCCTGATGATTTCTACCACAAGTACGGCATACCGGAGGCACGCTAGTCCTGGAACTCTGAACTTGTTTCCCCTTAAATGGTTGTTGTCTCGGTCTAAATTATTTATTCGATCGCCCACGATCACTTTGATTCACCCTACTTAACTCTTCTTCTGCTTGTACCTTTTTCAAACTATGCTCTGCCACATAACACTGTCGTAATAATTCAGCATAGCTAGTAAATTCTCTCTGAGACACACTATGTGAAATTTTGGCCCTTAAACCAAATAGGAACTGATCAATCTTCCACCTTTCATCGGGAGCATACATGGCTTGTCTAGAATAAGCAGCCATATCTTCAAACTTTTCCGTATAAGAAGCCACTGTCAAGTTACCTTGCCTCAGCTGTTGGAATTCAAATTCTTTTTGAGACCTTAAGGAACTTGGAAAATACTTCTCCATAAAATTTATCTTAATCTGCTCCCACACTTTCGGTACCTCTTGAATTGTCATCAAGGCTGAAGCGCTTTCCCACCATCTCATAGCAGGACCCTTTAACAAGTGAGAAGCAAAGACAACCTTATTTTCTTCACTACACTGAACGATCAAGAAAATCCGTTCCATACCGGATATCCATTCATGAGCCTTTACTGGATCTAACCCTCCCAGAAACTCTGGAGGATTCATATGAATAAAATCCCTAAAGGTTCCCCCTGCAGCTTCCGGAACAACCACTGGAGGATGCACACCACCGGCCATTTGCTGTACCATTTGCTGCACAAATTGATTTTGATATTGTTGCATCTGCTGCATGAATTGGTACAGAGGGGCATTCCCTTCGTCCCCTGGCAGATTTGTCCCTGCTGGAGTAGTTCTCGGTCTACCACAGTTGTTTCTGCGTCGGTCGACCATGTTCCTAAATGTCATACAGATAGGATTAAGTTGATCAGGCTCAATACCATAAATATAACACGTAAGCCCAATGGCGACACAACACATATGAAACGGAAAGAAACACTTATACTATTTCATGGCAAGGTCGAGGATACGACCTGCTCTGATACCAACTGTAATGCCCACATATACATACATACATTAGAGCATGTATCATACATGAATAATACGTTTGGTACTGAAATATATGTGTGCAAGTTCCTAGTTAACACATTGTATACATTAAATGCCCTAAATACAAGGTTCTAAAGTCTACAGCATAACATACACAAGATGTCCAAAAACACTAAGAACTAGATCAATATAATGATCTCAAAATAAAACGCCATAGCGGAAGCCATGCCATCTCAAAAGCTACGCTCCGTAAGGAAAAGTCAAACCACCTTATCCTTACCCTTGGCCGAACCTGCAGAACCTGTGATGTAAACAACAACAATGGGGTGAGATACATCAAATCTTAGTGAGATCGCTATCTTATAGTCCTCTTGGCTCTACAAGGTTCTAATAAGCCTAACTCAAGTCAAAGGGAAAGGGAAGTGACTTTGAGTACACACGCACTATATGGAAACATGTCATGAGTTCATCGACTCACACTATCACTAATCGTTAACCACACCAAGGCATCCCCTTTTCCAGTCCGCTTCTACGTCTAGAAGTCGACCCGAGTCATGGATCCTGGTAACCTACTTGACATACGAATGGATTCGGGTCCTACGGGCCATTAACCGTTATGAACCGTCACTTCACACGGGCCATTAACCGTCACAAGCATACGCTCCCAGAGCGCCATTCGTACTGCACGCGGGAATCAAACCTGCCAAGTAGTTGTGCACATGTTTCAGAGGAGCTCGAGACCCATGAAACGCACTCACAAAAATAACCGGTTACGATTACGTGATAACACTCACAAAGGTTAACACACATGTTCCATACTAGTGTTTGTTCCATCTACATTTGTCGACACTGTTTATGGTAATATTCCTCACCCTACCTAATTCGTATTTTCACAACGTACATAAAGGAAACACATAATGTAACATATTCCACCAATTTACGGTTCCCTCCGATTTATTAATCGAGAAAATAACCAGATGTTTCTCACTACCATCAGCTAGAATACGGTCCTAGCTTCACAACTATATCAAGAATACGCAAAACGGATAACCGAGTTAAAAGTTATGCAAGAAACAAATTGGATGTTCTGCTATGTTCGCATTGCGAAGAAGCCAGCGAACGCTCGCTACTTCATTCGCAGTGCGAAGCGTCCAGCGAACGCCTAACCAACACTTGTTCGCTGCACCATTCGCAGTGCGAACTCTGGCGAACCAAGGCAGTGGCAAAACAACATAAGGTTCGCAGTGCGAACCACTGGCGAACGCTCGCCTTCGCATTCGCAGTGCAAACTGCCAGTGAGCCCACGATTTCCCCTTCGCTGGGGGATTCGCAGTGCAAATCTGGGAATTTCAGAAACTCCATCAGCGTAACAGCTGATCTCCCATGGTTCCAAAACCCCACCAAAACATATCCCAACATCATACAATCAAATATAAACGATTCTACACTCCTATAACCCATACTACTCAGTTTATAACACATTTTAACCGTTAATTTCCAAGATTTGCAATTTATCCAATTTCCTCACAATTCTAACCTAAGTCTTAGAATCTAAGAGAGTCTAAAACAAAAGCATCTAACTAGAACCCACCTTGAAGAGATGAAGGTGGTGAAGATTTGAAGATGATTGGATGAAGATTTGATGATGAGATGATGATGATCTTGCTCTTGAACTTTTTCTCCTTTTCTCTTCCTTTCCTTCTCTTTTCTTTCTCTCCCAAAATCCTTTCTATCTATTTCTTTGGAAAATGAAAGGAAAGAAAATAATATAGGGAAAAACATCATCAATTAGCAACACTACTAGTTGTCCGAAAAGTCTCTAAAGTCCAAATATTTAAATACCTCTGAGTCAAATAATATTAATTTGATTTACTCTAACTCCGACAGTTACCCTAATTATCTCTGCAGATAATTTATCAGAGTACACTGGGACTCAGTTGATCACAACTAATATTATCCAGAGCAAAATAATTTACGGGGTATTACAGTGACTCATTGAATTAATGTTGCTGCATACTGATCAGTGGTTTTCATACGTTATTTTGCTATTTGTTTTAGTTACTATTTTGTTATTGTTTTTTTGTTTTATATCTCTTTTACCGTATTTTATGCCTTGGTTGTGTTCTTTAGTGTTTTCAGGTTCACATAAACATTCAGGAAGAATCGGAGTGAAAAATTGAGAAAAATCACAAAATTCGGAATGAAATTTGGATGAAGATAGTGGGCTGACACGGGTGCCCGTGTCATCTGACACGGCCCGTGTCAGAAGGTCTGGAGCGAAAATAGTTTTTATCAAGAGGCAGGGGGCTGACACGGGTGCTCGTGTTAGCTGACACGGCCCGTGTCAGCAAGTCTGGCATGGAGAAATTCTTCCATTATCAAGACAGAAAGCCAACACAGCCGGTCGTGTTGCCTGACACGGCCTGTGTTGACCTGGGCGAGGAATTTTTGATTTTTTCATATTTTTTGTTTGGGGTTCTCCAAAGGGCATTCTGGGTATTTCCTATTGCTGTTAAGTTAATTGTGGTTACTTAGGATCATTTTGGAGAAGGAAAAACACTTTTGCTTTTATGAACAATTTTACGTTAGAGTTTCATGCGATCAAGTGATCTGGAGGAGGGAGATTCTTCATGAGTGCTAACAATTGAAGATCAAAATCATCCGATTACTATTGTAATGTCTACTTTTGTATTGTATTTCTTTTTAATATTATGAATAACTAAACCCCCCAATGCTAGGGCGTATCCCTAAATTGCAATGTAATGAACCTATTTTGAATCATTCTATGAGATTATGCCTTTTTCCTTTAAGCTTTTATTTTGCAATGTTCTTAATGCTTTTCGATCGGACCAATTGAATTTGATTCACGATTAGGATTAGGTCGGACAAACCATCCTAATGCTTTTGTAAAATAATATTGCGGTAGATATTGCTTAGGAATGAGAATACCCCGCAATAACCTTTAAAAATCTTGTCAGAACTATTGCTTGATGTTATTCTGAGATTGCTAAGGAATTAGGGTCAAGGGAGAATATCAAAGGTTTTTCTGTTAAGGAATTAAGGGAAAACACTAATAAGATTAGGTAAGATAAGGTTTGAGGCATGTCTCTTTGAATAATAATTGGGTTTATTGCAGAGCAATTTATACACTTCTCCTAGCATAGCTTCTCATATTTGCTTAAGTCATTTTATTCATTCTGCTTATTTTTTTAATTGTTATTATAAGTTTCAAAACAAACAAACCCTAAAGGAATTTTTGTTTAATTGAAATAGCATCTGCACTTATAATTACATGTAGTCCTCGAAAGATCGACTCTGGGGATAGCCCCAACTATTACTACAACGGTAAAAATAGTACACTTGCTATTTTTCCGATCAAGTTTTTGGCGCCGTTGCCGGGGACTGCCAAATTATAAGTTCGTGTGTTAAGTCAATTGAAATTTTGTCACTCTGTGACTAAAATTTTATTTTATTTTCTGTTATTTATATTTTATATTTTTATTTTATAACTTTTGGATTATTACTGTTACTACCAATCCGCGTCTAACATTTTTATTCGAGGAGAACCCTCAGCAAATTTTAGTTTTGACGCAGAAATCGAAAGAACTTTCCATGCAAGGCGTTAGACGAGCAAGACTGGTAGCTTCAGAAGCAGAACCGTCAGTCTAAACATCAAAAGAAGAAAAAGTTTCTATTCATTCAGAACAGTCAGATTCAGGTTCAGAAACAGGTTCAGAGGTGGACAGAGATACGGTGACTATGGCTGGAAATCAACCAGCGGAGAGACTTCTGGGCGATTACAGTGGGGCAAATGCACCGGTTGGTAGGTTGACCATTGTGAACCAACCGGTGAATGTGCCGAATTTCCAGCTACATCTTAGCACCATCACTCAACTTGAGAGGAGACCTTTCACCGGAAAGGTTAATGAAGATGCCAACAAATATCTGCAAAGATTTCTGACTATGAGCACCACTCTCAAGATTGAGGGGCACACAGAGGAAGCAAAGAAGTTAAGAATGTTCTTTTCACTCTGGCGGAAGAGGCTGAAGAGTGGTTCTACTCGTTACCTGCTGGGAGTATTACCACTTGGGAAGAGATGGAGAAGGCATTTCTGAATGAGTATTTTCCGGCCTCTGTTTATATCCGAAAAAGATATGATATTGTGAACTTTAAATAGAAGGACGGAGAATCTCTCGGAGATGCATACAAGAGGTTCAAGAAGGTTTTGGTAGCCTATCCGACTTACAACATGGATCAAACTAAGCAGATGCAGGTGTTCGTCAAAGGCCTCCGGATGAAAACTAAGTAACTTATTGATACAACTACTGGTGGATCATCCAACTTCACCACCGCGACTGGTATCAAGAAAATTATTGAAGCTATTGCAGTCAACGAACATTTGGAGTTATATGATCGAGGTGTGAGTAAATCTGAGGGTGTGATTGGTTTGAAGTTGAATAATCAGGTTGTGAAGGTAGAAGATCAGATTGTTGCGGAAGTTGAAAGAAGGTTAAAGGCCATGAAAGTGGGTACTCAAAGTGTGGCACAAGTTCAAACTGGTCGACCCATGAGTTGTGAGATCTGTAGTGGACCCCATTACACTGCACATTGTGTTACGACTCCATAACAAATTGAAGAGATAAAATTCCTAAAGCAAAATAATCCCTACGCTCAAACTTATAATCCAGGTTTGAAGAATCATCCTAACTTCTCCTGGAAAGATCAGAATCAACAACAATACCCACAGCAACAACAAGCTCCCCAAAAAGCACAATGGGAGATTGCCATTGAGAAGATGGCCACTCAAAGCTCCCAATTTCAAGAAGAGACAAGAAGTAATCTGAGGAACACAGGTGCTTCCATTAAAAATCTCGAAGTTCAAATGAGCCAGATAGCACAATAATTAGCAAGTTCTCAGACACCAGTCGCCCTCCCAAGCACCACAATCCCCAATCCAAAGAATCATGAAAATGTCAATTTTGTTACCACAAAAATCCAGGAAGTTGCAGAAGAAGAAGCCATGCCAACCGAAGAGAAAAGAAAAGAAGCGGTTAAACCTAAGATCAAGTTACCGTACCCCTCAAGGGTGACAAAGAAGGAGACACAAGAAAAAGACTGAGAAATTCAGCTCATTGTTCAAAAAGTTAGAGATTAATATGCCCTTCTTTGAAGCACTTGAACAAATGCCTCTATACAAGAAATTCATGAAGGAGGTCATTGGAAAAAAGAAACCTAGTGGAGAGGAGGTAAAGAGTCTAAGTGAGGAGAGTAGTGGGGAATCACAAGGTAGGAGAATTCCAATCAAACGAAAAGATCCTGGTTCTGTATCAATCCCCTGTACCATAAAGGACAGAACGTTTAAGAGAGTCTTGATTAATTCGGGTGCTAGCGTGAGTCTCATGCCCCTCTCAATTTTCAAAAAGCTGGGTATAAAGAAAATAAGTGAAACGGGAACAAATATGAAGTTTGCCGACCTCACAACCAAGCGGTCATACGGCTTAGCAGAAGATGTGCTTGTGACTATTGATAACTTCACCTATCCAGTAAACTTTGAGATCATTGATCTACCTGAGGATGAGGAGACGACTATCATACTGGGTCGACCATTCTTGATGACTAGTCGGTGCAGTGTGGACATTGAGGCTGGTACTTTAACCTTGAAATATTTTGAGGAAGAAGTAACCTTGAAAGTGTTGGAACTCGAGAAGCAAGGTGAAGAGGAAAGTAATCACCCCTCAGTTGGAATGATCCAAATAGTGGGAAAAAGAAAAGCTCAAAACCACTTCTTGAAAAAGTCTCTGGAATAATCCATCAGGTTGCAGCATCTGAGTCATCTTTTGCACCTAGCAAGACTCCAACATCCAGTCAAGAAGTCAATAAGAGGAAAAACATCAAAGAAAGAAGAGAAAAAAAAACATCAAAGGAAGAATGTGGAAGTTGGATGTGAGTTGAATCACAATGTAGCTCTTAGTCCTGAATCTGACCGGTGCTCTGTTGTGGAAAGGTCAAGCAACAAAAGCAACAAAACGTGTAAGCTGAAGTACCCCCCATAGCATTGGGGAGTAACCCATCGAGCCATGCAATGTTAAACGAAGCGCTACGTGGGATGTAACCCACGCTTGTCTGATTAATTACTTTCTATTTGTTGTTTGTTTTTGTTTTGGTTGCAGGAAATAATCCGGATCCTACATGTGCAAACGATGATGTAGCAGTGGTGTGGCATTACCGTCAGCATCCTGAATAAGGATCTATGTGAGTGACCTCTCTCGCTCTTGTTCTAACACATTGGGGTCAATGTGTAGTTCAAGTTTGGGGGGAGGGGGGATTTACTGCTTTTAGTTTTTCCTCGTTGTACGGGTCATGTCTGTTTTGTGTGTTGTTTTATGAAAACCTCTCTGAATTCTCCCCGAATTAGAACCGTCAAAATTTTTCTTGTGAATACTGTGATTTTGAGATGGTCAAGAAAGTATATAGAGTTTGAGGGAAGAGGAGTTAGAACTAGGGACATTGGGAAAGTTTGAAAACTTAGGAATGACCCGAACACCCTAGATTCCCCGAAGTAAGAAAACGAGTCCAACGTGTAGATTTGTGCCATAGTACTTGGATTTGAGAAGTATTCCCTGATTAGTTCATAGTGATAGTCTGGCATGACTAGAAAGAATTGCATGTTTAAGGTTGATTGATAGAATGACTTAAGGCACCGAAAAAGTGAATAATGGCGATAAAGATAACTAGTCATTCTAAGTTGGGTAACCCTCACCCGGTTACTTAGCCTAACGGCGGTTGAGTCTAAATTGTCGTCCCAAAGTGGACTAATAAACGCCAATGAGCGAGAAAAAAAGAGATAATGGTGCCTAGAAAAACTTTGGATCAATCTTGTACATGTGAGGGAAAACGAAAAAAATGCCTTAATCTGATTATCCGAATGAAAGGGGTAGAAAATCGAAGAAAAGACTTAAGCCCAAAGCATAGTTGGAGAGGTAACCGAAAATGGGGATGTAGGTCCGTCGTTTTACCGCGATTTGTGTTTGTGTAATACCTTCGTTAACAGACGATTACCAAGAAAACTAGTTTTCGTCGATCAGAACAAAGGCTCACGTATGAGTACAGACACACCTTACCTTCACAAGTCTTTCATTTGATATGTACCGTTTGATATGAAAAAATTTTATGCAAGCTTGTTGCTTGAGGTCAAGCAACGGTTTAAGTTTGGGGGAGTTTGATTAGTGGTTTTCATACGTTATTTTGCTATTTGTTTTAGTTACTATTTTCTTATTGTTTATTTATTTTATATCTCTTTTACCGCATTTTATGCCTTGGTTGTGTTCTTTAGTGTTTTTAGGTTCACATAAACATTCAGGAAGAATCGGAGCGAAAAAACGAGAAAAATCGCAAAATTTGGAATGAAATTGGAATGAAGACAGTGGGCTGACACGGGTACCCGTGTCACCTGACACGGCCCGTGTTAGAAGGTCTGGAGCAAAAATAGTTTTTATCAAGAGGTGGGGGGCTGACACGGGTGCCTGTATCAGCTGACACGACCCGTGTAAGCAAGTCTTGCATGGAGAAATTCTTCCATTATCAAGACAGAAAGCCAACACGGCCGGTCGTGTTGCCTGACACGACCCGTGTTGGCCTGGGCGAGGAATTTTTTATTTTTCTCATATTTTTTGTTTGGGGTCCTCCAAAGGGCATTCTGGGTATTTCATGTTGCTATTAAGTGAATTGTGGTTACTTAGGATTGTTTTGGAGAAGGAAAAAAACACTTTTGCTTTTACGAACAATTTTACGTTAAGTTCCATGCGATCAAGTGATCTGGAGGAGGGAGATTCTTCATGAGTGCTAACAATTGAAGATCAAAATCATCCGATTACTGTTGTAATGTCTACTTTTCGTATTGTATTTCTTTTTAATATTATGAATAGCTAAACCCCCAAATGCTATGGGGTGTCCCTAAATTGCAATGTAATGAACCTATTTTGAATCATTCTATGAGATTATGCCTTTTTCGTTTAAGCTTTTATTTTGCAATGTTCTTAATGCTTTTTCGACCAGACCAATTGAATTTGATTCACGATTAGGATTAGGTCGGACAAACCACCCTAATGCTTTTGTAAAATAATATTGCGGTAGATATTGCTTAGGAATGAGGATACCCCGCAATAACCTTTAAAAATCTTGTCAGAACTATTGCTTGTTGTTATTCTGAGATTGCTAAGAAATTAGGGTCAAGGGAGAATATCAAAGGTTTTTCTGTTAAGGAATTAAGGAAAACACTGATAAGATTGGGTAAGCTAAGGTTTGAGGCATGTCTCTTTGAATAATAATTGGGTTTATTGCAGAGCAGTTTATACACTTCTCCTAGCATAGCTTCTCATATTTGCTTAAGTCATTTTATTCATTCTGCTTATTTTCTTAATTGTTATTATAAGTTTCAAAACAAACAAACCCTAACGCATTTTTGTTTAATTGAAATAACATATGCCCTTATAATTACACGCAGTCCTCGAGAGATCGACTCTGGGGATAACCCCAACTATTACTACAACGGTAAAAATAGTACACTTGCTATTTTTTCGATCACATACCTTATGTAATGCATGTGTATTATTATTTTGGTAATCCTTAAGTAAATCTTGCATCGTCAATTTAATCAAACTGTTGAAATATTTATAGAAATTTTTTGTGTATGTTGGAATATTGTTTTTAAATTATAAATCTAAAACATTTTAAAAAAACTTATCTTTATAGATTTAAGGCATTATAACATTCAACAAAACATTACCTATTACATCAATAGGATATTTGCACTTTCAAAAGGGTTTTCGGTGTATTACATGTCAATTAAATCATAGGACCTAACACACATAATAATGCATACAATATTTTGAGACATTAATCAGAAGAAAACTTACCAATCATAATCCTAAAAGGCATGAGCTTGAGGTGTTCTCCTCATATAATCATTGTTAATTTAACTTATTGTGTGGCCCTAAGCGAATGTAAAATGTAATTATATATGAATATATATATATATATATATATATATATATATATATATATATATATATAAGAAAAAACACATTTAAAATGATTTTTTTTATAAAAAAAATAATACATGATAACATTCTAGGTTTATTTTAGTTTTTTCTTAATATATGACTTAAATTTAGCTAAATATTATTTTTGAAATTAAATAAAAAACTATTAGGGAAAGTATTACCAAGAAAGAATATAAAACCAAAATTAGTAATAACTATTCTTATGTATGAAATACACAGTTTACTATTCGAATTACATGAAATAATGTTTAATTTTTTACAAGAGAGCAATTAATATAATATTTCATGTAGCAATTACTATACAATTATGGTTTAAATCGGCAAGTACCACCCATTACATTGAAACAATTTTGTGTGCCTCATTGAAATAATGTTGCTGCATAACTTATGTAATGCATATGTATTATTTTTTTGGTATTCCTTAATTAAATCTTGCATCCTCAATTTAATCAAACTTTTGAAATATTATAGATTTTTTTGTGTATGTTGGATTATTCTTTCAAATTTTAAATACATATCTTTATAGATTTAATGCATTATAACATTGAACAAAACTTTACTTATTACATCCATATAATATTTTCACTTTCAAAAGGACCTAACACACATAAAAATGCATACAACATTTTAAGACATTAATTGAAAGAAAGCTTACCAATCATAATCCTAAAAGTCATGATCTTAAGGTGTTCTCCTAATATAATCATTGTTTATTTAACATATTGTGTGACCTAAAGCAAATTTTAAAATGTGATTATATATATATATATATATATATATATATATATATATATATATATATATATATATATATATATATAAGAAAATAAAAATATTTTATGTATTTTTTTTTATATTTTTAGATAAAGAGAATAATACATGATAACATTCTAGGTTTATTTCAATTTTTTTTAAATTTATAACTTAAATTTAGCTAAATAGTAGTTTTGAAGTTAAATAAAAAAAATCTATTAGGGAAATTTTTTACCATGAAAGACAATAAAACCAAAATTAGTAATAACTATTTTTATGTATGATATACACAGTTTACAATTAGAATTACATAATAATATTTTACTATACAATTCATAGTTTGAATCGGTGTGTACCTCCCATTACATTGAAACAATTTTGTGTGACTCATTAAAATAATATTGTTGCATGGCTTATGAATTATTATTTTTTGTAATCCATAAGTTAACCTTGCATCCTCAATTTAATCACACTATTGAAATATTTATAGAATTTTTGTTTTATGTTGGATTATTTTTTCTAATTATAAATCTAAAACATTTCAGAAAACTTATTTATATAGATTTAATGCATTATAACATTCAACAAAACTTTACTTATTATATTCATAGAATATTTGCACTTTAAAAAGGGACTCCGGTGCATTACATGTTAATTAAATCATAAGACCTAACACATATTAATGCATACAACATTGTGAGACATTTATCGGAAGAAAGCTTGCAAATTATAATCCTAGGCGTTCTCCTCATATAATCATTGTTTATTAATATATATATATATATATATATATATATATATATATATATATATATATATATATATATATATATATATGTATATATATATATAAGAAAATAAAAACATTTAATATGTTTTTTAATATTTTTAGATAAATAAAATATTATATGATAACCTTCTAGGTTTAATTCCAGTTTTTTAAAATATATGACTTAAGTTTAGCTAAATATTAGTTTTGAAATTAATTAACAAAACTATTAGGGGAAATTTTACCAAGAAAAAATATAAAACCAAAATTAGTAATAACTTTTTTTACGTATAAAATACACAATTTACTATTCGAATTAAATAAAATAGTGTTTTATATTTTACAAGAGAGCAATTACTATAAAATTTCATGTAGTAATTACTATACAATTCATGGTTAAAACGGTGTGTACCTCCCATTACATTGAAACAATTTTGTGTGACTCATTGAAATAATGTTGTTGCATAGCTTATGTAATGCATATGTATTATTTTTTTGGTAATCCTTAAGTAAACCTTGCATCTTCAATTTAATCAAACTGTTGAAATATTTAGAAATTTTTGTGTGTATGTTTGATTATTTTTTCTAGTTACAAATCTAAAACATTTCAAAAAAGTTACCTTTATAGATTTAATGCATTATAACATTCAACAAAACTTTACTTATTAAAATCATAGAATATTTGCAATTTCAAAAATGTTTTCGGTGTATTATATGTTAATCAAATAATAGAACCTAACACACATAATAATGCAAACAATATTATGAGACATTAATCAGAAGAAAGCTTACAAATCATAAATCTAAAAGGCATGAGCTTGAGGTGTTCTGCTCATATAATCATTGTTAATTTTACATATTGTGTGACACAAAGCGAATGTTAAAACATCATTTTATATATATATATATATATATATATATATATATATATATATATATATATATATATATATAGGACGTATCATATGCGAATGTCATTTTTATGTGTGAATATGAGAATGAATCTGAACCATTAGATTTTAAAATAAATGTTGGATATTATGTGTCATTTTTTTTCTCTCCCCTCCACCATTTTTTTTAATAAATAAGGAGAGAAAAAAAACCACACTTAATCTCTACCATTTATTTTAATATTTAATGGTTCATAGTCATTTTCATTTTCTTATATAAAAATGGCATTCTCATAGTATACGTCCTATATAAAATGATTTTTGTTATATTTTTATATAAATAAAATAAACATGATAGTATTCTAGGTTTATTTCAGTTTTTTTTAACTATATGACTTAAATTTAGCTAAATATTAGTTTTCAAATTAAATAAAAAACTATTAGGGAAAAATTTACCAAGAAAAAATATAAAACTAAAATTAGTAATAACTATTTTTATGTGTGAAATACACAGTTTACTATTCGAATTACTTGAAATAATATTTTATTTCTTACAAAAGAGAAATTACTATAAAATTTCATGTAGCAATTACTATACAATTCATGGTTTATATCGGTGTGTACCTCCCATTACATTGAAACAATTTTGTGTGACTCATTGAAATAATGTTGTTGCATAGCTTATGTAATGCATATGTATTATTTTTTTGGTAAGCCTTAAGTAAATCTTGCATGCTCAATTTAATCAAACGGTTGAAATATTTATAAATTTTATTGTGTATGTTGGATTGTTTTTTCTAATTATAAATCTAAACATTTTAGAAAACTTATGTTTATAGATTTAGTGCATTATAACATTCTACAAAACTTTACTTATTACATCCATAAAATATTTGCAATTTCAAAAGGGTTTTCGGTGTATTACATGTTAATTAAATGATAGATCTAACACACATAATAATACATACAATATTGTGAGACAATATTATATTAGCTTGAGGTGTTCTCCTCATATAATCATTGATAATTTAACATATTGTGTGACCCAAAGTAAATGTTAAAACTTCAATATATATATATATATATATATATATATATATATATATATATATATATATATATATATATATATAGAGTAACACCTATATATAAATACATATGTCTAGAAGATATATATTATACATGAATCCAATTTTCATACTAAAATACACATAAGTTCCTAGTAGTACATGGCATACATTAAATGCCAATACATAAAACCTAAAAACAATAGCAATATATGCACTAGATACTCCAAAACACTAAGAACTAGATCATGTGAAATGATCTCAAAAGGGAGTCTTCACAGCGGAAACTATGCAATCCCAAAAATAAGCAACACAAGTAAGAATATCAAACGACCTTATCCTTACCCTTCATAGAACTTGAAGCACCTGAAACATAATCAACAACGTGGGGTGAGATAATAATCCCAGTGAGTTCCATATCTTATGGATTCTCTAGGCTTTACAAGGTTCTAACCAAAACCTAACTCAAGTCGAAAGGGAAGGGATGAGACTTTGAGTTCACAATCTCACACTATGCAGAATTAGGTTATTTGAGTTCCACAACTCACAGTATAACACTAATCACCAACTTACGTTTTCTTCCCATGGGACTCGGTGTGATACCCATCTCAAACCTAAGGGTTATCACTTCCTATGGGACTCAATGTAATACCCATTTCAAGATTTATACTCATATAATTCCCATGGGACTCATTGCAACACCTATCTCAAGCCTCTCTATCACTACTTCCTATGGGACTCATTGTAATACCCATTTCAAGAATTTCTAACGTCGCTTATTATTTCTTAGTTACATCACTCGCTCATCTCATTAATTGAGATATGGGCTTCCTCACCATTCCCTATGAATTTCTACTATTATTATCACATGTATACACATACCAACAATAATTCATGGATAGAAAATATGCATCACCAACACAAGCATAATTCATAGCATATATATAATAATGCGGTTTATAACATATTTGTTAATACATTCCTACCCTTACCCTTAATGGTTATAATTACAAGTTCTAACCTAACATTTTATAGAGCATCGAACGAGCTTTCCAACGCTTCCGACCGCGCGTTAAACGGAGTTACAGTTCAAAAGTTATGACCGAAATCGTTATTTAACATTTTGAAGGCTATGCGTCGACGCATAAAGCGTCCAGGTCATCGCATACTGTTGGGAAAAGTTTTGAAATTCACTGCCTTGCATGTGTCAACCCTGGGTCGATGCATAGGTTCTGCAGGTCGATGCATACTGCGTGTTTTTAGCCTAAAACTCAGTTTTTGACCGTTGGAGGTCTTCCGGACCTCCAATTTCGATTCCGTAAAAAGCCTCGGTCTCAGAATTCAACACATAACAATTATCCAATAATTAAAAATCATTTTAATAAATTTACACAATTAATCCCTCAATCATCAAGTTTATCATGTTTATAATCAATAACGACAACACAACAACACGACATCATAACACCATGGTATAATGGAGGAAAGTATGGCAATATATCAAGAATCATCAATTTCTATTCTATGTTTCTACAACCCTAACTTCTACAATCACAAATTTTCTACCTAGAACCCACCTTGCTAATGAGATGAAGAAGTTGTTGAGAAAAGATGAGATGAAAAGACGATGAAGATCCAAGCTTTGTGCGTTATTCCCAATTTCTTCTTCTTACACAAGTTCTTCTTTTTCCTTTTCTATGTTTTCCTCTCTATCTTATTTTTCTTTTACTGATACATAAAAAGCAACATAAGAAGTGGTGTTACTATATGTGGTGGAGAAGTGGCCAAAGGGTGGAACATGTGGTCACAAGTCAAAGTAACAATTGTGTGGTGAACAAGTAGCCACAAAAGTACTAAAAATATTTTAAGTGGTACAATACTTAATATTTGTTCTACTAGAGAAATTGACCCATTATTAATGTTATCAAAATGTCCCAATTAATAAAAGGTCAGTTTCAAATAATATTAATTTATCAATCTGAACTCACTAGTTACTGTATTTATCCCAACTGATAACTTCAGAGCAAACAGAAACTCAGTTGATCTTAACTAATATAAATTTGAGGATGTAAGGAAACAAGGGGTATTACATCCTCCCCCCTGTAAATAAAAAATCATCCTCGAATTTAAATATTACCTAAAAAAGGTGAGGGTAAGCATCCCGCATCTCAGACTCAAGCTCCCAAGTAGCATCGCCCGGATGTTATTCGTCCCACTGAACCTTAACAAGAGAAATCTCCTTGTTTCTCAACACTTTAGTTTCTCTACCCACAACACGGCTTGGTAAGGGTTCAAAAGTTAAATCTGCTTCTATCTCAACTGAATCTGGAAGAATTGGCTGAAGAGGATTAGGAATAAACTTCCAGAGTTGAGACACGTGAAAAACGTTATGCATCTCAGATAGAGAAAGCGGTAAGGCTAATCTGTAAGTTACTCCCCCAATCCTCTCTAAGACCTGATGTGGTCCCACGTATCTCAGACTTAGCTTTCGTGACTTAAACAGTCCTTTCAATCTCAACCTTGGAGAAACTTTAAAGAACACATGGTCACCCTCTTCAAACTCTAAAGGTCTCCTACGGTTATTCGCATAACTCTTCTGACAATCCTGTGCTTTCTTAACCTTGTCACGAATCATTCTAATCTTTTCCGTAGTCTCTTGAATAATTTTTGGTCCTAGTATCCTTTCCTCACCAACTTCCGTCGAACACAAAGGTGTTTTACATTTCCTTCCGTACAATGCTTCATAAGGAGCCATACCAATACTTGCTTGGTAACTATTGTTGTATGTAAACTCAATCAACGATAAAAGTTCCTTCCAATTTCCTCCACTTTCAAGCACACAAGCTCTTAACATGTACTCCAAAGTTTGTATCGTACGTTCCGTCTGACCATCCGCTTGAGGATGATTCTACATACTCAAACACAACTAAGACCCCATAGCTTGTTAAAAAGCTCTCCAAAACCTTGAAGTAAACTTTGGATCTCTATCCGACACAATGCTAGAAGGAATACCATAAAGTCTCACAATTTCTGAAATAAACAACCGTGCAAGATGACTTTCCTTGTAAGTAGTCTTCACCACTAAGAAGTGCACGGACTTCGTCAACCGGTTTACAATCCCCCATAAAGAATCATAACCACCTTGTGTATGAGGTAACCCAACCACAAAGTCCATTGGAATACAATCCCATTTCCATATAGGAATCTCTAACGGTTGCAACCAACCACCCAATCTTTGGTGTTCGATCTTCACTTGTTGGCACACCGCACATTCCGACACAAACACTGCAATGTCTCTCTTCATCCCGGACCACCAATAGTCCTTCTTCAAGTCTTGGTACATCTTCGAGGAACCAAGATGTATAGTAAAAGCACCTTTATGAGCTTCCTCCAAAATCTTCCTTTTTAATACTACATCATTAGGAACACAAATTCTTTGATTAAATAGAATGATTCCATCTACGGCTCGTGTGAAACCCATTTGAACCAATAGATCTTGCAACTTTGCATCTAGCACTTTCCCTCGTTGAATTTCCTCTCTTAGGGTGGAATTAACATTCAAGTTCCCCATTATCACACCATCTTGAGTCCAAACAAACTCAAGATTAAGATAGCCATACCAATACTTGCAAGGTAACTATTGTTGTATGCAAACTCAATCAACGATAATAGTTCCTTCCAATTTCCTCCACTTTCAAGCACATCAGCTCTTAACATGTACTCCAAAGTTTGTATCGTTCGTTCCCTCTGACCATCCGCTTGAGGATGATTCGACGTACTCAAACACAACTGAGACCCCATAGCTTGTTAAAAAGCTCTCCAAAACCTTGAAGTAATCTTTGGATCTCTATCCGACACAATGCTAGAAGGAATACCATGAAGTCTCACAATTTCCGAAATAAACAACCGTGCAAGATGACTTGCTTTGTAAGTAGTCTTCACCGCTAAGAAGTGCACGGACTTTGTCAACCGGTCTATAATCACCCATAAAGAATAATAACCACCTTGTGTACGAGGTAACCCAACCACAAAGTTCATTGGAATACTATCCCATTTCCATACATGAATCTCTAACGGTTGCAACCAACCACCCGATCTTTGGTGTTCGATCTTCACTTGTTGGCACACCGCACATTCCGACACAAACAGTGCAATGTCTCTCTTCATCCCGGACCACCAATAGTCCTTCTTCAAGTCTTGGTACATCTTCGAGGAACCAAGATGTATAGTAAAAGCACCTTTATGAGCTTCCTCCAAAATCTTCCTTTTTAATACTGCATCATCCGGAACACAAATTCTTTGATTAAATAGAATGATTCCATCTACGGCTCGTGTGAAACTCATTTGAACCAATAGCTCTTGGAACTTTGCATCTAGCACTTTCCCTCATTGAATTTCCTCTCTTAGGGTGGAATTAACATTCAAGTTCCCCATTATCACACCATCTTGAGTCCAAACAAACTGAAGATTAAGATAGCCATACCAATACTTGCATGGTAACTATTGTTGTATGCAAACTCAATCAACAATAAAAGTTCCTTCCAATTTCCTCCACTTTCAAGCACATAAGCTCTTAACATGTACTTTAAAGTTTGTATCATTCGTTCCGTCTGACCATCCGCTTGAGGATGATTCTACATACTCAAACACAACTGAGACCCCATAGCTTGTTAAAAAGCTCTCCAAAACCTTGAAGTAAACTTTGGATCTCTATCCGACACAATGCTAGAAGGAATACCATGAAGTCTCACAATTTCCGAAATAAACAACCGTGCAAGATGACTTGCCTTGTAAGTAGTCTTCATCGCTAAGAAGTGCACTGACTTCGTCAACCGGTCTATAATCACCCATAAAGAATCATAACCACCTTGTGTACGAGGTAATCCAACCACAAAGTACATTGGAATACTATCTCATTTCCATACAGGAATCTCTAACGGTTTCAACCAACCACCCGATCTTTGGTGTTCAATCTTCACTTGTTGGCACACCGCACATTCCAACACAAACACTGCAATGTCTCTCTTCACCCCGAACCACCAATAGTTCTTCTTCAAGTCTTGGTACATCTTCGAGGAACCAAGATGTATAGTAAAAGCACCTTTATGAGCTTCCTTCAAAATCTTCCTTTTTAATACTGCATCATTCGGAACACAAATTCTTTAATTAAATAGAATGATTCCATCTACGGCTCGTGTAAAACCCATTTGAACCAATAGCTCTTACAACTTTGCATCTAGCACTTTCCCTCGTTGAATTTCCTCTCTTAGGCTGGCATTAACATTCAAGTTCCCCATTATCACACCATCTTGAGTCCAAAGAAACTGAAGATTAAAATCTCGAAACTCTTCGAATAAGGTATACTCTAGCATCATCAACTTTGTAATACCCAATATTATTTAAGTGCTCAATTGGATATCAGATGAGATCAGATGAGTATCTATGTGCTCTATCATTGGTAAATTGGATTAATGGAATCCTCTAAGTACTTTAAGTATTGTCAATTGGGATCAATAGAGCAACTAATGAACTCGGAAGAGTTCAATTATTTAATAAAGAGACATATCAATTATTTTAACTCGAGAAAGGATTTTAAGGTAACTCTAATAATTGATCAATTGGTGTTAGACGATAAAATATTAATTGGAGATATTTTACCCTGTTGGATTATATTATATAATATTGGTTTATATATATATTTGTTGGAAAGAGAAAGTGGGTGAGAAGAAGAAAAAGAAAAACAGAGAAAGAGAAGGAAGGAAAGGAAAGAAGAGAAAGAGAGAAAGTGGAGAAAGATGAAGAAGAGGAACTCATGGATCATCACCATTTTCTTCAACCTCCTCTTCGTTTACCAGGTGGGTTCTAGTTAAACACTCTAAGTTCTAGAAATATATGTTTAGAACTTAGGTTAGATTTGAGAGAAAATGATTAAATGGATGAATCAGTGAAATTTAACGGATGAAATGCGATATAAACTGCGTAATATGACCGGGTTATGCATGGAAATAATCGATGATGCTTGTCGGTATGATTGGGTATGTTGGATTGAGTTTGAATTGAATGAGTTGGTAGAAAACCTAATCTTTCATATTTGATAAAATTTGTATTAACTTTGTAATCATGTTGGGTGGCCTTTTAGCTGTTAAAATATCGTAGTGTGTCAAATTCTGAGACCGGGGTTTTTTATGGAATCGAAATCGGAGGTCCGGAAGGCATTTAACGGTTGAAAACTGTTTTTTTAGCAAAATCTGCGCAGTATGCGTCGACTCACTGCACCTATGCGTCGACTCCCTGCACCTATGCGTCGACTCATGGTCGGTTTGCGCTGACCTGAGCGTTACAGGATTTTTCCAAAATGTCAAATTTTGTTTTCTTCATAACGTTTGAACCGTAAGTCCATTTTGGTCCCCGTTCGAAGCGTTGGAAAGCTATTTCAATGCTCTTTGTGATGGTGAGGTAGAAACATAGTTATATGCTATGGATTGATAAGAAAATATGGGAAAGTAATGTATGTGTGAATATTGTATCCCCGTTTCCACCAAAATTTATGAATCGGGAATCCGATTGATACGAGTCCAAAGCCTTTGGAAAGATAATCCAGTAAGGTAGTGAATGGTGATGTGAGACCATTATTTAATCAAGGATGCTTGGTAGAGGATAGTAGTGGCTTGTATGCCCTAAAAATGTGTGAGAACTACTATGTGGATTATGTTTGACGTGTTATGTTATTATATATGTTTACTTGTAATATTTGTGATTATACCATGTCTATCTAATTGTGAATTGTGAATGAAAGAAATATGCATGTTAAAATGAATTAGGAAGAGTGAGGAAACTTTATCCTAAAACAAATGGCATAGTTAAGATTGTTATAATTCTAGGTTGTGACTAGAAATGTGATAGAAACTCTGGATGGCGACGCTCGTGCATTCATTGGCGAGTTCTGGCCTGGAGTAGATAATCTCGATGGCAAGGCTCGGGCACCTGATGTAGGAAGGTACATCCGTGACGAGATTGGCCTAGAGGAGAGTGAGACACTAGTATGGAACATGTTGAACTTTTGTGATTATGAGAAAGGCGAATGTGGCCTTAAGGCATTGTGGCCTTGTGATTATCGAATACAATCACGTTTGTGTGTGAGATTATGTAATCGTAACCATTTCCTTTGAGTTGCATTTCATGAGTCTCGAGCTCCTCTGAAACATATGCATGACTACTTGGCAGGTTTGATTCCCGCATGCAGTACGAATGGCGCTCAGGGAGCGTATGCTTGTGACGGTTAATGGCCCGTAGAACCCGAATCCATTCGTATGTCAAGTAGGTTACCAGGATCCATGACTCGGGTCGACTTCTAGACGTAGAAGCGGATGGGAAAAGGGGATGCCTTGGTGAGGTTATCGATTAGTGATATTTTGAGTTGATGAACTCATGAACATGTTTCCATATAGTGTGGTATTGTGAACTCAAGGTCATTTCCCTTCCCCTTGACTTGAGTTAGGCTTTGGCTAGAACCCTGTAAAGCCGAGAGAATCCATAAGATAGGGAACTCACTGAGATTTGATGTATCTCACCCCAGTATTGTTGATTATTTTTAGGAGGTATTTGCAGGTTTGATTTACAAGTGGAGCTAGGCTTGGATGTTTTAAGAGAAGCTCAATTTTAGTTTTTCCGCTGTGTATTTTGTTGTATACAATTGAGGATATTGTATATTGATCTTAGTTTTTATTGTTTTGGCTAATTTCCATGTCTTGTACCATAGATTGTATTTTGTATTAGAAATGGTTAAGTATGTGAATTATGCCATTAGGCACTTATGATGGTATCAGTACCAAATAAAACACTTGTATGGTATTATTCTAGATATATATTATACAGGGCCTTACAGTTGGTATCAGAGCAGGCCGTGTACTCGACCTAGCCTTGAAACATCATAAGTAAATCTATTCCTGCCTCTTAAGTGTGTCTTGCCAGCATGAATCTTAATATTATACTATGTAGTGTTGGGCCTGATCAACCTAATGCTATGTATGTGATAGGTAGAATCATAGTTGAGCGACCACGAGGACTCCAAAGTGTTGTCAAAACTTGTGCTGTGAGAGTAGGCTCAAGCCAAGAGTTAGTAGTGTGGAGTTTTGGTCAGCTCCGTTTAGTAGAAGTTGTGCTTTGAGTAACATGGAGTTTAAGAGTGTTATGCTGTTTAAGCAATCCTTTGGAATAGATGAAGTTTGAGAGTTGAGAATCTCTATCGGACAATTGGTCAAGGTATTGAGGAATATGTAAATCGCTAGTAAGGCTGGATTGACCACTGGTATGAGTGAGAATTTCAAGTAATCTCATTCCGTGACAAAGAAAGGTTGTTTTGTGGAACGTGTGAAGTAAGGTCCAGAAGTGAGATAGTTATTGGTGTTTCTGTTCTAAGGTCGCAATAATATCTTGAATGGGCGAGAATACCTTAAGGAATGTGTTCGGAACGATATCTTCCGACTAGTTAAAGGTTGAGGGTCAAGGACATTCAACTTTTATGGGAACCCAAAGTAGTAGAGAAGCGTGAGAGGGACACAAGGAGGCGTTACATGATTCAAGTGAAACAAGTATGCGCCGGGCGTAGAGTATGAGATAAATTGTGTATCTTCGGTTAGAGAGGGAGATTAGGGTCAGGAAAATACTTCAGGATTTCTGTTTTCGGTAAGAGACCAATGCGGGTTTGTTAAACTACCTAAGGGACATTATAAGGTATTGTGTCGGAGAAAGTTTGGAATTTATTTAGTAACAGAAAGTGTAGTGATATGGACCGGGAGAAGTTTGCGTCAAGAAACAGAGTAAGTACCTTGGACTCAAGGAAATTCTATTATATTTGGAACTAAGAGGATTACCAAGGAGAGTAAAGTAAACGTGGTGTGGAAAATGATATTAACGGTATGTTATGAGAAAGTTACACATTGGTATTAAGAACAAGTGTAGTAGTAGCACCGTGGTCACAAGTGCACGTGAAGGATTCTTATTCTTGAGACAAGTGTGAAGAGACGTACTTTGTGGAACAATGAGTATTGTATCCTAAGAAGTAAGATTACGGTAAACAAGGAGAAGCGAATCAAGATTGTTACTGACTAAGTGTAAATCCTGGAACGGTTTATACCGGAAGAGTTTTGTTAGTAGTTGATGAGAATTGTCGACTGTGAATCATCTATTTAGTAATTTGGTGTAAGTGTGATGTGTAATGGATAGTGAAGGGTAAGGAATTCTAGTTAATGTGTACGAAATGATAGAAAGGTTCTTCAAGAGGATGCATTACCCCGATCTATTTTCAAGTATAGAGAGACTTATATATTTGTGAATGATTAGAATATTCGGAATCTACCTTTTGTTGGACTAAGAACGTTGTAGTGTTATTTCTCACTAAGGGAGTTCAAGTGAGAGAATAAGGTGGTATGTTTGTTATGAGATGTCCATCAATTTTGTGGTACCGTATAATGGTTGTGTGTTGGGTTTTGCTTGTGGACAAATTAAGTTGAGTTATGGGTAAGAACCCTAGAATGTCGTCATTATTGACTTCCTGCTAGTGCAATTAGTTGAGCAGAAAAATGAACTATCCCGCTGAAGTTTTGTAGTGTGACCGCTAGTTTTCAGTTTCTGCAGCAGTGTTAACCGATTAACACAATGGGATTAACCGATTAACACGTGCATGGAAAGTGTTTTACGTTGAATTTTGAGGAGTTAACCAATCAGCTCAAATGGTTAATCGATTAACGTGTGTGTAAATTATGGAATCCCTTAAGAACCATCATCTGTGTTTTGTTACCTTATGTTGCTCTGAGTGGAGAGTATTGTGTGAATGGAAAACGGGATGGTAAGTAAATGAAAGACGGATTTGTGTTTTGAAATCGGAACTTGTGGAAGGGTGTTACTTAGTTGACCATCTGTTTAGATGAAAAAGGAATTTGACTTCGAGGAAGAAATCTTATGAACTGTGTTGAGTATGAGAAGATCTTAGGTGTATTACCGTTGCGAGTCTTAAGGACGGAGTTGGAAAATACTCACGAAGTATTGATCATGCAAGGAATATTTCGGTGTGTAATTATGGTATTAGTAAGGTATGAGCGATTGGCCAGAGTTAGTAATTGCTATCTTCTGTGAGTTCATGGCATCGAATTTAGACTCTGCGAGAGTGGTGCCAGTTGTGTACAGTTTTGTTTTACCCAGAGAAGGAAATTTGAAAGTTATCTTTCCAAGTACGAGTAAGAAGTGGACGTTCCGGAATTTAGCATGTAAATTGGATTGTATGTGAAACAAAAACGATTAAGAGAAGTGGATTCAACTAAGAAGCGTGGTACAGACTTCAAAGGTGTGTGTTATATGTGAATTGGTGAGTAATATGAAAACTCATAATTTTGCTTTGAATGGTTTAAGCTTTGATAAGTGGTGACTCACATATGATTGAAGTTCTATGTCGGTGTTACGCTGTTATTGGTTGAGATCTCGAATCAGCAAGGAACCTTGAGTAAGTCAGAAAAACCGTAAGAATAATTGATATGGAATATGGTAACTAGAAACGGAAGTTGTTAAACTACTTTTGGATGAATTATTCGAGTTTTGAATGAATTTGGAGTAGGGTAACTCCTGTACTTGTATCGTCTGGGGAATATTGGACAGATGTTATGATATTGTGTGTTGGCAAAGAAATTGTTCTACCCTAGGACGTCAGTAAGTTTCTTGTACCGTTGGTTAGTAAGGATCCCAGTGGATAAGTGTGTTCTCCGTGGACTGTTAGCTACTTGATAATGCTTAAGAATTGGTGGTATCCCATTGTTAGAATTGGAATTGCACAGTGGAAGGTGACAAATGAAAGGGCTCAGTCGGATTTATAAGAATCGGAGGAGAAATTGATAGTAAGATTGGAAATAAGAAGATTTTGTTTTAAGTGTGTTACCTTTTGATGTGATATGAAAGAAATGAAATATCGGATGTGATGGGTACGCTATACAGCGTCAGACCAGATGAAACTGGTAAGAAGTTTGACAATCTATGAAGTTAAGGAATCACCAAATTACCTCATGAGGATTTGTAGAGTGTTTGTTATCCTGAATCGAGATAAGATATTACGGTTTGGTTTGTGACTCGGTAGAGGAATATGGAATGATACATTCTTTCCGAAGGTAGAACGCGGCCAAGTCTTTTGTATGGAACAACAGAGGAATTATGGAAGAGCAAGTTGAAAGTTAACCCAATATTGGAATAAGAGTATGACTAAGGACATGAAGTTTGATAATTCGTGAAAATAAGGATTTGAGTCTATGAAATCAAGTTAGAATTTGAATACGTCAGAATTTGAATGGAAGTAAAGTTGAGTGTGGAACTAAGACATTGATACAAGTTGTGCTTATTGTTGAGCGAAGGAAATCCGGGGGCGAATTTCAATTTAAGGGGGGAGAGTGTAATTCCCCATATTATTTAAGTGCTTAATTGGATATCAAATGAGATCAGATGAGTATCTATGTGCTCTATCATTGGTAAATTGGATTAATGGAATCCTCTAAGTACTTTAAGTATTATCAATTGGGATCAATAGAGCAACTAATGAACTCGGAAGAGATCAATTATTTAATAAAGAGACATATCAATTATTTTAACTCGAGAAAGGATTTTAAGGTAACTCTAATAATTGATCAATTGGTGTTAGACAATAAAATATTAATAGGAGATATTTTACCCTGTTGGATTATATTATATAATATTGGTTTATATATATATTTGTTGGAAAGAGAAAGTGGGTGAGAAGAAGAAAAAGAAAAATAGAGAAAGAGAAGGAAGGAAAGGAAAGAAGAGAAAGAGAGAAAGTGGAGAAAGATGAAGAAGAGGAACTCATGGATCATCACCATCTTCTTCAACCTCCTCTTCGTTTACCAGGTGGGTTCTAGTTAAACACTCTAAGTTCTAGAAATATATGTTTAGAATTTAGGTTAGATTTGAGAGAAAATGATTAAATGGATGAATCAGTGAAATCTAACGGATGAAATGCGATATAAACTGCGTAATATGATCGGGTTATGCATGGAAATAATCGATAATGCTTGTTGGTATGATTGGGTATGTTGGATTGAGTTTGAATTGGATGAGTTGGTAGAAAACCTAATCTTTCGTATTTGATAAAATTTGTATTAACTTTGTAATCATGTTGGGTGGCCTTTTAGTTGTTAAAATATCGTAGTGTGTCGAATTCTGAGACCGGGGCTTTTTACGGAATCGAAATCGGAGGCCCGGAAGGCATTTAACGGTTGAAAACTATTTTTTTTAGCAAAATCTGCGCAGTATGCGTCGACTCACTGCACCTATGCGTCGACTCCCTGCACCTATGCGTCGACTCATGGTCGGTTTGCGCTGACCTGAGCGTTACAGGATTTTTCCAAAATGTCAGATTTTGTTTTCTTCATAACTTTTGAACCGTAAGTCCATTTTGGTCCCCGTTCGAAGCGTTGGAAAGCTATTTCAATGCTCTTTGTAATGGTGAGGTAGAAACATAGTTATATGCTATGGATTGATAAGAAAATATGGGAAAGTAATGTATGTGTGAATATTGTAGTCCCCGTTTCCACCAAAATTCGTGAATCGGGAATCCGATTGATACGAATCCAAAGCCTTTGGAAAGATAATCCAGTAAGGTAGTGAATGGTGATGTGAGACCATGATTTAACCAAGGATGCTTGGTAGAGGATAGTAGTGGCTTGTATGCCTTAAAAATGTGTGAGAACTACTATGTGGATTATGTTTGACGTGTTATGTTATTATATGTGTTTACTTGTAATATTTGTGATTATACCATGTCTATCTAATTATGAATTATGAATGAAAGAAATATGCATGTTAAAATGAATTAGGAAGAGTGAGGAAACTTTACCCCAAAACAAATGGCATAGTTAAGATTGTTATAATTCTAGGTTGTGGCTAGAAATGTGATAGAAACTCTGGATGGCGACGCTCGTGCATTCATTGGCGAGTTCTGGCCTGGAGTAGATAATCTCGATGGCAAGGCTCGGGCACCTGATGTAGGAAGGTACATCCGTGATGAGATTGGCCTAGAGGAGAATGAGACACTAGTATGGAACATGTTGAACTTTTGTGATTATGAGAAAGGCGAATGTGGCCTTAAGGCATTGTGGCCTTGTGATTGTCGAATACAATCACATTTGTGTGTGAGATCACGTAATCGTAACCATTTCCTTTGAGTTGCGTTTCATGAGTCTCGAGCTCCTCTGAAACATATGCATGACTACTTGGCAGGTTTGATTCCCGCGTGCAGTACGAATGGCACTCAGGGAGCGTATGCTTGTGACAGTTAATGGCCCGTGTGAAGTGACGGTTCATAACGGTTAATGGCCCGTAGAACCCGAATCCATCCGTATGTCAAGTAGGTTACCAGGATCCATGACTCAGGTCGACTTCTAAACGTAGAAGCGGACGGGAAAATGGGATGCCTTGGTGAGGTTATCGATTAGTGATATTTTGAGTTGATGAACTCATGAACATGTTTCCATATAGTGTGAGATTGTGAACTCAAGGTCATTTCCCTTCCCCTTGACTTGAGTTAGGATTTGGATAGAACCCTGTAAAGCCGAGAGAATTCATAAGATAGGGAACTCACTGAGATTTGATGTATCTCACCCCACTATTGTTGATTATTTTCAGGAGGTATTTGCAGGTTTGATTTACAAGTGGAGCTAGGCTTGGATGTTTCAAGAGAAGCTTAGTTTTAGTTTTTCCGTTGTGTATTTTGTTGTATACAATTGAGGATATTGTATATTGATCTTAGTTTTTATTGTTTTGGCTAATTTCCATGTCTTGTACCATAGATTGTATTTTGTATTAGAAATGGTCAAGTATGTGAATTATGCCATTAGGCACTTATGATGGTGTCAGTACCAAATAAAACACTTGTATGGTATTATTCTAGATATATATTATACAGGGCGTTACAAACTTGGCCTTGTGTATCTCTTTCCGACTTAACGCATCCGCCACTTTGTAAGCTTTATCTGGATGGTACTTCAGTTCAAAGTCAAAATCCTTTAAGTACTGCATCCTTCCCCTTTGTCGCATGTTAAACTCCTTTTGATCAAACAAATACTTTAAACTCTTATGGCCATTGAACATCTCAAAATGCACTCCATACAAGTAATGACGCCACACCCTCAATGTAAAAACAACTGCTGCTAACTCCAAATCATGAGTAGGATAATTCTCTTCATGAACTTTTAACTGACGTGAAACATAAGCTACAACCTGACCACCGTGCATCAGAACACCTCCTAATCCCCTCTTGGAAGCACCACAAAATACTTCATACGGCTTGCTAGGATCAGGAATAATTAAAACAGGCGCAGTCGTCAACCTTTCCTTCAAACTCGAAAAAGTTTGCTCACAACCCGAATCTCAACTATAAGGAAACTCCTTCCGGGTAAGTCTAGTCATTGGTAAAGCCAATTGAGAAAAGACCTTGATGAATATTTTATAATAACCTGCCAATCTTAAGAAACTTCTGACCTCAAAAGCATTCTTCAGTCTTTCCCAATTAATAACTGCTTCCACTTTAGATGGATATACTGCTACTCGTTCTTATGATATGACATGACCAAGAAACTTAACTTCGGTTATCCAAAATTTACACTTACTTCATTTGGAAAAGAGTTGCTTTTCTTGCAATACTGACAAAACAATTCTTAGATGTTCTCCGTGCTCTTGTGGAGTACGAGAATAAATAAGAATGTCATCAATAAAGATCACTACAAACTGGTCCAAGTAAGGTTGAAATATCTGATTCATATAATCCATGAAAATAGCTAGAGCATTCGCTACACCAAATGGCATTACAAAAAAAATCATAATGACCATATCAGGTTCTAAATGAGGTCTTGGGTACATCTGAACTCTTAACATGGATTTGGTGATAACCTGGCCATAAATCAATCTTTGAGAACACACAGGCTCCTTTTAATTGATCTATCAGGTCGTCTATCCTGGGTAAGGGGTACTTGTTCTTGATGGTGACTTTATTTAACTGGCGGTAATTGATACACAAACGCATTCCACCATCCTTCTTCTTTACTAGCAGTGCTGGAGATCCCCAAGGTGAAACACTAGGTCGAACAAAATGTTTAGCCAATAATTCTTCTAATTGATCCTTCAATTCTCTTAACTCAAGTGGTGTCATCCGATATGGAGGAGCGGATATAGGAGCTGTTCCCAGCACTAGATCAATAGAAAATTCCACTTCTTTCTCTGGAGGGAGAGAAGTGACATCTTTGGGGAAAACTTCTGGAAACTCAAAAACTACATGGATTTGCAAAACCTTCAGGTCGTTACTTGCCTCCTTAATGAGAACCAGAAAAATAGACTTTTCCTTCTCAAACAAGAAATTAACCATGCCAACCGTACCTTCCAAAATAGTAGTCAATACATCTTTCGGAGCAGCTTCCCTGGATGAAATGATGATTAATTTCTCCTCACAACAAATAAACACTGAATTAGCAAAGAGCCAATCCATTCCCAAGACAACATCTACCTACTTAAGCGAAAAATAAATAAGGTCAATCTGAAAAGCTCTACCATCCACCAATAACACACAATTTTCACAAATCAATGGTGTCTCAACCATCTCATCCATGGCGGTAGTAACCACCATGGGAGGAGACAATGGGATAGCTTACAACCCAGGTCGCTTCATATATTGCATTGACACCAAAGAGTGTGTGGCTCCACAGTCAAACAATACAAAACAAGGATATCCATTCACGAAACACGTACCCGCAATCAAAGAATTGTCACCCTTGGTCTTCTTTGCATCCAAGGTATACACTCAGCCGATACTCTTCCCCTGCACTTGGTTCCTATTCTGAGGAAAATCTCTAGCTATATGGCCCTCCTTCTGACAATGAAAACATATCAAACTTATAAGGCTACACCTTCCATAATTATTCTTATGGCACCTTTGACATGAGGGAGGAGTGTTAGGTCTAGAATTATGCACTTTCTTCCCTTTGAAGGGTTGGGATCTAGGCCTAAACTGTTGACTTGGTCTTCCTTGGTCCCTCTGCCCCATCCAACTCAAATATCTCTCTACTTGAACTCTTTTCAAACTTTTCTCAGCTACATAGCATTGTCGTAGCAACTCAGCATAAGTAGTAAACTCTTTTTGAGACACACAATGAGAGATCTCAGCTATCAATCCAAATAGAAACCGATCAATTTTCCACTTCTCATCAGAAGCATACACGACCTGCCTAGAATACGTAGCCATGTCCTCAAACTTCTCAGCATAAGCAGCCGTTGTCATTATTACCTTGCCTTAACTATTGGAATTCAAACTCCTTTTGAGTCCTCAAAGAACTAGGGAAATACTTGTCCATAAAGGTAGTCTTGAATTTCTCCCACACTTTAGGCACACCTTGGATAGTCATTAGAGCCGAAACACTTTCCCACCACCTCATAGCAGGGCCTTTCAACGAGTGAGAAGCAAACACCACTTTGTTCTCCTCATTGCACTGGACTATCTGAAAGATTCTCTCCATACCAGACACCCATTCGTGAGCTTACACATGATCTAATCCGGCATGAAATTCTGGAGGATTCATGCGGAAGAAATC
The DNA here is from genome assembly GCA_022829125.1 of Lathyrus tuberosus. NCBI lineage: Eukaryota > Viridiplantae > Streptophyta > Magnoliopsida > Fabales > Fabaceae > Lathyrus > Lathyrus tuberosus. Next base: position 2,081,366 of record JALAZF010000298.1, on the reverse strand, counting down.
CCAGAAACTCCCACCTGCGGCTTTTGGGGTAACCACTGGAGGATGAAGACCTTCATTCAGCTGTTGGATCATCTGCTGCATGAATTGGTTCTGTTACTGCTGCATCTGTTGCACAAACTGAGGCCACGAAACACTCTCACTGCCACTTGACGGATCTGTTTTGGAAGTCTGATTCCTAGGTCTACCACAATTTCCGTGTCTGTCAGCCATGACCCTAAACGTCATACAGATATGATTAAGTTGATCAGGCTCAATACCATAAATATAACATTAAGAACAATGGTGACACCACGCATATGAAACAGAAAGAAATACTTATAATATTTCATGGCTAGGTCGAGGATACTACCTGCTCTGATACCAACTATAACACCCATATATAAATACATATGTCTAGAAGATATATATTATACATGAATCCAAATTTCATACTGAAATACACAAAAGTTCCTAGTAGTACATTGCATACATTACATACCAATACATAAAACCTAAAAACAATGGCATAATACACACAAGATACTCCAAAACACTAAGAACTAGATCATGTCAAATGATCTCAAAATAGACTATGTTTATTTCAATATGAAACTTAAATTTCAAATGATTTCACTAAGAACTAGATAAATAAAATAATACATGATAACATTTTATGTTTATTTCAAGTTTTTTTTTTTAAATATATGACTTAAATTTAGCTAAATATTAGTTTTGAAATGAACTAAAAAAACTATTAGGGAAAATTTTACCAAGAAAAATTATAAAACCAAAAATAGTAATAACTATTTTTAAGTATGAAATACACAATTTACTATTCTAATTACATGAAATAATGTTTTTCTCTTTACAAGAGTTCAATTAATATAAAATTTCATGTAGTAATTATTAGACAATTCATGGTTTAAATCAGTGTCTACCTCCCATTACATTGAAATTGTTTTGTGTGACTCATTGAAATAATGTTGCTGCATAGCTATATAATGCATATTTATATATTTTTTTTGTAATCCTTAAGTAAATCCTGCATCCTTAATTTAATCAAACTGTTGAAATATTTATAAATTTTATTGTGTATGTTGGATTATTTTTTCTATTTATAAATCTAAAACATTTTAGAAAACTTTTCTTTACAGAATTTATGCATTATATCATTCAACAAAACTTTAATTATTACATCCATATAATATTTATACTCTCAAAAGGGTTTTCGACGGATTACATGTTAATTAAATCATAGAATCTAACACATAATAATGCATACAATATTGTGAGACATTAATCAGATAAAAGCTTACCAATCATAATCCTAAAAGGCATGAGCTTGAGGTGATCTCCTCATATAATCATTGTTAATTTAACATATTGTGTGACCTAAAGCGAGTCATTATATATATATATATATATATATATATATATATATATATATATATATATATATATATATATATATATATATATATATATATAAACATTTAAATTATTTTATTTTCATATTTTTAGATAAATAAAATAATACATGATAACATTCTATGTTTATTTAAGGTTTTTTTAAAATATATGACTTAAATTTAGCTAAACATTAGTTTTGAAATGAACTAAAAAAACTATTAGGGAAAATTTTACCAAGAAAGATTATAAAACCAAAATTAGTAATAACTATTTTTAAGTATGAAATACACAGTTTACTATTCGAATTGCATGAAATAATGTATTTCTTTTTACAAGAGTTCAATTAATATAAAATTTCGTGTAGTAATTATTATACAATTCATGGTTTAAATCGGTGTCTACCTCCCACTAAATCGAAACAGTTTTGTGTGACTCATTGAAATAATGTTGCTGCATAACTATATAATGCATATGTATAAATTTTTTTGTAATCCTTACGTAAATCCTGCATCCTCAATTTAATCAAACAGTTGAAATATTTATAAATTTTATTGTGTATGATGGATTATTTTTTCTAATTATAAATCTAAAACATTTTAGAAAACTTTTCTTTATAAAATTTATGCATTATATCATTCAACAAAACTTTAATGATTATATCCATATAATATTTATACTCTCAAAAGGGTTTTCGGTGGATTACATGTTAATTAAATCATAGAATCTAACACATAATAATGCATACAATATTGTGAGACATTAATCACATAAAAACTTACCAATCATAATCCTAAAAGGCATGAGCTTGAGGTGATCTTCTCATATAATCATTGTTAATTTAACATATTGTGTGACCTAAAGCGAGTCATTATATATATATATATATATATATATATATATATATATATATATATATATATATATTAAAAAATAAAAACATTTAAATTGATTTTCTTTTATATTTTTAGATAAATAAAATAATACATGATAACATTCTATGTTTATTTAAGGTTTTTTTAAAATATATGACTTAAATTTAACTAAACATTAGTTTTGAATTGAACTAAAAAAACTATTAGGGAAAATTTTACCAAGAAAAATTATAAAACCAAAATTAGTAATAACTATTTTTAAGTATGAAATACACAGTTTACTATTCGAATTACATGAAATAATATTTTTCTTTTTACAAGAGTTCAATTACTATAAAATTTCATGTAGTAATTATTATACAATTCATGGTTTAAATCGGTGTCTACCTCCCACTACATTGAAACAGTTTTGTGTGACTCATTGAAATAATGTTACTGCATAGCTATATAATGCATATGTATAAAAATTTTTGTAATCCTTAAGTAAATCCTGCATCCTCAATTTAATCAAACAGTTGAAATATTTATAAATTTTATTGTGTATGATGGATTTTTTTTCTAATTATAAATCTAAAACATTTTAGAAAACTTTTCTTTATAGAATTTATGTAATACCCCATATTATTTAATTGCTCAATTGGATATCAGAAGAGATCAATTATTTTATTAAAGAGACAGATTGATATTTATTAGTTCAAGGGAGTATATTACGGTAACTCTAATAATAGATCATTCGGTGTTAGACGATAAAATATCATTGGAGATATTTTTCTCTATTAGATTATATTATATAATTAGTTTATATATATATATATATTTTTTGGAAAGGGAAAGAAATAGAAAGAAAAAGGAGAGAAGAAAAAGGAAGAAGAGAAGAAGAGGAAATGAAGAGAAATAGGAAAAAGCTTGGGAAGGAGAAGAAGCTCATGGATCATCATTATCTTCTTCAACCTCCTCTTCGATTATCAGGTGGGTTCTAGTTAGAAACTCTAAGTTCTAGAATTAAGGATTTAGAACTTAGGTTAGAATTTGAGAGAAAATGATAAAATCGATGTTTCTAACGGATAAAATGTGGAAATAGTCGGATAAGATAGTCGGGTTGTGTGTATATTGAACCTAATATGCTCACTTTGAAGTTCCTATGAATTCTATGAATGATTGAATGAATTTGGATGATTTTGAAAACATGAAAAACCAGATTTTTGTACTTCTGCAGTGAAGTAACCGGTTACTTAAAGGAAAATTTACGTAGGTTACAACTGAAGTAACCGGTTACCTTGTGAAGTAACCGGTTACCTTAAAGTGGCTAGAAACGTGATTTTGATTCTGAGTGAATAGTGGATTTTAAGTAACCGGTTACCTTGTGAAGTAACCGGTTACCTCATTGAAAGTTTGGAAAAACGTTTCTTTTAAAAACTCATAACTTTTTAACCGTAATTCCATTTTGGACGTTCTTTATATCGATGTGAAGCTCTGAAAATACTCCACCTAATGGAAATGAAAAATACTAATTTTGTTACCGATTAAATAAATCGGAGGGAACCGAAAGTGATGTTTTATGTGATGAATCATTATATGTGATTCTATTATGCAATTGTAACATGCTTTGTATAACTTATGATTGAATTATTATATGTAATTCCAAAATGCAATTGTAATATGCTTTGCCTAATATTGTTGTTAAACATAACCGAGAGAGAGTGCATGTTAAAATATTGAATAGAAAGAGTGAGGAAACCTTACCCCATAACAACATAATAGTGGAACCTAGTAATGACTAGGAATTGATATAAACTCGGTATGGCAATGCTCGTTCATTCGATGTAGAAAGGTGCATCCTTGACGAGTTCTGGCCTAGAGTAGATAACCTAGATGGCGATGCTCGGGCACTTGGTGTAGAAAGGTGCATCCGTGACGAGTATTGGTCTAGGAGAGAGTGAACACTAGTATGGAACACATGTATTTATTTATGTTGAATTGATAAAGGCAAAAGAGGCCTAAAGGCTAATGTGGCCTAGAATGTTGAATACAATTATGGTTGTATGTGAAATCACGAGATCATAACCGTTTTTCTATTATGTGCCATTTCATGAGTAACGAGCTCCTCTGTAATGAATGCACGATTTCTTGGTAGGTTTGATTCCCAATGTTATAGTACGAATGGAGCCTATGGGTAAAGAGACTTGTGACGGTGTACGGGCCGTGTGAAGTGACGATTTAAGGTGATAATGTGTCCCTTATTTCCAAAACCATTTCGTATGCCAAGAAATCTACGAGGGTCCATGACTTGTTCCTACTTCTAGACGTAGAAGAGGTCGGGAGAGAGGGGATGCCTTGACAAGGTTATCGATAAGTGAATATTTTTTAGTAACGGGCTCAATAACGTGTTTCCATATAGTGTGAGTTTGTGTACTCAAGGTCATTTTTCCCTTCCCATTGACTTGAGTTAGGATTTGGCTAGAACCTTGTAAAGCCGAGAGAATGCATAAGATAGGGAACTCACTGAGATTTGATGTATCTCACCCCACTATTGTTGATTATTTTCAGGAGGTATTTACAGGTTTGATTTACAAGTGGAGCTATGCTTGGATGTTTCAAGGGAAGCTCAGTTTTAGTTTTTCCGCTGTGTAATCTATTGTATATTGATCTTAGTTTTTATTGTTTTGGCTCATTTCCATATCTTGTACCATAGATTGTATTCTTGTTTTAGGAATGGTCAAGTATGTGAATTACGCCATTAGGCACTTATGATGGTGTCAGTACCAAATAAAATGCTTGTATTGTATTATTCTAGATATATATTATACAGGGCATTACAGTTGGTATCAGAGCAGGTCGTATCCTCGACCTAGCCTTGAAACATCATAAGTAAATCTATTCCTGCCTCTTAAGTGTGTCTTGCCAGCATGACTCTTAATATCATACTATGTAGTGTTGGGCCTGATCAACCTAATACTATGTATGCGAGAGGTAGAGTCATGGTTGAGCGACCACTAGGACTCTGAAGTGTTGTCGGAACTTGTGTTGTGAGAGTAGGCTCAAGCCAAGAGTTTGTAGTAAGGAGTTTTGGTAAGCTCAATGAAGTTTTAGTTGAAGTTGTGCTTGGGTAGCATGGAAATTAAAGAGTGGTGTGTTGTTCAAGTAAATCCTTTGAATGAGTAGAGTCTGAAAGTTAAGGATCTCTATCAGACGATTGGGTAAGGTATCAAGGAATATGTAAATCGCTAGTAGAGCTGGATTGGCCGTTAGTATGGATAAGGATTTCAAGTAATCTCATTCCGTGAAAAAGAAAAGTTGTTTTGTGGAACGTGTGACGTAAGGTCCGGAAGTGAGATAGTTATTGGTGCTTCAGTTTCTAAGGTCGTTATGGTATCTTGAATGGACGACAGTACCTTAAGGAATGTGTTTGGAACAATGTCTTCCAACTGGTTAAAAGTTGAGAGTAAAGGAAGTTCGGCTTTCATGGGAACCTAAAGTAGTAGAGAAGTGTGTGAAGGAACACAAGGATGTGTTTACATGCTTCAAATGAAACAAGTATGTGCCGGACGAAGAGTGGGTGATGAATTACGTATATTCGGTTATGTAGAGAGATTAAGTTCGAGATATTACATCGGGATTTTCTGTATTCGATGAGAGACCAATTTGGAATTTAGAAATGTTAAATTACCCAAGGAACCGTATAAGGTATTGTGTTAGAGAAAGAATGAGTTTCATTTAGTAACGAAAAGTGTAGTCATACGGATCAGAAGAAGTTTGTGTTAAGAAATTGTGTAAGTACCTTAGATTTAAGGGAATCTTAGTAAGATGGTTTTATATTTGGACCTAAGAGGATTATAATGGAGAGCGAAGTAAATGCGGCGCGGAAAACGGTATTGACAGCATATTATGAGGAAATGACAACGGAATGTATTTTTGGACGAATGTGTGATGGAATTATTAAGATGTTGTTAAAGCTAAAATTAAGGAAGTGTAATCACGGATGATTCACCTGTGAGGACCCTAGTAGTATGACGTGGAATGGGAAAAGTCACACCTTGGTATTTAGAACAAGCATAGTGGTAGCACCGTGGTCACAAGTGTGAAGGGACGTACTCTGTGGAACAATGAATATTGCATTTGAGGAAATAAGATTGCGGTAAAACAACGAAAAGCAATTCAGGACTTGTTACGGACTAAGTGTAAATCATTGAACGATTTATACCGGAAGGGTTTTGTAAGTAGTGGATGAGAATTGTCGGTTGCGAATCTTCCATTAAGTAATTTGGTGTAAGGGTGGTGTACAATGGATAGTGAAGGGTAAGTAATCCCGGTTAATGTGTGCGTAGTGATGGAAAGGTTCTTCAAGGGGATGCATTGCCCTAATTTATTTTCAAGTGTAGAGAAATTTCTGTATTTGTGAATAATCGAAATATTCGGAATCTACCTTTTGTTGGACCAAGGACGTAGTTGCTTTAGTTCTCACCAAGGAATTCAAGTGAGAGGACAAGGTTGTATGTTTGATATGAGATGTCCATCGCTTTTGTGGTATCGTATAATGGTTGTGTGTTGAGTTTTTGTTATGGACGAATTAAGTATGAGTTGTGGCTAAAACCCTATAATGTCGTCATTATTAACTTCCCGCTAGTGCAATTGTTTGAGCAGAAAAATGAACTATCCCGCTGAAGTTTTGTAGTGTGACCGCGTCAGAATTTGGAATTTTGCCTTGTCACTTGGTTAGGGTGTGTCATCTGAATGTTTTGACCTTGTCGGCTTTACCTTGAGTGAATCATGGTTAGTAAGTGTAATATAAGTTAAGGAGCCACGAGTTGAGAATGGTATTGTGGGTCAGAACAAACCGGATTGATGGTTTTGAGTAGGGAGGGCCTTTGAATTAAAAGGAATTGGTTTTCAGTTTCTGCAGCAGTGTTAACCTATTAACACAGTGTGGTTAACCGATTAACACGTGCAAGGATGGTGCTTTGCACTGAATTTTAAGGAGTTAACCGATTAGCTCAGATGGTTAATCGATTTACATGTTGTAAATTGTGAAATCCCTTAGGAATCATCATCTGTGTTTTGTTACCTTATGTTACTCCGATTGGAGAGTATTGTGTGAATAGAGAGCGGGATTGCAAGTTAATGAAAGACGGAATTGTATTTTAAAATTGAAACTTCTGGAAGGGTGTTGCATAGTTGATCATTTGTGTAGATGACAAGGGAGGTTGACTTTTGGGGAAATAATCTTATGAACTGGGTTGAGTATGAAAAAGTCTTAGGTGCATTGTTATTATTACTGTTGAGAACTTTAAGGACGAGGTTGGAAATACTCACGAAGTGTTGACCTTGCAAGGAAGATTATGGTATTTTAGTTATGGTGTTAGTAAGGTATGAACGATTGGGCAGAGTTTGGTAATCATTGACTTTTGGGGGTTCATGGTATCGGATTTAGACCGTAAGAGGGGTACCAGTCGTGTGCAGTTGAGTTTTACCCAGAGAAGAAAGTTGAAGATTATTCTTCCAGGTACGAGTAAGAATTGGGCGTTTCGGAATTAAGCATGTAAATCGGATTGTATGTGAAGCAAAATAATTGAGAAAAGTAGTTTCAACTGAGAAGCGTGTTATGGTCTTCGAAAGTGTGAGTATATGTGAAGTGTTGTATGGGAATTGGTGAGTAAGGTGGAACCTCACAATTGTGTTTTGGATGGTTTAAGTTTCGTTAAATGGTGACTCACATATGATTAAAGTTCTGTGTTGGTGTTATGTCGTTTTGGGTTGAGATCTCGAATCAAAAAGAAACATTGAGGGAATCAGAAACCGTAAGAAAAATCGATTTGGAATATGGTAACCAGAACCGGAGGTTGTTAAACTATTTTGGATATATTATTTCGAGTTTAGAATGGATTTAGAATTGTATATGTTATGGTTGTAGCAGTGTAACTCCTGTGTTTTATCGTCTAGAGAGTGTTGGACAGATGTTAAGATATTGTGTGTTGGCGAGGAAATTGTTCTACTATAAGACGTCAACAAGTTTCTTGTACCGTTGATTAGTAAGGATTTGAAATTGTCGCTTATAAGTATGAAAATAAGATGATCTTGTTCTAAAGTGTGTTACCTTTGGTGTGATACGAAAGAGATGAATTATCGGATGTAATGGTTACAATGCTTAGTATCCGACCAGACGGAACTGGTAAGGAATCGTTTGACTAATTTTGAAGTGGTTTGGGATGTTGAAGGATTTATGAAAGGATAGTTGTCGGTAATTGCATGAAGTTAAGAATCACTGAATTACATCGCGAAGATGTGTTGAGTGTTGTTGTCCTAATTTGAGATGAGGTGTTACGGTCTTGTTTTGTGACTCTGTGGAAGAGTATAAGAATGGTATATTCTTTCCGAAGTAGAATGCGACCCAGTTTTTTAGTATGAAACAACAGATGAATTACGGAAAAAGGAAACTTTGAAGTTAACCCAATATTAGAATAAGAATATGATTAAGGACGTGAAGTTTGATAATTTTGAAAACAAGGATTTTTGGTCTGTGAAGTCGAGTTGGAATTGAAATACGTTAGAATTGTTAACAAAGGTAAAGTTAAGTGTGGATCTAAGGCAGTTATACAAGTTGCGGTTGTTGTCGAGCGAAGGAAATTCGGGGGCGAATTTTAATTTAAGGGGGGAGAGTGTAATACCCCATATTATTTAATTGCTCAATTGGATATCAGAAGAGATCAATTATTTTATTAAAGAGACGGATTGATATTTATTAGTTCAAGAGAGTATATTACGGTAACTCTAATAATAGATCATTCGGTGTTAGACGATAAAATATCATTGGAGATATTTTTCTCTATTGGATTATATTATATAATAAGTTTATATATATATATTTTGGAAAGGGAAAGAAATAGAAAGAAAAAGGAAACAAGAAAAAGGAAGAAGAGAAGAAGAGGAAAAGAAGAGAAAGAGGAAAAAGCTTGGGAAGGAGAAGAAGCTCATGGATCATCATTATCTTCTTCAACCTCCTCTTCGATTATCAGGTGGGTTCTAGTTAGAAACTCTAAGTTCTAGAATTAAGGATTTAGAACTTAGGTTAGAATTTGAGAGAAAATGATAAAATCGATAAAATCGATGTTTCTAACGGATAAAATGTGGAAATTGTTGGGTAAGATAGTCAGATTGTGTGTATATTGAACCTAATATGCTCACTTTGATGTTCCTATGAATTCTATGAATGATTGAATGAATTTGGATGATTTTGAAAACATGAAAAACCAGATTTTTGTACTTCTGCAGTGAAGTAACCAGTTACTTAAAGGAAAATTTACGCAGGTTACAGCTGAAGTAAATGGTTACCTTGTGAAGTAACCGGTTACCTTAAAGTGGCCAGAAACGTGATTTTGATTCTGAGTGAATAGTTGATTCTGAGTGAATAGTGAATAGTGGAACCTAGTAATGGCTAGGAATTTGTAGAACTCTGTATGGTGACGCTCGTTCATTCGATGTAGAAAGGTGCATCCTTGACGAGTTTTGGCCTAGAGTAGATAACCTACATGGCGATGCTCGGGCACTTGGTGTAGAAAGGTGCACCCGTGACGAGTATTGGTCTAGGAGAGAGTGAACACTAGTATGGAACACGTGTATTTATTTATGTTGAATTGATAAAGGAAAAAGAGGCCTAAAGGCTAATGTGGCCTAGAATGTTGAATACAATTATGGTTGTATGTGAAATCACGAGATCGTAACCGTTTTTCTATTATGTGCCATTTCATGAGTAACGAGCTCTTCTGTAATGAATGCATGATTTCTTGGTAGGTTTGATTCCTAATGTTATAGTATGAATTGAGCCTACGGGTAAAGATACTTGTGACGGTGTACAGTCCGTGTGAAGTGACGATTTAAGGTGATAATGTGTCCCTTATTTCCGAATCCATTTCGTATGCCAAGAAATCTACGAGGGTCCATGACTCGTTCCTACTTCTAGACGTAGAAGAGGTCAGGAAGGAAGGGATGCCTTGACAAGGTTATCGATAAGTGAATATTTTTGAGTAATTGGCTCAATAACATGTTTCCATATAGTGTGAGTCTGTGTACTCAAGGTCATTTTTCCCTTCCCCTTGACATGAGTTAGGATTTGGCTAGAACCTTGTAAAGCCGTGAGAATCCATAAGATAGGGAACTCACTTAGATTTGATGTATCTCACCCCACTATTGTTGATTATTTTCAGGAGGTATTTGCAGGTTTGATTTACAAGTGGAGCTATGCTTGGATGTTTCAAGGGAAGCTAAGTTTTAGTTTTTCCGCTATGTAATCTATTGTATATTGATCTTAGTTTTTATTGTTTTGGCTAATTTCCATATCTTGTACCATATATTGTATTCTTGTTTTAGGAATGGTCAAGTATGTGAATTACGCCATTAGGCACTTATGATGGTGTCAGTACCAAATAAAATGCTTGTATTGTAATATTCTAGATATATATTATACAGGGCATTACAATTTATGCATTATATCATTCAACAAAACTTTAATTATTACATCCATATAATATTTATACACTCAAAAGGGTTTTCGATGTATTACATGTTAATTAAATCATAGAATCTAACACATAATAATGCATACAATAGTGTGAGACATTAATCAGATAAAAGCTTACCAATCATAATCCTAAAAGGCATGAGCTTGAGGTGATCTCCTCATATAATCATTGTTAATTTAACATATTGTGTGACCTAAAGCGAGTCATTATATATATATATATATATATATATATATATATATATATATATAAACATTTAAATTGATTTTTTTTATATTTTTAGATAAATAAAATAATACATGATAACATTCTAGGTTTATTTCAGGTTTTTTTAAAATATATGACTTAAATTTAGCTAAACATTAGTTTTGAAATGAACTAAAAAAACTATTAGGGAAAATTTTACCAAGAAAAATTATAAAACCAAAATTAGTAATAACTATTTTTAAGTATGAAATACACAGTTTACTATTCGAATTACATGAAATTATGTTTTTCTTTTTACAAGAGTTGAATTACTATAAAATTTCATGTAGTAATTATTATACAATTCATGGTTTAAATCAGCGTCTACCTCCCATTACATTGATACAGTTTTGTGTGACTCATTGAAATAATGTTGCTGCATAGCTATATAATGCATATGTATAAATTTTTTTGTAATCCTTAAGTAAATCCTGCATCCTCAATTTAATCAAACAGTTGAAATATTTATAAATTTTATTCTGTATGATGGATTATTTTTTCTAATTATAAATCTAAACATTTTAGAAAACTTTTCTTTATAGAATTTATGCATTATATCATTCAACAAAACTTTAATTATTACATCCATATAATATTTATACTCTCAAAAGGGTTTTCGATGTATTACATCTTAATTAAATCATAGAATCTAACACATAATAATGCATGCAATATTGTGAGACATTAATCAGATAAAAGCTTACCAAACATAATCCTAAAAGGCATGAGCTTGAGGTGATCTCCTCATATAATCATTGTTAATTTAACATATTGTGTGACCTAAAGCAAGTCATTATATATATATATATATATATATATATATATATATATATATATATATATATATATATATATATATATATATATATATATAAACATTTAAATTGATTTTTTTTATATTTTTAGATAAATAAAAATAATACATGATAACAGTCTATGTTTATTTCAAGTTTTTTTTTTTAATATATGACTTAAATTTAGCTAAATATTAGCTTTGAAATGAACTAAAAAACTATTAGGGAAAATTTTACCAAGAAAAATTATAAAACCAAAATTAGTAATAACTTTTTTTAAGTATGAAATACGCAGTTTACTATTCTAATTACATGAAATAATGTTTTTCTTTTTACAAGGGTTCAATTACTATAAAATTTCATGTAGTAATTATTAGACAATTTATGGTTTAAATCGCTGTCTACCTCCCATTACATTGAAACAGTTTTGTGTGACTCATTGAAATAATGTTGCTGCATAGCTATATAATGCATATGTATAAATTTTTTTGTAATCCTTAAGTAAATTCTGCATCCTTAATTTAATCACACTGTTTAAATATTTATAAATTTTATTGTGTATTTTGGATTATTTTTTCTATTTATAAATCTGAAACATTTTAGAAAACTTTTCTTTCTAGAATTTATGCATTATGTCATTCAACAAAACTTTAATTATTACATTCATATAATATTTATACTCTCAAAAGGGTTTTCGATGTATTACATGTTAATTAAATCATAGAATCTAACACATAATAATGCATAAAATATTGTGAGACATTAATCAGATAAAAGCTTACCAATCCTAATCCTAAAAGGCATGAGCTTGAGGTGATCTCCTCATATAATCATTGTTAATTTAACATATTGTGTGACCTAAAGCCAGTTATTTTATATATATATATGTGTGTGTGTGTGTGTGTGTGTGTGTGTAATACCCCATACTATTTAAATAGTCAATTGGATATCAGATGTGATCAAATGAGTATCTATTTGCTCTTTCTTTGGTAAATTGGATTAATGGAATCCTCTAAGTGTTTTAAGTGTGGCCAATTGGGATCAATAACGCAACTGATGAACTCTGAAGAGATCAATTATTTTAGATTCAAGAAAATATTTTAAGGTAACTTTAATAACTGATCAATTGGTTGAGATGACAAAATATCAATTGGAGATATTTTACCCTGTTGGATTATATTATATAATAATAGCATTATATATATATATATATATATATATATATATATATATATATATATATATATATGTTAGAAAGAAAGGAAAAAGAAGAAAAAGATAGTAAGAGGAAAGAAGAGAAAAAGAGAAGGAAGAGAAGGAATAAGGGAAAAGAGAAAGAGAAGTTGGATCATCATCATCATCATCATCATTCATCATCTTCTTCAAACTCCTCTTCGATTACTAGGTAGGTTCTAGATAGAGACTTTAGAGTATAATTTATTGAGGTTTTAAAGTTAGGTTGGATTTTGGGAAAAATGGGTCTTTTTGCAAAATCAAAGAATCTAACGGTTGAAGTGTGTTATAAATTGCGTAGCATGATCAAAATATGTGTAGAATCATCTATTGATAATTATTATGAAGTTTGGATTGGTTTGTTTTGGTTGAAAATCTTAGGGTTTTGTGTAGAAACTATGCATTAATGTTGGATATCATGTTTTATGAAGTTTGTTGGATAGACCATGATAATATACCTCTATTGGTTGTTTGGGTATGGTGTTGAGGATGAATTTGGAGGTTGGAAGTTGCTGTCAAAGGGTTTATTTTTCTGCATAACGCAGAGCGCGCTTGGCGCGGTATGTCCGCTTAGCGCGGTCTGGAGAATTTTCACCCCTTCCAGGCAGCGAGGAGCGCGCTTAGCGCGGGTGGGGCCCGCTTAGCGCGACTTGGAAAAAAAGAAACTATTCTTTAAAAATCCATAACTTTTGATTCATAACTCAAATTGAGACGTTCTTGGTATCATTGGAAAGCTATGACAATCCTCTACCCAATAAAAAGTGGAAATTAGGGGTATGAGGTGGGATTAATTATTTAGTGGAAAATGAATGAAGTAATGTTTATTTGATATGTTGAAATTCCATATCTTTTGGGTCGTAAATCCGCTCAAGGCATAATTATAGCCGATGTAAAGCTGTGGAAATATCCTACGGGATAAAAGTGAAAAGTATTGATTTCGATACCCGATTAAATGAATCGGAGGGAACCCGAAAGGGGTGTTTTATGTGGTGTGTTATTATATGTGTTTACTTGTAATATTTGTGTTATGTCATATCTATCGATTGTGAATGAGAGAAATACATGTTTAAAATGAATTAGGAAGAGTGAGGAAACTTTACCCCAAAATAAATGGCATAGTTTAATGATAGTGGGACCTAGTAATGGCTAGGAAATTGATGAATAACTTAATGTCAACGCTCGTGCAGAAGAGGCCGAGGCGTGTGTCCATTACCGAATGGTATAGAAAAAAGTGAAACACTAGTATGAAACGTGTGTGTAAACCATTATGGTTTTGTGAAAAGACAAAAGAGGTCTTAAGGCGAGTGTGGCCTTGTGATTGTCGAATACAATCACGTTTGTATATGATCACGTAATCGTAACCATTTTCTTTTGAGTTGCCCTTGAGAGGCCTTCATGAGTCTCGAGCTCCTCTGAAGCGCAGGCATGATTACTTGGCAGGTTTGATTCCCAATGTTATAGTACGAATGGAACCTACGGGTAGAGACTTGTGATGGTTAACAGGCCATGAGAAGTGACGGTTCACGGTTAACAGGCTGATGATCCCGAATCCATTTCGTATGCCAAGTAACTACAAGGATCCATGACTCGGGTCGACTTCTAGACGTAGAAGCGGACGGGAAAAGGGGATGCCTTGGTAAGGTTATCGATTAGTGAGATTCTTGAGTTAACATACTTGAATAATACCATACAAGCATTTTATTTGGTACTGACATCATCATAAGTGCCTAATGGCGTAATTCACATACTTGACCATTCTAAAAACACAATACAATCTATGGTACAAGACATGGAAATTAGCCAAAACAATAAAACTAAGGTCATTATACAATATTCCTCATTGTACAAGAAAAATAATACACAGCGGAAAGACTAATACTAAGCTCCTCTTGAAACGTCCAAGCATCACTCCACTTGTAAATCAAACCTGCAAACCACACCTGAAATATAGCAACTACAGTGGGGTGAGATACATCAAATCTCAGTGAGTTCCCTATCTTATAGATTCTCTCGGCTTTACAGGGTTCTAGCCAATCCTAACTCAAGTCAAGGGGAAGGGAAATGACTTTGAGTTCACAATCTCACACTATATGGAAACATGTCATGAGTTCACTAACTCAAAATATCACTAATCGATAACCCACAAGGCATCCCCTTTTCCCGTCCACTTCTACGTCTAGAAGTCGACCCGAGTCATGGATCCTTGTAACCTACTTGACATACGAATGGATTCGGGTTCTACGGGCCATTAACCGTTATGAACCGTCACTTCACACGGGCAATTAACCGTCACAAGCATACGCTCCCTGAGCGTCATTCGTACTGCACGCGGGAATCAAACCTGCCAAGTAGTCATGCATATTTTTCAGAGAAGCTCGAGACTCATGAAATGCAACTCAAAGAAAATGGTTATGATTACGTGATCTCACACACAAACGTGATTGTATTCGACAATCACAAGGCCACAATGCCTTAAGGCCACATTCGTCTTTTCCAAAGAACACAAAGGTTCACATACATGTTCCATATTAGTGTCTCACTCTCCTCTAGACCAATCTCATCACGGATGTACCTTCCAACATCAGGTGCCCGAGCCTTGCCATCTAGGTTATCTACTCCAGGCCAAAACTCGCCAATGAATGCACGAGCGTCGCCATCCAGAGTTTCTATCACAATTCTAATCACAAACTAGAATTATACCATTTTGTTTTGGGGTAAAGTTTCCTCACTCTTCCTAATTCATATTTTAGCATGCATATTCCCTTAATCATGTTTCACAACAATTAGATAGACATGGTATCACATAATTGACATATAACAATATCAAACATAAAACAACACATAAAAGCATAACAAGTCACTACTATCCCTACCAAGCATCCTTGGTTAAATCATGTCCTCACATACCATTTAATAGCACATTGGATCCTCTTCCAAGGCCTCAAGTCCCATATCAATCGGCTTCCCGATTCATGAATTTTGGTGGAAACGGGGACTACAATATTCACACATACATTACTTTCCCATATTTTCCTATCAACCCATAGCATATAACTATGTTTCTACCTCATCATCACAAAGATCATTGAAATAGCTTTCCAACGCTTCGAACGGGGATCAAAACGGACTTACGGTTCAAAAGTTATGAAGAAAACAAAATCTGACATTTTAGGAAAATTCTGTGACCATGAGCCGACGCATGGTTCTATGAGTCGACGCATAAACCTGGAGATTTCGCCCAGGTCAGCACACAAAGATCATGAGTCGACGCATAATCCTGGGGGTCGGCGCATAAATGCGCAGATTCTGCTAAAAACTCAGTTTTCGACCGTTAAATGCCTTCCGGACCTCCGATTTCGATTCCGTAAAAAGCCCCGGTCTCAGAATTCAACATACTAAAAAATTTTCTCCATAAAAAGGCCATCCACCATGATTACAAAATTAATACCAATTCCTCAAATATAAAATGTTAGGTTTTACAATCGAACCACACCCAGTATAAACAGATGAATATACATATATATCAATCATTCTATACCATTTATACCTCATTTTATCCGTTAGATTTCATTGATTTGAAAAATTACTCATTTTCCCCAAAATCCAACCTAACTCTAGAAACTCTACAACTAAAGTATCTATCTAGAACCCACCTTAGCATTGAAGAGGAGGTTGAAGAAGACGATGAATCTTGAAGATGATCCATAAGCTTTTCTTCTTCTTCCATGGTTTCTTCTTCTCTTCTTTCTCTCTTTCCCACGTTTTCCTTTCTTTTTCCTTACCCACTTTCTATTTCTTCTTACTACATATATATATATATATATATATATATAATACTTATTATATAATATAAATCCAACAGGGCAAAATATCTCCAATTGATATTTTGTCATCTCAACCCAATTGATCAATTATTAGAGTTACCTTAAAAAAACACTCTCTTGAACTAATAAATAATGATATGTCCCTTTATTAAAATAATTGATCTCTTCAGAGTTCATTAGTCGCTCTATTGATTCCAAATGTCAATACTTAAAGTACTTAGAGGATTCCATTAATCCAATTTAGCAATGATAGAGCACATAAATACTCATCTGATCTCATCTGATATCCAATTGAGCATTTAGATAATATGGGGTATTACACTCTCCCCCCCTTAAATTGAAATTCGCCCTCGAATTTCCTTCGCTCAACAATAACCATAACTTGTATCAATGTCTTAGTTCCACACTCAACTTTACTTCTATTAAAGTTCCTGACATAATCCGATTCCATATTCCTCTACTGAGTCACAACCAAAACCGTAACATCTTATCTTCATGGAATCACTGACGACTACCCTTTCATCAATTTCTTAACATTCAAAACCACATTTGTAATTCGTCAAACGACTTCTTTTACCAGTTCCATATGGTCCGATGCTGTACAAGGTACTTATTATATCCAATATTTCATCTCTTTCATATCACACCAAAAGTAACACGCTTAGAAAAGACTCCTTATTTCCATACTTACAAGTAACAATCATTCTAATCCTTATTAGTCTGACTGAACTCTTTCATCTGTCACCTTCCACTACGCAACTCCAATTCTAACACTGGGATACCACCAATCCTTAAGCATTACCAAGTAGCTAACAGTCCACGGAGAACACACTTATCCACTGGGATCCTTACTAACCAACGATACAAGTACAGGAGTTACACTGCTCCAAATTCATTCAAAATTCAAATAATTCATCCAGAAGTAGTTTACAACTTCCATCTTTAGTTACCACATTCCATATCAATTATTCTTACGGTTTTCCGACTTACTCAATGTTCCTTGCTGATTCGAGATCTCAACCAATAACAGCGTAACACCAACATAGAACTTCAATCATATGTGAGTCACCACTTAACAAAACTTAAACCATTCAAAGCGAAATTGTGAGTTTCCATACTACTCACCAATCCACAACCAACACTCTACACGTACACACACCCTCAAGGACATGCCACGCTTCTCAATTGAATCCACTATTCTCATTCGTTCTGTTTCATAAACGATCCAAGTTAAATGCTTAACTTCGGAACGTCCAAATCTTACTCGTACTTGGAAGTATAACCTTCAAATTTCCTTCTCTGGGTAAAACACAACTGCACACAACTGGTACCACTCTCACGATCTAAATTTGATACTATGAACCCACGAAAGTTAACAATTACTAAACGCTGACCAACCGTTCATACCTTACTAATACCATAATTACACACCGAACTATTCCTTGTAAGATCAATACTTCGTGAGTATTTCCAACTTCATCCTTAAAACTCACAACAGTACTGATAACAACACACCTAAAACTTTCTCATACTCAACACAGTTCATAAGATTACTTCCTCGAAGTTAAATTCCTTTGCAATCTAAACAGATGATCGACTAAGTAACACCCTTCCACGAGTTCCGATTTCAAACACAAATCCGTCTTTCATTTACTTACCATCCCATTTTCCATTCACCCAATACTCTCCACTCGGAGCAACATAAGGTAACAAAACATAGATGATGGTTCCTAAGGGATTTCACAATTTACACACATGTTAATCGATTACCCATCTGAGCTAATCGGTTAACTTCTCAAAATTCAACGTAAACATCTTTCTTGCACGTGTTACTCGGTTAACCCCATTGTGTTAATCGGTTAACACTGCTGCAGAGGCTGAAATTGAACAAATTTCTTTTAATTAGAAGCCATCCCTACCCAAAACCATCAATCCGTCTTGCTCTAACCCACAATATCATTCTCAACTCATGGCTCTGTAACTTATATAACATTCACCAACCATGATCCACTCAAGGTAAAACCGAACAATGTCAAAACATACAGACGACACACTCCAACCAAGTGACAAGGCAAAATTCAAAATTCTGACGCGGTCACACTACAAAACTTCAGCGGGATAGTTCATTTTCTACTCGTACAACCACACCAGCGGGAAGTCCAATGATGACGACATTATAGGGTTTTAGCCACAACTCATACTTAATTTGTCCACAAGAAAAACCCAACACACAACCCTATTCTCTCACTTGAATTCCTTGGTGAGAATTAATAAGAACCACTTCTTAGTCCAACAAAAGGTAGATTCCTAATATTCCGATTATTCACAAATAAAGAAGTTCCTCTATACTTGAAAATAAATCGGGACAATGCATCCTCTTGGAGAACCTTCTCATCACTTCGTACACATTAACCGGGATTTCTTACCCTTCACTATCTATTACATATCCCACTTACACCAAATTACTTAATGGAAGATTCACAACCGACAATTCTCGTCAACTATTTACCAAACCCTTCCGGTATAAATCATTCCATGATTTACACTTAGTCCGTAATAAGCCTTAATTTGCTTCTCGTTGTTTTACCGTAATCTTACTTCTTAAAATACAATATTCACTGTTCCACACAGTACGTTCCTTCACACTTGTCTCAAGAATGAGAATCCATCACGTACACTTGTGACCACGGTGCTACTACTACGATTGTTCTTAATACCAAAGTGTAACTTTTCTCATTCCACTTCATACTATTAGAGTTCCTCTCAGGTGAACCACCCGTACATACACTTCCTTAACTATAGGTTCATCAACACCTTAAAATTCCACCGCCCACTCGTCCAAAATACATTCCGTTGTTACTTCCTCTTAACATACCATCAATACCGCTTTCCACATCGCGTTTACTTCGCTTTCCATTGTAATTCTCTTATGTCCAAATATAAAATCATCATACTAAAATTTCCTTAAATCCAAGATACTTACTTTATTCCTTAACACAAACTTCTTCCTTTACTAAATGAAGTTCATTCTTTCTCCAACATAATACCATATACGGTTCCTTGGGTAAGTTAACATTTCCAAATCCCAAATTGGTCTCTTACCGGAAACAGAAAGTCCAGATGTAATATCTCGAACTTAATCTCTCTACATAACTGAATATACGCAATTCATCACACACTCTTCGTCCGGCACATACTTGTTTCACTTGAAGTATGTAAACACATCCTTGTGTTCCTCCACACACTTCTCTACTACTTTAGGTTCCCACAAAAGCCGAACGTACTTAACTCTCAACTTTTAACCAGTTGGAAGATATTGTTCCGAACATATTCCTTAAGATACTCTCATCCCTCCCAGGTACCATAGCAACCTTAGGAATTGAAGCACCGATAATTATCTCACTTCCGGACCTTACATCACACGTTCCACAAAACATCTTTTCTTTTTCGCGGAATGAGATTACTTGGGATCCTTATCCGTACTAGTGGTCAATCCATCTCTACAAGCGATTTTACATATTCCTCTATACCTTAACCAATCGTCCAATAGAGATCCTTAACTTTCCGACTCTACTCACTCCAAAGAATTACTTGAACAACACACCACTCTTTACTTTCCATGCTACCCAAGCACAACTTCTACCAAAACCTCACTGAGCTGACCAAAACTCTTCACTACTAACCCTTGGCTTGAGCCTACCCTCACAACACAAGTTCCGACAACACTACGGAGTCCTCGTGGTCGCTACCATGATTCTACCTATCACATACATAGTATTAGGTTGATCAGGCCCAACACTACATAGTATGATATTAAGTTTCATGCTGGCAAGACACACTTAAGAGGCAGGAATAGATTTACTTATGATGTTTCAAGGCTAGGCCGAGGACACGACCTGCTCTAATACCAACTGTAATGCCCTGTATAATATATATCTAGAATAATACCATACAAGCATTTTATTTGGTACTGACACCATCATAAGTGCCTAATGGCGTAATTCACATACTTGACCATTCTAAAAAGACAATACAATCTATGGTACAAGACATGGAAATTAGCCAAAACAATAAAAATCTAAGATTAATATACAATATTCCTCATTGTACAAGAAAAATAATACACAGCGGAAAGACTAATACTAAGCTCCTCTTGAAACGTCCAAGCATCGCTCCACTTGTAAATCAAACCTACAAACCACACCTGAAATATAGCAACTATAGTGGGGTGAGATACATCAAATCTCAGTGAGTTCCCTATCTTATAGATTCTCTCGGCTTTAAAGGGTTCTAGCCAATCCTAACTCAAGTCAAGGGGAAGAAAAATGACTTTGAGTTCACAATCTCACACTATATGGAAACATGTCATGAGTTCACTAACTCAAAATATCACTAATCGATAACCCACAAGGCATCCCCATTTCCCGTCCGCTTCTACGTCTAGAAGTCGACCCGAGTCATGGATCCTTGTAACCTACTTGACATATGAATGGATTCGGGTACTACGGGAGATTAACCGTTATGAACCGTCACTTCACACGGGCCATTAACCGTCACAAGAATACGCTCCCTGAGCGCCATTTGTACTGCACGCGGGAATCAAACCTGCCAAGTAGTCATGCATATGTTTCAGAGGAGCTCGAGACTCATGAAACACAACTCAAAGAAAATGGTTACAATTACGTGATCTCACACACAAACGTGATTGTATTCGACAATCACAAGGCCACAATGCCTTAAGGCCACATTCGTATTTTCCAAAGAACACAAAGGTTCACACACATGTTCCTTACTAGTGTCTCACTCTCCTCTAGACCAATCTCGTCAAGGATGTACCTTCCTACATCACGTGCCCGAGCCTTGCCATCTAGGTTATCTACTCCAGGCCAGAACTCGCCAATGAATGCACGAGCGTCGCCATCCAGAGTTTCTATCACAATTTTAATCACAACCTAGAATTATACCATTTTGTTTTGGGGTAAAGTTTCCTCACCCTTCCTAATTCATATTTTAGCATGCATATTCTCTTAATCATGTTTCACAACAATTAGATAGACATGGTATCACATAATTGGCATATAACAATATCAAACATAAAACAACACATAAAAGCATAAAAAGTCACTACTATCCCTGACCAAGCATCCTTGGTTAAATCATGTCCTCACATACCATTTAATAGCACATTGGATCCTCTTTCCAAGGCCTCAAGTCCCATATCAATCGGCTTCCCGATTCATGAATTTTGGTGGAAACGGGGACTACAATATTCACACATACATTACTTTCCCATATTTTCTTATCAACCCCATAGCATATAACTATGTTTCTACCTCACCATCACAAAGAGCATTGAAATAGCTTTCCAACGCTTCGAACGGGGACCAAAACGGACTTACGGTTCAAAAGTTATGAAGAAAACAAAATCTGACATTTTGGGAAAATTCTGTGACCATGAGCCGACGCATGGTTCTATGAGTTGACGCATAAACCTGGAGATTTCTCCTGGGTCAGCGCACGAAGATCATGAGTCGATTCATAATCCTGGGGTCGGTGCATAAATGCGCAGATTCTGCTAAAAACTCAGTTTTCGACCGTTAAATGCCTTCAGGACCTCCAATTTCGATTCCTTAAAAAGCCCCGGTCTCAGAATTCAACATACTACAATATTTTCTCCATAAAAATGCCATCCACCATGATTACAAAATTAATACCAATTTCCTCAAATATAAAAATTTAGGTTTTACAATCCAACCACACCCAGTATAAACAGATGAATATACATATATATCAATCATTCTATACCATTTATACCTCATTTTATCCGTTAGATTTCATTGATTTTCAAAATTACTCATTTTCCCCAAAATCCAACCTAACTCTAGAAACTCTACAACTAAAGTATCTATCTAGAACCCACCTTAGCATTGAAGAGGAGGTTGAAGAAGATGATGAATCTTGAAGATGATCCATAAGCTTTTCTTCTTCTTCCATGGTTTCTTCTTCTCTTCTTTCTCTCTTTCCCACGTTTTCCTTTCTTTTTCCTTACCCACTTTCTATTTCTTCTTACTACATATATATATAATACTTATTATAGAATATAAATACAACAGGGCAAAATATCTCCGATTGATATTTTGTCATCTCAACCCAATTAATCAATTATTAGAGTTACCTTAAAAAAACACTCTCTTGAACTAATAAATAATGATATGTCCCTTTATTAAAATAATTGATCTCTTCAGAGTTCATTAGTTGCTCTATTGATCCCAAATGTCAATACTTAAAGTACTTAGAGGATTCCATTAATCCAATTTACCAATGATAGAGCACATAAATACTCATCTGAGCTCATCTGATATCCAATTGGGCATTTAGATAATATGGGGTATTACACTCCCCCCCCCCCTTAAATTGAAATTCGCCCCCGAATTTCCTTCGCTCAACAATAACCACAACTTGTATCAATGTCTTAGTTCCACACTCAACTTTACTTCTATTAAAGTTCCTGACATAATCCGATTCCATATTCCTCTACTGAGTCACAACCAAAACCGTAACATCTTATCTTCATGGAATCACTAACGACTACCCTTTCATCAATTTCTTAACATTCAAAACCACATTTGTAATTCGTCAAACGACTTCTTTTACCAGTTCCATATGGTCCGATGCTGTACAGGGTACTTATTATATCCAATATTTCATCTCTTTCGTATCACACCAAAAGTAACACGCTTAGAAAATACTCCTTATTTCCATACTTACAAGTAACAATCATTCTAATCCTTATTAGTCTGACTGAACTCTTTCATCTGTCACCTTCCACTGCGCAACTCCAATTCTAACACTGGGATACCACCAATCCTTAAGCATTACCAAGTAGCTAACAGTCCACGGAGAACACACTTATCCACTGGGATCCTTACTAACCAACGATACAAGTACAGGAGTTACACTGCTCCAAATTCATTCAAAATTCAAATAATTCATCCAGAAGTAGTTTACAACTTCCGTCTTTAGTTACCACATTCCATATCAATTATTCTTACGGTTTTTTGACTTACTCAAGGTTCCTTGCTGATTCGAGATCTCAACTAATAACAGTGTAACACTAACATAGAACTTCAATCATATGTGAGTCACCACTTAACAAAACTTAAACCATTCAAAGCGAAATTATGAGTTTCCATACTACTCACCAATCCACAACCAACACTCTACACGTACACACACCCTCAAAGACATGCCACGCTTCTCAATTGAATCCACTATTCTCATTCGTTCCGTTTCATAAACGATCCAAGTTAAATGCTTAACTTCGGAACGTCCAAATCTTACTCGTACTTAGAAGGACAACCTTCAAATTTCCTTCTCTGGGTAAAACACAACTGGTACCACTCTCACGATCTAAATCCGATACTATGAACCCATAAAAGTTAACAATTACTAAACATTGACCAACCGTTCATACCTTACTAATACCATAATTACACACCAAACTATTCCTTGTAAGATCAATACTTCGTGAGTATTTCCAACTTCGTCCTTAAAACTCACAACAGTACTGATAACAACACACCTAAAACTTTCTCATACTCAACACAGTTCATAAGATTACTTCCTCGAAGTTAAATTCCTTTGTCATCTAAACAGATGATCGATTAAGTAACACCCTTCCACGAGTTCCAATTTCAAACACAAATTCGTCTTTCATTTACTTACCATCCCGTTTTCCATTCACCCAATACTCTCCACTCAGAGCAACATAAGGTAACAAAACACAGATGATGGTTCCTAAGGGATTTCACAATTTACACACATGTTAATCGATTACCCATCTGAGCTAATCGGTTAACTTCTCAAAATTCAACGTAAACATCTTTCATGCACGTGTTACTCGGTTAACCCCATTGTGTTAATTGGTTAACACTGCTACAGAGGCTGAAATTGAACTAATTTCTTTTAATTAGAAGCCATCCCTACCCAAAACCATCAATCCGTCTTGCTCTAACCCACAAAATAATTCTCAACTCGTGGCTCTGTAACTTATATAACATTCACCAACCATGATCCACTCAAAGTAAAACCGAACAATGTCAAAACATACAGATTACACACTCCAACCAAGTGACAAGGCAAAATTCAAAATTCTGACACGGTCACACTACAAAACTTTAGTGGGATAGTTCATTTTCTACTCGTACAACCACACCAGCGGGAAGTCTAATGATGACGACATTATAGAGTTTTAGCCACAACTCATACTTAATTTGTCCACAAGAAAAACCCAACACACAATCCTATTTTCTCACTTGAATTCCTTGGTGAGAATTAATAAGAACCACTTCTTAGTCAAACAAAAGGTAGATTCCTAATATTCTGATTATTCACAAATAAAGAAGTTCCTCTATACTTGAAAATAAATCGGGGCAATGCATCCTCTTGGAGAACCTTCTCATCACTTCGTACACATTAACCGATATTTCTTACCCTTCACTATCTATTACATATCCCACTTACACCAAATTACTTAATGGAAGATTCACAACCGACAATTCTCGTCAACTATTTACCAAACCCTTCCGGTATAAATCATTCCATGATTTACACTTAGTCCGTAATAAGCCTTAATTTTCTTCTCGTTGTTTTACCGTAATCTTACTTCTTAAAATACAATATTCACTATTCCACACAGTACGTCCCTTCACACTTGTCTCAAGAATGAGAATCCATCACGTACAGTTGTGACCACGGTGCTACTACTACGCTTGTTCTTAATACCAAAGTATAAGTTTTCTCATTCCACGTCATACTATTAGAGTTCCTCTCAGGTGAACCACCCGTACATACACTTCCTTAACTATAGGTTCATCAACACCTTAAAACTCCACCGCCCACTCGTCCAAAATACATTCCGTTGTTGCTTCCTCTTAACATACAATCAATACTGCTTTCCACACTGCGTTTACTTCGCTTTCCATTGTAATCCTCTTATGTCCAAATATAAAATCATCAGACTAAAATTTCCTTAAATCCAAGATACTTACTTTATTCCTTAACACAAACTTCTTCCTTTACTAAATGAAGTTCATTCTTTCTCCAACATAATACCTTATACGGTTCCTTGGGTATGTTAACATTTCCAAATCCCAAATTGGTCTCTTACCGGAAATAGAAAGTCTTGATGTAATATATCGAACTTAATCTCTCTACATAACTGAATATACGCAATTCATCACACACTCTTCGTCCGACACATACTTGTTTAACTTGAAGTATGTAAACACATCCTTGTGTTCCTCCACACACTTCTCTACTACTTTAGGTTCCCACAAAATCCGAACGTCCTTAACTCTCAACTTTTAACCAGTTGGAAGATATTGTTCCGAACACATTCCTTAAGATATTGAAAGATATTTTCAGGAGGTATTTGCAAATTTGCTTTACAAGTGGAGCGATGCTAGGATGTTTCAAGAGAAGCTTGGATTTAGTATTTCCGCTGTGTATTTGTTGTATACAATTGGGGATATTGTATATTGATCTTAGATTTTATTTTTTTTGGCTAATTTCCATGTCTTGTACCATAGGTTGTATTTGTATTAGTAATGGTCACGTATGTGAATTACGCCATTAGGCACTTATGATGGTGTCAGTACCAAATAAAATGCTTGTATTGTATTATTCTAGATATATATTATACAAGGCATTACAATATATATATATATATATATATATATATATATATATATATATATATATATATATATAAACATTTAAATTGATTTTTTTTTATATTTTTAGACAAATAAAATAATACATGATAACATTCTATGTTTATTTCAGGTTCTTTTAAAATATATGACTTAAATTTTGCTAAACATTAGTTTTGAAATGAACTAAAAAAACTATTAGGGAAAATTTTACCAAGAAAAATTATAAAACCAAAATTAGTAATCACTATTTTTAAGTACGAAATACACAGTTTACTATTCGAATTACATGAAATAATGTTTTTCTTTTTACTAGAGTTCAATTACTATAAAATTTCATGTAGTAATTATTAGACAATTCATGGTTTAAATCGGTGTCTACCTCCCATTACATTGAAACAGTTTTGTGTGACTCATTGAAATAATGTTGCTGCATAGCTTATATAATGCACATATATTATAATTTTGGTAACCCTTAACAAAATCCTGCATCCTCAATTTAATCAAACAGTTGAAATATTTATAAATTTTATTGTGTATGTTAGATTATTTTTTTTAATTATAAATCTAAAACATTTTAGAAAACTTTTCTTTATAGAATTTATGCATTATACCATTCAACAAAACTTTAACTATTACATCCATATAATATTTATACTCTCAAAAGGATTTTCGATGTATTACATGTTAATTAAATGATAGAATCTAACACATAATAATGCATACAATATTGTGAGACATTAATCAGATAAAAGCTTCCCAATCATAATCCTAAAAGGCATGAGCTTGAGGTGATCTCTTCATATAATCTTTGTTAATTTAACATATTGTGTGACCTAAATCGAGTCATTATATATATATATATAAACATTTAAATTGATTTTTTTTTATATTTTTAGATAAATAAAATAATACATGATAACATTCTATGTTTATTTCAAGTTTGTTTTAAATATATGACTTAAATTTAGCAAAATATTAGTTTTGAAATGAACTAAAAAGCCTATTAGGAAAAATTTTACCAAGAAAAATTATAAAACCAAAATTAGTAATAACTATTTTTAAGTATGAAATACGCAGTTTACTATTCTAATTACATGAAATAATGTTTTTCTTTTTACAAGAGTTCAATTACTATACAATTTCAAGTAGTAATTATTAGACAATTCATGGTTTAAATCGGTGTCTACCTCCCATTACATTGAAATAGTTTTGTGTGACACATTGAAATAATGTTGCTGCATAGCTATATAATGCACATATATTATTTTTTTGGTAACCCTTAACAAAATCCTGCATCCTCAATTTAATCAAACTGTTGAAATATTTATAAATTTTATTGTGTATGTTGGATTATTTTTTCTAATTATAAATCTAAAACATTTTAGAAAACTTTTCTTTATAGAATTTATGCATTATACCATTCAACAAAACTTTAATTATTACATCCATATAATATTTATACTCTCAAAAGGGTTTTCGATGTATTACATGTTAATTAAATGATAGAATCCAACACATAATAATGCATACAATATTGTGAGACATTAATCAGATAAAAGCTTACCAATCATAATCCTAAAAGGCATGAGCTTGAGGTGATCTCTTCATATAATCTTTGTTAATTTAACATATTGTGTGACCTAAAGCGAGTCATTATATATATATATATATATATATATATATATATATATATATATATATATATATATATAAACATTTAAATTGATTTTTTTTTATATTTTTAGATAAATATAATAATACATGATAATATTCTATGTTTATTTCAAGTTTTTTTTAAATATATGACTTAAATTTAGCAAAATATTAGTTTTGAAATGAACTAAAAAGCCTATTAGGAAAAATTTTACCAAGAAAAATTATAAAACCAAAATTAGTAATAACTATTTTTAAGTATGAAATACGCAGTTTACTATTCTAATTACATGAAATAATGTTTTTCTTTTTCGAGAGATCAATTACTATAAAATTTCATGTAGTAATTATTAGACAATTCATGGTTTAAATCGGTGTCTACCTCCCATTACATTGAAACAGTTTTGTGTGACACATTGAAATAATGTTGCTGCATAGCTTATATAATGCACATATATTATTTTTTTGGTAACCCTTAACAAAATTCTGCATCCTCAATTTAATCAAACTGTTGAAATATTTATAAATTTTATTGCGTATGTTGGATTATTTTTTCTAATTATAAATCTAAAACATTTTAGAAAACTTTTCTTTATAGAATTTATGCATTATATCTTTCAACAAAACTTTAACTATTACATCCATATAATATTTATACTCTCAAAAGGGTTTTCGATGTATTACATGTTAATTAAATCATAGAATCTAACACATAATAATGCATACAATATTGTGAGACATTAATCAGATAAAAGCTTACCAATCATAATCCTAAAAGGCATGAGCTTGAGGTGATCTCCTCATATAATCATTGTTAATTTAACATATTGTGTGACCTAAAGTGAGTCATTATATATATATATATAAACATTTAAATTGATTTTTTTTTTATATTTTTAGATAAATAAAATAATACATGATAACATTCTATGTTTATTTCAGGTTTTTTTTAAAAATATATGACTTAAATTTAGCTATACATTAGTTTTGTAATGAACTAAAAAAACTATTAGGGAAAATTTTACCAAGAAAAATTATAAAACCAAAATTAGTAATCACTATTTTTAAGTATGAAATACACAGTTTACTATTTGAATTACATGAAATAATGTTTTTCTTTTTACAAAAGTTCAACTACTATTAAATTTCATGTAGTAATTATTATACAATTCATGGTTTAAATCGGTGTCTACCTCCCATTACATTGAAACAGTTTTGTGTGACTCATTGAAATAATGTTGCTGCATAGCTATATAATGCATATTTATAAATTTTTTGTAATCCTTAAGTAAATCCTGCATCCTCAATTTAATCAAACAGTTGAAATATTTATAAATTTTATTGTGTATGATGGATTATTTATTCTAATTATAAATCTAAAACATTTTAGAAAACTTTTCTTTATAGAATTTATGCATTATATCATTCAAAAAAACTTAAATTATTACATCCATATAATATTTATACTCTCAAAAGGATTTTCGATGTATTACATGTTAATTAAATGATAGAATCTAACACATAATAATGCATACAATATTGTGAGACATTAATCAGATAAAAGCTTACCAATCATAATCCTAAAAGGCATGAGCTTGAGGTGATCTCTTCATATAATCTTTGTTAATTTAACATATTGTGTGACCTAAAGCGAGTCATTATATATATATATATATATATATATATATATATATATATATATATATATATATATATATATAAACATTTAAATGGATTTTTTTTTATATTTTTAGATAAATAAAATAATACATGATAACATTCTATGTTTATTTCAAGTTTTTTTAAAATATATGACTTAAATTTAGCAAAATATTAGTTTTGAAATGAACTAAAAAGCCTATTAGGAAAAATTTTACCAAGAAAAATTATAAAACCAAAATTAGTAATAACTATTTTTAAGTATGAAATACGCAGTTTACTATTCTAATTACATGAAATAATGTTTTTCTTTTTCAAGAGTTCAATTACTATAAAATTTCATGTAGTAATTATTAGACAATTCATGGTTTAAATCGGTGTCTACCTCCCATTACATTGAAACAGTTTTGTGTGACACATTGAAATAATGTTGCTGCATAGCTTATATAATGCACATATATTATTTTTTTGGTAACCCTTAACAAAATTCTGCATCCTCAATTTAATCAAACTGTTGAAATATTTATAAATTTTATTGTGTATGTTGGATTATTTTTTCTAATTATAAATCTAAAACATTTTAGAAAACTTTTCTTTATAGAATTTATGCATTATATCTTTCAACAAAACATCAATTATTACATCCATATAATATTTATACTCTCAAAATGGTTTACGATGTATTACATGTTAATTAAACATAGAATCTAACACATAATAATGCATACAATATTGTGAGACATTAATCAGATAAAAGCTTACCAATCATAATCCTAAAAGGCATGAGCTTGAGGTGATCTCCTCATATAATCATTGTTAATTTAACATATTGTGTGACCTAAAGTGAGTCATTATATATATATATATATATATATATATATATATATATATATATATATATATATATATATATATATAAACATTTAAATTGATTTTTTTTATATTTTTAGATAAATAAAATAATACATGATAACATTCTATGTTTATTTCAGGTTTTTTTTAAAAATATATGACTTAAATTTAGCTATACATTAGTTTTGTAATGAACTAAAAAAACTATTAGGGAAAATTTTACCAAGAAAAATTATAAAACCAAAATTAGTAATCACTATTTTTAAGTATGAAATACACAGTTTACTATTTGAATTACATGAAATAATGTTTTTCTTTTTACAAAAGTTCAACTACTATAAAATTTCATGTAGTAATTATTATACAATTCATGGTTTAAATCGGTGTCTACCTCCCATTACATTGAAACAGTTTTGTGTGACTCATTGAAATAATGTTGCTGCATAGCTATATAATGCATATTTATAAATTTTTTGTAATCCTTAAGTAAATCCTGCATCCTCAATTTAATCAAACAGTTGAAATATTTATAAATTTTATTGTGTATGATGGATTATTTATTCTAATTATAAATCTAAAACATTTTAGAAAACTTTTCTTTATAGAATTTATGCATTATATCATTCAAAAAAACTTAAATTATTACATCCATATAATATTTATACTCTCAAAAGGATTTTCGATGTATTACATGTTAATTAAATGATAGAATCTAACACATAATAATGCATACAATATTGTGAGACATTAATCAGATAAAAGCTTACCAATCATAATCCTAAAAGGCATGAGCTTGAGGTGATCTCTTCATATAATATTTGTTAATTTAACATATTGTGTGACCTAAAGTGAGTCATTATTTATATATATATATATAAACATTTAAATTGATTTTTTTTTTATTTTTAGATAAATAAAATAATACATGATAACATTCTATGTTTATTTCAAGTTTTTTTTAAAATATATGACTTAAATTTAGCAAAATATTAGTTTTGAAATGAACTAAAAAGCCTATTAGGAAAAATTTTACCAAGAAAAATTATAAAACCAAAATTAGTAATAACTATTTTTAAGTATGAAATACGCAGTTTACTATTCTAATTACATGAAATAATGTTTTTCTTTTTCAAGAGTTCAATTACTATAAAATTTCATGTAGTAATTATTAGACAATTCATGGTTTAAATCGGTGTCTACCTCCCATTACATTGAAACAGTTTTGTGTGACACATTGAAATAATGTTGCTGCATAGCTTATATAATGCACATATATTATTTTTTTGGTAACCCTTAACAAAATTCTGCATCCTCAATTTAATCAAACTGTTAAAATATTTATAAATTTTATTGTGTATGTTGGATTATTTTTTCTAATTATAAATCTAAAACATTTTAGAAAACTTTTCTTTATAGAATTTATGCATTATATCTTTCAACAAAACTTTAACTATTACATCCATATAATATTTATACTCTCAAAAGGGTTTTCGATGTATTACATGTTAATTAAATCATAGAATCTAACACATAATAATGCATACAATATTGTGAGACATTAATCAGATAAAAGCTTACCAATCATAATCCTAAAAGGCATGAGCTTGAGGTGATCTCCTCATATAATCATTGTTAATTTAACATATTGTGTGACCTAAAGTGAGTCATTATATATATATATATATAAACATTTAAATTGATTTTTTTTTTTATATTTTTAGATAAATAAAATAATACATGATAACATTCTATGTTTATTTCAGGTTTTTTTTTAAAATATATGACTTAAATTTAGCTATACATTAGTTTTGTAATGAACTAAAAAAACTATTAGGGAAAATTTTACCAAGAAAAATTATAAAACCAAAATTAGTAATCACTATTTTTAAGTATGAAATACACAGTTTACTATTTGAATTACATGAAATAATGTTTTTCTTTTTACAAAAGTTCAACTACTATTAAATTTCATGTAGTAATTATTATACAATTCATGGTTTAAATCGGTGTCTACCTCCCATTACATTGAAACAGTTTTGTGTGACTCATTGAAATAATGTTGCTGCATAGCTATATAATGCATATTTATAAATTTTTTGTAATCCTTAAGTAAATCCTGCATCCTCAATTTAATCAAACAGTTGAAATATTTATAAATTTTATTGTGTATGATGGATTATTTATTCTAATTATAAATCTAAAACATTTTAGAAAACTTTTCTTTATAGAATTTATGCATTATATCATTCAAAAAAACTTAAATTATTACATCCATATAATATTTATACTCTCAAAAGGATTTTCGATGTATTACATGTTAATTAAATGATAGAATCTAACACATAATAATGCATACAATATTGTGAGACATTAATCAGATAAAAGCTTACCAATCATAATCCTAAAAGGCATGAGCTTGAGGTGATCTCTTCATATAATCTTTGTTAATTTAACATATTGTGTGACCTAAAGCGAGTCATTATATATATATATATATATATATATATATATATATATATATATATATAAACATTTAAATGGATTTTTTTTTATATTTTTAGATAAATAAAATAATACATGATAACATTCTATGTTTATTTCAAGTTTTTTTAAAATATATGACTTAAATTTAGCAAAATATTAGTTTTGAAATGAACTAAAAAGCCTATTAGGAAAAATTTTACCAAGAAAAATTATAAAACCAAAATTAGTAATAACTATTTTTAAGTATGAAATACGCAGTTTACTATTCTAATTACATGAAATAATGTTTTTCTTTTTCAAGAGTTCAATTACTATAAAATTTCATGTAGTAATTATTACACAATTCATGGTTTAAATCGGTGTCTACCTCCCATTACATTGAAACAGTTTTGTGTGACACATTGAAATAATGTTGCTGCATAGCTTATATAATGCACATATATTATTTTTTTGGTAACCCTTAACAAAATTCTGCATCCTCAATTTAATCAAACTGTTGAAATATTTATAAATTTTATTGTGTATGTTGGATTATTTTTTCTAATTATAAATCTAAAACATTTTAGAAAACTTTTCTTTATAGAATTTATGCATTATATCTTTCAACAAAACATCAATTATTACATCCATATAATATTTATACTCTCAAAATGGTTTACGATGTATTACATGTTAATTAAACATAGAATCTAACACATAATAATGCATACAATATTGTGAGACATTAATCAGATAAAAGCTTACCAATCATAATCCTAAAAGGCATGAGCTTGAGGTGATCTCCTCATATAATCATTGTTAATTTAACATATTGTGTGACCTAAAGTGAGTCATTATATATATATATATATATATATATATATATATATATATATATATATATATATATAAACATTTAAATTGATTTTTTTTATATTTTTAGATAAATAAAATAATACATGATAACATTCTATGTTTATTTCAGGTTTTTTTTAAAAATATATGACTTAAATTTAGCTATACATTAGTTTTGTAATGAACTAAAAAAACTATTAGGGAAAATTTTACCAAGAAAAATTATAAAACCAAAATTAGTAATCACTATTTTTAAGTATGAAATACACAGTTTACTATTTGAATTACATGAAATAATGTTTTTCTTTTTACAAAAGTTCAACTACTATAAAATTTCATGTAGTAATTATTATACAATTCATGGTTTAAATCGGTGTCTACCTCCCATTACATTGAAACAGTTTTGTGTGACTCATTGAAATAATGTTGCTGCATAGCTATATAATGCATATTTATAAATTTTTTGTAATCCTTAAGTAAATCCTGCATCCTCAATTTAATCAAACAGTTGAAATATTTATAAATTTTATTGTGTATGATGGATTATTTATTCTAATTATAAATCTAAAACATTTTAGAAAACTTTTCTTTATAGAATTTATGCATTATATCATTCAAAAAAACTTAAATTATTACATCCATATAATATTTATACTCTCAAAAGGATTTTCGATGTATTACATGTTAATTAAATGATAGAATCTAACACATAATAATGCATACAATATTGTGAGACATTAATCAGATAAAAGCTTACCAATCATAATCCTAAAAGGCATGAGCTTGAGGTGATCTCTTCATATAATATTTGTTAATTTAACATATTGTGTGACCTAAAGTGAGTCATTATTTATATATATATATATAAACATTTAAATTGATTTTTTTTTTATTTTTAGATAAATAAAATAATACATGATAACATTCTATGTTTATTTCAAGTTTTTTTTAAAATATATGACTTAAATTTAGCAAAATATTAGTTTTGAAATGAACTAAAAAGCCTATTAGGAAAAATTTTACCAAGAAAAATTATAAAACCAAAATTAGTAATAACTATTTTTAAGTATGAAATACGCAGTTTACTATTCTAATTACATGAAATAATGTTTTTCTTTTTCAAGAGTTCAATTACTATAAAATTTCATGTAGTAATTATTAGACAATTCATGGTTTAAATCGGTGTCTACCTCCCATTACATTGAAACAGTTTTGTGTGACACATTGAAATAATGTTGCTGCATAGCTTATATAATGCACATATATTATTTTTTTGGTAACCCTTAACAAAATTCTGCATCCTCAATTTAATCAAACTGTTAAAATATTTATAAATTTTATTGTGTATGTTGGATTATTTTTTCTAATTATAAATCTAAAACATTTTAGAAAACTTTTCTTTATAGAATTTATGCATTATATCTTTCAACAAAACTTTAACTATTACATCCATATAATATTTATACTCTCAAAAGGGTTTTCGATGTATTACATGTTAATTAAATCATAGAATCTAACACATAATAATGCATACAATATTGTGAGACATTAATCAGATAAAAGCTTACCAATCATAATCCTAAAAGGCATGAGCTTGAGGTGATCTCCTCATATAATCATTGTTAATTTAACATATTGTGTGACCTAAAGTGAGTCATTATATATATATATATATAAACATTTAAATTGATTTTTTTTTTTATATTTTTAGATAAATAAAATAATACATGATAACATTCTATGTTTATTTCAGGTTTTTTTTTAAAATATATGACTTAAATTTAGCTATACATTAGTTTTGTAATGAACTAAAAAAACTATTAGGGAAAATTTTACCAAGAAAAATTATAAAACCAAAATTAGTAATCACTATTTTTAAGTATGAAATACACAGTTTACTATTTGAATTACATGAAATAATGTTTTTCTTTTTACAAAAGTTCAACTACTATTAAATTTCATGTAGTAATTATTATACAATTCATGGTTTAAATCGGTGTCTACCTCCCATTACATTGAAACAGTTTTGTGTGACTCATTGAAATAATGTTGCTGCATAGCTATATAATGCATATTTATAAATTTTTTGTAATCCTTAAGTAAATCCTGCATCCTCAATTTAATCAAACAGTTGAAATATTTATAAATTTTATTGTGTATGATGGATTATTTATTCTAATTATAAATCTAAAACATTTTAGAAAACTTTTCTTTATAGAATTTATGCATTATATCATTCAAAAAAACTTAAATTATTACATCCATATAATATTTATACTCTCAAAAGGATTTTCGATGTATTACATGTTAATTAAATGATAGAATCTAACACATAATAATGCATACAATATTGTGAGACATTAATCAGATAAAAGCTTACCAATCATAATCCTAAAAGGCATGAGCTTGAGGTGATCTCTTCATATAATCTTTGTTAATTTAACATATTGTGTGACCTAAAGCGAGTCATTATATATATATATATATATATATATATATATATATATATATATATATATATATATATATATATATATATATATATAAACATTTAAATGGATTTTTTTTTATATTTTTAGATAAATAAAATAATACATGATAACATTCTATGTTTATTTCAAGTTTTTTTAAAATATATGACTTAAATTTAGCAAAATATTAGTTTTGAAATGAACTAAAAAGCCTATTAGGAAAAATTTTACCAAGAAAAATTATAAAACCAAAATTAGTAATAACTATTTTTAAGTATGAAATACGCAGTTTACTATTCTAATTACATGAAATAATGTTTTTCTTTTTCAAGAGTTCAATTA
The DNA here is from genome assembly GCA_022829125.1 of Lathyrus tuberosus. NCBI lineage: Eukaryota > Viridiplantae > Streptophyta > Magnoliopsida > Fabales > Fabaceae > Lathyrus > Lathyrus tuberosus. The sequence goes on along the minus strand of JALAZF010000298.1, from coordinate 2,044,484 downwards.
CTATAAAATTTCATGTAGTAATTATTACACAATTCATGGTTTAAATCGGTGTCTACCTCCCATTACATTGAAACAGTTTTGTGTGACACATTGAAATAATGTTGCTGCATATCTTATATAATGCACATATATTATTTTTTTGGTAACCCTTAACAAAATTCTGCATCCTCAATTTAAACAAACTGTTGAAATATTTATAAATTTTATTGTGTATGTTGGATTATTTTTTCTAATTATAAATCTAAAACATTTTAGAAAACTTTTCTTTATAGAATTTATGCATTATATCTTTCAACAAAACATCAATTATTACATCCATATAATATTTATACTCTCAAAATGGTTTACGATGTATTACATGTTAATTAAACATAGAATCTAACACATAATAATGCATACAATATTGTGAGACATTAATCAGATAAAAGCTTACCAATCATAATCCTAAAAGGCATGAGCTTGAGGTGATCTCCTCATATAATCATTGTTAATTTAATATATTGTGTGACCTAAAGTGAGTCATTATATATATATATATATATATATATATATATATATATATATATATATATATATATATATATATATATATATATATATATATATATATAAACATTTAAATTGATTTTTTTTATATTTTTAGATAAATAAAATAATACATGATAACATTCTATGTTTATTTCAGGTTTTTTTTAAAAATATATGACTTAAATTTAGCTATACATTAGTTTTGTAATGAACTAAAAAAACTATTAGGGAAAATTTTACCAAGAAAAATTATAAAACCAAAATTAGTAATCACTATTTTTAAGTATGAAATACACAGTTTACTATTTGAATTACATGAAATAATGTTTTTCTTTTTACAAAAGTTCAACTACTATAAAATTTCATGTAGTAATTATTATACAATTCATGGTTTAAATCGGTGTCTACCTCCCATTACATTGAAACAGTTTTGTGTGACTCATTGAAATAATGTTGCTGCATAGCTATATAATGCATATTTATAAATTTTTTGTAATCCTTAAGTAAATCCTGCATCCTCAATTTAATCAAACAGTTGAAATATTTATAAATTTTATTGAGTATGATGGATTATTTATTCTAATTATAAATCTAAAACATTTTAGAAAACTTTTCTTTATAGAATTTATGCATTATATCATTCAAAAAAACTTAAATTATTACATCCATATAATATTTATACTCTCAAAAGGATTTTCGATGTATTACATGTTAATTAAATGATAGAATCTAACACATAATAATGCATACAATATTGTGAGACATTAATCAGATAAAAGCTTACCAATCATAATCCTAAAAGGCATGAGCTTGAGGTGATCTCTTCATATAATATTTGTTAATTTAACATATTGTGTGACCTAAAGTGAGTCATTATTTATATATATATATATAAACATTTAAATTGATTTTTTTTTTATTTTTAGATAAATAAAATAATACATGATAACATTCTATGTTTATTTCAAGTTTTTTTTAAAATATATGACTTAAATTTAGCAAAATATTAGTTTTGAAATGAACTAAAAAGCCTATTAGGAAAAATTTTACCAAGAAAAATTATAAAACCAAAATTAGTAATAACTATTTTTAAGTATGAAATACGCAGTTTACTATTCTAATTACATGAAATAATGTTTTTCTTTTTCAAGAGTTCAATTACTATAAAATTTCATGTAGTAATTATTAGACAATTCATGGTTTAAATCGGTGTCTACCTCCCATTACATTGAAACAGTTTTGTGTGACACATTGAAATAATGTTGCTGCATAGCTTATATAATGCACATATATTATTTTTTTGGTAACCCTTAACAAAATTCTGCATCCTCAATTTAATCAAACTGTTAAAATATTTATAAATTTTATTGTGTATGTTGGATTATTTTTTCTAATTATAAATCTAAAACATTTTAGAAAACTTTTCTTTATAGAATTTATGCATTATATCTTTCAACAAAACATCAATTATTACATCCATATAATATTTATACTCTCAAAATGGTTTACGATGTATTACATGTTAATTAAATCATAGAATCTAACACATAATAATGCATACAATATTGTGAGATATTAATCAGATAAAAGCTTACCAATCATAATCCTAAAAGGCATGAGCTTGAGGTGATCTCCTCATATAATCATTGTTAATTTAACATATTGTGTGACCTAAAGTGAGTCATTATATATATATATATATATATATATATATATATATATAAACATTTAAATTGATTTTTTTTTTATATTTTTAGATAAATAAAATAATACATGATAACATTCTATGTTTATTTCAGGTTATTTTTTAAAATATATGACTTAAATTTAGCTATACATTAGTTTTGTAATGAACTAAAAAAACTATTAGGGAAAATTTTACCAAGAAAAATTATAAAACCAAAATTAGTAATCACTATTTTTAAGTATGAAATACACAGTTTACTATTTGAATTACATGAAATAATGTTTTTCTTTTTACAAAAGTTCAACTACTATAAAATTTCATGTAGTAATTATTATACAATTCATGGTTTAAATCGGTGTCTACCTCCCATTACATTGAAACAGTTTTGTGTGACTCATTGAAATAATGTTGCTGCATAGCTATATAATGCATATTTATAAATTTTTTGTAATCATTAAGTAAATCCTGCATCCTCAATTTAATCAAACAGTTGAAATATTTATAAATTTTATTGTGTATGATGGATTATTTATTCTAATTATAAATCTAAAACATTTTAGAAAACTTTTCTTTATAGAATTTATGCATTATATCATTAAAAAAAACTTAAATTATTACATCCATATAATATTTATACTCTCAAAAGGATTTTCGATGTATTACATGTTAATTAAATCATAGAATCTAACACATAATAATGCATACAATATTGTTAGACATTAATCAGATAAAAGCTTACCAATCATAATCTTAAAAGGCATGAGCTTGAGGTGATCTCCTCATATATTCAATGTAAATTTAACATATTGTGTGACCTAAAGCGAGTCATTATATATATACATATATATATATATATATATATATATATATATATATAAACATTTAAATTGATTTTTTTTATATTTTTAGATAAATAAAATAATACATGATAACATTATATGTTTATTTCAAGTTTTTTTAAAATATATGACTTAAATTTAGCTAAATATTAGTTTTGAAATGAACTAAAAAAACTATTAGGGAAAATTTTACCAAGAAAAATTATAAAACCAAAATTAGTAATAACTATTTTTAAGTATGAAATACGCAGTTTACTATTCTAATTACATGAAATAATGTTTTTCTTTTTACAAGAGTTCAATTACTTTAAAATTTCATGTAGTAATTATTAGACCATTCATGGTTTAAATCGGTGTCTACCTCCCATTACATTGAAACAGTTTTGTGTGACTCATTGAAATAATGTTGTTGCATAGCTATATAATGCATATGTATAAATTTTTTTGTAATCCTTAAGTAAATCCTGCATCCTTAATTTAATCAAACTGTTGAAATATTTATAAATTTTATTGTGTATGTTGGATTGTTTTTTCTAATTATAAATCTAAAACATTTTAGAAAACTTTTCTTTATAGAATTTATGCATTATATCATTGAACAAAACTTTAATTATTACATCTATATAATATTTATACTCTCAAAAGGATTTTCGATGTATTACATGTTAATTAAATCATAGAATCTAACACATAATAATGTGCATACAATATTGTGAGACATTAATCAGATAAAACCTTACCAATCATAATCCTAAAAGGCATGAGCTTGAGGTGATCTCCTCATATAATCATTGTTAATATATATATATATATATATATATATATATAAACATTTAAATTGATTTTTTTTAGATAAATAAAATAATACAGGGATAAATATACGCCACCCCCCTGCCAAAGTAGCGAGATTTGCTTTTGCCCCCCTGAAGTAATTTTTTTTTGAACGCCCCCTCACCAAAACAAGATTCTATTTTCATTCCCCCCTGCTGCTGACTGGATGAAAGAATCTTGCTGACTGGATTAATTTATGCTGACTGTATTACTTTTTCTTAAATCTTTTTTATGAAATTAATTATTTTTATTCGTATTATATATATTTTTAATTTTTTATTAATTTTTTCGTATTATATATTTTTTAATTTGATTATATATTTTTTAAATTATTATTTTAAAAATTATTTTAAATGGGCAAAGTTATTTATACACAAAGCATTTGACACACAAAGTTATTTTCATTTCAAACTGGTCTGTGTGTGTTTGATATATAAACACTACTGGTATGTTTAATATTTTCGATGTGGGACTTATTTGTTTCCTAACATCAACATAACTTGTTCTCTCCTAACATCATGTATTATTTTCATTGCTATTAAACTATAGGCAATCATCATCCACCTCTGTCAAACCTTAGCATCATTGCTATTTTCATTGTTACTTCTCACTAAAACACACAACCATAACCTGGATCTCTTTGATTTTTCTATTGCTTATATTCAAAACCACATGTTTTTGTGCTTTGAGATTCTGATGCAAATTTGCAAATTCCCAAACTCAGATAAACTGAAACAACATAAACAGTGAAATCATGGCACATGTTTTGAACGTCTCCATGCTATAAAGACCCTGGGGTGCAAATCTCAGCACATAACAACAAAGTAAACCGTGACTAGTGGCTCGTGCGGTTTACACTGGTTTGCATATGATTATTTAGTTCAATGGCCAGGTTGTAGATTGTTATGGTACTGTACAATGGTTCAAACTTAATAGATTTAAATATGTGTTGGAATTCATTAAGAATATTTGAGTTATGATATTTATGGTTAATTTTACACTATAATTTTCTACCTCTTCTAAATTCAGCTAAAGCAAGGCATTTGGCTTTTAAGAAAAAGCATTAAAAATTTGAGTTATCAAAGCACCAATATGTCTCCTTTGTAAGCAAACACCAACATAACAAGCATCCATTTATAGGATAAACCTAGAAACAACTGCAATTTTGTTCACTGAACAACATACTGTGTAAAAGTTCAAAGCAGCAGGTAATAATTTTTGTGCCTCATCCTGAAAACGTATGACAAACACATTAATCATAGAGCCAATATAAGTGTTAAATTTCCATTCCAATATAGTGTTGAAACTAAGTAAATATTGTGCTATCTTGAATTTCATTTAGCATGATATTAGAACTTTAGAACATTAATAGAAGAAGTAATTAATTACACTTGGATTATTATTCAACTTGCAGTGGATTATTATTCCATCTTTTGATGTTGAGAAACTTCAACCTACCATTTTTTCCTCTTATCAGGTGTTGAGTTGATTCTTGTTTCTTAATACAAATCAAAATTAAACGCATGCATGCATGGTTTAAATTACTAATATTCTTAAATTTGATCATGTATTAATATATATGCAAGATTGATGCTGAAAAACAAGTATGTGGTTGATGTTGTTCACAGTGAGAGAGCTTTGCATCACAGTTTGGGTTTTGTATCTCTGGTTTTTGTCCCACATCGGATAACTTTGCAATGAATTTAGTGTATATATTGCTCACATGCACATTGAATTGTAAATGAATTATTACATGTGCCAAAAAGAGTGTCATTGGAAATTTACTTGTGTCTATTGGTCTTGACCCAATTTAAATAATTTTTAAAATAGCAATTTGAAAAAAAAAATATTATTTGGTAAATTTAAAATAATACGAATAAAAAAATAAAATAAAAAATAAAAAAAAAAAAAATAAAAAAAAATTATCCAGTCAGCAAATGCCACGTGTGCAGATTCCTTCGCCACATGTGCAGATTCCTTCACAGGGGGGAGTGAAAATAGAATCTTGTTTTGGTGAGGGGGCGTTCAAAAAAAAATTACTTCAGGGGGGCAAAAGCAAATCTCGCTACTTTGGCAGGGGGTGGAGTATATTTATCCCAATAATACATGATAACATTCTGTGTTTATTTCAGGTTTTTTAAAAATATATGACTTAAATTTAGCTAAACATTAGTTTTCAAATGAACTAAAAAAACTATTAGGGAAAATTTTACCAAGAAAAATTATAAAACCAAAATTAGTAATAATTATCACTACAAAAAAAAGGTTATCCGCCACGGCCAAAAAACTGCGCTTATTTGAAAAATAACCGTGGTTGAAAGCTTTGGCCACGGTTTAGCCTTGAATAAGTGATTGTGGGATATGCAGCCATGGCCTAAATTATAAGCCACGATTTTCGTGTTTGGGCCACGTTTTATATACATCCGTGGCTTGAATAGGCCACAGTTTAGGTATCTAGGTTAAGGCTGCGGTTTATCATGGGCCCCGGTTCTTAACAGTGGCCGAATCTAGCCACGGTTCTTATTTAATGTATAGGGTTTTAATTTATGGCCACTAATTAAAACCGCGACTACATTTTGCTCATGGTTTTACACCATTTAAGTAGGCCACGGTTTCTTTTTGTGCCGCATAGTTGTAACCATGTTGTTCTTCATGACATGACATAAAGAACCATTTTAGATCAATATAATGTCTTCCAACAAGAATACTCATTTTTGTCGATATTGATTAAAAAAATTAAAATCTAATTATTCAAGAAAATATTAAGCCACAACGTCAAAATATTCATTAAGAAATAAGTAAGTCTACATACAAGAAAAATTTCAGTCTTAAATCAAATGCTACAAATGTTAAATGACAAAGAATGGAACTGCTGAAATTCTTCAAGGAGATGAAACTGAAAGGGATCCTTCCTTTAATTCAAATAGAGAAGATTGAGTTGGCAACATAACTTTTAGGAGAGATGAATTCTTCATCAATCTGGCCCAAGAGATTGCAAGACAAAAAGAAAGCAAATAAGCAGAAACATGAGAACCGACACACACATTTACGAAAACTTTCAAACACAAGCAAATTGAAAACGACAAGGAATCATCACCATTAATCAAATTCATCATAGGAAATCACACATAATGGCCAGAAATCATGAGAGTCATAAAATCATCAATTATCTTGTACCCTTGACTATGATAAATTAATTTCATTAGTCAAAATGGGTATCCTAAGATATATATATATATATGTATATTGTAATACTCCGTAAATTATTTTCCTCTGAATAATATTGGTATGATCAACTGGGTTCCGGTTTACTCTGAGAATTTATTGGATGAAATAATTAGAGTAAACTGACGAGCTCAGAGCAGATCAAATTAATATTTTCTGACTCTGAGGTTTTAATTGTTGGAGCTTTAGAGACTTTTTGGACAATTAGTAGTGTTACTAATTGATGATATCTTACTATATCATTTTTTCCTTTCCACTCTTTTTCCACTTAGAAGCAAATGAAGAAAAAGATAGAAAGAAGTTGGAGAGAAAGGAAAGGAAAGGAAAGAAGAGGAAGAAAAGCTCAAGAGTACAAGATCATCAACCATCACTCATTCTTCATCAAATCATCTTCCAATCTTCATCATCATCATCTATTCAAGGTGGGCTATAGATAGAAACTTTTGTTTTAGATTTTCTTGAGGTCTAGAATCTAGGTTAGAATTGTGAGAAAATGAATAATCTTGACTTTAACGGTTGAAATGTGGTATAAACTGTGTAGTATACTCATTAGCCATGTATGATCATCTGTTAATGCAAGTTTGTGTGTTGGGTGAAGTTTTGGATGGGGTTTTGGTCTCAAAACTATGTTTTCACGCTGCTGGGAAACCCAGTTTTCGCAGGTTCGCACTGCGAGTCCCTTAGCGAAGGGGAAAGCGAGCATTTGCTGCTTACTCGCAAGGCGAAGATGAGGGCGAACATTCGCCAGTGGTTCGCACTGCGAACTTTACCTTGTTTTGTTTCTGCCACGATTCGCCGAACGCTCGCACTGCGAATGGGGTAGCAAACCCAGTGTTGTTTAGGCATTCGCTGGGATCTTCGCACTGCGAATGAGGAAGCGAGCATTCGCTGGCTACTTCGCAATGCGAACATGACAGATCCTTCAATTTGTTTCTTGCATAACTTTTGACTAGTTTATCCGATTTGAGTATTCTTGGGATCGCTGTGAAGCTATGAAAATACTCTATCTAATGGAAGTGAGAAATATCAGTTTATTGCCCGATTAAATAAATCGGAGAAGAACCAAGTTTGGTGTAACATGGGTGATATGTTGTTTTATGTGATTCTATTATGTGATTGAATTGTGATTGTCTATTTTCTTATTGTTTAGCATGTGTGAGATGTATATGCATGTAAAATATAAATAGTAAGAGTGAGGATCATTACCACAAAATATTGTTAGAACCTAGTAATGGTTAGGGAATTGTGGAATCACAAAACGACGACGCTCGTGCATGAGAGGCCGAGGCGTGCGTCTATTACCGAATGGTTGTATGTGAAATCACGAAATTGTAACCACTATTCTATTATGTGCCATTTCATGAGTAACAAGCTCCTCTGTAATGAATGCACGATTTCTTGGTAGGTTTGATTCCCAATGTTATAGTACGAATGGAGCCTATGGGTAAAGAGACTTGTGATGGTGTACGGGCCGTGTGAAGTGACGGATCACAGTGTACGGGCCGATGATCCTGAATCCATTTCGTATGCCAAGAAATCTACGAGGGTCCATGACTCGTTCCACTTCTAGACGTAGAAGAAGGCGGGAGAAAGGGGATGCCTTGATAGGGTTAGCGATAGTGATACACTTCCTGGTTAACGAACTCAATAGCATGGAAACATATAGTGTGTGTGTATTCAAAGTCACTGCCCCTCCCTTTTGACTTGAGTTAGGTTTATTAGAACCTTGTAAAGCAGTGAGGAATTTAAGATAGATAGCTCACTGAGATTTGATGTATCTCACCCCATGTTGCTGTTTACATCACAGGTACTACAGGTTCGGCGAAGGGTAAGGACAAAGTTGTTTGACTTTCCTTACGGATCATAGCTTTTGTGTGGCAAGGCTTCCATTGTGGAGATTTTGAGATCATTAGTTGATCTAGTTCTTAGTTTTATCTTTTGTAACATCTTGTATATATAACATGCCATAGTTGTTGTATTAGGCTTTTGGGCATTTATATGTATACTGTGTTACTAGGAACTTGTATATTTCAGTACCAAACATATTATTCATGTATAATATATGCTTTGATGTATGTATATATATGTGGGCATTTACAGTTGGTATCAGAGCAGGTCGTATCCTCGACCTAGCCATGAAATAGTATATGTATTTTCTTTTCGTTTCATATGTGTTGTGTCGCCATTGGTCTTACGTGTTATATTTATGGTATTGAGCCTGATCAACTTAATCCTATCTGTATGACATTTAGGAACATGGCCGACAGGCGCAGAAACAACCGAGGTAGACCGAGAACCACTCCAGCCGGGACAAATCCACCAGGTGGCGAGGAGAATGCCCCTTTGTATCAATTCATGTAGCAGATGCAGCAACAACAAAATCAGTTTGTGCAACAAATGGTATAGCAAATGGTTGGTGGCCTGCATCCTCCAGTGGTTGTTCCTGAAGCTGCAGGGGGAACCTTTAGGGATTTCATTCGTATGAATCCTCCGGAGTTTCAGGAAGGATTAGATCCGGTAAAGGTGCATGAATGGATATCCGGTATGGAGCGGATTTTCTTAATAGTTCAGTGCAGTGAGGAAAATAAAGTGGTCTTCGCTTCTCACTTGTTAAAGGGTCCTGCCATGAGATGGTGGGAAAGCGCTTCAGCCTTAATGACAATTCAAGAGGTACCAAAGGTATGGGAACAATTTAAGATAACTTTTATGGAGAAGTATTTTTCGAGTTCCTTAAGGTCTTAGAAAGAATTCGAGTTTCAACTGTTGAGACAAGGCAACCTGACAGTGGCTTCTTATGCGGAGAAATTTGAGACTATGGCTGTTTATTCTAGGCAAGCCATGTATGCTCCTGATGAGAGGTGGAAGATTGATCAGTTTCTGTTTGGTTTAAGGGCTGAAATTTCACATAGCGTATCTCAGCGGGAATTCACTAGCTATGCTGAATTGTTAAGGCAGTGTTATGTGGCGGAGCATAGTTTGAAGAAGGTACAAACGGAAGGAGAATTGAGTAGGATGAGTCAAAGTGATCGAGGGAGATCGAATCAACAATTTAGACTAAGGCAACAATCTTTCAAAGGGAAGCAAGTTCAGAATTCTAAGACTAGTGCACCTCCGGTGTGCCGTATTTGTGGAAAGATGCATTATGGTAGATGTCGCTTTGAAGGAGTGGAGTGTCATCGGTGTCATAAAGTGGGCCATTGGGCAAGAGATTGTCCTCAAAATAGAAATCAAATACAAGAGAAGAATACCGGGCGAGTGTATACCTTGGATGCAAGAAAAACAAAGGGTGACAATTCTTTAATTGCTGGTACGTGTCTGGTTAATGGAAATCCTTGTTTTGTGTTATTTGATTGTGGAGCAACACATTCTTTTGTATTGATGCAATGTATGAAGCGACTGGGGTTGCAAGCTATTCCGTTGTCTCCACCCATGGTGGTTACTACTGCCATGGATTAGATTGTTGAAATACCGTTGATGTGTGAAAATTGTGTATTATCGGTGGATGGAAGAGTTTTTCAAATAGATCTTATTTGCTTGCCGCTTAAGAAAGTGGATGTTGTTTTAGGAATGGATTGGCTTTCTGCTAATTCGGTGTTTATCGGTTGTGAGGAAAAGTTAATTATTATTCCGTCCGGGGAGGCTACTTCGAAGGATGTGTTGACTACTATTTTAGAAGGTACGGTGGGAATGATTAATTTCTTGTTTGAGAATGAAAAATCTGTTCTTTTGGTTCTCACTAAGGAGGAGAATGACAACCTTCAGGTTCTGAGTATTCCAGTAGTCTGCGAGTTTCCGAAAGTTTTTCCCGAGGATATCACTTCTCTTCCTCTGGTGAGGGAAGTGGAGTTCTCTATTGACCTGATACCGGGGACGGCTCCAATATCCGTTTCTCCGTATCGGATGGCACCACTCGAGTTAAGAGAATTAAAGGATCAATTGGAAGAATTGATGGCTAAGCATTTTGTTAGACCAAGTGTTTAGCCTTGGGGAGCTCCAGTATTGTTGGTAAAGAAGAAGGATGGTGGAATGCAGTTGTGTATTGATTATCGTTAGTTGAATAAGGTCACCATCAAGAACAAATACCCATTGCCAAGGATAGACGACCTGTTAGATCAATTGAAAGGAGCCTGTGTGTTCTCGAAGATTGACTTACGGTCGGGTTATCATCAGATTCGGGTGAAGAGTTCGGATGTACCGAAAACTGCATTTAGGACCCGTTATGGTCATTATGAATTCCTAGTAATGCCTTTCGGTGTGACGAATGCTCTGGAAGTTTTTATGGATTTTATGAACCGGATATTTCAAGCTTACTTGGACCAATTTGTGGTGATCTTTATTGATGACATTTTTATCTATTCTCGTGATTCTCAAGAGCATGGAGAACACCTAAGAATCGTTTTATCCATCTTACAAGAGAGACAACTTTTTGCCAAGCTAAGTAAGTGCGAGTTTTAGATGTCGGAGGTAAACTTTCTTGGTCACGTCATATCTCAAGGAGGTGTGGCAGTGGATCCATCAAAAGTAGAGGCGGTGATTAATTGGGAGAGACCGAAGGACGTTTCAGAAGTTAGGAGTTTCTTGGGATTAGCAGGTTATTATAGAAGGTTTATTAAAGGCTTTTCCCAATTGGCTTTACCGATGACGAGGCTTACTCGGAAGGATTCTTCGTATGAATGGAATTCGACTTGTGAAAAAAGTTTTATGAGTTTGAAGAAGAGCTTGACGATCGCTCCTGTTTTGATTATTCCTGATCCTAGCAAGTCGTATGAGGTATATTGTGATGCATCGAAGAAGGGATTAGGCGGTGTGTTAATGCAAGGTGGACATGTGGTGGCTTATGCGTCTCGACAGTTGAAAGTCCATGAAGAGAATTATCCAACGCATGATTTAGAATTGGCGGTAGTTGTGTTTACCTTGAAAGTGTGGCATCATTATTTGTATGGGGTACATTTTGAGATGTTCAGTGACCACAAGAGTCTAAAGTATCTTTTTGACCAGAAAGAGTTGAACATGCGTCAAAGGAGGTGGATGGAGTATCTGAAGGATTATGATTTGGAACTAAAGTACCATCCGGGTAAAGCGAATAAGGTGGTAGATACTTTAAGCAGGAAAGTGTTGCATAGTGCCGACTTGATGATGTTAGAGTATGCCTTAATGGAAAAGTTTAGAGATCTAAATCTTCAATTTAATTGGACTCCTAATTGTGTGATTATGGGGAATTTGAATGTCACCTCTACTCTTAGGGAGGAAATCCTTCAAGGACAAGAGTTGGATGAGAAATTACAAGAGATGTTGACTCAACCGAGTTTTGTGCGAACTACCGACATGATCATTTCGTTTGACCAAAGAGTTTGTGTTCCAGATGACGCAGTGTTAAAAAGAAGGATTTTGGAAGTAGCGCATAAGAGTATTTTTACTATACATCATGGTTCTTCGAAGATGTATCAAGATTTAAAGAGAGACTATTGGTGGTCCGGGATGAAAAAGGATGTTGTGGTATATGTGTCGGAATGTGCGGTATGCCAACAAGTGAAGATTGAACACCAAAGACCGGGTGGCTTGTTGCAACCATTAGAAATTCCGGTGCAGAAGTGGGATAGTATTTCGATGGACTTCGCAGTGGGATTACCCCGCGCGCAAGGCGGTTATGATTCAATTTGGGTAATTGTAGATCGGTTGACGAAGTCTGCTCATTTCTTGGCCGTAAAGACTACTTATAAGGCGAGTCATCTCGCAAAGTTGTTCATTTTGGAAATTGTGAGACTGCATGGTGTTCCTTCTAGTATTGTTTCAGATAGAGACCCAAAGTTTACTTCAAGATTTTGGAGAGCTTTTCAACAAGCTATGGGAACCAAGTTGTGTTTGAGCACGTCGAATCATCCGCAAACGGACGCTCAAACGGAACGGACAATACAAACCATGGAAGATATGTTAAGAGCTTGTGTGTTGGAGAGTAGAGGAAATTGGATAGAACTGCTACCGTTGATTGAGTTCTCTTATAACAACAGTTATCATGCAAGTATTGGTATGGATCCTTATGAGGCGTTATATGGGAGGAAGTGTAGAACGCCATTGTGTTGGGCGGAGGTTGGCGAAGATAGAATTTTGGGACCCGAGATTATTCACGAGACCACGGAAAAGATTAGAATGATTCGTGAAAAAGTTAAGCAGGCCCAAGATCGTCAGAAAAGCTATGCGAACAACCGTAGGAGACCTTTGGAGTTTGATGAGGGTGATCATGTATTTTTGAAGGTTACTCCGAGATTGAGATTGAAAGGAACATTTAAATCGCGGAAGTTAAGTCCAAGATACGTGGGACCATATCAGATCTTAGAAAGAATTGGTGAAGTAGCATACAGATTAGCCTTACCGCCTTCTCTGTCAGAGATGCACAATTTTTTTCATGTATCTCAGCTTTGAAAGTTTGTTCTAGATCCTCTTCAGCCAATTCTACCCTATACTATTGAGATAGAAGCAGATTTAACGTTTGAGCCTCAACCGAGTTGTATTACGGGAAGAGAAACTAAGGTGTTAAGAAACAAAGAGATTCCTCTAGTTAAGGTTCAGTGGGATGAGACGCATCCGGGAGATGCAACGTGGGAACTAGAATCAGAGATGCGAGACGCTTATCCTCATCTTTTTAGGTAACTGTTTTAAATTCGTGGGCAAATTTCTATTTAAGGGGGGGAGGATGTAATACCCCGTAAATTATTTTCCTCTGAATAATATTGGTATGATCAACTGGGTTTCGGTTTACTCTGAGAATTTATTGGATGAAATAATTAGAGTAAACTGACGAGCTCAGAGCAGATCAAATTAATATTTTCTGACTCAGAGGTTTTAATTGTTGGAGCTTTAGAGACTTTTTGGATAATTAGTAGTGTTATTAATTGATGATATCTTACTATATCATTTTTTCCTTTCCACTCTTTTTCCACTTAGAAGCAAAGGAAGAAAAAGATAGAAAGAAGTTGGAGAGAAAGGAAAGGAAAGGAAAGAAGAGGAAGAAAAGCTCAAGAGCACAAGATCATCAACCATCACTCATTCTTCATCAAATCATCTTCCAATCTTCATCATCATCATTTATTCAAGGTGGGCTATAGATAGAAACTTTTGTTTTAAATTTTCTTGAGGTCTAGAATCTAGGTTAGAATTGTGAGAAAATGAATAATCTTGACTTTAACGGTTGAAATGCGGTATAAACTGTGTAGTATACTCATTAGCCATGTATGATCATCTGTTAATGCAAATTTGTGTGTTGGGTGAAGTTTTGGATGGGGTTTTGGTCTCAAAACTCTGTTTTCACGCTGCTGGGAAACCCAGTTTTTGCAGGTTCGCACTGCGAGTCCCCTAGCGAAGGGGGAAAGCGAGCATTCGCTGGTTACTCGCAAGGCGAAGATGAGGGCGAACATTCGCCAGAGGTTCGCACTGCGAACTTTACCTTATTTTGGTTCTGCCACGATTCGTCGGACGCTCGCACTGCAAATGGGGTAGCGAACCCAGTGTTGTTTAGGCATTCGCTGGGATCTTCGCACTGCGAATGAGGAAGCGAGCATTCACTGGCTACTTCGCAATGCGAACATGACAGATCCTCCAATTTGTTTCTTGCATAACTTTTGACTAGTTTATCCGATTTGAGTATTCTTGGGATCGCTGTGAAGCTATGAATATACTCTATCTAATGGAAGTGAGAAATATCAGTTTATTGCCCGATTAAATAAATCAGAGAAAAACCAAGTTTGGTGTAACATAGGTGATATGTTGTTTTATGTGATTCTATGATGTGATTGAATTGTGATTGTCTATTTTCTTATTGTTTAGCATGTGTGAGACGTATATGCATGTAAAATATAAATAGGAAGAGTGAGGATCATTACCACAAAATATTGTTAGAACCTAGTAATGGTTAGGGAATTGTGGAATCACAAAATGACGACGCTCGTGCATGAGAGGCCGAGGCGTGCGTCTATTACCGAATGGTTGTATGTGAAATAACGAAATCGTAACCACTATTCTATTATGTACCATTTCATGAGTAACGAGCTCCTTTGTAATGAATGCACGATTTCTTGGTAGGTTTGATTCCCAATGTTATAGTACGAATGGAGCCTACGGGTAAAGAGACTTGTGACGGTGTACGGGCCGTGTGAAGTGACGGATCACGGTGTACGGGCCGATGATCCCGAATCCATTTCGTATGCCAAGAAATCTACGAGGGTCCATGACTCGTTCCTACTTCTAGACGTAGAAGAGGGTGGGAGAAAGGGGATGCCTTGACAGGGTTAGCGATAGTGATACACTTCCGGGTTAACGAACTCAATGGCATGGAAACATATAGTGTGTGTGTACTCAAAGTCACTGCCCCTCCCTTTTGACTTGAGTTAGGTTTGTTAGAACCTTGTAAAGCCGAGAGGACTTTAAGATAGATAGCTCACTGAGATTTGATGTATCTCACCCCATGTTGTTGTTTACATCACAGGTACTACAGGTTCGACGAAGGGTAAGGACAAAGTTGTTTGACTTTCCTTACGGATCGTAGCTTTTGTGTGGCAAGGCTTCCGTTGTGGAGATTTTGAGATCATTAGTTGATCTAGTTCTTAGTTTTATCTTTTGGAACATCTTGTATATATAACATGCCATAGTTGTTGTATTAGGCTTTTGGCCATTTATATGTATAGTGTGTTACTAGGAACTTGTATATTTCAGTACCAAACGTATTATTCATGTATAATATATGCTTTGATGTATGTATATATATGTGGGCGTTTATATATATATATATATATATATATATATATATATATATATATATATATATATATATATATATATATATATATACACACACACACATATATGAATAGTCATCTATGTGTAAAAAATCCAAAATTTATAGACATGGTCGTACTACAAATAACTGCATATTCATCTAATATCATTTTGTGACAAAACTCTTCATAAATATTTGCATAGACATTCAACAAAAATCAAGAAGTAAATGTTGAAGTTTTAACAAACTTCAGCAAAGGCAAGCTGATGCTTCTTAGTAACTACATTAAAGAATTTTGTTACATTTTAACTCTAATTTCAAAAGATTCAGATTTGTTGTTATAAAAGCATCACATACTAAATATTTTAGGATATTAATTTGAGATCAAATGGCTCAGTTTATACATTCGCGATGTCAATTTTAAATAATCTTTATCACTGGTTTAAATTATTCTGTCAATATTGATAACTCTATCACACTGTTACAACAGAGGATCTGGTTCCAATTTCAAAATGGTAATGAAGTAATGATTGTTTGTGCAAATGTTCTTATATAATCATGATTTCTGAAACTATCTTTATAATAGTTCTATCACATATCCTTCCAAAATAAAAATAATTTGTCTCAAATATTTCGACACATTAAATTGACATTGTTTGACTAAAATTTTCTACTGCTAAGAGCTCAAAAGCAAAATCAACTGCCAAGAGCTCAAAAGCAAAATTCTACTGCCAAGAGCTCAAAAGCAAAGTCAACAGCTGAGAGCTCAAAAGCAAAGTCAACTGCTGAGATCTCAAAAGCAAATTCAACTGCTGAGAGCTCACTGTAGGAGCTCAAAAAATAATCAAGACTGAAATGGTGGATTTTATTGATACAATTTTTGATGTAGAACCAGAAGAAAGTAACATGCCATGTGGAAATTCAACATCACGTCCACCTGCAGCGATAAACAACTCAGGTGAGGATAATGTTGCAGAGGGGAGCGGTGTTCAAGGCGAAGTTCAGATTGACGACGACCTACCAAGGGAGATCCTAATTCCAGACTTGAATTTAGTGCCGAAAGAGGAATATGAGTATTAGAAATGCAAGGGATCGTTAGTACAATTGGTGAATGTGTGGCTGAACTGTTTCTATATGCTTTTCTTTTTATTAGACATTTGAAGTGTTTAACTTCTCGGTTTGTTGTTTCAGTTTCAAATAAAAACTTCTTGGGTGGCTTTAAGGTTTAGGGTGAATGTCTGGCTGGATTGTTTCTATATATTTGTTTGTTTTTGCAGACATTCAAAGTGTTTAACTTCTCAGTTTGTTGTTTCAGTTTCAAATAAAAATATTAATTTCTTTGAGACTCTTTACACAAGACCAGACATGTCTGAATCAAAAAGGAAATAACATCATCATCATCATAAGTCATGTGTACAAGACATAATTCACAATCATAACAATTATGTTTCTTTCAAAAACAGTATTCGACCGCATTCAATCTGAGATTAATTGCAATAGGCCTATAAAATTAGTAGAGAAACCATACACAGGGGGAGGAAAAATTGAGTCATATAGTAATAGTAATATACACGATTTTGGGGTATCACAAAAACACACACAAAACCTAATGCAAACCACACGATTTGCATAAAAAGCACACACGCAGCAGGGGAATAAACAACGTCATTAGTATTCAACACAAACCATAGTTTGATTCACATATACACATACATCACCACAATACAAACACACCCAGTTTCACAGAGAGGAAAAAGAAGAACAAAGTCACAGCAAGCAGAGGCAGTGGAAAGTACACGATTTTGAAAATTTTAACATACACAAATTGAAGCATTCACAGAGGTGTAAAAAATCAGCGACATGGGTTCACATAACAAGAGAAATTCAAAAATCCGATACACGGTATACACGGTTGGAACGAGGCAAAAGAAGTTCGTGAAGAAGGAGAGGAATTCAAATAACTTATCTTTGAACGGAGTCCTCTGGCATCTTGGTCGCGTCTTCATCGCCTTCCCTCCGACACTCGACGAACAACCACTTCTCAAGTGAGCATCCAACACTCATGTTTTTCGCTTGAAATTCGTTGTTTCGATATCGAACACAGTAGTCGAAGCTCCAATGTGCTCCAGCGCCATGTAATCTTGTTGTTTAGTGTTTAGGGTTCGTACCCCTCTTTGGCTTCAATTCGAAGTATCGGTTAAGGATTGGGAGAAATCAGTTTAGGGTTAGGGTAGAGCAAAACGAGGCGAGTATTTTGATGGAGGTTTGGAGGTGTTGAACCTCAGCCGCCGCCGATTGTGATTCCCGACGCGATGTTATCCTGCGAAAGGGTTTGTGATTAGAGTGTGAGGAGAGAGAGAGTGCGAGGAGAAAGAAAAGATAAGAGCGAATGCTTTGTTTTTTCTGAGTTTTAATGTGAGCATGATTCTCCGCGTGCGCGTCCACCCTTCCTTTCTGTGCACCCTTGCTCTAGGTTGCAGATCTGCGTCAAACATTTGACTCATCTGATCATACAGATAAGGCAATCATGATCAGGGGTCCACGATGGACCCCCTCCTTATCCGTTCCCTTCCTTTTTTTTTATTTTTTTATTTTTTTCTAGTTTTCATAAATACTTTTATAATAATAATCCTTTTTTTTGGGCTTGGGCCACAGTTTGAAGTGAAAATTATAATTTCGCAGTTTTTCTTTGTGGCTTAAAATATCTACAGTTTGCTGACCGTGGCTTAAATATAAGTGTGATTTTGTAACTGTGGCAATTGAAGAAAAGGCCACAGTTTCACACTCCGGATTCAATGTTTCTAAACATATGTCTACGATTTGAAAACCCTGGCCAAAGCTTGTATGTGGCCACAGTTTTTGAGTTGTGGAAAAATTTAGCGTTGTCGTAGGCCAAAAATGTTGTAGTGTATTTTAAGTATGAAATACACAGTTTACTATTCGAATTACATGAAATAATGTTTTTCTTTTTACAAGAGTTCAATTACTATAAAATTTCATGTAGTAATTATTATACAATTCATGGTTTAAATTGGTGTCTACCTCCCATTACATTGAAACAGTTTTATGTGACTCATTGAAATAATGTTGCTGCATAGCTATATAATGCATATGTATAAATTTTTTTGTAATCCTTAAGTAAATCCTGCATCCTCAATTTAATCAAACAGTTGAAATATTTATAAATTTTATTGTGTATGATGGACTATTTTTTTCTAATTATAAATCTAAAACATTTTAGAAAACTTTTCTTTATAGAATTTATGCATTATATCATTCAACAAAACTTTAATTATTACATCCATATAATATTTATACTCTCAAAAGGGTTTTTGATGTATTACATGTTAATTAAATCATAGAATCTAACACATAATAATGCATACTGTAATACCCCATATTTTAATTGCTTTGGATAATATTAATTTGTGATCAACTGAACTCCGGTATTTGCAAAGATAATTAGAGTAACTGTTGAACTCAGAGCAAATCCTATTGATATTATCCGACTCTGAGGTTTTACTATTTGGAGCTATAGAGACTTTTTGGACATTTAGTAGTGTTACTAATTGATGATATTTCTCTATATCATTGCATTTCCACTCCTTTGCCAAACATAGTAACATTTGAGAAAGAGAAACTAGAGAGAAGGAAGAGGAAAGGAAAGAAAAGGAGAAGAAAACTTAGAGGAAGAACAAGATCAAGAATCATCATCTCTTCTTCATCAACCATCTCAACACCTTCTTCATCATCTTCGTCTTATTGTTGGTGAGTTCTAGTTAGAACCCTAAGTATAGAAACTTAGGTTAGACATTGATAAAAAATGGTGGATTTTGGCTTAATGAGTAAAATGAGGAATCTAACGGTTGAAATGTGTTATAAACTGAGTAGTATGACCAATATATGTGTATAATCATCTGTTAATGCTTGATTGTGTGTTTGAAATGGTTTTGATTGAGATTGAAATGGAAGAGGGTTCATAAAAACAAATATTTTTGACGCTGCGCCTAGAGTAACCGGTTACCCTCTGGTGAGTAACTGGTTACCCTTTGAATAATTTGTGTTTCTGCGCTGGAAATGAACTGAGTAACCGGTTACCCAAATGTGCCTCTAACTCTCATTTTGATTCTGTATGAGCAGTGAAGCATGAAGTAACCGGTTACCCTCTGGTGAGTAACCGGTTACCACTGTTAAACTTCCAAAAATTATCTTTGAAAATTCATATCTTTCAAACAGTGCTTCCGATCGAGGAGTTCTTGGTACCGATGGAAAGCTATGAGAATGCTCTATATTATAGAAGTGGAAAATATCAAATTTATTGGCCGATTAAATAATCGGAGGAAACCCAAAAGTGGTATAATTATGTCGAATTATCTTATGTAATTCTATTGTGGAAATGTAATATGCTTTGCCTATCTTATTGTTGTTAAACATGATTGTGAGAGATATGCATACTTAAAATATGAAAAAAATAGGAAGAGTGAGGAAAACTTACACCAAATTATATTAGAACCTAGTGATGGCCAGGGATTTGGTAGACAGTCTAATGACAACGCTCGTGCAGATGAGGCCGAGGCGTGTGTCCAATACCGAATGGTATAGAAAGAAGCAAACACTATTATGGAACACGTGTACTATGTTAAGTATAGAAAAAAAAAGGGCAAATGAGGCCAAAAGGCGTATGTGGTCTAGAAATGTTGAATACAATCACGATTGTATGAGAAATCACGAAATCATAACCATTCCCCTATTGAGTGTCGTCCATGAGTAACGAGCTCCTCTGGAACGAATGCATGATTACTTGGTAGGTTTGATTCCCAATGTTATAGTAAAAATGGAGCCTATATGGTAAAGAGACTTGTGACGGTGTACAGACCGTGTGAAGTGACGACTTAAGGTGATAATGTGTCCCTTAGCTCCGAATCCATCTCGTATGCCAAGTAATTTACGAGGATTCATGACTCGCTCTGACTTCTAGACGTAGAAGAGGATGGGAAAAGGGGATACCTTGATAAGGTTATCGATAGTGATACTCCTAACATGTTTCCATATAGTGTGAATTGTGAGATTGTGAACTCGAAGTCCGTCCCTTCCCCTTGGACTTGAGTTAGGCTATGGTTAGAACCTTGTAAAGCCGAGAGGATCCATAAGATAGGGAACTCACTGAGATTTAATATCTCACCCCATGTTGTTGATTATATTACAGGTTCCGCGAAGGGTAAGGAGAAAGTCGTTTGATTTTCCTTACTTTCCTTGGCTTTTTGGGATGGAAAGACTTCCGCTTTGGAGTTTTATTTTGAGATCATTGTATTGATCTAGTTCTTACTGTATTGGAACATCTTGTATATACATTATGCCATAGTTTTTTTTATGTAGTGTTTTGGGCATGTATATGTATAATGTGTTAACTAAGAACTTATGGTATTTCAGTACCAAAACGTGAATTCATGTATGATATAGATGCTGGATGTATTATATTATATATGGGTGTTACAGTTTGTATCAGAGCAGGTCGTATCCTCGACCTAGTCATGAAATAGTATAAGTGTTTCTTTTCGTTTCATATGCGTAGTGTCGCCATTGGTCTTAAGTGTTATATTTATGGTATTGAGCCTGATCAACTTAATCCTATATGTATGACCTTTAGGAACATGGCTAACGAACTCAGAAGCTATCGTGGTAGACCCATAACCACTCCAGCTGGGACGAATCCACCAGGCGGCGATGGAAATACCCCTTTGTATCAGTTTATGCAACAGATGCAGCAACAACAGAATCTATTCATGCAGCAGATGGTACAACAACTGAATGGAGGTTTGCATCCTCAGATGGTTGTTCCAGAAGCTGTAGGTGGGAGTTTCCGAGATTTCATCCGCATGAATCCTCCTTAATTTCATGGTGGATTAGATCCTGTGAAAGCTCATGAATGGATAGTTGGCATGGAGAGAATTTTCTTAATAGTCCATTGTAGTGAGGAGAATAAGGTGGTATTTGCTTCTCATTCGTTGAAGGGTCCTGCCATGAGATGGTGAGAGAGTACCTCAGCCCTAATGACTATTCAAGAGGTACCTAAAGTCTGGGAACAATTTAACATTTCTTTAATGGAGAACTATTTCCCTAGTTCCTTGAGGACCCATAAGGAATTTGATTTTCAACAATTAAGACAAGGTAATTTGACTAGGCAGGCCATGTATGCTCCCGATAAGAGGTGGAAAGTTGACCAGTTTCTGTTTGGTTTAAAAGCTGAGATTTCTCATAGTGTGTCTTAGAGAGAGTTTACTAGTTATGCGGAATTGCTAAGGTAATGTTATGTGGCAGAAAATAGTTTGAAGAAAGTACAGGCAGAAGGAGATTCGCGTAGGTCGAATCAGAATGATCGTGGAAGATCCAACCAACAATTTAGGCCTAGGCAACAAGCCTTCAAGGGAAAGCAAGTTCAGGATTCTAGGGCAAGTACACCTCCTGTGTGTCGTACTTGTGGTAAGATGCATTTTGGTAGATGTCGCTTTGAAGGAGTAGAGTGTCATCGGTGTCGTAAAGTGGGTCATGTGGCGAAAGATTGTCCTCAGAATAGGAATCAGGTGCAAGGAAAGAGTATCAGGCGAGTGTATACCTTGGATGCAAGGAAAGCAAAGGGTGATAACTCTTTGATTGCGGGTACGTGTTTCGTTAATGGGAATCCTTGTTTTGTATTATTTGATTGTTGAGCGTCACACTCTTTTGTGTCAATGCAATGTGTAAAATGACTTGGGTTGCAAGCTATTCCGTTATCTCCTCCCATGGTGGTTACTACTGCCATGGATGAGATAGTTGAAACACCTCTAATGTGTGAGAATTGTGTTTTTTCTGTGGATGGGAGATTTTTTCAGATTGATCTTATTTGTTTGCCGCTTAAGGAAGTGGACGTTGTTTTGGGAATGGATTGGCTTTCTGCTAATTCGGTTTTCATCGGGTGTGAGGAGAAGCTAATCATCATTCCATCTATTGAAGCTACTCCGAAGGATGTATTAACAACTATTTTAGACGGTACGATCGGAATGATAAATTTCTTGTTTGAGAAGGAAAAATCAGTTCCTTTGGTTCTCACTAAGGAGGAGAGTAGCGATCTTCAAGTGTTGAGTATTCCTATAGTCTGTGAGTTTTCAAAAGTTTTCCTCGAGGATGTCACTTCTCTTCCTCCGGAGAGGGAAGTGAAATTTTCTATTGACCTGATATTGGGAACGGCTCCTATATCCATTTCTCCGTATCGGATGACACCACTTGAATTGAGAGAATTGAAGGAGCAATTGGAAGAATTAATGGCTAAGCATTTTGTTAGACCCAGTGTTTCACCCTGGGGAGCTCCAGTGTT
Source organism: Lathyrus tuberosus (assembly GCA_022829125.1). Classification (NCBI taxonomy): domain Eukaryota; kingdom Viridiplantae; phylum Streptophyta; class Magnoliopsida; order Fabales; family Fabaceae; genus Lathyrus; species Lathyrus tuberosus. The sequence goes on along the minus strand of JALAZF010000298.1, from coordinate 2,021,253 downwards.
ATTGGTAAAGAAGAAGGATGGTGGAATGCGGTTATACATTGATTACCGGCAGTTAAACAAAGTCACCATCAAGAATAGATATCCCTTACCAAGGATAGACAACCTATTAGATCAATTGAAAGGAGCCTGTGTTCTCGAAGATTGATTTATAGTCGGTTATCATCAGATCCGTGTGAAGAGTTCGGATATATCAAAGACCGCGTTTAGAACTCGTTATGATCATTATGAATTCTTAGTAATGCCTTTCGGTGTGACGAATGATCCGGCAGTTTTTATGGATTACATAAATCGGATATTTCAAGCTTACTTGGACCAATTTGTTGTGATCTTCATTTATGACATTCTTGTTTATTCTCGCACTTCACAAGAGCACGAGGGACATTTGAGAATCGTTTTATCGATCTTACAAGAGAAGCAACTTTTTTCCAAGTTGAGCAAGTGTGAATTTTGGATATCGGAGGTTAGTTTTCTTGGTCACGTCATATCTCGGGGAGGTGTGGCGGTGGATCCATCAAAAGTAGAAGCGGTGATTAATTGGGAGAGACCAAAGAATGTTTCCTAAGTTAGAAGTTTCTTGGGATTGGCAAGTTATTATAGAAGGTTCATCAAAAGTTTTTCTCAGTTGGCCTTACTAATGACTAAACTTACTCGGAAGTATTGTCCTTATGAGTGAGATTCGGCGTGTGAATAAAGTTTTAAGAGTTTAAAGGAAAGATTGACGACTGCTCTTGTTTTGATCATTCCTGATCCTAATAAGTCGTATGAGGTTTTTTGTGATGCATCGAAAATGGGATTAGGAGGAGTCTTGATGCAAGAGAGTCACGTGGTGGCTTATGCTTCTCGACAATTGAAAGTTCACGAGAAGAATTATCCAACGCATGATCTAGAATTGGAGGCGGTTGTCTTTACTTTGAAAGTTTGGCGTCATTATTTGTATGGAGTACGTATTGAGATGTTTAGTGATCACAAGAGTTTAAAGTATCTTTTTGACCAAAAAGAGTTGAATATGCGTCAAAGGAGATGGATGGATTATTTGAAGGATTATGATTTGGAACTAAAGTACCATCCGGGTAAAGCAAATAAAGTAGTGGATGCATTGAGTAGAAAAGTGTTGCATAATGCCGAGTTGATGATGTTAGAGTACGCCTTATTGGAAAAGTTTAGGGATCTAAATCTTCAATTTGTTTGGACTCCTAATGGTGTGATTATGGGAAATTTGAATGTTAATTCTACTCTTAGAGAGGAAATCCAACAAGAGCAAGCGTTGGATGGGAAGTTACAAGAAGTGTTATTACAACCGGGTTTTGTGCGAGCTACCGACAGAATTATTTTGTTTAACCAAAGGATCTGTGTTCCGAATGACACGGTGTTGAAAAGAAGGATTTTAGAGGAAGCGCATAAAGGTGCTTTTACTATACATCCCGGTTCTTCAAATATGTATCAAGACTTAAAGAGGGACTATTGGTGGTCCGGTATGAAAAGAGATATTGCGGTGTATGTATCAGAGTGTGTGGTATGCCAACAAGTGAAGATTGAACATCAAAGACCGAGTGGATTATTACAACCTTTAGAAATTCTGGTATGGAAGTGGGATAGTATTTCTATGGACTTCGCAGTTGGATTACCCCGTACTCAAGGTGGTTATGATTCTATTTGGGTAATTGTGGATCGGTTGACAAAATCTGCGCATTTCTTAGCCGTAAAGACTAGTACAAGGCAAGTCATCTTGCAAGGTTGTTTATTTTGGAAATTGTGAGGTTGCATGGTGTTCCCTCTAGTATTATATCCGATAGAGACCCGAAGTTTACTTCAAGGTTTTGGAGAGCTTTTCAACAAGCTATGGGGACAAAGTTGTGTTTGAGTACGCCGAATCATCCGCAAATGGATGGTCAGACGGAACAGACGATACAAATAATGGAAGATATGTTAATGGCTTGTGTACTTGAAAGTGGGGGAAATTGGATAGAACTTTTACCGTTGATTGAGTTTTCATACAACAATAGCTATCATGCAAGTATTGGTATGGCTCCTTATGAGGCATTATATGGAAGGAAATGTAGGACGCCTTTGTGTTGGGCGGAAGTTGGCGAAGATAGAATTTTGGGGCCAGAAATTATCCAAGAGACTAAGGAAAAAATTAGAATGATCCGTGTCAAAGTTAAACAAGCACAAGATCGTCAGAAAAGTTATGCAGATAACCGAAGGAGACCTTTGAAATTTGATGAAGGCGATCACGTTTTTTTAAAAGTCACTCCGAGATTGAGATTGAAAGGACCGTTTAAGTCGCGAAAGTTGAGTCTGAGATACGTGGGACCGTATCAGGTTCTGGAAATGATTGGCGAAGTAGCTTACAGATTAGCCTTACTGCCTTCTCTATTAGAAATGCATGATGTTTTTCATGTGTCTTAGCTTCGAAAGTTTGTTCCAGATCCTCTTCAGCCGATTTTACCAGATACAATTGAGATAGAAATAAATTTGACATTTGAACCTCAACCGAGCCGTATCACAGAAAGAGAAACTAAGGTACTAAGGAATAAAGAGATTCCTCTTGTGAAAGTTCAGTGGGATGAGACGCATCCGAGCGATGCAACTTGGGAATTAGAATCAGAGATGCGAGATGCTTACCCTCATCTTTTCAGGTAACTTTAAATTTTTGGACGAATTTCTATTTAAGGGGGGAGGATGTAATACCCCGTATTTTAATTGCTCTGGATAATATTAAGTTGTGATCAACTGAAATCCAGTGTACTATGAGAAATTATCTGCAAAGATAACTAGAGTAACTGTTGAACTCAGAGCGAATCCAATTGATATTATCCGACTCTGAGGTTTTACTATTTGGAGCTATAGAGACTTTTTAGACATTTAGTAGTGTTACTAATTGATGATATTTCTCTATATCATTGCATTTCCACTCCTTTGCCAAACATAGTAACATTTGAGAAAGAGAAACTAGAGAGAAGGAAGAGGAAAGGAAAGAAAAGGAGAAGAAAACTTAGAGGAAGAACAAGATCAAGAATCATCATCTCTTCTTCATCAACCATCTCAACACCTTCTTCATCATCTTCATCTTATTGTTGGTGAGTTCTAGTTAGAACCCTAAGTATAGAAACTTAGGTTATACATTGATAAAAAATGGTGGATTTTGGTTTAATGAGTAAAATGAGGAATCTAACGGTTGAAATGTGTTATAAACTGAGTAGTATGACCAATATATGTGTATAATCATCTGTTACTGCTTGGTTGTGTGTTTGAAATGGTTTTGATTGAGATTGAAATGGAAGAGGGTTCATAAAAACAAATATTTTTGACTCTGCGCCCAGAGTAACCGGTTACCCTCTGGTGAGTAACTAGTTACCCTTTGAAAATTTTGTGTTTCTGCGCAGGAAATGAACTGAGTAACCGGTTACCCTGTGGTGAGTAACCGGTTACTCAAATGTGCCTCTAACTCTCATTTTGATTCTGTGTGAATAGTGAAGCTTGAAGTAATCAGTTACCCTCTGGTGAGTAACCGGTTACCACTGTTAAACTTCCAAAAATTATCTTTGAAAGTTCATATCTTTCAAACCGTGCTTCCGATCGAGGAGTTCTTGGTACCGATGGAAAGCTATGAGAATGCTCTATATTAAGGAAGTGGAAAATATCAAATTTATTGCCCGATTAAATAATCGAAGGAAACCCAAAAGTGGTATAATTATGTCGAATTATCTTATGTAATTCTATTGTGCAAATGTAATATGCTTTGCCTATCTTATTGTTGTTAAACAAGATTGTGAGAGATATGCATACTTAAAATATGAAAAAAATAGGAAGAGTGAGGAAAAATTACACCAAATTATATTAGAACCTAGTGATGGCTAGGGATTTGGTAGACGATCTAATGACAACGCTCGTGCAGATGAGGCCGAGGCGTGTGTCCAATACCGAATGGTATAGAAAGAAGCAAACACTATTATGGAACATGTGTGCTATGTTAAGTATAGAAAAAAAGGGCAAATGAGGCCAAAAGGCGTATGTGGCCTAGAAATGTTGATTACAATCACGGTTGTATGAGAAATCACGAAATCATAACCATTCCCCTATTGAGTGTCGTCCATGAGTAACGAGCTCCTCTGGAACGAATGCACGATTACTTGGTAGGTTTGATTCCCAATGTTATAGTACGAATGAAGCCTATATGGTAAAGAGACTTGTGACGGTGTACGGACCGTGTGAAGTGACGGATTAAGGTGATAATGTGTCCCTTAGCTCCGAATCCATCTCGTATGCCAAGTAATCTACGAGGATCCATGACTCGCTCCGACTTCTAGACGTAGAAGAGGACGGGAAAAGGGGATGCCTTGATAAGGTTAACGATAGTGATAAGTATGTGAGTTCACAGGACTCCTAACATGTTTCCATATAGTGTGAATTGTGAGATTATGAACTCGAAGTCCATCCTTTCCCCTTGGACTTGAGTTAGGCAATGGTTAGAACCTTGTAAAGCCGAGAGGATCCATAAGATAGGGAACTCACTGAGATTTAATATCTCACCCCATGTTGTTGATTATATTACAGGTTCCGCGAAGGGTAAGGAGAAAGTCGTTTGATTTTCCTTACTTTCCTTGGCCTTTGGGGATGGCAAGACTTCCGCTTTGGAGTTTTATTTTGAGATCATTGTGTTGATCTAGTTCTTAGTGTATTGGAACATCTTGTATATATATTATGCCATAGTTTTTTTTATGTAGTGTTTTGGGCATGTATATATATAATGTGTTAACTAAGAACTTATGGTATTTCAGTACCAAAACGTGAATTCATGTATGATATGGATACTGGATGTATTATATTATATATGGGTGCTACACATACAATATTGTGAGACATTAATCAGATAAAAGCTTACCAATCATAATCCTAAAAGGCATGAGCTTGAGGTGATCTCCTCATATAATCATTGTTAATTTAACATATTGTGTGACCTAAAGCGAGTCATTATATATATATATATATATATATATATATATATATATATATATATATATATATATATAAACATTTAAATTGATTTTTTTATATATTTTTAGATAAATAAAATAATACATGATAACATTCTATGTTTATTTCAAGTTTTTTTTAAAATATATGACTTAAATTTAGCTAAATATTAGTTTTGAAATGAACTAAAAAGACTATAAGTGAAAATTTTACCAAGAAAAATTATAAAACCAAAATTAGTAATAACTATTTTAAAGTATGAAATACACAGTTTACTATTCTAATTACATGAAATAATGTTATTCTTTTTACAAGAGTTCAATTACTATAAAATTTCATGTAGTAATTATTAGACAATTCATGGTTTAAATCGGTGTCTACCTCCCATTACATTGAAACAGTTTTGTGTGACTCATTGAAATAATGTTCTGCATAGCTATATAATGCATATGTATAAATTTTTTTGTAATCCTTAAGTAAATCCTGCATCCTTAATTTTATCAAACTGTTGAAATATTTATAAATTTTATTGTGTATGTTGGATTATTTTTTCTAATTATAAATCTAAAACATTTTAGAAAAATTTTCTTTATAGAATTTATGCATTATATCATTCAACTAAACTTTACTTATTACATCCATATTATATTTATACTCTCAAAAGGGTTTTCGATGTATTACATGTTAATTAAATCATAGAATCTAACACATAATAATGCATACAATATTGTGAGACATTAATCAGATAAAAGCTTACCAATCATAATCCTAAAAGGCACGAGCTTGAGGTGATCTCCTCATATAATCATTGTTAATTTAACATATTGTGTAACCTAAAGCGAGTCATTATATATATATATATATATATATATATATATTAAAAAATAAAAAAATTAAATTGATTTTTTATTTTATTTTTAGATAAACAAAATAATACATGATAACATTCTAGGTTTATTTCAAGTGTTTTTTTTAAATATATGACTTAAAGTTAGCAAAATATTAGTTTTGAAATAAAATAAAAAAAATATTAGGGAAAATATTACGAAGAAAAATTATAAAGTCAAAATTATTAGATCCATATTATATTTATACTCTCAAAAGGGTTTTCGATGTATTACATGTTAATTAAATCATAGAATCTAACACATAATAATGCATACAATATTGTGAGACATTAATAAGATAAAAGCTTACCAATCATAATCCTAAAAGGCACGAGTTTGAGGTGATCTCCTCATATAATCATTGTTAATTTAACATATTGTGTAACCTAAAGCGAGTCATTATATATATATATATATATATATATATATATATATATATATATATATATATATATATATATATATATATATATATATATATATATATATATATATATATATATATATATATATATATTAAAAAATAAACAAATTTAAATTGATTTTTTATTTTATTTTTAGATAAACAAAATAATACATGATAACATTCTAGGTTTATTTCAAGTTTTTTTTTTAAATATATGACTTAAAGTTAGCTAAATATTAGTTTTGAAATAAAATAAAAAAAACTATTAGGGAAAATATTACGAAGAAAAATTATAAAGTCAAAATTAGTAATAACTATTTTAAGTACGAAATACACAGTTTACTATTAGGGAAAATAATTTTTTTCTATTTACAAGAGAGCAATTACTATAAAATTTCATGAAGTAATTACTAAACAATTCATGGTTTAAATCGGTGTGTACCTCCCATTACATTGAAACAATTTTGTGTGACTCATTGAAATAATGTTGCTGCATAGCTTATATAATGCACATATATTATTTTTTTGGAAACCCTTAACTAAATCCTGCATCCTTAATTTAATCAAACTATTGAAATATTTATAAATTTTATTGTGTATGTTGGATTATTTTTTCTAATTATAAATCTAAAACATTTTATAAAACTTTTCTTTATAGAATTTATGCATTATATCATTCAACAAAACTTTACTTATTACATCCATATTATATTTATACTCTCAAAAGGGTTTTCGATGTATTACATGTTAATTAAATAATAGAATCTAACACATAATAATGCATACAATATTGTGAGACATTAATTAGAAAAAAAGCTTACCAATCATAATCCTAAAAGGCACGAGCTTGAGGTGATCTCCTCATATAACCATTGTTAATTTAACATATTATGTAACCTAAAGCGAGTCATTATATATATATATATATATTAAAAAATAAAAATATTTAAATTGATTTTTTATTTTATTTTTAGATAAACAAAATAATACATGATAACATTCTAGGTTTATTTCAAGTTTTTTTTTATATATATGACTTAAAGTTAGCTAAATATTAGTTTTGACATAAAATAAAAAAACTATTAGGGAAAATATTACGAAGAAAAATTATAAGGTCAAAATTAGTAATAACTATTTTTAAGTATGAAATACACAGTTTACTATTCGAATTACATGAAATAATTTTTTTCTATTTATAAGAGAGCAATTACTATAAAATTTCATGAAGTAATTACTATACAATTCATGGTTTAAATCGTTGTGTACCTCTCATTACAATGAAACAATTTTGTGTGACTCATTGAAATAATGTTGCTGCATAGCTTATATAATGCACATATAATTTTTTTTTGGTAACCCTTAACTAAATTCTGCATCCTCAATTTAATCAAACTGTTGAAATATTTATAAATTTTATTGTGTATGTTGGAATATTTTTTCTAATTATAAATGTAAAACATTTTAGAAAACTTTTCTTTATAGAATTTATGCATTATATCATTCAACAAAACTTTACTTATTACATCCATATTATATTTATACTCTCAAAAGGGTTTTCGATGTATTACATGTTAATTAAATCATAGAATCTAACACATAATAATGCATACAATATTGTGAGACATTAATTAGATAAAAGCTTACCAATCATAATCCTAAAAGGCATGAGCTTGAGGTGATCTCCTCATATAATCATTGTTAATTTAACATATTGTGTGACCTAAAGCGAGTCATTATATATATATATATATATATATATATATATATATATGTTAAAAAATAAAAACATTTAAATTGATTTTTTTTATATTTTAAGGTAAATAAAATAATACATGATAACATTCTATGTTTATTTCAAGTTTTTTTTAAATATATGACTTAAATTTAGCTAAACATTAGTTTTGAAATGAACAAAAAAAACTATTAGGGAAAATTTTACCTAGAAAAATTATAAAACCAAAATTAGTAATAACTATTTTTAAGTATGAAATACACAGTTTACTATTCGAATTACATGAAATAATGTTTTTCTTTTTACAAGAGTTCAATTACTATAAAATTTCATGTAGTAATTATTATACAATTCATGGTTTAAATCGGTGTCTACCTCCCATTACATTGAAACAGTTTTGTGTGACTCATTGAAATAATGTTGTTGCATAGCTATATAATGCATATGTATAAATTTTTTTGTAATCCTTAAGTAAATCCTGCATCTTCAATTTAATCAAACTGTTGAAATATATATAAATTTTATTGTGTATGATGGATAATTTTTTCTAATTATAAATCTAAAACATTTTAGAAAACTTTTCTTTATAGAATTTATGCATTATATCATTCAACAAAACTTTAATTATTACATCCATATAATATTTATACTCTCAAAAGGGTTTTCGTTGTATTACATGTTAATTAAATCATAGAATCTAACACATAATAATGCATACAATATTGTGAGACATTAATCAGATAAAAGATTACCAATCATAATCCTAAAAGGCATGAGCTTGAGGTGATCTCCTCATATAATCATTATTAATTTAACATATTGTGTGCCCTAAAGCGAGTCATTACATATATATATATATATATATATATATATATATATATATATATATATATATATATATATATATATATATATATATATATATATATGTGTGTGTGTGTTAAAAAATAAAAGCATTTAAATTGATATTTTTTATATTTTAAGATAAATAAAATAATACATGATAACATTCTATGTTTATTTCAAGTTTTTTTTAAATATATGACTTAAATTTAGCTTAACATTAGTTTTGAAATGAACAAAAAAAACTATTAGGGAAAATTTTACCAAGAAAAATTATAAAACCAAAATTAGTAATAACTATTTTTAAGTATGAAATACACAGTTTACTATTCGAATTACATGAAATAATGTTTTTCTTTTTACAAGAGTTCAATTACTATAAAATTTCATGTAGTAATTATTATACAATTCATGGTTTAAATCGGTGTCTACCTCCCATTACATTGAAACAGTTTTGTGTGACTCATTGAAATAATGTTGTTGCATAGCTATATAATGCATATGTATAAATTTTTTTGTAATCCTTAAGTAAATCCTGCATCCTCAATTTAATCAAACTGTTGAAATATATATAAATTTTATTGTGTATGATGGATAATTTTTTCTAATTATAAATCTAAAACATTTAAGAAAACTTTTCTTTATAGAATTTATGCATTATATCATTCAACAAAACTTTAATTATTACATCCATATAATATTTATACTCTCAAAAGGGTTTTCGTTGTATTACATGTTAATTAAATCATTGAATCTAACACATAATAATGCATACAATATTGTGAGACATTAATCAGATAAAAGATTACCAATCATAATCCTAAAAGGCATGAGCTTGAGGTGATCTCCTCATAAAATCATTATTAATTTAACATATTGTGTGCTCTAAAGCGAGTCATTATATATATATATATATATATATATATATATATATATATATATATATATATATATAAACATTTAAATTGATTTTTTTATATTTTTAGATAAATAAAATAATACATGATAACATTCTATGTTTATTTCAAGTTATTTTTAAATATATGACTTAAATTTAGCAAAATATTAGTTTTGAAATGAACTAAAAAAACTATTAGGGAAAATTTTACCAAGAAAAATTATAAAATCAAAATTAGTAATAACTATTTTTAAGTATGAAATACGCAGTTTACTATTCTAATTACATGAAATAATGTTTTTATGTTTACAAGAGTTCAATTGTAATACCCCATATTATTGTAAATGCTCAATTGGATATCAGACGAGATCAGATGAGTACCTATGTGCTCTATCTTGGGATAATTGGATTAATGGAATCCTCTAAGTACTTTAAGTATTGACATTTGGGATCAATAGAGCAACTGGAGAACTCTGCAGAGATCAATTATTTTATTAAAGAGACGGATTAATATTTACTAATTCAAGAAAGTAATTTTTGGTAACTTTGATAATTGATCAATTGGGTTGAGACGACAAAATATCAATTGGAGATATTTTGCCCGGTTGGATTTATATTATATAATATAGTATTATATATATATATATATATATATATATATATATATATATATATATATATATATATATATATATATATATATATATATATTTATATGTATATTGTTGGAAAGGAAAAGAAAAAAAAAACATAGAAGAAGAAGAAGAAGAAAAGGAGAAAGAAGAGAAGAAGAGAAAATGGAAAAGAGGGAAGGAAACGTGGATCAATGTTCATCATCTTCTTCAAACTCCTCTTCGATCATCAGGTGGGTTCTAGATAGAGACTTTAGAGTAAATTTCTAGAGGTTTTAGAGTTAGGTTAGATTTAGATAAAACGAGTAATTTTGCTAAATCAATGAAATCTAACGGATAGATTGATGAAATGTGTGTCTAAATGTGTTCTAACATGTTGTTTTGGGTATTTGGATGCATTAATATCATGTGGGTTGAAGGTTTGGATCATTTTTGGGTCCCAAACCCATTTTGGGAGAATTCTGGTTCATCCAGACTCGCCAGGCGTGTAGGTGGCGAGTCTGATTCGCCAGGGATTCGCCAGGCGAATTTGCCTGGGACAGCAAAACATTATTTTTCGTATTTTTGTCATAACTTTTGATCCGTAACTCCGATTGACGCACGGTCGGAAGCGTTGGAAAGCTAATTTTATGCTCTATGAGTTGGTGAGGGAGAAACATGATTATATGTCATGGATTGATGAAATATATTTTGTGTGATATGTTGTGTTAAATGTTTTATTTGTGTACATTGTATTATACCATGTCTATTTAATTGTGAACTGTGAATGAAAGAATATGCATGCTTAAAATATGAATTAAGAAGAGTGAGGAAACTTTACCCCAAAACAAATGGTATAATTCTAGGTTGTGATTAGAATTGTGATAGAAACTCTGAATGGCGACGCTCATGCTTTCATTGACGAGTTCTGGCCTAGAGCAGATAACGTAATGACAACGCTCGTGCAGAAGAGGCCGAGGCGTGTGTCCATTACCGAATGGTATAGAATGAGTGAAACACTAGTATGGAACATGTGTGTTTTGTTATGTTTTATTGATTAAGGAATTATGGCCTTGTGATTGTCGAATACAATCACGTTGTGTTTTTGATCACGTAATCGTAACCAGCTTATCTTGCGGTGTAGTTTCATGAGACTCGAGCACCTCCACTGAAACGTATGCACAATTACTTGGCAGGTTTGATTCCCGCGTATAGTACGATTAGAGCCTACGGGTAAAGAGACTTGTGACGGTGTACGGGCCGTGAGAAGTGACGGATCACGGTGTACGGGCCGATGATCCCGAATCCAATTCGTATGTCAAGTAATCACAAGGATCAATTACTCGGGCCGACTTCTAGACATAGAAAAGGATGGGAAAAGGGGATGCCTTAGTACGGTTATCGATTAGTGATATTTTGAGTTGATGAACTCATGACATGTTTCCATATAGTGTGAGATTGTGAATGTTTGTACTCAAAGTCATTTCCCTTCCCCTTGACTTGCGTTAGGTTTTGAAAGAACCTTGTAGAGCCGAGAGAATCTATAGGATAGGGAACTCACTGAGATTTGATGTATCTCACCCCACTATAGTTGCTATATTTCAGGTAATTGCAGGTTGATTTACAGGTGGAGCGATGCTGGGATGTTTCAAGAGAAGCTTAGTTAAGCTTATTTCCGCTGTGTATTTTATTGTTCTTGTACAATGAGGAATATTGTATAATGTTCTTAGTTTTTTTTATTATTTTTGGCTAGTTTCCATGACTTGTGCCAGGTGTTGTATTTATGTTTTAGAAATGGACAAGTATGTGAACTATGCCATTAGGCACTTTTGATGTGTCAGTACCAAATAAAATGCGTGTATTGTATTATTCTAGATACATATTATACATGGCATTACATTTGGTATCAGAGCAGGTCGTATTCTTGACCTAGCCTTGAAACATCATAAGTAAATCTATTCCTGCCTCTTAAGTGTGTCTTGCCAGCATGAAACTTAATATCATACTATGTAGTGTTGGGCCTGATCAACCTAATACTATGTATGTGATAGGTAGAATCATGGTTGAGCGACCACGAGGACTCCGTAGTGTTGTCGGAACTTGTGCTGTGAGGGAACGCTCGAGCCAGAAGTTAGTAATGAGGAGTTTTGGTCAGCTCAGTTGAGATCTTGGTAGAAGTTGTGCCTTGGGTAGCATGGACTTAAAGTGTAATGTGTGGTTTAAGTAATCCTTTGGAATGGATGGAGTCTTAAAGTTGAGGACCTCTATCGGACGGTTGGTTAAGGTATTGGAGAATATGTGAAAATCGCTAAGTAGAGCTGGATTGGCCACTAGTACGGACAAGAATTTCAAGTAATCTCATTCCGTGAAAAAGAAAAGTTGTTTAATGGAACGCGTGGCGTAAGGTCCGGAAGTGAGATAAGTTTTGGTGCTTTAGTTTCTAAAGTTGTTATGGTATCTTAAATGGACGAGAGTACCTTAAGGAGGGTGTTCGAAACAATATCTTCCACTTGGTTTAAGATTGAGAGTTAAGGAAGTTTGGCTTTTATGGGAACCTAAAGTAGTAGAGAAGTGTGAGGAGGAACACCCGAATGTGTTTACATGCTTCAAGTAGAATAAGTATACGCCAGATGAAGAGTAGGAGATAAATTGGGTATATTCAGTTACATAGAGAGATTAAGTTCGAGATATTACATCGGGATTTTTCTGGATTCGATGAGAGACCAATTTGGAATTTGAAAATGTGTTGGGTTGGAAAATTTGGACTTTTGAGGCTTGGGAACCGTGAAAACGCAGCAGAAAATTCTGCTTCTGGTGTGATTCACCAGGCGAATCAGGAAATCGCCAGGCGAATGGGGTCTCGCCGCTGGTTCGCTAGGCGAAGAGCTGGCGAAGAGGAATTCGCCAGGCGAATTACTTAGTCGCCAAGCGAAAATGAAGAAACAGAACTTGTGTAGCAACTGGAACTTTTGGGATTTTATGAAATGAGGATTCGCCGCATGTTCGCCGGGCAAAGTGCTGGCGAAGGGGGGACTCGCCAGGCGAAATTCTTAACCGCCAGGCGAATCTGGCTGTTTCCAATAATTTTCATTTCTTCAGAAATTCATATCTTTTTACTCGGGTGTCCGATTTAAGCGTTCTTTATATCGATATGAAGCTATGGAAGTGTTCTATGCTGTGGAAAGTGAAGATACTATTTATGAGGTGGATTTTATTCGATTATGTGGAATAAACGATATTAATAGTATGTTATGAGGAAGTTGCATCTTGGTATTAAGAACAAGCGTAGTAGTGGCATCGTGATTGCAAATGTACATAATGGATTCTCATTCTTGAGACAAGGGTGATGAGAGGTACTCTGTGGGACAGTGAATGTTGTATTTTAAGAAGCAAGTTTATGCTAAAACAATGAGAAGCAAACCAAGATTTATTATGGACTAAGTGTAAATCATGGACGACTGATACCGGAAGGGTTTTGTAGATAGTGGATGAGAATTGTGGGTTGCGAATCTTGCGTTAGGTAATGTGGTGCCAGTGGGATGTTCAATGGATAGTGAACGGTAAGAAATCCCGGTTAATGTGTACATAGTAATGGAGGGGTTCTTCAAGAGGATGCATTGCCCCGATTTATTTTCACGTATAGAGAAACCTCTGTATTTGTGAATAATCGGAATATTCGGGATCTACCTTTTGTTGGAATAAGAATGTAGTTGTTTTATGTCCCACCAAGAAGTTCAAGTGAGAGAACAAGGTTATATGTGGGGTTTTGGTTGTGGACGAATCAGGTATGAATTGTGATTAAAAACCCCAGAATGTCGTCATTATTGGTTCCCCGCAAGTGAAATTGTTTGAGTAGAAAAGTGTACTATCCCGCCGAAGAGTTGTTGTGTGACCGCGTCAGAATTTGGAATTTCTACCTTGTCCCTTGGTTGGAGTGTGTCATCTGCATGTGTTGACCTTGTCGGTTTTACCTGAGTGGATCATGGTTGGTGGATGTTATACCAGTTGAGGAACCGCGAGTTGGAAAATGATATTTCGAGTTAGAATAAATCGGGTTGATGGTTGAGTATGGATGGCTTTGAATTAAGAGGAAAACTGATTTGTAGTTTCTGCAGCAGTATTAACTGATTAACCAAGGTGGCTAACCGATTAACATGTGCATTGCAGGTGTTACGTGGGATTTGGAGAAGTTAACCGATTAGCTCAGGTGGGTAATCAACGAACGTATGGGTAAGTTATGGAATCTCTTGAGAACCATCATCTGTATTTGTTACCTTATGTTGTTACGAGTTAAGAGTATTGTGTGAATGGAAACAGGATTGCAAGTAAATGAAAGACGGAATTGTGTTTTGAAATTGAAACTTGTGGAAAGGTGTTGCGTAGTCGACCATTTATTTAGACGACGAGGGAGTTTAATTTTTGGAGAAATAATCTTGTGAATTGGGTTGAGTAGGAGAGAGTGTTAGGTGTATTGTTATTATTGTTGTTGCGAGTCTTAAGGACAAAGTTGGAAAATACTCTCGAAGTGTTGATCTCGAAAAGATATTTTCGGTAATTTAATTTGTGGTGTTATTAAGGAACAAACGGTTGGTCGAAGTTAGTAATTGTTATCTTTTGTGAGTTCATGGTATTGGATTTAGACCTCGTGAAAGTGGTACCAGTTGTGTTCTAACCAAAGAAGGAATTGTAAGCTATCTTTCCAAATACTAGTAAGGATTAGACGTTCCGAAGTTGGCATGTAACTTGGAATCGTTTATGAAAGGGAACGAATGAAAAGAGTTGATTCAACTGAGAAGGGTGGTATGAACTTCGAAGTGTGTGTATGTGGAGTGTTATACGTAAATTGGTGAGTAATATGGAGACTCATAATTGTGCTTTGGACAGTTTAAGTTGATAAGTGGTGACTCATTTATGATTGTAGTTCTATGTTGGTTTTACGTTGGTATTTGGTTGAGATCTCGAAATCAGCAAGAAACCTTGAGTGAGTCGGAATTTCAGAAGGAGGAGTCGATTTGGAATGTGGTAACCAGGACTGGAAGTTGTCAAATTATTTTGGATACATTATTTCGAGTTTAGAATGGATTGAGAATTGTATATGTTGTGGTTGTAATAGTGTAACTCCTGCATCTTTATCGTCTAGAGAGTGTTGGACGGATGTTAAGATATTATGTGTTGGTAAAGAAATTGTTCTACCCTAAGACGTCGGTAAGTTTTGTACCATTGGTTAGTAGGGATCCAAGGGGATGAGTGTGTTTCTCTGCAGACTGTTAGCTAATTAGTAGTGTTTATGAATTCGTGGTGTTCCACTGTTTGGTTTTGGATTGCACAGTGGAAGTAACCGATGAAAGAGTTAAGTTAGAATAGTAAGAACTTGAAGATTATTGCTAGTAAGTATAGAAATAAGGAGATTTCGTTCTAAATATGTTACCATTTTGGTGTGATATGAAAGAGACGAAATATCGGATTGAATGAGTATAATGTACAACATCAGGCTAGATGGAATTGGTAATTGAGTTGTTTGACAATCTATGAAGTGGTTTGAACATTAAGGAATTTATGAAAGGATAGTCGTCGGTGACTGTATGAAGTTAAGGAATCACTGATTTACATCGCAAAGATTTGATGAGTGCTTGTTTCCTAAATCGAGCTGAAATGTTATGGTTTTGTTTGTGACTCAGTAGAGGAATATGGAATGGTACATTCTTTTCGAAGGTAGAATGCGACCAAGTGTTTTAGTATAAAATAACAGATGGATTGAGAGGAAGCAACGTTGGAAGTTAACCCAATATTGGAATAGGTCAGAAATTTGGACGGACGTAAAGTTAAGTGTGAATCTAAGACTAGGATACAGACTGCGGTTGTTGTTGAATAGAGGAAATTCGGGGGCGAATTTCAATTTAAGGGGGGGGGGGGGGAGAGTGTAATACCCCATATTATTGTAAATGCTCAATTGGATATCAGACGAGATCAGATGAGTACCTATGTGCTCTATCTTGGGATAATTGGATTAATGGAATCCTCTAAGTACTTTAAGTATTGACATTTGGGATCATTAGAGCAACTGGAGAACTCTACAGAGATCAATTATTTTATTAAAGAGACGGATTAATATTTACTAATTCAAGAAAGTAATTTTTGGTAACTTTGATAATTGATCAATTGGGTTGAGACGGCAAAATATCAATTGGAGATATTTTGCCCGGTTGGATTTATATTATATAATATAGTATTATATATATTGTTGGAAAGGAAAAGAAAAGAAAACATAGAAGAAGAAGAAGAAGAAAAGGAGAAAGAAGAGAAGAAGAGAAAATGGAAAAGAGGGAAGGAAACGTGGATCAATGTTCATCATCTTCTTCAAACTCCTCTTCGATCATCAGGTGGGTTCTGGATAGAGACTTTAGAGTAAATTTCTGGAGGTTTTAGAGTTAGGTTAGATTTTGATAAAACGAGTAATTTTGCTAAATAAATGAAATCTAACGGATAGATTGATGAAATGTGTGTCTAAATGTGTTCTAACATGTTGTTTTGGGTATTTGGATGCATTAATATCATGTGGGTTGAAGGTTTGGATCATTTTTGGGTCCCAAATCCGTTTTGGGAGAATTCTGGTTCGTCCAGACTCGCCAGGCGAGTAGGTGGCGAGTCTGATTCGCCAGGGATTCGCCAGGCGAATTTGCCTGGGACAGCAAAACATTATTTTTCGTATTTTTGTCATAACTTTTGATCCGTAACTCCGATTGACGCATGGTCGGAAGCGTTGGAAAGCTAATATTATGCTCTATGAGTTGGTGAGGGAGAAACATGATTATATGTCATGGATTGATGAAATATATTTTGTGTGATATGTTGTGTTAAATGTTTTATTTGTGTACATTGTATTATACCATGTCTATTTAATTGTGAACTGTGAATGAAAGAATATGCATGCTTAAAATATGAATTAGGAAGAGTGAGGAAACTTTACCCCAAAATAAATGGCATAAGTCTAGGTTGTGATTAGAATTATGATAGAAACTCTGAATGGCGACGCTCGTGCTTTCATTGACGAGTTCTGGCCTAGAGCAGTTAACGTAATGACAACGCTCGTGCAGAAGAGGCCGAGGCGTGTGTCCATTATCGAATGGTATAGAATGAGTGAAACACTAGTATGGAACATGTGTGTTTTGTTATGTTTTATTGATTAAGGAATTATGGCCTTGTGATTGTCGAATACAATCACGTTGTGTTTTTTATCACGTAATCGTAACCAGCTTATCTTGCGGTGTAGTTTCATGAGACTCGAGCACCTCCACTGAAACGTATGCACAATTACTTGGCAGGTTTGATTCCCGCGTATAGTACGATTGGAGCCTACAGGTAAAAAGACTTGTGATGGTGTACGGGCCGTGAGAAGTGACGGATCACGGTGTACGGGCGGATGATCCCGAATCCAATTCGTATGTCAAGTAATCACAAGGATCCATGACTCGGGTCGACTTCTAGACGTAGAAGAGGGCGGGAAAAGGGGATGCCTTGGTACGGTTATCGATTAGTGATATTTTGAGTTGATGAACTCATGACATGTTTCCATATAGTGTGAGATTGTGAATTTGTGTACTCAAAGTCATTTCCCTTCCCCTTGACTTGAGTTAGGTTTTGATAGAACCTTGTAGAGCCGAGAGAATCTATAGGATAGGGAACTCACTGAGATTTGATGTATCTCACCCCACTATAGTTGCTATATTTCAGGTAATTGCAGGTTGATTTACAGGTGGAGCGATGATGGGATGTTTCAAGAAAAGCTTAGTTAAGCTTATTTCTGCTGTGTATTTTATTATTCTTGTACAATGAGGAATATTGTATAATGTTCTTAGTTTTTTTATTATTTTTGGCTAGTTTCCATGACTTGTGCCAGGTGTTGTATTTATGTTTTAGAAATGGACAAGTATGTGAACTATGCCATTAGGCACTTTTGATGTGTCAGACCAAATAAAATTCGTGTATTGTATTATTCTAGATATATATTATACAGGGCATTACATCAATCACTATAAAATTTCATGTAGTAATTATTAGACAATTCATGGTTTAAATCGGTGTCTACCTCCCATTACATTGAAACAGTTTTGTGTGACTCATTGAAATAATGTTGCTGCATAGCTATATAATGCATATGTATAAATTTTTTTGTAATCCTTAATTAAATCCTGCATCCTTTGTAACACCCACATATAGTATCATACATCAAAGCATAAATACTATACATGAATCTAAGTATTTGGTACTGAAATATACAAGTTCCTAGTTAACACATTATATACATTACATGCCCTACCCTCTTAATAAAAAAACTATCAAGGCATAATGCATACAAGATGTTCTACACACTAAGAACTAGATCAACATCATGATCTCAAAATAATCCCCACAACGGAAGTCTTGCCATCCCAAAAAGCTACGATTCGTAAGGAAAAGTCAAACAACTTTATCCTTACCCTTCGCAGAACCTGTGGTACCTGTAATATAATCAACAACATGGGGTGAGATATTAAATCCCAGTGAGTTCCCTATCTTATAGGTTCTCTCGGCTTTACAAGGTTCTATCAAACCTAACACAAGTCAAAAGGGGAGGGAAGTGACTTTGAGTACTCACGCACACTATATGGATCCATGTTCATGAGTCTGTTAACTCACAGTTTATCACTAATCGATATCCTTACCAAGGCATCCCCTTTTCCCGTCCTCTTCTACGTCTAGAAGTCGACGCTAGTCATGGATCCTTGTAGTTACTTGGCATACGAAATAGATTCGGAATTAAGGGACATATTATCTCCTTAATTCGTCACTTCACACGGCCCGTACACCGTCACAAGTCTCTTTACCCGTAGGCTCCATTCGTACTACACACGGGAATTAAACCTGCCGAGTAATTGTGCATACGTTTCAGAGGAGCTCGAGACCCATTAAACTGCACTCAAGATAACCGGTTACGATTACGTGATCACATACACACAAATGTGATTGTATTCGACAATCACAAGGCCGCATTCGCCTTAAGACCTCTTTTGTCTTTTCTCAATCTAAACACAATTAAACATGGTCCATACTAGTGTAGTTATTTCCATACCGTTCGGTAATAGACGCACGCCTCGGCCTCTCATGCACGAGCGTCGTCGTTATACTATTCATCATTTTTTCCCTAGCCGTTACTAGGTTCCAATATAGTTCAGGGTAATATTCCTCACTATACCTATTTTGTATTTTAACATGCATACACTCTCAAACATGCTTAACAACAAGAGAATAGGTAAACATAAGTCAATTATATAACGGGATCACACAATTCAACATATCACAAAGTTACACCATTTCCGGTTCCCTCCGATTTATTTAATAGGGCATTAAAACTGATAATTTCCACTTCCATTAGATAGAGTATTCTCACAGCTCTCCATCGGTACAAAGAACGCCCCGATCGGAGTCGCGGTTCAAAAGTTATGGAAGAAACAAATTGGAAAGATCTGTCATGTTCGCTAGGCGAATCCCCAGCGAACGTTCGCTTTCGCCTTCGCCGTGCGAACCCCCTGGCGAACTGAAATAGAGCTGAAAGGACACAAAGTTTGCTTTGCGAACACCCGGGCAAACATTCGCCTTGCCCTTCGCTTTGTGAACCTCTGGGCGAACCAAGTCAGAAGCAAAATGGCACAAAGTTCGCTTTGCAAACTGCTGGCGAACCTTCGCCTTGCCCTTCGCCGTGGTTCGCTTTGCGAACCTGCGAAAACCCAGAATTCCAGCAACGTGACAGCAAGTCCTTTGGGTCATAAATCCCATTCCAAACATAACCAAACACACAAACAAGCATTGGCAAATGATAACACATAGATATCAATCATACTACACAGTTTATATCGTATTTCATCCATTAGATTCTTAGATTAGCAAGATTTCTCATTTTCTCACAATATATAACCTAGCTCTAGAACTCAAGAATTTCTACAAATAATGTCTCTATCTAGAACCCACCTTAGAATTGGATGATGCTGAAGAAGATGAGATGAATTGATGAAGAGTAGATGATGATTCCAAGCTTCTTCTTCACTTATAGGTTTTCTTCTTTTTCTCTTCTCTTTTCTCCTCCTTCTCTCTACTTCTTCTTTCTTTCTATTTTCTATCTTTTCCAAATGAAGAGAAAAGGAAAATGAAGTGATACATAGAGAAACTCAATTAGATAGTAACACTACTAAATGTCCAAAAAGTCTCTATAACGCCAAAATTTAAAACCTCAGAGTCAGATAATATTAATTTGATCTGCTATGAGCTCATCAGTTTACTCTAATTATTTTATCCAATAAATTCTCAGAGTACTCCGGAACCCAGTTGATCATACTAATATTATCCAGAGTAAGATAATTTACGGGGTATTACATCCTCCCCCCCCCCCCCTTAAATAGAAATTCGCCCACGAATTAAAAAAAAGAATTACCTGAAAAGATGAGGATAAACCTCTCGCATCTCTGATTCAAGTTCCCAAGTTGCATCACCTGGATGCGTCTCATCCCATTGAACCTTAACAAGAGGAATCTCTTTACTCCTTAACACCTTAGTTTCTCTTCTTGTGATACGACTCGGTTGAGGCTCAAACGTTAAATCTGCTTCTATCTCAATCGTATCTGGTAGAATTGGTTGAAGAGGATCTGGAACAAACTTTCGAAGCTGAGATACATGAAAAACATCATGCATCTCTGACAGAGAAGGCGATAAGGCTAATCTATAAGCTACCTCACCAATCCGTTCTAAAATTTGATATGGTCCCATGTATCTTGGACTTAGTTTCCGCGACTTAAACGGTCCTTTCAACCTCAATCTTGGAGTAACTTTTAAAACACGTGATCATCCTCATCAAACTCCAAAGGTCTTCTACGGTTATCCGCATAACTTTTCTGACGATCTTGTGCTTGTTTAACTTTATCACTGATCATTGTAATCTTTTCCGTAGTCTCTTGGTCCACTTCTATCTTCGTCCACTTCTGTCCAACACAATGGCGTCCTACACTTCCTTCCATACAATGCTTCGTAAGGAGCCATACCAATACTCGCATGATAACTATTGTTATATGAAAACTCAATCAACGGCAAAAGCTCTATCCAATTTCCTCCACTTTTAAGTACACAAGCCCTCAACATATCAACGTGCTTAAACACAACTTCGTTCCCATAGCTTGTTGAAAAGATCTCCAAAATCTTGAAGTAAACTTTGGATCTGTATCCGAAACAATACTAGAGGGAATACCATGCAACCTCACAATTTCTGAAATGAACAACCGTGCGAGATGACTCGCCTTATAAGTAGTCTTCACGGCTAAGAAATGCGCAGATTTTGTCAACCGATCCACTATTACCCAAATAGAATTATAACCACCTTGTGCCCGGGGTAATCCAACTGCAAAGTCCATAGAAATATTATCCCACTTCCATACCAGAATTTCTAACGGTTGTAATAAGCCACCCGGTCTTTGGTGCTCAATCTTCACTTGTTGGCATACCGCGCATTCCGATATGTACACCGCAATATCCTTTTTCATACTGGACCACCAATAGTCCCTTTTTAAATCTTGATATATCTTCGAAGAACCAGGATGTATAGTAAAAGCACCCTTATGCGCTTCCTCTAAAATCCTTCTTTTCAACACCGTATTATCCGAAACACAAACTCTTTGGTTAAACAAAATAATTCCGTCGGTAGCCCGCACGAAACCCGGTTGAACTAACACTTCTTGTAACTTCTCATCCAACACTTGCCCTTGTTGGATTTCCTTTCTAAGAGTAGAATTGATATTCAAATTCCCCATAATCACACAATTAGAAGTCTAAACAAATTGGAGATTGAGATTTCAAAATTTTTCCAATAAGGTATACTCTAACATCATCAACTCGGCATTATGTAACACTTTCCTGCTTAATGCATCCGCCACCTTATTCGCTTTACCCGAATGGTACTTTAGTTCCAAGTCATAATCCTTCAAATACTCCATCCATCTCCTTTGACGCATGTTCAACTCTTTCTTGTCAAAAAGGTACTTTAAGCTCTTGTGGTTGCTGAACATCTCAAAACGTACCCCATACAAATAATGACGCCACACTTTCAGTGTAAACACAACCGCCGCCAATTCCAAGTCATGTGTTGGATAATTCTCTTCATGAACTTTTAACTGTCGAGAAGCATAAGCCACCACATGACCATCTTGCATTAACACACCTCCTAATCCCATCTTTGATGCGTCACAAAATACCTTATACGACTTACTAGGATCAGGAATAATCAAGACAGGAGCAGTCGTCAATATTTCCTTCAAACTCATAAAACTTCTTTCACAAGCCGAATCCCACTCATATGGACAATCCTTTCGAGTAAGTTTCGTCAATGGTAAAGCCAATTGAGAAAAACCTTTAATAAACCTTCTGTAATAACCTGCCAATCCCAAGAAACTTCTAACTTCTGCAACATTCTTTGGTCTCTCCCAATTAATCACCACTTCTACTTTTGATGGATCTACCGCCACGCCTCCCTGAGATATGACATGACCAAGAAAATTAACCTCTGACATCCAAAATGCACACTTGCTTAGCTTGGCAAAAAGTTGTCTCTCTTGTAAAATGGATAAAACGATTCTTAGGTGTTCTCCGTGCTCTTGAGGATCAAGAGAATAAATAAGAATGTCATCAATGAAGATCACCACAAATTGGTCCAAATAAGGTTGAAATATCCGATTTATATAATCCATAAAAACTGCCGGAGCATTCGTCACACCGAAAGGCATTACTAAGAATTCATAATGACCATAACGGGTTTTAAATGCAGTCTTTGGTACATCTGAACTCTTTACACGAATCTGATGATAACCTGACCGTAAATCAATCTTCGAGAACACACAGGCTCCTTTCAATTGATCTAACAGCTCGTCTATCCTTGATAATGGGTATTTGTTCTTGATGGTGACTTTATTCAACTGACGGTAATCGATACATAACCGCATCCCACCATCCTTCTTCTTTACCAGTAACACTGGAGCTCCCCAGGGCGAAACACTTGGTCGAACAAAATGCTTAGCCATTAACTCTTCCAATTGATCCTTTAATTCTCGCAACTCAAGTGGTGTCATCCGATATGGAGAAATGGATATTTGAGCCGTTCCCGGTATCAGGTCAATGGAGAATTCCACTTCCCTCTCCGGAGGAAGAGAAGTGATATCCTCGGGGAAAAATTGGGGAAACTCACAGACTATCGGAATACTCAAAACCTGAAGGTTGTTACTCTCCTCCTTAGTGAGAACCAAAAGAACATATTTTTCCTTCTCAAACAAGAAATTTATCATTCCAACCGTACCATCCAAAATAGTTGTCAACACATCCTTCGAAGTAGCCTCCACGGATGAAATAATGATTAGCTTTTCCTCACAACCAATAAATACCGAATTAGCGGAAAACCAATCCATTCCCAAAACAACATCCACTTTCTTAAGCGACAAACAAATAAGATCAATCTGAAAAACTCTTCCATCCAAGGATAAAACACAATTTTCACACATTAAAGGTGTTTCAACAATCTCATCCATGGCAGTAGTAACCACCATGGGTGGAGACAACGGAATAGCTTGCAACCCAAGTCGCTTCACATATTGCATCGACACAAAAGAGTGTGTTGCTCCACAATCAAATAATACAAAACAAGGATTCTCATTAACAAAAAATGTACCAGCAATCAAAGAGTCGTCACCCTTTGCTTTCTTCGCATCCAAGGTATATACTCGACCAGTATTCCTCCCTTGTGTCTGATTTCTAATCTGAGGATAATCCCTCGCCATATGGCCCACCTTATAACACTGATAACACCTTACTCCTTCAAAGTTGCATCTACCAGAATGCATCTTACCACAAGAACGGCACACAGGAGGTGCACTTGTCCTAGAAATCTGAACTTGCTTTCCTTTGAAAGCTTGTTGTCTAGGTCTAAATTGTTGATTTGATCTCCCTCGATCACTTTGATTCAACCTACTCAATTCTCCTTCCGCTTGCACTTTCTTTAAACTATTCTCTACCACGTAACACTGCCTTAGCAATTCGGCATAACTAGAAAACTTTCTCTAAGACACGCTATGCGAAATTTCAGCCCTCAAACCAAAAAGAAACTGATCAATCTTCCACCTCTCGTCCGGAGCATATATGGCCTGCCTAGAATAAGCAGCCATAATCTCAAACTTTTCCGCATAAGCAGCTACAGTTAAAGTACCCTGTCTCAACTGTTGAAATTTAAATTCCTTATGGGTCCTTAAGGAACTTGGGAAGTAATTCTCCATAAAATAAATCTTGAACTGCTCCCAGACCTTAGGTACCTCTTAAATAGTCATCAAGACTGAGGCACTCTCCCACCACCTCATAGCAGAACCCTTCAACAACTGAGAAGAGAATATCACCTTGTTCTCCTCACTACAATGGGTTATCAAGAAAATTCTCTCCATGTCGGATATCCATTCGTGAGCCTTTACAGGATCTAAATCTCCATGAAATTCCAAAGGATTCATGCGGATGAAATCCCTAAAGTTTTCACCTGCAGCTTCTGGAACAACCACTGGAGGATGCAGACCCCCAGTCATTTGTTGTACCATTTGTTGGATACACTGATTCTGCTGTTGTTGCATTGTTGTAGGAACTGAGGCCATGGAACATTTTCCTCACCGCCTGGCGGATTTATCCCTGCTGGAGTGGTTCTGGGTCTACCACGATTATTTCTGCGCCTGTCCGCCATGTTCCTAAATGTCATACAGAAGGATTAAGTTGATCAGGCTCAATACCAGTGGCGACACAACGCATATGAAACGGAAAGAGAATACTTGTACTATTTCATGGCTAGGTCGAGGATACGACCTGCTCTAATACCAACTGTAACACCCACATATAATATCATACACCAAAGCATAAATACTATACATGAATCCAAGTATTTGGTACTGAAATATACAAGTTCCTAGTTAACACATTATATACATTACATGCCTTACCCACGTAATAAAAAACTATCAAGGCATAATGCATACAAGATGTTCTACACACTAAGAACTAGATCAACATCATGATCTCAAAATAATCCCCACAATGGAAGTCTTGCCATCCCAAAAAGCTACGATTCGTAAGGAAAAATCAAACAACTTTATCCCTACCCTTCACGGAACCTGTGGTACCTGTAATATAATCAACAACATGAGGTGAGATATTAAATCCCAGTGAGTTCCCTATCTTATAGGTTCTCTCGGCTTTACAAGGTTCTATCAAACCTAACTCAAGTCAAAAGGGAAGGGAAGTGACTTTGAGTACTCACGCACACTATATGGATCCATGTTCATGAGTCTTTTAACTCACAGTTTATCACTAATCGATAACCTTGCCAAGGCATCCCCTTTTTCCGTCCTCTTCTACGTCTAGAAGTCGACCCGAGTCATGGATCCTTGTAGTTACTTGGCATACGAAATGGATTCAGAATTAAGGGACATATTATCTCCTTAATTCGTCACTTCACACGGCCCGTACACCGTCACAAGTCTCTTTACCCGTATGCTCCATTCATACTACACACGAGAATCAAACCTGCCAAGTAATTGCGCATACGTTTCAGAGGAGCTCGAGAACCATGAAATTGCACTCAAGATAATCGGTTACGATTACATGATCACATACACACAAATGTGATTGTATTCGACAATCACAAGGTCGCATTCGCCTTAAGACCTCTTTTGTCTTTTCTCAATCTAAACACAATTAAACGTGATCCATACTAGTGTAGTTATTTCCATACCATTCGGTAATAGACGCACGCCTCGGCCTCTCATGCACGAGCGTCGTCGTTATACTATTCACCATTTTTTTCCTAGCCGTTACTAGGTTCCAATATAGTTCAGGGTAATATTCCTCACTCTACCTATTTCGTATTTTAACATGCATACACTCCCAAACATGCTTAACAACAAGAGAATATGTAAACATAAGTCAATTATATAACGGGATCACACAATTTAACATATCACAAAGCTACACCATTTTCGGTTCCCTCCGATTTATCTAATCGGGTATCAAAACTGATAATTTCCACTTCCATTAGATAGAGTATTCTCACAGCTCTCCATCGGTGCAAAGAACGCCCTGATCGGAGTCACAGTTCAAAAGTTATGGAAGAAACAAATTGGAAAGATCTGTCATGTTCGCTAGGCGAATCCCCAGCGAACGTTCGCTTTCGCCTTCGCCGCGAACCCCCTGGTGAACTAAAACAGAGCAGAAAGGACACAAAGTTCGCTTTGTGAACACCCGGGCGAACATTCGCCTTGCCCTTCGCTTTGCGAACCTCTGGGCGAACCAAGTCAGAAGCAAAATGGCACAAAGTTTGCTTTGCGAACTGCTGGCGAACCTTCGCCTTGCCCTTCGCTGTGGTTCGCTTTGCGAACCTGCGAAAACCCAGAATTCCAGCAACGTGACAGTAGGTCCTTTGGGTAATAAATCCCATTCTAAACATAACCAAACACACAAACAAGCATTAACAGATGATCACACATAAATATCAATCATACTACACAGTTTATATCGCATTTCATCCGTTAGATTCTTAGATTAGCAAGATTTGTCATTTTCTCACAATATCTAACCTAGCTCTAGAACTCAAGAATTTCTACAACTAATGTCTCTATCTAGAACCCACCTTAGAATTGGGTGATGCTGAAGAAGATGAGATGAATTGATGAAGAGTAGATGATGAAGAGTGGATTATTTCAATTAGATAGTAACACTACTAAATGTCCAAAAAGTCTCTATAACGCCAAAAGTTAAAACCTTAGAGTTAGATAATATTAATTTGATCTGCTCTGAGCTCATCAGTTTACTCTAATTATTTTATCCAATAAATTCTCAGAATACTCCAGAACCCAGTTGATCTTACTAATACTATCAAGAGTAAGATAATTTACGGGGTATTACATCCTTAATTTAATCAAACTGTTGAAATATTTATAAACTTTATTGTGTATGTTGGATTATTTTTTCTAATTATAAATCTAAAACATTTTAGAAAACTTTTCTTTATAGAATTTATGCATTATATCATTCAACAAAACTTTAATTATTACTTCCATATAATATTTATGCTCTCAAAAGCGTTTTCGATGTATTTCATGTTAATTAAATCATAGAATCTAACACATAATAATGCATACAATATTGTGAGACATTAATCAGATAAAAGCTTACCAATCATAATCCTAAAAGGCATGAGCCTGAGGTGATCTCCTCATATAATCATTGTTAATTTAACATATTGTGTGACCTAAAGTGAGTCATTATATATTTATTTTTTAAAAATATTTTTAGATAAATTAAATAATACATGATAACATTCTATGTTTATTTCAGATTTTTTTTTAAATATATGACTTAAATTTAGCTAAACATTAGTTTTGAAATGAACTAAAAAAACTATTAGGAAAAATTTTACCAAGAAAAATTATAAAACCAAAATTAGTAATAACTATTTTTAAGTATGAAATGCACAATTTACTATTCGAATTACATGAAATAATGTTTTTCTTTTTACAAGAGTTCAATTACTATAAAATTTCATGTAGTAATTATTATACAATTCATGGTTTAAATCGGTGTCTACCTCCCATTACATTGAAACAGTTTTGTGTGACTCATTAAAATAATGTTGCTGTATAGCTATATAATGCATATGTATAAATTTCTTTGTAATCCTTAAGTAAATCCTGCATCCTCAATTTAATCAAACAGTTGAAATATTTATAAATTTTATTGTGTATGATGGATTATTTTTTCTAATTATAAATCTAAAACATTTTAGAAAACTTTTCTTTATAGAATTTATGCATTATATCATTCAACAAAACTTTAATTATTACATCCATATAATATTTATACTCTTAAAAGGGTTTTCGATGTATTTCATGTTAATTAAATCATAGAATCTAACACATAATAATGCATACAATATTGTGAGACATTAATTAGATAAAAGCTTACCAATCATAATCCTAAAAGGCATGAGCTTCAGGTGATCTCCTCATATAATCATTGTTAATTTAACATATTGTGTGACCTAAAGCGAGTCATTATATATATATATAAACATTTAAAGTGAATTTTTTTATATTTTTAGATAAATAAAATAATACATGATAATATTCTATGTTTATTTCAAGTTTTTTTAAAATATATGACTTAAATTTTGCTAAACATTAGTTTTGAGATGAACTAAAAAAACTATTAGGGAAAATATTACCGAGAAAAATTATAAGAGTATTTTTAAGTATGAAATACGCATTTTACTATTCTAATTACATGAAATAATGTTTTTCTTTTTACAAGAGTTCAATTACTATAAAATTTCATGTAGTAATTATTATACAATTCATGGTTTAAATCGGTGTCTGTAATGCCCTGTATAATATATATCTAGAATAATACAATACAAGCATTTTATTTGGTACTGACACCATCAAAAGTGTTTAATGGCGTAATTCACATACTTGACCGTTACTAATACAAATACAACCTATGGTACAAGACATGGAAATTAGCCAACAATATAAAAACTAAGATCAATATACAATATCCTCAATTGTATACAACAAATAATACACAGCGGAAAACTAAAGCCAAGCTTCTCTTGAAACATCCAAGCATAGCTCCACTTGTAAATCAAACCTGCAAATACCTCCTGAAAATAATCAACAATAG
This sequence comes from Lathyrus tuberosus, assembly GCA_022829125.1. Classification (NCBI taxonomy): domain Eukaryota; kingdom Viridiplantae; phylum Streptophyta; class Magnoliopsida; order Fabales; family Fabaceae; genus Lathyrus; species Lathyrus tuberosus. The sequence continues at coordinate 1,992,125 of JALAZF010000298.1, read as the reverse complement.
TGGGGTGAGATACATCAAATCTCAGTGAGTTCCCTATCTTATGGGTTCTTTCGGCTTTGGAAGGTTCTAACCAATCCTAACTTAAGTCAAGGGGAAGGGAATGACCTTGAGTTCACAATCTCACAATCTCACACTATATGGAAACATGTCATGAGTTCATCAACTCAAAATATCACTAATTGGTAACCACACCAAGGCATCCCCTTTTCCCGTCCGCTTCTAAGTCTAGAAGTCGACCCGAGTCATGGATCCTGGTAACCTACTTGACATACGAATGGATTCGGGTTCTACGGGCCATTAACCGTTATGAACCGTCACTTCACATGGGCCATTAACCGTCACAAGCATACGCTCCCTGTGCGCCATTCGTACTGCACGCGGGAATCAAACCTGCCAAGTAGTCATGCCTATGTTTCAGAGGAGCTCGAGACTCATGAAACTGCAACTCAAGATAAATAGTTATGATTACGTGATCTCACACAAAACGTGATTGTATTCGACAATCACAAGGCCACACTGCCTTAAGGCCACATTCGCCTTTTCTCATAATCACAATAGTTCACACATGTTCCATACTAGTGTTTCACTCTCTCCTAAACCAATCTCGTCACGGATGTACCTTCCTACATCAGGTGCCCGAGCCTTGCCATCTAGGTTAACTACTCCAGGCCAGAACTCGCCCATGAATGCACGAGTGTCGCCATCCAGAGTTTCTATCACAATTCTATTCACAACCTAGAATTATACCATTTTGTTTTGGGGTATAGTTTCCTCACTCTTCCAAATTCATATTTTAAACATGCATATTTCTTTCATTCACAATTCACAATTAGATAGACATGGTATAATCACAAATATTACAAGCAAACACATATAATAACATAACACATAAAACACCCCTCTCAGGTTCCCTCCGATTCATTTAATCGGACATCAAAATCAATACTTTTCACTTTTATCCCATAGGATATTTCCACAGCTTTACATCGGCTATAATTATGCTTCGGTCGGATTTACGATCCAAAAGATATGGAATTTAGACATATCAAAATAAACATTACTTCATTTATTTTCCACTAAATAATTAATCCCACATCATACCCCTAATTGTCATAACTTTTCAATGATACCAAGAACGTCTCAATCAGAGTTACGGATCAAAAGTTATGGATTTAGAAAAAAGTAGTTTTTTATTTGTTCCAGGTCGCGCTAAGCGGGCTCCACCCCACGCTAAGTGCGCTCCTCGCTGCCTGGAAGGGGTAAAAATTCTCCAGACCGCGCTAAGCGGGAAATACCGCGCTAAGCGCGCTCTGCGTTATGCAGAAAAATAAACCCTCATGACAGCAGCCTCTAAACCACACATTCAGCCCCCAAAACCACACCCAAACAACCAATAGAAGTACATTATCATGGTTCTATCATGGATTATCCGACAAACTTCTTAACACATGATTTCTAACATCAATATATAGTTTCTCTCACAAAACCCTAACATTTCAAAACCCATTTCATTTCAACTCATTCCAATCAACACCAAACATCATAACAACTATCAATGGATGTTCATATGCATATTCCAATTATCCTACGCAATTTATATCGAATTTCATCCGTTAGATTTTATTGATTTATCCGTTTAATCATTTTCTCTCAAAACTAACCTAAGTTCTAAACTTATATTTCTAGAACTTAGAGTATCTAACTAGAACCCACCTGGTAATCGAAGAGGAGTTTGAAGAAGATGATGAATCAATGGAAAGATGATGAAGATCCAAGCTCTTCCTTCCTTCCCATTTTCCTCTTTCTCTTCTTTTCTCTTCTTTCTCTTTACTAACTTTATCTTCTTCTTTTCTTTTTTCCTTCTAACACACACACACACACACACACACACACACACACACACACACATATATATATAATATAAATATTTTATAATATAATCCAATAGAGTAAAATATATCCAATTGATATTTTGTCGTCTCAACCCAATTGATCGATTATTAGAGTTACCTTAAAAATCCTCTTTCGTAATAATAAATATCAATTTGTCTCTTTCATTAAATAATTGATCTCTTCAGAGTCCATCAGTTGCTCTATTGACCCCAAACGTCAATACTCAAGATACTTAGAGGATTCCATTAATTCAATTTACCTAAGATAGAGCACATAGATACTCATCTAATCTCACCCGATGTCCCATTGAGCATTTAAATAATATGGGGTATTACAGTGTCTACCTCCCATTACATTGAAACAGTTTTGTGTGACTCATTGAAATAATGTTGCTGCATAGCTATATAATGCATATGTATAAATTTTTTTGTAATCCTTAAGTAAATCCTGCATCCTCAATTTAATCAAACAGTTGAAATATTTATAAATTTTATTGTGTATGATAGATTATTTTTTCTAATTATAAATCTAAAACATTTTTGAAAACTTTTCTTTATAGAATTTATGCATTATATCATTCAACAAAACTTTAATTATTACATCTATATAATATTTATACTCTCAAAAGGGCTTTCGATGTATTACATGTTAATTAAATCATAGAATCTAATACATAATAATGCATACAATATTGTGAGACATTAATCAGATAAAAGCTTATCAATCATAATCCTAGAAGGCATGAGCTTGAGGTGATCTCCTCATATAATCATTGTTAATTTAACATATTGTGTGACCAAAAGCGAGTCATTATATATATATATATATATATATATATATATATATATATATATATATATATATTTAAATAAAAATATATAAATATTTACATTTATTTTTTTTATATTTTTAGGTAAATAAAATAATACATGATAACATTCTATGTTTATTTCATGCTTTTTTTTTAAATATATGACTTAAATTTAGCTAAATATTAGTTTTGAAATGAACTAAAAAAACTATTAGGGGAAATTTTATCAAAAAAAATTATAAAACCAGAATTAGTAATAACTATTTTTAATTATGAAATACACAATTTACTATTCTAATTACATGAAATAATATTTTTCTTTTTACAAGAGTTCAATTACTATAAAATTTCATGTGGAAATTATTAGACAATTCATGGTTTAAATCGGTGTCTACCTCCCATTACATTGAAACAGTTTTGTGTGACTCATTGAAATAATGTTGCTTCATAGCTATATAATGCATATGTTTAATTTTTTTTGCAATCCTTAAGTAAAACCTGCATCCTCAATTTAATCAAACAGTTGAAATATTTATAAATTTTATTGTGTATGATGGATTATTTTTTCTAATTATAAATCTAAAACATTTTAGAAAACTTTTCTTTATAGAATTTATGCATTATATCATTCAACAAAACTTTAATTATTACATCCATATAATATTTATACTCTCAAAAGGGTTTTCGATGTATTACATTTTAATTAAATCATAGAATCTAACACATAATAATGCATACAATATTGTGAGACATTAATCAGATAAAAGCTTACCAATCGTAATCCTAAAAGGCGTGAGCTTGAGGTGATCTCCTCATATAATCATTGTTAATTTAACATATTGTGTGACCTAAAGCGAGTCATTATATATATATATATATATATATATATATATATATATATATGGGAACGTATCATATGAGAATGTCATTTTTATGTGAGAACATGAGAATGAATCTGAACCATTAGATTTTAAAATAAATGGTGGAGATTATATGTCTGTTTTTTTTCTCTCTCCTCCATCATTTATTTTAATAATGGAGGAGTGAGGAAAACAAAAACCATACATAATCTCCACCATTTATTTTATAATCTAATGATTCAGATTCATTCTCATGTTCTTATATAAAAATGACATTCTCATAGGATATGAACCATATATATATATATATATGTAATACCCCATATTATCGAAATGTTCAATTTGGATATCAGATGAGTATCTATGTGCTCTATCTTTGGTATATTGGATTAATGGAATCCTCTAAGTACTTTAAGTATTGACATTTGGGATCAATAGAGCAACTGTTGAACTCTGAAGAGATCAATTATTTCAATTCACGAAAGAATTTTAAGGTAACTGTAATAATTGATCAATTTAGTTGAGACGATAAAATATCAATTGGAGATATTTTACCCTGTTGGAATTATATTATATAATAAGCATTATATATATATATATATATATATATATATATATATATATATATATATATAAAGAAAAAGAGAAAGATAGAAAGAAGAAGGAGGAAAAGAGAAAAGAAGAGAAAGAGGGAAAAAGCCATGGATGAAGAAGAAAAGCTTGTGGATCATCTTCATCGATTCACCATCTTCTTCAAACTCCTCTTCGATTATCAGGTGGGTTCTAGTTAGAAACTCTAAGTTCTAGAAATAGGTGTTTGGAACTTAGGTTAGAATTTGAGAGAAAATGATAAATTGTTGAATCAATGAAATCTAACAGATAAAATGAGTTATAAATTGTGTTGTATGATCAATATGTGTATAGAATCATCTATTGATGCTTATTTGTGCATTGGGTAGTGTTTGGAATGGGTTTTGGACCCAAAGGCCCCAGCTGTTACGCTGCTGAGATTCTGGGTTTTCGCAGGTTCGCATTGCGAATCCCCTAGCGAAGGGGAAATTGAACATTCGCTGGTTGTTCGCACGACGAAGGTGAAGGCGAACATTCACCAGGGATTCGCCAGAGCTTCGCACTGCGAACATTACCCTGTTTTGGTTCTGCCACGGTTCACCAGACGTTCGCACTGCGAATGGGGCAGCGAACCCAGTGTATTTAGGCATTCGCTGGGAGCTTCGCACTGCGAATAAGAAAGCGAGCATTCGCTGGCTGCTTCGCATTGCGAACATAGCAGATCCTCCAACTTGTTTCTTTCATAACTTTTGATCTGTAACTCGGATCGGGACGTTCTTGGTGTCATTAGAAAGCTATGACGACCCTCTAGAAGAAAGGAAGGTAATGTTTTGTGAAATGTTGGAATTGACATCTTTTGGATCGTAAACCTGATCGAGGCATATTTATAGCCGATGTAAAGTTGTGGAAATCTCCTACGGGATAAGAGTGAGAGATATTGATTTGATACCCGATTAAATAAATCGGAGGAAACCTACGTATTGTGTTAACTAGGTAAATGTGAAAAGTGATGTTTTATGTGATGTGTGATTATGTGAGTTTACTTTAATCAGAAGTAGGAAGTTTGAAAGTTATCTTTCCAAGTATGAGTAAGAATCGGAAGTTCCGAGGTTAAGCATATAACTTGGATCGTTATGAATCGGAACAAATGAGGAAAAATGGATTCAATGGGAAATCGTGGCATGTCCTTTGGGGGTGTGTGTACGTGTGGAGTGTTGTATGTGGATTGGGGAGTAGTATGGAAACTCACCATTTCGCTTAGATTGGTTTAAGTTTTGATAAGTGGTGACTCGCATCTGATTGAAGCTTCGTGATGGTGTTATGTAATATTAGTTGAAAACTCGTACCAACGATAAACCTTGAGGGAGTCAGAACCCCGTAGAAGAATCAATTTGGAATGTGGTAACCGAATCTGGAGGTTGTAAACTGTTTTGGGTATATTATTTCGAGTTTAGGATGGATTGGGAGTTGTGAATGTTATGGTTGTAGCAGTGTAACTCTTGCGTCTCTATAATCTGGAGAGTGTTGGACCGATGATATAATATTGTGTGTTGGCAAAGAAATTGTTCTACCTTAGGACGTCAGTAAGTTCTTGTACCGTTGGTTAGTAAGGATCCAAGTGAATAAGGGTGTTTCTCCGTAAACTGTTAGCTACTTGGTAATGCTAAGAATTGGTGGTATTCCATTGTTAGAATTAGAGTTGCACCTTGGGAAGGACGTATGAAAGAGTTAAGTTAGAATGATAAGAATTTTGAAGGATTATTGCTTGTAAGTATGGAAGTAAGAAGATTTCGTTCTAAGTGTGTTACCTTTTAGTATGCCACAAAAGGAATGGAATATTGGATTTAATGAGTACCTGGTACAACATCATACCAGATGGAATTGGTAAAGAAGTCGTTGACTAATTATGAAGTGGTTTTGGATGTTGAAAGATTCATGAAAAGATAAGTTGTCAGAAATTGCATGGGGATAAGGAATCACTAAATTACCTCGCGAAGATTTGTTGAGTGTTTGTCAACCTAACCAAGAGAAAGTGTTACGGTTTAGTTGTGACTCAGTAGAGGAGTATGAAATGGTACATTCTTTCCGAAGGTAGAATGCGACCAAGTGCCGTAGTATGGAATAACATATGAACTATGGGAAAAAGCTAAGTTCAAGTTAACCCAATACTGGAATAAGAGTATGACTAAGGAACCGAAGTTTGATAATTCGTGAAAATAAGGATTTAGGTCTGTGAAGTTAATTTGGAATTGGAATACGTCAGAAATTTGAACGGAAGTAAAGTTAAGTGTGAATCTAAGACCAGGATACAATTGGTGGTTATTGCCGAATAGAGGAAATTCGGGGGCGAATTTCAATTTAAGGGGGGGAGAGTGTAATACCCCGTATTATCGAAATGTTCAATTTGGATATCAGATGAGATTAGATGAGTATCTATGTGCTCTATCTTTGGTATATTGGATTAATGGAATCCTCTAAGTACTTTAAGTATTGATATTTGGGATCAATAGAGCAACTGTTGAACTCTGAAGAGATCAATTATTTCAATTCACGAAAGGATTTTAAGGTAACTTTAATAATTGATCAATTTAGTTGAGACGATAAAATATCAATTGGAGATATGTTACCCTGTTGGAATTATATTATATAGTAAGCATTATATATATATATATATATATGTAAAGAAAAAGAGAAAGATAGAAAGAAGAAGGAGGAAAAGAGCAAAAGAAGAGAAAGAGGGAAAAAGCCATGGATGAAGAAGAAAAGCTTGTGGATAATCTTCATTGATTCACCATCTTCTTCAAACTCCTCTTCGATTATCAGGTGAGTTCTAGTTAGAAACTCTAAGTTCTAGAAATAGGTGTTTGGAACTTAGGTTAGAATTTGAGAGAAAATGATAAATTGTTGAATCAATGAAATCTAACGGATAAAATGAGTTATAAACTGTGTTGTATGATCAATATGTGTATAGAATCATCTATTGATGCTTATTTATGCATTGGGTAGTGTTTGGAATGGGTTTTGGACCCAAAGGCCCCAGCTGTTAGGCTGCTGAGATTCTGGGTTTTCGCAGGTTCGCACTGCAAATCCCCTAGCGAAGGAGAAATTGAACATTCGTTGGTTGTTCGCACGGCAAAGGTGAAGGCAAACATTCGCCAGGGATTCGCCAGAGCTTCGCACTGCGAACATTACCCTGTTTTGGTTCTGCCACGGTTCGTCAGACGTTCGCACTGCGAATGGGGCAGCGAACCCAGTGTATTTAGGCATTCGCTGGGAGCTTCGCACTGCGAATAAGAAAGCGAGCATTCGCTGGCTGCTTCACATTGCGAACATAGCAGATCCTCTAACTTGTTTCTTTCATAACTTTTGATCCATAACTCGGATCGGGACGTTCTTGGTGTCATTAGAAAGCTATGACGACCCTCTAGAAGGAAGGAAGGTAATGTTTTGTGAAATGTTGGAATTGACATCTTTTGGATCGTAACTCCGATCGAGGCATATTTATAGCCGATGTAAAGTTGTGGAAATCTCCTACGGGATAAGAGTGAGAGATATTGATTTGATACCCGATTAAATGAATCGGTGGAAACCTACGTATTGTGTTAACTAGGTAAATGTGAAAAGTGATGTTTTATGTGATGTGTGATTATGTGAGTTTACTTGTAATATTTTGTGATTATACCATGTCTATCAAATTGTAAATTGTGAATGAGAAAATATGCGTGTTAAAATGAATTAGGAAGAGTGAGGAAACTTTACCCCAAAAAAAATGGTATAATTCTAGGTTGTGGATAGAATTATGATAGAAACTCTGAATGGCGACGCTCGTGCATTCACTGACGAGTTCGGGCCTAGAGTAGATAACGTAATGACAATGCTCGTGCATGAGAGGCCGAGGCGTGTGTCCATTACTGAATGGTATAGAATGAGTGAAACACTAGTATGGAACATGTGTAATTGTCATGTTTTATTGTTAAAGGCATGAGAGGCCTAAAGGCTATGTGGCCTGGTGATTGTCGAATACAATCACGTTTATGTATATGATCACGTAATTGTAACCAGTTATCTTGCGGTGTAGTTTCATGAGACTCGAGCTCCTCCTCTGAAACGTATGCACAATTACTTGGCAGGTTTGATTCTCGCGTGTAGTACGAATGGAGCCTATATGGTAAAGAGACTTGTGATGGTTAACAGGCCATGAGAAGTGACGGTTCATGGTTAACAGGCCGATGATCCCGAATCCATTTCATATGCCAAGTAACTACAAGGATCCATGACTCGGGTCGACTTCTAGATGTAGAAGCAGACGGGAAAAGGGGATGCCATGGTAATGTTATCGATTCGCAAGGAATCTTGAGTTAACAGGCTCAGGACGTAATTCCTTCCGTGTTATATTTATGAGTTAACAGACTCATGACATGTTTCCATATAGTGTGAGATTGTGAGATTGTGCACTCAAGGTCATTTCCCTTCCCCTTGACTTGAGTTAGGATTGATAGAACCCTGTAAAGCCGAGAGGATCTATAGGATAGGGAACTCACTTAGATTTGATGTATCTCACCCCTCTATAGTTGCTTTATTTCAGGTAATTGCAGGTTTGATTTGCAAGTGGAGAAATGTTGGGATGTTTCAAGAGAAGCTTGGCTTTAGTATTTCCGCTGTGTATTTGTTGTATACAATTGAGGATATTGTATATTCTTAGATTTTATTTTCTTTGGCTAGTTTCCATGACTTGTGCCATAGATTGTATTTGTGTTTTTAGAATGGACAAGTATGTGAACTATGCCATTAGGCACTTTTGATGTGTCAGTACCAAATAAAATGCGTGTATTGTATTATTCTAGATATATATTATACAGGGCATTACAATATATATATATATATATATATATGGGAACGTATCATATGAGAATGTCATTTGTATGTGAGAACATGAGAATGAATCTGAACCATTAGATTTTAAAATAAATGGTAGAGATTATATGTCTGTTTTTTTTCTCTCTCCTCCATCATTTATTTTAATAATGGAGGAGTGAGAAAAACAAAAACCATACATAATCTCCACCATTTATTTTATAATCTAATGATTCAGATTCATTCTCATATTCTTATATAAAAAAGACATTCTCATAGGATATGAACCATATATATATATAAACATCTAAATTTTTTTTTATTTTTTTAGATAAATAAAATAATACATGATAACATTCTATGTTTATTTCAAGTTTTTTTAAAATATATGACTTAAATTTAGCTAAATATTAGTTTTGAAATGAACTAAAAAAACTATTAGGGAATATTTTACCAAGAAAAATTATAAAACCAAAATTAGTAATAACTATTTTTAAGTATGAAATACGCAGTTTACTATTCTAATTACATGAAATAATGTTTTTCTTTTTACAAGAGTTCAATTTCTATAAAATTTCATGTAGTAATTATTAGACAATTCATGGTTTAAATCAGAGTCTATCTCCCATTACATTGAAACAATTTTGTGTGACTCATTGAAATAATGTTGCTGCATAGCTATATAATGCATATGTATAATTTTTTTTGTAATCCTTAAGTAAATCCTGCATCCTTAATTTAATCAAACTGTTGAAATATTTATAAATTTTATTGTGTACGTTGGATTATTTTTTCTAATTATAAATCTAAAACATTTTAGAAAACTTTTCTTTATAGAATTTATGCATTGTATCATTCAACAAAACTTTAATTATTACATCCATATAATATTTATACTCTCAAAAGGGTTTTCGATGTATTACATGATAATTAAATCATAGAATCTAACACATAATAATGCATACAATATTGTGAGACATTAATCAGATAAAAGCTTACCAATCATAATCCTAAAAGGCATGGGCTTGAGGTGATCTCCTCATATAATCATTGTTAATTTAATATATTGTGTGACCTAAAGCGAGTCAATATATATATATATATATATATATATATATATATATATATATATATATATATATATATATATATATATATATATATATATATATATTTAAATTGATTTTTTTTATATTTTTAGATAAATAAAATAATACATGATAAGATTCTATGTTTATTTCAAGTTTTTTTTTAAATATATGACTTAAATTTAGCTAAATATTAGTTTTGAAGTGAACTAAAAAAACTATTAGGGAAAATTTTATCAAGAAAAATTATAAAATCAAAATTTGTAATAACTATTTGTAAGTATGAAATACACAGTTTACTATTCTAATTACATGAAATAATGTTTTTCTTTTTACAAGATTTCAATTTCTATAAAATTTCATGTAGTAATTATTAGACAATTCATGGTTTAAATCGGTGTCTACCTCCCATTACATTGAAACAGTTTTGTGTGACTCATTGAAATAATGTTGCTGCATAGCTATATAATGCATATGTTTAATTTTTTTTGTAATCCTTAAGTAAAACCTGCATCCTCAATTTAATCAAACAGTTGAAATATTTATAAATTTTATTGTGTATGATGGATTATTTTTTCTAATTATAAATCTAAAACATTTTAGAAAACTTTTCTTTATAGAATTTATGCATTATATCATTCAACAAAACTTTAATTATTACATCCATATAATATTTATACTCTCAAAAGGATTTTCGATGTATTACATGTTAATTAAATAATAGAATCTAACACATAATAATGCATACAATATTGTGAGACATTAATCAGATAAAAGCTTACCAATCATAATCCTAAAAGGCATGAGCTTGAGGTGATCTCCTCATATAATCATTGTTAATTTAATATATTGTGTGACCTAAAGCGAGTCATTATATATATATATATATATATATATATATATATATATATATATATATATATATATATATATATATATATATATATATATATATATATATATATATATATATATATATATATATATATATATATATTTAAATTGATTTTTTTTTTATATTTTTAGATAAATAAAATAATACATTATAATATTCTATGTTTATTTCATGTTTTTTTTTAAATATATGTGTAATACCCCGTAAATTCTTTTACTCTGGATAATATTAGTTGTGATCAACTGTGTCCCAGTGTGCTCTGAGAAATTATCTGCAGAGATAATTAGGGTAACTGTTGAACTCAGAGTAAATCCAATTAATATTATCTGACTCTGAGATATTTAAATATTTGCACTTTAGAGACTTTTTGGACAATTAGTAGTGTTGTTAATTGGTGGTGTTTACTATATCATTTCCTTTTCCTCTCATTTTCCTCTTTAGAAGCAAAGGGAGAAAAAGATAGAAAGAAGTGGAGAGAAAGAAAAGGGGAGGAAAGGAAGAGAAAAAGAGGAAAGCTCAAGATCAAGAACATCATCAAATCTTCATCCAATCATCTTCAAATCTTCACCATCTTCATCTATTCAAGGTGGGTTCTAGATAGATGCTTTTGTTTTAGATTTTTCTTGGATTCTAAGACTTAGGTTAGAGTTGTAAGGAAATTGGATTAATTGCAAAATATTGAAAATTAACGGTTGAAATGTGTTATAAACTGATTAGTATGAGTTATATGAGTGTAGAATCGTTTATGTTTGATTGTGGGATGATTGGATATGTTTTGGTGGGGTTTTGGAACCATGGGAGATCAGCTGTTACGTTGATGAACTTTATGCATTTCCCAGATTCGCACTGCGAATCCCCCAGCAAAGGGGAAATCGTGGACTCGCTGGCAGCTTGCACTGCGAATGCGAAGGCGAGCATTCGCCAGTAGTTCGCACTACTAACCTTACGTTGTTTTTGCTACTGCCTTGGTTCGCCAGCGTTCGCACTGTGAATGGGGCAGCGAACAAGTGTTGGCTAGGCGTTCGCTGGACGCTTCACACTGCGAATGAAGTAGCGAGCATTCGCTGGCTTCTTCGCAATGCGAACATAACAGAACATCCATATTGTTTCTTGCATAACTTTTGACTCGTTTATCCGTTTTGCGTATTCTTGGTATCTTTGTGAAGCTAGGAACGTATTCTAGCTAATGGCAGTGAGAAATACCTGTTTATTGCCCGATCAAATAAATCGGAGGGAACCATAAATTGGTATAAATTATGGTATGTTGAATTTTGGTGTTCCATTGTGAGATTAATGATTACATGCCTATGTTATTATTGTTAAACATGTTGGAATATGTATGCATGTTAAAATATGAATAGGTAGAGTGAGGAACATTACCGTAAATGATATCGAAAGTGTGTAATGACATGGTGACAACGCTCGTGCAAAAGAGGTCGAGGCGTGTGTCTAGAAATCATAACCGATTGATCTTGCGGTGTAGTTTCATGAGACTCGAGCACCTCCTCTGAAACGTATGCATAATTACTTGGCAGGTTTGATACCCGCGTATAGTACGATTGGAGCCTACAGGTAAAGAGACTTGTGATGGTTAACAGGCCATGAGAATTGACAGGTCACGGTTAACAGGCCGATGATCCTGAATCCAATTCGTATGCCAAGTAAATACGAGGATCCATGACTCGGGTCATCTTCTAGACGTAGAAGCGGACGGGAATAAGGGATGCCTTGGTACGGTTATTGATTTGCAAGATTCTTGAGTTAACAGGCTCAGGATTTACTTTGGTACTATTGTGAGTTAACAGGCTCACAAGTGTGAATGCTTATATGGCGTGTGCGTACTCAAAGTCTTTTCCCTTCCCTTTTGACTTGAGTTAGGATGTTAGAACCTTATAAAGCCGAGAGGACTATAAGATAGCGAACTCACTGAGATTTGATGTATCTCACCCCACTGTTGTTGTTACATCACAAGTACTGCAGGTTCAGCGAAGGGTAAGGATAAAGTGGTTTGACTTTTCCATACGGATCGTAGCTTTGTGATGGCATGGCTTCCGCTATGGCGTTTTATTTTGAGATCATTGTATTGATCTAGTTCTTAGTGCTTTTTGGGACATCTTATATATGATATGCCGTAGACTTTAGACTTTGTATTTAGGGCACTTAATGTATATAATGTGTTAACTAGGAACTTATGGTATTTTAGTACCAAATACTTGGATTCGTGTATAATATATATGCTTTGATGTATGTTGTTATATATGGGTGTTACAGTTGGTATCAGAGCAGGTCGTATCCTCGACCTAGCCATGAAATAGTATAAGTATTTCTTTCCATTTCATATGTGATGTGTCGCCATTGGTCTTACGTGTTATATTTATGGTATTGAGCCTGATCAACTTAATCCTATCTGTATGAAATTTAGGAACATGGCCGACCGGCACAGAAACAACTGTGGTAGACCGAGAACTACTCCAGCAGAGACAAATCCTCCAGGGGACGAAGGGAATGACCCTCTGTATTAATTCATGCAGCAGATGCAGCAACAGCAAAATCAGTTTGTGCAGCAAATGGTACAGCAAATGGCTGGTGGTGTGCATCCTCCAGTGGTTGTTCCAGAAGCTGCAGGGGGAACCTTTAGGGATTTCATTCGCATGAATCCTCCGGAGTTTCAGGGAGGGTTAGATCCAGTAAAGGCTCATGAATGGATATCCGATATGGAGCGGATTTTCTTGATCGTTCAGTGTAGTGAAGAAAATAAGGTTGTTTTTGCTTCTCACTTGTTAAAAGGTCCTGCTATGAGATGGTGGGAAAGCGCTTCAGCCTTGATGAAAATTCAAGAGGTACCGAAAGTGTGGGAACAGTTTAAGATAACATTCATGGAGAAGTATTTTCCAAGTTCCTTAAGGTCTCAAAAAGAATTCGAGTTTCAGCAGCTGAGACAAAGTAACTTGACTGTGGCTTCTTATGGAGAAAAGTTCGAGGTTATGGCTACTTACTCTAGACAAGCCATGTACGCTCCTGATGAAAGGTGGAAGATTGATCAGTTTCTATTTGGTTTGAGGGCTGAAATTTCACATAGCGTATCTCAGCGGGAATTCACTAGCTATGCTGAATTGTTACGACAGTGTTATGTGGCGGATCATAGTTTGAAGAAGGTACAAGCGGAAGGAGAATTAAGTAGGGTGAATCAAAGTGATCGTGGGCGATCGAATCAACAATTTAGACTGAGACAACAATCTTTCAAAGGGAAACAAGTTCAAAGTTCCAGGACTAGTGTGCCTCCGGTATGCCGTACTTGTGGTAAGAATCATTTTAGTAGGTGCGGTCTGGAAGGGATAAGGTGTTATCAGTGTAACAAGGTGGGCCATTTGTCGAGGGATTGTCCTCAGAGGAGGAATCAGACACAAGAAAAGAATACCGGGCGAGTATATACCTTGGATACAAGGAAAACAAAGGGTGATAACTCTCTGATTGCTGGTACGTGTTTTGTGAATGGAAATCCTTGCTTTGTTTTATTTGATTGTGGAGCTACACACTCTTTTGTATCGATACAATGTGTAAAGCGGCTTGGGTTACAAGCGGTTCCGTTGTCTCCACCCATGGTGGTTACTACTGCCATGGATGAGATGGTTGAAACACCGTTGATGTGTGAAAATTGCGTTTTATCTGTGGATGGAAGAGTTTTCCAGATTGATTTGATTTGCTTACCGCTTAAGAAAGTGGATGTTGTTCTGGGAATGGATTGGCTTTCAGCTAATTCGGTATTTATCGGGTGTGAAGAAAAACTAATCATTATTCCATCTACTGAAGCTACTCCGAAGGATGTGTTAACTACTATTTTAGAAGGTACGGTTAGAATGATTAATTTCTTGTTTGAGGAGGAAAAATCCATTCTTTTGATTCTTACTAAGGAGGAGGGTAGTAACCGTCAAGTTGTGAGTATTCCAGTAGTTTGTGACTTTCCTGAAGTCTTCCCCGAGGATATCACTTCTCTTCCCCCGGAGCGGGAAGTGGAATTCTCTATTGACCTGATACCGGGAACGGCTCCAATATCCGTTTCTCCGTATCGGATGACACCACTTGATTTAAGAGAATTAAAGGATCAATTGGAAGAGTTGTTGACTAAGCATTTTGTTCGACTAAGTGTTTCGCCCTGGGGAGCTCCAGTGTTATTGGTAAAGAAGAAGGATGGTGGAATGCGGTTGTGTATTGATTACCGTCAATTAAATAAGGTCACCATCAAGAACAAATACCCATTGCCAAGGATAGACGATCTGTTAGATCAATTGAAATGAGCCTGTGTGTTCTCGAAGATTGATTTACGGTCGGGTTATCATCAGATTCGGGTGAAGAGTTCAGATATACCAAAGACTGCGTTTAGAACCCGTTACGGTCATTATGAATTTTTGGTGATGCCTTTCAGTGTGACGAATGCTCCGGCAGTTTTCATGGATTATATGAATTGGATTTTTCAACCTTACTTGGACCAATTTGTGGTGATTTTCATTAATGACATTCTTATCTATTCTCGTGATCCTCAAGAGCACGGAGAACACCTAAGAATCGTTTTATCCATTTTGCAAGAGAGACAACTTTTCGCTAAGTTAAGTAAGTGTGAGTTTTGGATCTCGGAGGTTATTTTTCTTGGACATGTCATATCACAGGGAGGTGTGGCGGTTGACCCATCAAAAGTGGAAGCAGTGATAAATTAGGAGAGACCGAAGAATGTGTCTGAAATTAGAAGCTTTTTGGGACTAGCAGGTTATTATAGAAGGTTTATTAAAGGCTTTTCCCAACTGGCTTTACCGATGACGAGACTTACTCGGAAGGATTATTCGTATGAATGGGATTCGGCCTGTGAGCAAAGTTTTAGGAGCTTGAAAGAAAGATTGATGACCGTTCCTGTGTTGATTATTCCTGATCCTAGCAAGTCGTATGAGGTATATTGTGATGCCTCGAAGATGGGATTAGGGGGTGTGTTAATGCAAGATGGACATGTAGTGGCTTATGCTTCTAGACAGTTGAAAGTCCATGAAGAGAATTATCCAACACATGATTTAGAATTGGCGGTGGTTGTATTTACCTTGAACGTGTGGCGTCACTACTTGTATGGTGTATGTTTTGAGATGTTTAGTGACCACAAGAGCTTACAGTACCACTTTGATCAGAAGGAGTTGAACATGCGTCAAAGGAGGTGGATGGAATATTTGAAAGATTATGACTTGGAACTAAGATACCATCCGGGTAAAGCGAATAAGGTGGCGGACGCTTTAAGCAGGAAAGTGTTGCATAGTGCCGACTTGATGATGTTAGAGTATACTTTATTGGAAAAGTTTAGAGATCTAAATCTTCAATTCAATTGGACTCCTAATTGTGTGATTATGGGAAATTTGAATATCCCTTCTACTCTTCGAGAATAAATTCAACAAGAGCAAGGGTTAGATGAGAAGTTACAAGAAGTGTTAAGGCAACTGGGTTTTGTGCGAGCTACCGATGGAGTTATTGTATTTAACCGAAGGATTTGTGTTTTGGATAACGCGGAGTTAAAACAGAGGATTTTGGATGAATCGCATAAGGGTGCTTTTACTATCCATCCGGGATCTTCAAAAATGTACCAAGACCTAAAGAGAGACTATTGGTGGTCCAGGATGAAAAGAGATATTGCGGCATATGTGTTGGAATGTGCGGTGTGTCAACAAGTGAAGATCGAGCACCAAAGGCCAGGTGGCTTGTTGCAATCTTTGGAAATTCCGGTGTGGAAATGGGATAGTATTTCGATGAACTTCGCGGTGGGTTTACCCCGTGCGCAAGGCGGATATGATTCGATTTGGGTAATAGTAGATCGGTTAACGAAGTTTGCTCATTTCTTGGCCGTAAAGACTACTTATAAGGTGAGTCATCTCGCAAGGTTGTTCATTTCGGAGATAGTGAGATTGCATGGTATTCCTACTGGTATCGTTTCGGATAGAGATCCAAAATTTACTTCGAGATTTTGGAGAGATTTTTAGCAAGCGATGGGAACGAAGTTGTGTTTGAGTACGTCAAATCATCCGCAGATGGATGGTCAGACGGAACGGACAATACAAACCATGGAAGACATGTTGAGAGCTTGTGTACTTGAAAGTGGAGGGAATTGGATAGAACTTTTGTCGTTGATTGAGTTCTCTTATAATAACAGTTATCATGCAAGTATTGGTATGGCACCTTATGAGGCGTTGTATGGAAGGAAATATAGGACACCGTTGTGTTGGGCAGAAGTTGGGGAAGATAGAATGTTGGGACCTGAGATCATTCACGAAACTACGGAGAAAATTAAGATGATCCGTGATAAGATCAAACAAGCCCAAGATCGTTAGAAGAGTTATGTGGATAACCGAAGAAGACCTTTAGAATTTGAAGAAGGCGATCACGTGTTTTTGAAAGTTACTCCGAGATTGAGGTTGATAGGACCATTTAAATCGCGGAAGTTAAGTCTGAGATATGTGGGACCATATCAGATTTTGGAAAGAATTGGTGAGGTAGCTTACAGATTAGCCTTACCGCCTTCTCTGTCGGAGATGCACGACGTTTTTCATGTGTCTCAGCTTCGAAAATTTGTCTCAGATCCTCTTCAGCCAATTTTACCAGATACAATAGGGATAGAAGCAGATTTGACCTTTGAGCCTCAACCGAGTCATATCACCGGAAGAGAAACTAAAGTGTTAAGGAATAAAGAGATTCCTCTTGTTAAGGTCCAGTGGGATGAGACACATCCGGGTGATGCAACTAGGGAATTGGAATCGGAGATGCGGGAGGTTTATCCTCATTTTTTCAGGTAATTGTTTTAAATTCGTGGGCGAATTTCTATTTAAGGGGGGGAGGATGTAATACCCCAAAAATTCTTTTACTCTGGATAATATTAGTTGTGATTAACTGAGTCCTAGTGTGCTCTGAGAAATTATCTGCAGAGATAATTAGGGTAACTGTTAAACTCAGAGTAAATTCAATTAATATTATCTGACTCTGAGATATTTAAATATTTAGACTTTAGAGACTTTTTGGACAATTAGTAGTGTTGTTAATTGATGGTGTTTACTATATCATTTCCTTTTCCTCTCATTTTCCTCTTTAGAAGCAAAGGGAGAAAAAGATAGAAAGAAGTGGAGAGAAAGAAAAGAGGAGGAAAGGAAGAGAAAAAGAGGAAAGCTCTAGATCAAGAACATCATCAAATCTTAATCCAATCATCTTCAAATCTTCACCATCTTCATCTATTCAAGGTGGGTTCTAGATAGATGCTTTTGTTTTAGATTTTTCTTGGATTCTAAGACTTAGGTTAAAGTTGTAAGGAAATTGGATTAATTGCAAAATCTTGAAAATTAACGGTTGAAATGTGTTATAAACTGAGTAGTATGAGTTATATGAGTGTAGAATCGTTTATGTTTGATTGTGGGATGTTTGGATATGTTTTGGTGGGGTTTTGGAACCATGGGAGATCAACTGTTACGCTGATGAACTTTCTGCATTTCCCAGATTTGCATTATGAATCCTCCAGCAAAGGGGAAATCGTGGACTCGCTGGCAGCTCGCACTGCGAATGCAAAGGCGAGCATTCGCCAGTGGTTCGCACTGCGAACCTTACGTTGTTTTTGCTACTGCCTTGGTTCGCCAGCATTCGCACTGCGAATGGGGCAGCGAACAAGTGTTGGCTAGGCGTTCGCTGGACGCTTCGCACTGCGAATGAAGTAGCGAGCATTCGCTGGCTTCTTCGCAATGCGAACATAGCAGAACATCCATATTGTTTCTTGCATAACTTTTGACTCGTTTATCCGTTTTGCGTATTCTTGGTATCGTTGTGAAGCTAGGAACATATTCTAGCTAATGGCAGTGAGAAATACCTATTTATTGCCTGATTAAATGAATCAGAGGGAACCATAAATTGGTATAAATTGTTGTATGTTGAATTTTGGTGTTCCATTGTGTGATTAATGATTACATGCCTATGTTATTATTGTTAAACATGTTGGAATATGTATGCATGTTAAAATATGAATAGGTAGAGTGAGGAACATTACCATAAATGATATCGAAAGTGTGTAATGACATGGTGACAACGCTCGTGCAAAAGAGGTCGAGGCGTGTGTCTAGAAATCATAACCGATTGATCTTGCGGTGTAGTTTCATGAGACTCCAGCACCTCCTCTGAAACGTATGCACAATTACTTGGCAGGTTTGATTCCCACGTATAGTACGATTGGAGCCTACGGGTAAAGAGACTTGTGATGGTTAACAGGCCATGAGAAGTGACGGTTCACGGTTAACAGGCCGATGATCCCGAATCCAATTCATATGCCAAGTAAATACGAGGATCCATGACTAGGGTCGTCTTCTAGACATAGAAGCGGATGGGAACAGGGGATGCCTTGGTACAGTTATTGATTTGCGAGATTCTTGAGTTAACAGGCTCAGGATTTACTTTTGTACTATTGTGAGTTAACAGGCTCACAAGTGTGAATGCTTATATGGCGTGTGCGTACTCAAAGTCTTTTCCCTTCTCTTTTGACTTGAGTTAGGATGTTAGAACCTTGTAAAGCCGAGAGGACTATAAGATAGCGAACTCACTGAGATTTAATGTATCTCACCCCACTGTTGTTGTTACATCACAGGTACTGCAGGTTCAGCGAAGGGTAAGGATAAAGTGGTTTGACTTTTCCTTACGGATCGTAGCTTTGTGATGGCATGGCTTCCGCTATGGCGTTTTATTTTGAGATCATTGTATTGATCTAGTTCTTAGTGCTTTTTGGGACATCTTATATATGTTATGTCGTAGACTTTAGACTTTGTATTTAGGGCATTTAATGTATATAATGTGTTAACTAGGAACTTATGGTATTTCAGTACTAAATACTTGGATTCATGTATAATATATATGCTTTGATGTATGTTGTTATATATGGGTGTTACAATATGACTTAAATTTAGCTAAATATTAGTTTTGAAATGAACTAAAAAAACTATTAGGGAAAATTTTATCAAGAAAAATTATAAAACCAAAATTAGTAATAACTATTTTTAAGTATGAAATACACAGTTTACTATTCTAATTACATGAAATAGTGTTTTTCTTTTTACAAGATTTCAATTTCTATAAAATTTCATGTAGTAATTATTAGACAATTCATGGTTTAAATCGGTGTCTACCTCCCATTACATTGAAACATTTTTGTGTGACTCATTGAAATAATGTTGCTGCATAGCTATATAATGCACATGTTTAAATTTTTTTGTAATCCTTAAGTAAAACCTGCATCCTCAATTTAATCAAACAGTTGAAATATTTATAAATTTTATTGTGTATGATGGATTATTTTTTCTAATTATAAATCTCAAACATTTTAGAAAACTTTTCTTTATATAATTTATGCATTATATAATTCAACAAAACTTTAATTATTACATCCATATAATATTTATACTCTCAAAAGGGTTTTCGATGTATTACATGTTAATTAAATAATAGAATCTAACACATAATAATGCATACAATATTGTGAGACATTAATCAGATAAAAGCTTACCAATCATAATCCTAAAAGGCATGAGCTTGAGGTGATCTCCTCATATAATTATTGTTAATTTAACATATTGTGTGACCTAAAGCGAGTCATTATATATATATATATATATATCCCCATATTATTTAAATGCTCAATTGGATATCAGATGAGATCAGATGAGTATCTATGTGCTCTATCTTTGGTAAATTGGATTAATGGAATCCTCTAAGTACTTTAAGTATTATTAATTGAGATCAATAGAGCAACTAATGAACTCTGAAGAGATTAATTATTTTATTAAAGAGACAGATCAATTATTTTAACTCGAGAAAGGATTTTAAGGTAACTCTAATAATTGATCAATTGGGTTGAAACGAAAAAATATCAATGGGAGATATTTTACTCTATGGGATTATATTATATAATATTGGTATTATATTTATATATATATATATATATATATATATATATATATATATATATATATATATATATATTTGTTATAAGAAAAAGAAAAAGGAAAAAAATGGTAAGAAGAAGGAAAGGAAGAAAAGGAAAGAAGAGAAAGAAGAATAACTTGGGAAGAAGAAGTTCATGGATCATCAATTCATCATCTTCTTCAAACTCCTCTTTGATTATCAGGTGGATTCTAGTTAGACGCTCTAAGTTCTAGAATTAAGGATTTAGAACTTAGGTTAGATTTGAGAGAAAATGATTAAACAGATAAATCAATGAAATCTAACAGATGAAATGCAACATAAATGTGTGAATATTTGCCCAGAGCTCGCTTAGCAAACTTTATGCCCTTTTTATACTGACTTGGTTTGCTGAGTGTTCGCCTAGCGAACCCTGGAGTGAACGTGGCAGATTTTTCTATCTTGTATCCTTCATAACTTTTGATCCGTAACTCGGATTGACGCACGGTTGGAAGCGTTGGAAATCTATTTCAATGCTCTTTGTAATGGTGAGGTAGGAACATAGTTTTATGCCATGGATTGATAAGAAAAATGTGGAAAAGTAATGTATGTGTGAAAAGTGTGGTTTGTGTTTCCACCAAAATTCATGAATCGGGAAGCCGATTGTTATGGAACTTGAAGCCTTGGAAAGAGAATCCAATGTGCTATTAAATGGTATGTAAGACCATGATTTTAACCAAGGATTCTTGTTAGAGGATAGTAGTGGCTTGTATGCCTTAAAAATGTGTGTGAACTACTATGTGGATTATGTTTGACTTGTTATGTTATCTTGTGTGTTTTATGATTGATGTTGTATTATGCTTGTCTAAAATTGTTGTTGAATATAATTGAGAGAATAACATGCTTAAAGTGAATTAGGAAGAGTGAGAAAACTTACCCGAAAACAAATGTTAGGATCCTAGAGATGTAACTAGGACTTGGTAAAGGGTCTAAAGAGCAATGATTATGCATCGATACTAGAAGAGTGTCTTTGATAAGTAGTGGTCAGTGGAGGATTGTAATTCCTCCGGTTTGCATGTGTTTTCCCTTAATAAATATTAGTGACCCGTGTCGAGATCCTCTGGTGTAGGATGGCCGGGGAAAGTATTTATTATGTATCGTATCCCTTAATAAATATTAGTGACCCGTGTTGAAGTGCTCCTTGTGTGGGCTGGCCGGGGAAAGTATTTATTAGTGTTATCCCTTAATAAATATTAGTGACCCGTGTTGAAGTGCTCCTTGTGTGGGCTGACCAGGGAAAGTATTTATTAAGTAAGTAACCGTGACCTGTGTTGAAGTGCCCCTTGTGTGGGCTGTCCGGGGAAAGTTACTTAGTGGATGGTACCGTGACTCGTGTTGTAGTGCCTTGTATAGGTTGGCCGGGGAAAGTACCATTTGTAGATAAACGTAACTCGTGTTGAAGTGCTCCGTGTGCGGGCTGGCCGGGGAAAGTTATATACGTTAAGGATCCGTGACCCATGTTTAATCTCCTTGAGTGGGATGGCCGGGGAAAGATTCCTTAACTAGTTGTCGTTTTGTGTATTTTGTGATGGTTTCTCTAGTCAGAAATATGCGAACTCAAGGTCTAGCTCCTTTTCCCCCAACTTGAGTTAGGTTTTGGTTAGAACCTTGTAAAGCCTAGAGAATCCATAAGATAGAGAACTCACTGAGATTTGATGTATCTCAACCCACTATTGTTGATTATTTTCAGGAGGTATTTGCAGGTTTGGTTTACAAGTGGAGCTATGCTTGGATGTTTCAAGAGAAGCTTGGCTTTAGTATTTTCGCTGTGTATTTGTTGTATACAATTGAGGATATTGTATATTAATCTTAGTTTTTATTGTTTTGGCTAATTTCCATATCTTGTACCATAGATTGTATTTATGTTTTAGAAATGGTCAAGTATGTGAATTACGCCATTAGGCACTTATGATGGTGTTAATACCAAATAAAATGCTTGTATTGTATTATTCTAGATATATATTATACAGGGCATTACAGTTGGTATCAGAGCAGGTCGTGTCCTCGACCTAGCCTTGAAACATCATAAGTAAATCTATTCCTGCCTCTTAAGTGTGTCTTGCCAGCATGACTCTTAATATCATACTATGTAGTGTTGGGCCTAATCAACCTAATACTATGTATGTGATAGGTAGAATCATGGTTGAGCGACCACGAGGACTCCAAAGTGTTGTCAGAACTTGTGCTGTGAGGGAAGGCTCAAGCCAAGAGTTAGTAGTGAGGAGTTTTGGTTAGCTCAGTGAAGTTTCGTAGAAGTTGTACTTTGGGTAGCATGGAAATTAAAGAGTGGTGTGTTATTCAAGCAATCCTTTGGAATTTTAGAGCCTGAAAGTTAAGGATCTCTATCGGACAATTGGTCAAGGTATCAAGGAATATGTAAAGTCACAAGTAGAGCTGGATTGACCACTAGTACGGATAAGGATTTCAAGTAATCTCATTCCGTGGAAAAGAAAAGTTGTTTTATGGAATGTGTGACTTAAGGTCCGGAAGTGAGATAAATTTTGGTGCTTCAGTTTCTAAGGTCACTATGGTATCCTGAATGGACGAGAGTACCTTAAGGAATGTGTTCGGAATAATATCTTCCAATCGGTTAAAAGTGAGAGTTAAGGACGTTCGACTTTTATGGGAACCTAAATTAGTAGTAGAGAAGTGTGTGAAGGAACAAAAGGATGTGTTTACATGCTTCAAGTGAAACAAGTATGTGCCGGACGAAGAGTGGGAGATGATTGTGTATCTTCAGTTATGAAGAGAGATTAAGTTTGAGATATTACATCAGGATTTCTGTTTTAAGTAAGAGACCAATTTGGAATTGTTAAACTACCCAAGGGACATTATAAGGCATTGTGTCGGAGGAAGTTGAGCTTCATTTAGTAACAGAAAGTGTAGTGTTATGGACCAAAACAGTTTGTGTTAAGGAATAAAGTAAGTATCTTGGATTCAAGGAAATTTTTGTAAGATGGGTTTATATTTGGACCTAAGAGGATATAATGCATAATTTCATGTAGTAATTACTATACAATTCATGGTTTAAATCGGTGTGTACCTCCCAGTACAATGAAACAATTTTGTGTGACTCATTGAAATAATGTTGCTGCATAGCTTATATAATGCACATATATTATTTTTTTGGTAACCCTTAACTAAATCCTGCATCCTCAATTTAATCACACTGTAAAAATATTTATAAATTTTATTGTGTATGTTGGATTATTTTTTCTAATTATAAATCTAAAACATTTTAGAAAACTTTTCTTTATAGAATTTATGCATTATATCATTCAACAAAACTTTAATTATTACATCCATATAATATTTATACTCTCAAAAGGGTTTTCGATGTATTACATGTTAATTAAATCATAGAATCTAACACAGAATAATGCATACAATATTGTGAGACATTAATCAGATAAAAGCTTACCAATCATAATCCTAAAAGGCATGAGCTTAGGTGATCTCCTCATATAATCATTGTTAATTTAACCTATTGTGCGACCTAAAGCGAGTCATTATATATATATATATATATATATATATATATATATATATATATATATATATATATATATATTAAAAAATAAAATATATGACTTAAATTTAGCTAAATATTAGTTTTGAAATGAACTAAAAAAACTATTAGGGAAAATTTTACCAAGAAAAATTATAAAACCAAAACTAGTAATAACTATTTTTAAGTATGAAATACGCAGTTTACTATTCTAATTACATGAAATCATGTTTTTCTTTTTACAAGAGTTCAATTACTATAAAATTTCATGTAGTAATTATTAGACAATTTGTAATACCCCGTATTTTTATTACTCTGGATATTATTATTATGACCAACTGGGTTCCGGTTTACTCTAAGAATTTATTGGATAAAATAATTAGAGTAAACTGATGAGCTCAGAGCAAATCAAATTAATATTATCTGACTCGGAGGTTTTAATTATTGGAGCTTTAGAGACTTTTTGGACAATTGTAGTGTTACTAATTAATGATATTTTACTATATCATTTCCTTTCCACCCCTTTTCCACACTTAGAAGCAAAGAAAGAAAAAGATAGAAAGAAGTTAGATAGAAGGAAGAGGAAAGGAAGGAAAAAGAGGAGAAAACCCTAAGAACTCAAGATCAAGAATCATCATCTATTCTTCACCAAATCTCCACATCTTCTTCATCATCATTCTCTATTCAAGGTGGGTTCTAGATAGATGCTTTAGTTGTAGAGTTTCTTGAGTTTAGAGTTAGGCTAGATTTTTGTGAGAAAATGAGTAAACTTGCTAAAATCATGAATCTAACGGTTGAAAATCGAGATAAATTTCGTAGTATAATCGTAATATGCATATGAACATTGTTGTTACTTGTTTTGATTGTTTGACAATGTTTTGGTTTGGAAAAGTTAGATTTTTGGGGTTTGGAACCATGTAACCCGCAGTAAAAAAATTTGCTTCTGGTGCGATTCGCCAGGCGAATCAGGACTCGTCAAGCAAATGAGGTCTTGCCACAGGTTCGCCAGGCGAAATCTTAAGTCGCCAGGCGAAAATGGGGAGACAGAACTTGTGTTGGCTACTGGAACTTTTGGGTTTTCTAAAATTGTGTTTCGCCACTGGTTCGCCAGGCGAAGTACTGACGAAGGGGGATTCGCCAGGCGAATTCTTAAGTCGCCAGGCGAATCTAGCTGTTTCTCAATAATTTTCTTTTCTTCAAAAATTCATAACTTTTGTTTCGTATATCCGATTTAAGTGTTCTTGGTACCGATAGAGAGCTATGAAAATACTCTATCTAATGGAAGTGAATAATACTAGTTTTGATGCCCGATTAAATAAATTGGAGGGAACCGGAATTGGTGTAACTTGTGATATGTTGAATTATGTGATTCCATTATATAATTGGCTTATGGTTACCTATTTCTCTTGTTGTTAAGCATGTTCGAGAGTATATGCATGTTAAAATATGAAAT
The DNA here is from genome assembly GCA_022829125.1 of Lathyrus tuberosus. NCBI lineage: Eukaryota > Viridiplantae > Streptophyta > Magnoliopsida > Fabales > Fabaceae > Lathyrus > Lathyrus tuberosus. The sequence continues at coordinate 1,966,185 of JALAZF010000298.1, read as the reverse complement.
AGGTAGAGTGAGGAATATTACCATGAATTATGTTGGAGCCTAGTAACGGCTAGGAAAGTGTTGAATAACATAACGACGACGCTCGTGCATGAGAGGCCGAGGCGTGCGTCTATTACCGAATGGTATGAAAATAATTACACTAGTATGGATCATGTTTTATTGTGTTTAATTGAGAAAAGACAAAAGAGGTCTTAAGGCGGATGTGGCCTTGTGATTGTCGAATACAATCGCGTTGTGTGTATGATCACGTAATCGTAATCATTGCCCTTGAGAGGCACTCATGAGTCTCGAGCTCCTCTGAAATGCAGGCGGAATTACTTGGCAGGTTTGATTCCCAATGTTATAGTATGAATGGAACCTATGGGTAGAGACTTGTGATGGCATAAGAGGCCATGTGAAGTGACGAATTAAGGAGATAATGCGTCCCTTAATTCCGAATCCATTTCGTATGCCAAGTAACTACAAGGATCAATGACTTGGGTCGACTTCTAGACATAGAAGCGGACGGGAAAAGGGGATGCCTTGATAAGGTTGCCGATTAGTTATAAGCTGTGAGTTAACAAGACTCATGATCATGGATCCATATAGTGTGTGTGAGTACTCAAGGTCACTTCCCTTCCCTTTTGACTTGAGTTAGGTGTGATAGAACCTTGTAAAGCCAAGAGGACCTATAAGATAGGGAACTCACTGAGATTTGATGTATCTCACCCCACGTTGTTGATTATATTACAGGTACTACAAGTTTGGCGAAGGGTAAGGATAAAGTTGTTTGACTTTCCTTACTATCTTAGCTTTTTGGGGTGGAAAGACTTCCGCTGTGAAGATTATTTTGAGATCATTATTTGATCTAGTTCTTAGTGTTGGAACATCTTGTATATATAATGCCATAGTTTTTTTGTATTAGGTATTTTGGGCATGTATATGTATAATGTGTTAACTAGGGACTTATGGTATTTCAGTACTAAAACATGAATTCATGTATGATATGGATGCTTTGATGTATTATATTATATATGGGTGTTACAGTTGGTATCAGAGCAGGTCGTGTCCTCGACCTAGCCATGAAATAGTATAAGTATTTTCTTTCCGTTTCATATGTGTTGTGTCGCCATTGGTCTTACGTGTTATATTTATGGTATTGAGCCTGATCAACTTAATCCTATCTATATGACATTTAGGAACATGGCCGACGGGCGCAGAAACAATCGTGGTAGACCCAGAACCACTCCGGCAGGGACTAATCCGCCAGGCGGCGAGGAAAATGTTCCATGGCCTCAGTTTCTACAGCAGATGCAACAACAACAGAATCAGTTTATGCAACAAATGGTACATCAAATGGCTGGGGGTCTACATCGTCCAGTGGTTGTTCCAGAAGTTATAGGTGGAAGCTTTAGGGATTTTATCCGTATGAATCCTCCAGAATTTCAGGGAGGGTTAGATCCGGTAAAGGCTCACGAGTGGATAGCCGGCAAGGAGAGAATTTTCTTAATGGTCCAGTGTAGTGAGGAAAATAAGGTGGTTTTCGCTTCTCACTTGTTGAAGGGTCCTGCCATGAGGTGGTGGGGGAGTGCCTCAGCCTTGATGACTAATCAAGAGGTACCTAAGGTATGGGAGCAGTTCAAGATTAATTTTATGGAGAAGTATTTCCCAAGTTCCTTAAGGTCTCAGAAGGAATTCGAGTTTCAACAGTTGAGACAGGGTACTTTGACTGTAGCTGCATATGCTAAGAGGTTTGAGGTAATGACTGCTTATTCTAGGCAAGCCATGTATGCCCAGGATGAGAGGTGGAAGATTGATCAGTTTTTTTTTGTTTGAGGGCTGAAATTTCACATAGCGTGTCTCAGAGGGAGTTCACTAACTATGCTGAATTGTTAAGGCAGTGTTACGTGGCAGAACCCGGTTTGAAAAAGGTGCAAGCGGAAGGATAATTGAGTTGGTTAAATCAAGGTGACCGTGGAAGATCAAATCAAAAATTTAGACCGAGACAACAAGATTTTAAAGGGAAGCAAGTTCAGAGTTCTAGGGCAAGTGCACCTCCTGTGTGCCATTTTTGTGGAAAGATGCATGGTGGTAGATGTCACTTCGAAGGGGTGGAGTGTCATTGGTGTCATAGAATGGGTCATTTGGCGAGGGATTGTCCTCAGAGTAGGAATCAGACACAAGGGAGGAATACTGGTCGAGTGTATACCTTGGATGCGAAGAAAGCAAAGGGGGACAACTCTTTGATTGCTGGTACGTGTTTCGTTAATGGACATCCTTGTTTTGTGTTATTTGATTGTGGAGCCACACACTCTTTTGTATCGATGCAATGTGTGAAGCAACTTGGGTTGCAAGCTATTATGTTGTCTCCACCCATGGTGGTTACTACTGCCATGGATGAGATCGTTGAAACACCTTTAATGTGTGAAAATTGTGTTTTATCTGTGGATGGAAGAGTTTTTCGGATTGATCTGATTTGTTTGCTGCTTAAGAAACTGGATGTTGTTTTGGGAATGGATTGGCTTTCTGCTAATTCGGTATTTATCGTTTGTGAGGAAAAGCTAATCATTATTCCATCCGTAGAGGCTACTCCGAAGGATGTGTTGACTACTATTTTAGAAGGTACGGTTGGAATGATAAATTTCTTGTTTGAGAAGGAAAAATCTATTCTTTTGATTCTCACTAAGGAGGAGAGTAGCAACTTTCAAGTTTTGAGTATTCCGGTAGTTTGTGAGTTTCCTGAAGTTTTCCCCGAGGATGTCACTTCTCTTCCTCCGGAGAGGGAAATGGAATTCTCTATTGACCTGATACTGGGAACGGCTCCAATATTCGTTTCTCCGTATCGGATGGCACCACTTGAATTAAGAGAATTAAAGGATCAATTGGAAGAGTTAATGGCTAAGCGTTTTGTTCAACCCAGTGTTTCGCCCTGGGGAGCCCCGGTGTTGTTGGTAAAGAAAAAGGATGGTGGAATGCGGTTGTGTATTGATTACCGTCAGTTGAATAAGGTCACCATCAAGAATAAATACCCATTATCAAGGATAAATGATCTGTTAGATCAATTGAAAGGAGCCTGTGTGTTCTCGAAGATTGATTTACGGTCGGGTTGACATAAGATTCGTGTGAAGAGTTCAGATGTACCAAAGACTGCATTTAGAACCCGTTATGGTCATTATGAATCTTTAGTAATGCCTTTCGGTGTGACGAATGCTCCTGCAGTTTTTATGGATTATATGAATCAGATATTTCAACCTTACTTGGACCAATTTGTGGTGATTTTCATTGATGACATTCTTATGTATTCTCGTGATTTACTAGAGCATGGAGAACACCTAAGAATCGTTTTATCCATCTTACAAGAGAGATAACTTTTTGCTAAGCTAAGTAAGTGTGAGTTTTGGATGTCAGAGGTTAATTTTCTTGGTCATGTCATATCTCAGGGAGGTGTAGCGGTATATCCATTAAAATTTGAAGCAGTGATTAATTGGGAGAGACCGAAGAATGTTTCTGAAGTTAGAAGTTTCTTGGGATTGGCAGGTTATTACAGAAGGTTTATCAAAGGTTTTTCTCAATTGGCTTTACCAATGACGAAACTTACTCGAAAGGATTGTTCGTATGAGTGGGATTCGGCTTGTGAAAGAAGTTTTATGAGTTTGAAAGAAAGATTGACGACCGCTCCTGTCTTGATTATTCCTGATCCTAGTAAGTCGTACGAGATATTCTGTGACGCATCAAAGATGGGATTAGGAGGTGTGTTAATGCAAGATGGTCATGTGGTGGCTTATGCTTCTTGACAGTTAAAAGTTCATGAAGAGAATTATCCAACACATGATTTGGAATTAGCGGCAGTTGTTTTTACACGAAAGTGTGGCGTCGTTACTTGTATGGGGTACATTTTGAGATGTTCAGCGACCACAAAAGTTTAAAGTATCTTTTTGACCAGAAAGAGTTGAACATGCGTCAAAGAAGATGGATGGAGTATTTGAAAGATTATGATTTGGAACTAAAGTACCATCCGGGTAAAGTGAATAAAGTGGAAGATGCATTAAGCAGGAAAGTGTTACATAATGCTGAGTTGATGATGTTAGAGTATACCTTATTGGAAAAGTTTTGAGATCTCAATCTCCATTTTGTTTGGACTCCTAATTGTGTAATTATGGGAAATTTGAATATCAATTCTACTCTTAGGCAGGAAATCCAACAAGGACAATGGTTGGATGAGAAGTTACAAGAGGTGTTGGTCCAACCGGGTTTCATGCGGGCTATCGACGAAATCATTTTATTTAGCCAAAGGATTTGTGTTTCGGATGACGCGGTGTTGAAAAGAAGGATTTTGGACGAAGCGCATAAGGGTGCTTTTACTATACATCTTGGTTCTTCGAAGATGTATCAAGATTTAAAAAGGGACTATTGGTGGTCCGATATGAAAAAGGATATTGCGGTGTACGTATCGGAATGTGCGGTATGCCAACAGGTGAAGATTGAACACCAAAGACTGGGTGGCTTATTACAACAGTTGGAAATTCTGGTGTGGAAGTGGGATAGTATTTCTATGGACTTCGCAGTTGGATTACTCCGTGCCCAAGGTGGTTATGATTCTATTTGGGTGATTGTAGATCGGTTGATGAAATCTGCGAATTTCTTAGCCGTAAAGACTACTTACAAGGCGAGTCATCTCACAAAGTTGTTCATTTCGGAAATTGTGAGATTGCATGGTATTCCCTCTAGTATTGTTTCGGATAGAGATCCAAAGTTTACTTCAAGATTTTGGAGAGCTTTTCAACAAGCTATGGGAACGAAGTTGTGTTTTAGCACATCGAATCATCTGCAAACGGATGGTCAGACGGAACGGACAATACAAACAATGGAGGATGTAACACCCATATATAAATACATACATGAATACCATGTTTGGTATTGAAATATACAAGTCCTTAGTAAACACATTATACATATACATGCCAAAAAAATACCTAATACAAAAAAACTATGGCATAATATATATACAAGATGTTCCAAAGATAAATACTAAGAACTAGATCGACAATGATCTCAAAAACTCCATAATGGAAGCCTTGCCACCCCAAAAAGCCAAGATAGTAAGGAAAGTCAAACAACCTTATCCTTACCCTTCGCGGAACTTGCAGTACCTGTAATATAATCAACAACGTGGGGTGAGATACATCAAATCTCAGTGAGTTCCCTATCTTATAGGTCCTCTCGGCTTTACAAGGTTCTATCACACCTAACTCAAGTCAAAAGGGAAGGGAAGTGACCTTGAGTACTCACACACACTATATGGATCCATTCCATGAGTCTTGTTAACTCACAATATCACTAATCGATAACCTTACCAAGGCATCCCCTTTTCCCGTCTGCTTCTACGTCTAGAAGTCGACCCGAGTCATGGATCCTTGTAGTTACTTGGCATACGAAATGGATTCGGGATCATCGGCCTGTTAACCGTGAACCGTCACTTCTCATGGCCTGTTAACCATCGCAGGTCTCTTTACCATATAGGCTCCATTCGTACTACACACAGGAATCAAACCTGCCAAGTAATTATGCATACGTTTTAGAGGAGCTCGAGACTCATGAAACTGCATCTCAAGTGAAACGGTTATGATTACGTGATCATATACACAACGCGATTGTATTCGACAATCACAAGGCCACATTCTCCTTAAGACCTCTTTTGTCTTTTCTCAAATAAACACAATTAAACATGATCCATACTAGTGTAAATCTTTCCATACCATTCGGTAATAGACGCACGCCTCGGCCTCTCTTGCACGAGCGTCGTCGTTATGTTATTCAACAAATTCCTAGCCGTTACTAGGTTCCAACATAATTCATGGTAATATTCCTCACTCTACCTATTTCATATTTTAACATGCATATACTCTCAAACATGCTTAACAACAAGAGAATAGGAAAACACAAGTCAATTACATAATAGAACCACACAATTCAACATATCACCAAGTTAAACCAATTCTGGTTCCCTCCGATTTATTTAATCGGGCATAAAAACTAGTATTTTCCATTTCCATTAGATAGAGTATTATCGTAGCTCTCTATCGGTACCAAAAACACTCAAATCGGATACACGAAACAAAAGTTATGAATTTTTGAAGAAAAGGAAATTATTGAGAAACAGCCAGATTCGCCTGGCGACTCAGGATTTCGCCTGGCGAATCCCTCTTCGCCAACACTCCGCCTGGCGAACCAGTGGCTAAACACAATTTTATAAAAACCCAAAAGTTCCAGTAGCTAACACAAGTTCTGTCTCCCCTTTTTCGCCTGGCGAATTAAGATTTCGCCTGGTGAATTCCCATTCACTAGCACTTCGCCTGGCGAACCTATGGCGAGACCTCATTCGCCTGGCGAATCGTACCAGAAACAGAATTTTTTTGCTGCGGGTTACTGGTTCCAAACCCCAAAAAATCCAACTTTTCCAACCGAAAACATTGTCAAACAATCAAAACAAGTATCACCAATGTTCATATGCATATTACGATTATACTATGCAATTTATATCAATTTTCAACCGTTAGATTCATGATTTTAGCAAGTTTACTCATTTTCTCACAAAATCTAACCTAACTCTAAACTCAAGAAACTCTACACTAAAGCATCTATCTAGAACCCAGCTTGAATAGAAGATGATGATGAAGAAGATGAGATGAATTGATGAAGAGTAGATGATGATTCTAAGGTTCTTCTTCTCTTAGGTTTTCTTCTTCTTTTCTTTCCTTTCCTTCTCCTTCTTTCTTACTTCTCTCTTCTTTCTATCTTTTTCACCAAATGAAAAGGAAAAGAAAATGAAATGATACATAGAGAAAAACATTTAGTTAGTACAACTAACTTAAATGTCCAATTAGTCTCTAAAGCTCCAATAATTAAAACCTCGGGGTCAGATAATATTAATTTGATCTGCTCTGAGCTCATCAGTTTACTCTAATTATTTTATCCAATAAATTCTCCGAGTAAACCAGAACCCAATTGATCATACGAATACTATCTAGAGTAAAATAATTTATGGGGTATTACATCCTCCCCCCTTTAAATAGAAATTCGCCCACGAATTTAAAACAAGTACCTGAAAAGATGAGGATAAACTTCTCGCATCTCTGATTCCAGTTCCCAAGTTGCATCACCCGGATGCATCTCATCCCACTGGACCTTAATAAGAGGAATCTCTTTATTCCTTAACACCTTAGTTTCCCTTCTTGTGATACGACTCGGTCGAGGCTCAAACGTCAAATCTGCTTCTATCTCGATCGTATCATGTAGAATTGGCTGAAGAGGATCTGGAACAAATTTTCGAAGCTGAGATACATGAAAAACGTCGTGCATCTCTGACAGAGAAGGCGGTAAGGCTAATCTGTAAGCTACTTCACCAATTATTTCTAAAATTTGATACGGTCCCACATATCTTGGACTTAACTTCCGCGACTTAAACGGTCCTTTCAACCTCAATCTCGGAGTAACTTTCAAAAACACATGATCACCTTCATCAAACTCTAAAGGTCTCCTACGGTTATCCACATAACTTTTCTGACGATCTTGTGCTTGTTTAACTTTATTACGGATCATCCTAATCTTTTCTGTAGTATCTTGGATAATCTCGGGTCCCAAAATTCTATCTTCGCCAACTTCCGCCCAACACAATGGCGCCCTACACTTCCTTCCATACAATGCCTCATAAGAAGCCATACCAATACTTGCATGATAGTTGTTGTTATAAGAGAACTCAATCAACGGTAAAAGTTCTATCCAATTTCCTCCACTTTCAAGTACACAAGCTCTTAACATATCTTCCATTATTTGTATTGTCCGTTCCGTCTGACCATTCGTTTGCGGATGATTCGACGTGCTCAAACACAACTTCGTTCCCATAGCTTGTTGAAAAGCTCTCTAAAATCTGGAAGTAAACTTTGGATCTCTATCCGAAACAATACTAGAGGGAATACCATGCAATCTCACAATTTCCGAAATGAACAACTTTGTGAGATGACTCGCCTTGTAAGTAGTCTTCACGGCTAAGAAATGCGCAGATTTCGTCAACCGATAAATACCGATAAATACCGAATTAGCAGAAATCCAATCCATTCCCAAAACAACATCCACTTTCTTAAGCGGCAAACAAATCAGATCAATCTGAAAAACCCTTCCATCCATAGACAAAACACAATTTTCGCACATTAAAGGTGTTTCAACTATCTCATCCATGGCAGTAGTAACCACCATGGGTAGAGACAACGGAACAGCTTGCAACCCAAGTCGCTTTACACATTGCTTCGATACAAAAGAGTGTGTAGCTCCACAATCAAATAACACAAAACAAGGATGTCCATTTACAAAACACGTACCAGCTGTAATACCCCATAATTTTGTGAACATTTTGGATAATATTATGATGATCAACTGGGTTCCGGTGTACTCTGAGCAATTATTGGATAAAGTAATTAGAGTAAACTGACGAAATCAGAATTGATTAGATTAATATTATTTAACTTGGAGTTTTATTAATTGGTGCAATTGAGATAATTTGGATAATTAGTAGTATTACCAATTAATGTTTCCTATGTCTATTTTCTTTTCCTTTTCCTTATTTGAAAAAGATAGTAACTTGGAGAAAGAATAGGAAGAGAAGGAAAAAGGAAGGAAAAAGGAAGGGAAAAGGAGAGGAAATTCTCAAGAGCTCAAGAGATTGATTCATCAACCCATCTCCAATCTTTTCATCTCAGCTTCATCATCCTCATCTTGTAATCCAGGTGGGTTCTAGTTAGACACTTTAGAGTAGAGTTTTATTTAGTTTTAGAATTAGTTTGATATTGTTAGAAAATGATAAATTTTGCACTAAAATCATGTTTTGGTATTCCTTATGATTGATACATGTTAGATATGTGTTGTTGTGTATCTAATTGGTATTTTCTGGTGTTTAGAAGTGAATTGGAAGGGAAAATGGATCGTTTTCGCATAACCAATTATGCAGGAAAATTCTGGGTTTCATGCTGCCCATACGCGTATCACTCAAGGCAATACGCGTATTGGTTAAGGCAATACGCGTATGGAAATGAAGAAATGTGGGCAATACGCGTATGGGGTTCCATTTTCTAGGCCATCTGCTCATTTGCGTAATGGTACCCGTAGGGTTTTGGGCAATACGCGTACGAAGTGAAGCAATACGCGTATTGGGGTTTTAAAAGGAATTTTTGGGAAAAATTAGTCTCTGCCCATACGCGTATGACTTTGGGCAATACGCGTATGGATGGACGAGTGAGCAAGGCAATACGCGTATGGCTTAGGGCAATACGCGTACAGCCAGGAGGGTGCAGAATTGTGTTTTTCGCGATACCATTTCTTGTTATTTCCATAACTTTTGACTCGTTTATCTGATGTGAGCATTCTTGGTGTCGTTATGAAGCTATGAATATCCTCTAACTAATGGTAGTGAGAAATGTCTATTTATTTCCGATTAAATAAATCGAAGGGAACCGTAAATTGGTGTAAGGTGTGATGTGTTGAATTATGTGTTTCCATTATGCGATTGATGATTATGTGCCTATAATCTTATTGTTAAACATGTTTGAATATGTATGCATGTTAAAATAAGAAATAGGTAGAGTGAGGACTTATCGTAAACAATGTCGGAAGTGTGAAATGTCATAGTGACAACGCTCGCGCATGAAAGGCCGAGGCGTGTGTCTAGTAATCATAACCAGTTTATCTTACGGTGTAGTTTCATGAGACTCGAGCACCTCCTCTGAAACGTATGCACAATTACTTGGCAGGTTTGATTCCCACGTGTAGTACGAATGGAACCTATATGGTAAAGAGAATTGTGATGGTTAACAGGCCATGAGAAGTGACGGTTCACGGCTAACAGGCCGATGATCCCGAATCCATTTCGTATGCCAAGTAACTTCAAGGATCCATGACTCGGGTCGTCTTCTAGACGTAGAAGCGGACGGGAAAAGGGGATGCCTTGGTACGGTTATTGATTAGTGAGATTCTTGAGTTAACAGGCTCAGGACGTACTTTGGTACTAGTGTGAGTTAACAGGCTCACGAGTGTGGATATATATTTTGTGTGTGTACTTATAGTCACTTCCCTTCCCTTTGACTTGAGTTAGGTTTATTAGAACCTTGTAAAGCCGAGAGGACTTTAAGATAGGAAAATCACTGAGATTTGATGTATCTCACCCCACTGTTGTTGTTTACATCACAGGTACTACAGGTTCCGCGAAGGGTAAGGATAAGGCTGTGTGATTATCCTTACTTATCTGATGGCTTTGCTTCCGTTGTGGAGTTTTGAGATCATTATTTGATCTAGTTCTTAGTATTTATCTTTGGAACATCTTGTAGATATACTATGCCGTAGTTTTTTGTATTAGGCTTTTTGGGCATGTATATGTATAATGTGTTTACTAGGAACTTATTGTATATTTCAGTACCAAGGGTGGAATTCATGTATAATATATGCTTTGATGTATGTGTATATATATATGGGCTTTACAGTTGGTATCAAAGCAGGTCGCATCCTCGACCTAGCCATGAAATAGAATAAGTTTTCTTTCCATTTCATATGCGGCGTGTCGCCATTGGTCTTGCGTGTTATATTTATGGTATTGAGTCTGATCAACTTAATCCTATCTGTATGAAATTCAGGAACATGGCTGACAGGCGCAGAAATAACCGTGGTAGACCGAGAACCACTCCAGCAGGGACTACTCTGCCAGGTGACGAGGGGAATGCCCCTTTATACCAATTTATGCAACAGATGCAGCAACAGCAGAATCAGTTTGTGCTGCAAATGGTACAACAAATGGCTGGTGGCGTGCATCCTCCAGTGGTGGTCCCTGAAGTTGCAGGGGGAACCTTTAGGGATTTCATTCATATGAATCCTCCGGAATTTCAGGGAGGGTTAGATCCAGTAAAGGCTCATGAATGGATATCAGGTATGAAATGGATTTTCCTAACAGTTCAGTGCAGTGAGGAAAACAAGGTGCTCTTCGCTTCTCATTTGTTGAAGGGTCCTGCCATGAGGTGGTGGGAGAGCGCTTCAGCCTTAATGACAGTTCAAGAAGTACCAAAGGTATGGGAGCAGTTTAAGATAACTTTTATGGAGAAATATTTTCCAAGTTCCTTGAGGTCTCAGAAGGAATTTGAGTTTCAACAATTGAGACAAGGCAACTTGACTGTGGCTTCTTATGCGGAAAAGTTCGAGGTTATGGCTGCTTATTCTAGACAAGCGATGTATGCTCCTGATGAGAGGTGGAATATTGATCAGTTTCTGTTTGGTTTAAGGGCTGAAATTTCACATAGCGTATCTCAGAGAGAATTCACTAGCTATGCCGAATTGTTAAGACAGTGTTATGTGGCGGAGCATAGTTTGAAGAAGGTACAAATGGAAGGAGATTTGAGTAGGATGAATCAAAGTGATCGAGGAAGACTGAATCAACAAGTTAGACCAAGCCAGCAATCATTCAAAGGGAAGCAAGTTTAGAGTTCTAGGACTAGTGTGCCTTCGATATGCCGTACTTGTGGAAAGAATCATTATGGTAGGTGCAATTTGGAGGGAATAAGGTGTTATCAGTGTAATAAGGTGGGCCATGTATCGAGGGATTGTCCTCAGGGTAGGAATCAGACACAAGGGAGGAGTACCGTCCGAGTGTATACCTTAGATGCGAGGAAAGCAAAGAATGACAACTCCTTGATTGCGGGTATGTGTTTCGTAAATGGACATCCTTGTTTTATTTTATTTGATTGTGGGGCAACACATTCTTTTGTGCCAACGTGATGTGTGAAGCGACTTGGGTTGCAAGTTATTCCTTTGTTTCCTCCTATGGTGGTTACTACCGCCATGGATGAGATGGTTGAGACACCGTTGATGTGTGAAAATTGTGTTTTGTCTGTGAATGATAGATTTTTCCAGATTGACCTTATCTGTTTACCGCTTAAGAAAGTGGATGTTGTTATGGGAATGGATTGGCTTTCCGCTAATTCGGTGTTTATTAGGTGTGAGGAAAAGCTGATCATTATTCCATCCGATGAGGCTACTCCGAAGGATGTGTTAACTACTATTTTAGAAGGTACGGTTGGAATGATTAATTTCTTATTTGAGGAGGAAAAGTCTGTTCTTTTGATTCTTACTAAGGAGGAGAGTAGTAACATCCAAGTTTTGAGTATTCCGGTAGTTTGTGACTTTCCTGAAGTTTTCCCCGAGGATATCACTTCTCTTCCTCCGGAGCGGGAAGTGGAATTCTCTATTGACCTGATACCGGGAACAACTCCAATATTCATTTCTCTGTATCGGATGACACCACTTGAATTAAAAGAATTAAAGGATCAATTGGAAGAGTTGTTGACTAAGCATTTCGTTCGACCCAGTGTTTCGCCCTGGGGAGCTCCAGTGTTATTGGTAAAGAAAAAGAATGGTGGAATGCGGTTGTGTATTGATTACCGTCAGTTGAATAAGGCCACCATCAAGAAAAAATACCCATTACCAAGGATAGACGACCTGTTAGATCAATTGAAAGGAGCCTGTGTGTTCTCGAAGATTGATTTACGGTCGGGTTATCATCAGATTCGTGTGAAGAGTTCAGATGTACCAAAGACCGTGTTTAGAACCCGTTATGGTCATTATGAATTTTTGGTGATGCCTTTCGGTGTGACGAATGCTCCGACAGTTTTCATAGATTATATGAATCGGATAGTCCAACCTTACTTGGACCAATTTGAGGTGATTTTCATTGATGACATTCTTATTTATTCTCGTGATCCTCAAGAGCACGGAGAACACCTAAGAATTGTTTTATCCATCTTACAAGAGAAGCAACTTTTTGCTAAGTTAAGTAAGTGTGAGTTTTGGATGTCTGAGGTTAATTTTCTCGGTCATGTCATATCCCAGGGAGGTGTAGCGGTCGATCCATCAAAAGTTGAAGCAGTGATTAATTGGGAGAGAACGAAGAATGCTTCTGAAGTTATAAGTTTCTTGGGATTGGCAGGGTACTACAGAAGGTTTATAAAGGGATTTTCGCAACTGGCTTTACCATTGACAAGACTTACTCGGAAGGATTATTCGTATAAGTGGGATTCGGCTTGTGAAAGAAGCTTTAGGAGTTTGAAGGAGAGATTGACGACCGCTCCTGTTTTGGTTATTCTTGATTCTAGCAAGTCGTATGAGGTATATTGTGATGCATCGAAGAAGGGATTATGCGATGTATTAATGCAGGAGGGACAAGTAGTGGCTTATGCTTCGTGACAATTGAAAGTCCATGAAGAGAATTACCCAACGCGTGATTTGGAGTTGGCGACAGTTGTATTTACTTTGAAAGTGTGGCGTCACTATTTGTATGGTGTACGTTTTGAGATGTTTAGTGACCACAAGAGCTTAAAGTACTTATTTGATCAGAAAGAGTTGAACATGCGTCAGAGGAGATGGATGGAATATTTGAAGGATTATGACTTGTAGTTAAAATACCATCCGGGTAAAGCAAATAAGGTGGTGGATGCATTGAGTAGGAAGGTGTTGCATAATGCCGAGTTGATGATGTTAGAGTATACCTTAATGGAAAAGTTTAGAGATCTAAATCTTCAATTTAACTGGACTCCAAATTGTGTAACTATGGGGAATTTGAATGTCTCTTCTACTCTTAGGGAAGAAATCCATCAAGAGAAAGGGTTAGACGAGAAGTTACAGGAAGTGTTATTGCAACTGGGTTTTGTGCGAGCTACCGACGGAACTATTTTGTTTAACCAAAGGATTTGTGTTCCGGATAACACAGAGTTAAAACGAAGGATTTTGGAAGAAGCACATAAGGGTGTTTTTACTATACATCCGGGGTCTTCAAAGATGTATCAAGATTTAAAGAGGGACTATTGGTGGCCCGGGATGAAAAAGGATATTGCGGTGTATGTGTCGGAATGTGCGGTGTGCCAACAAGTGAATATTGAGCACCAAAGGCCGGGTGGCTTGTTACAACCTTTAGAAATTCCGATGTGGAAATGGGATAATATTTCGATGGACTTCGCAGTGGGATTACCCCGTGCGCAAGGTGGTTATGATTCGATTTGGGTAACTGTGGACCGGTTAACGAAATCCGCGCATTTCTTAGCTGTGAAGACTACCTACAAGGCGAGTCATCTCGCAAGGTTGTCCATTTTAGAAATAGTGAGATTGCATGGTATTCATACTAGTATCGTTTCGGATAGAGATCCAAAGTTTACTTCCAGATTTTGGAGAGCTTTTCAACAAGCCATGGGAACGAGGTTATGTTTGAGCACGTCGAATCATCCGCAAATGGACGGTCAGACGGAACGGACAATACAAACTATGGAGGACATGTTGAGAGCTTGGGTACTTGAAAGTGGAGGAAATTGGATAGAACTTTTGTCGTTGATCGAATTCTCTTATAATAACAGTTATCATGTGAGTATTTGTATGGCACCTTATGAGGCGTTATATGGCAGGAAGTGTAGAACGCCATTGTGTTGGGCGGAGGTTGGCGACGATAGAATTTTGGGACCTGAGATTATTCACGAGACCACGGAACAGATTAGAATGATTCGTGGAAAAGTTAAACAAGCCCAAGATCGTCAGAAAAGCTATGCGGACAACCGTAGGAGACCGTTGGAGTTTAATGAGGGGGATCATGTATTTTTTAAGGTTACTCCTAGATTGAGATTGAAAGGACCATTTAAATCGCGAAAGTTAAGTCCAAGATACGTGGGACCGTATCAAGTCTTAGAAAGAATTGGAGAAGTAGCTTACAGATTAGCCTTACCGCCTTCTCTGTCAGAGATGCACGACGTTTTTCATGTGTCTCAGCTTCGAAAATTTGTCCCAGATCCTCTTCAGCCAATTTTACCAGATACAATTGAGATAGAAGCTGATTTGATGTTTGAGCCTCAACCGAGTCGTATCACAGTAAGAGAAACTAAAGTGTTAAGAAATAAAGAGATTCCTCTTATTAAGGTCCAGTGGGATGAGACGCATCCGGGCGATGCAACTTGGGAAGTGGAATCGAAAATGCGGGAGGTCTACCCTCATCTGTTCAGGTAATCTTTTAAATTCGAGGGCGAATTTCTATTTAAGGGGGGAGGATGTAATACCCCATAATTTTGTGAACATTTTGGATAATATTATGATGATCAACTGGGTTCCGGTGTACTCTGAGCAATTATTGGATAAAGTAATTAGAGTAAACTGACGAACTCGAAATTGATTAGATTAATATTATTTAACTTGGAGTTTTATTAATTGGTGCAATTGAGATAATTTGGATAATTAGTAGTATTACCAATTAATGTTTCCTATGTCTATTTTCTTTTCCTTTTCCTTATTTGAAAAAGATAGTAACTTGGAGAAAGAATAGGAAGAGAAGGAAAAAGGAAGGAAAAAGGAAGGGAAAAGGAGAGGAAATTCTCAAGAGCTCAAGAGATTGATTCATCAACCAATCTCCAATCTTTTCATCTCAGCTTCATCATCCTCATCTTGTAATCCAGGTGGGTTCTAGTTAGACACTTTAGAGTAGAGTTTTATTGAGTTTTAGAATTAGTTTGATATTGTTAGAAAATGAGAAATTTTGCACTAAAATCATGTTTTGGTATTCCTTATGATTGATACATATTAGATATGTGTTGTTGTGTATCCAATTGGTATCTTTCTGGTGTTTAGAAGTGAACTGGAAGGGAAAATGGATTGTTTTCGCAGAACCAATTATGCAGGAAAATTATGGGTTTCACACTGCCCATACGCGTATCACTCAAGGCAATACGCGTATTGGTTAAGGCAATACGCGTATGGCAATGAAGAAATGTGGACAATATGCGTATGGGGTTCCATTTTCTCGGCCATCTGCTCATTTGCGTAATGGTACGCGTAGGGTTTTGGGCAATACGCGTACGAAGTGAGGCAATACGCGTATTGGGGTTTTAAAAGGAATTTTTGGGAAAAATCAGTCTCTGCCCATACGCGTATGACTTTGGGCAATACGCGTATGGATGGGCGAGTGAGCAAGGCAATACGCGTATGGCTTAGGGCAATACACGTACGGCCAGGAGGGTGCAGAATTGTGTTTTTCGCGATACCATTTCTTGTTATTTCCATAACTTTTGACTCGTTTATCCGATGTGAGCATTCTTGGTGTCGTTATGAAGCTATGAATATCCTCTAACTAATGGTAGTGAGAAATGTCTGTTTATTTCCAATTAAATAAATCGGAGGGAACCGTAAATTGGTGTAAGGTGTGATGTGTTGAATTATGTGTTTCCATTATGCGATTGATGATTATGTGCCTATACTCTTATTGTTAAACATGTTTGAATATGTATGCATGTTAAAATATGAAATAGGTAGAGTGAGGACTTGCCGTAAACAATGTCGGAAGTGTGAAATGTCATAGTGACAACGCTCGCGCATGAAAGGCCGAGGCGTGTGTCTAGTAATCATAACCAGTTTATCTTACGGTGTAGTTTCATGAGACTCGAGCACCTCCTCTGAAACGTATGCATAGTTACTTGGCAGGTTTGATTCCTGTGTGTGGTACGAATGAAACCTATATGGTAAAGAGACTTGTGATGGTTAACAGGCCATGAGAAGTGACGGTTCACGGCTAACAGACCGATGATCCCGAATCCATTTCGTATGCCAAGTAACTTCAAGGATCCATGACTCGGGTCGTCTTCTAGACGTAGAAGCGGACGGGAAAAGGGGATGCCTTGGTACGGTTATTGATTAGTGAGATTCTTGAGTTAACAGGCTCAGGACGTACTTTGGTACTAGTGTGAGTTAATAGGCTCACGAGTGTGGATATATATTTAGTGTGTGTACTCATAGTCACTTCCCTTCCCTTTGACTTGAGTTAGGTTTATTAGAACCTTGTAAAGCCGAGAGGACTTTAAGATAGGGAACTCACTGAGATTTGATGTATCTCACCCCACTGTTGTTGTTTACATCACAGGTACTGCAGGTTCCGCGAAGGGTAAGGATAAGGCTGTGTGATTATCCTTACTTATCTGATGGCTTTGCTTCCGTTGTGGAGTTTTGAGATCATTATTTGATCTAGTTCTTAGTATTTATCTTTGGAACATCCTGTAGATATACTATGCCGTAGTTTTTTGTATTAGGCTTTTTGGGCATGTATATGTATAATGTGTTTACTAGGAACTTATTGTATATTTCAGTATCAAGGGTGGAATTCATGTATAATATATGCTTTGATGTATGTATATATATATGGGCTTTACACCAGCAATCAAAGAGTTGTCACCCTTTGCTTTCTTCGCATCCAAGGTATATACTCGGCCGGTATTCCTCCCTTGTGTCTGATTCCTACTCTGAGGACAATCCCTCGCCATATGGCCCACCTTATTACACTGATAACACTTTATTCCTTCGAAACTGCGCCTACCATGATGATTCCTCCCACAAGTGCGGCATACAGGAGGCATACTAGTCCTGGAACTCTGAACTTATTTCCCTTTAAAAGCTTGTTGTCTCGGTCTAAATTGTTGATTTGATCTTCCACGATCGCCTTAATTTAACCTACTCAATTCTCCTTCCGCTTGCACTTTCTTCAAGCTATGTTCTGCCACATAGCACTGCCTTAACAATTCGGCATAGCTAGTGAACTCCCTCTGAGACACGCTATGTGAAATTTCAGCCCTCAAACTAAAAAGAAATTGATCAATCTTCCACCTCTCATCCAGAGCATACATAGCCTGCCTAGAATAAGCATCCATAACCTCAAACATCTCCGCATAAGCAGCCACAATTAAGTTACCCTGTCTCAACTGTTGAAACTCGAATTCCTTCTGAGTCCTTAAGGAACTTGGGAAATACTTCTCCATAAAATTTATCTTAAACTGCTCCCAGACCTTGGGTACCTCTTGAATAGTCATCAAGGCTGAGGCACTCTCCCACCACCTCATGGAAGGACCCTTCAACAAGTGAGAAGCAAAAACCACCTTATTTTCCTCACTGCACTGGACTATTAAGAAAATTCTCTCCATGTCGGCTATCCACTCGTGAGCCTTTACAGGATCTAACCCTCCCTGAAATTTCGGAGGATTCATACGAATGAAATCCCTAAAGCTTCCACCTGTAGCTTCTAGAACAACCACTAGAGGATGCAGACGCCCAACCATTTATTATACCATTTGTTGCATAAACTGATTCTGTTGTTGTTGCATCTGCTGCAGAAACTGAGGCCACGGAACATTTTCCTCGCCGCCTGGCAAATTACTCCCTGCCAGAGTGGTTCTGGGTCTACCACGATTGTTTCTGCACCCGTCAGCCATGTTCCTAAATGTCATACAGATAGGATTAAGTTGATCAGGCTCAATACCATAAATATAACATGTAAGACCAATGGCGACACAACACATATGAAATGGAAAGAAAATACTTATACTATTTCATGGCTAGGTCGAGGATACGACCTGCTCTGATACCAACTGTAACACCCATATATAAATACATACATGAATACCACGTTTGGTACAGAAATATACAAGTCCTTAGTAAACACATTATACATATACATGCCAAAAAAAATACCTAATACAAAAAAACTATGGCATAATATATATACAAGAT
The DNA here is from genome assembly GCA_022829125.1 of Lathyrus tuberosus. Classification (NCBI taxonomy): domain Eukaryota; kingdom Viridiplantae; phylum Streptophyta; class Magnoliopsida; order Fabales; family Fabaceae; genus Lathyrus; species Lathyrus tuberosus. The sequence goes on along the minus strand of JALAZF010000298.1, from coordinate 1,947,597 downwards.
GTTCCAAAGATAAATACTAAGAACTAGATCGACAATGATCTCAAAAACTCCACAACGGAAGCCTTGCCACCCCAAAAAGCCAAGATAGTAAGGAAAGTCAAACAACCTTATCCTTACCCTTCCGGAACTTGCAGTACCTGTAATATAATCAACAACGTGGTGTGAGATACATCAAATCTCAGTGAGTTCCCTATCTTATAGGTCCTCTCGGCTTTACAAGGTTCTATCACACCTAACTCAAGTTAAAAGGGAAGGGAAGTGACCTTGAGTACTCACACACACTATATGGATCCATGCCATGAGTCTTGTTAACTCACAATATCACTAATCGATAACCTTACCAAGGCATCCCCTTTCCCCGTCCGCTTCTACGTCTAGAAGTCGACCCGAGTCATGGATCCTTGTAGTTACTTGGCATAGAAAATGGATTCGGGATCATCGGCCTGTTAACCGTGAACCGTCACTTCTCATAGCCTATTAACCATCGCAAGTTTCTTTACCATATAGGCTTCATTCGTACTACACGCGGGAATCAAACCTGCCAAGTAATTATGCATACGTTTCAGAGGAGCTCGGGACTCATGAAACTGCATCTCAAGTGAAACGGTTATGATTACGTGATCATATACACAACGCGATTGTATTCGACAATCACAAGGCCACATTCGCCTTAAGAGCTCTTTTGTCTTTTCTCAAATAAACACAATTAAACATGATCCATACTAGTGTAAATCTTTCCATACCATTCGGTAATAGACGCACGCCTCGGCCTCTCTTGGACGAGCGTCGTCGTTATGTTTTTCAACAAATTCCTAGCCGTTACTAGGTTCCAACATAATTCATTGTAATATTCCTCACTCTACCTATTTCATATTTTAACATGCATATGCTATAAAACATGCTTAACAACAAGAGAATAGGTAAACACAAATCAATTACATAATAGAACCACACAATTCAACATATCACCAAGTTAAACCAATTATGGTTCCCTCCGATTTATTTAACCGGGCATCAAAACTAGTATTTTCCATTTCCATTAGATAGAGTTTTATCATAGCTCTCTATTGGTACCAAGAACACTCAAATCGGATACACGAAACAAAAGTTATGAATTTTTGAAGAAAAGGAAATTATTGAGAAACAGCCAGATTCGCCTAGCGACTCAGGATTTCGCCTGGCGAAACACAATTTTAGAAAAACCCAAAAGTTCCAGTAGCTAACACAAGTTCTGTCTCCCCATTTTTGCCTGGCGAATTAAGATTTCGCTTGGCGAATCCCCATTCGCCAGCACTTCGCCTGGCGAATCTGTGGTGAGACCTCATTCGCCTGGCGAGTCCTGATTCGCCTGGCGAATCGCACCAGAAACAGAATTTTTCTGCTGCAGGTTACATGGTTCCAAACCCAAAAAAATACAACTTTTCCAACCCAAAACATTGTCAAACAATCAAAACAAGTATCACCAATGTTCATATGCATATTACGATTATACTACGCAATTTATATCGATTTTCAACCGTTAGATTCATGATTTTAGCAAGTTTACTCATTTTCTCACAAAATCTAACCTAACTCTAAACTCAAGAAACTCTACACTAAAGCATCTATCTAGAACCCACCTTGAATAGAAGATGATGATGAAGAAGATGAGATGAATTGATGAAGAGTAAATGATGATTCCAAGGTTCTTCTTCTCTTAGGTTTTCTTCTTCTTTTCTTTCCTTTCCTTCTCCTTCTTTCTTACTTCTTTCTTCTTTCTATCTTTTTCACCAAATGAAAAGGAAAAGAAAATGAAATGATACATAGAGAAAAACATTTAGTTAGTACAACTAACTTAAATGTCCAATTAGTCTCTAAAGCTCCAATAATTAAAACCTCAGGGTTAGATAATATTAATTTGATCTGCTCTGAGCTCATCAGTTTACTCTAATTATTTTATCCAATAAATTCTCAGAGTAAACCAGAACCCAGTTGATCATACGAATACTATCTAGAGTAAAATAATTTACGGGGTATTACAGAAGATATGTCAAGAGCTTGTGTACTTGAAAGTGGAGGAAATTGGATAGAACTTTTACCGTTGATTGAGTTCTCTTATAACAATAGTTATCATTCAAGTATTGGTATGGCTCCTTATGAGGCATTGTAAGGAAGGAAGTGTAGGACGCCATTATGTTGGGCGGAAGTTGGTGAAGATAGAATTTTGGGACCCGAGATTATCCAAGATACTACGAAAAAGATTAGGATGATCCGTGATAAAGTTAAACAAGCACAAGATCGTCAGAAGAGTTATGTGGATAACCGTAGAAGACCTTTGGAGTTTGATGAAGGTGATCACATGTTTTTGAAAGTTACTCTGAGGTTGAGGTTGAAAGGACCGTTTAAGTCTCAGAAGTTAAGTCCGAGATACGTGGGACTGTATCAAATTTTAGAAAGAATTGGTGAAGTAGCTTACAGATTAGCCTTACCGCCTTCTCTGTCAGAGATGCACGATGTTTTTCATGTGTCTCAGCTTCGGAAGTTTGTTCCAGATCCTTTTCAGCCAATTCTACCAGATACGATCGAGATAGAAGTGGATTTAACGTTTGAGCCTCGACCGAGTTGCATCATAGGAAGAGGAACTAAGGTGTTAAGGAATAAAGAGATTTCTCTTGTTAAGGTTTAATGGGATGAGACGCATCCGGGTGATGCAACTTGGGAACTAGAATCAGAGATGCGAGAAGTTTATCCTCATCTTTTCAGGTATTGTTTTAATTCGTGGGCGAATTTCTATTTAAGGGGGGGAGGATGTAATACCCCGTATTTTTATTACTCTGGATAATATTAGTATGACCAACTGGGTTCCGGTTTACTCTAAGAATTTATTGGATAAAATAATTAGAGTAAATTGATGAGCTCAGAGCAAATCAAATTAATATTATCTGACTCTGAGGTTTTAATTATTGGAGCTTTAGAGACTTTTTAGACAATTGTAGTGTTACTAATTAATGATATTTTACTATATCATTTCCTTTCCACCATTTTTCCACACTTAGAAGCAAAGAAAGAAAAAGATAGAAATAAGTTAGATAGAAGGAGAGGAAAGGAAGGAAAAAGAGGAGAAAACCCTAAGAACTCAAGATCAAGAATCATCATCCATTCTTCACCAAATCATCTCATCTTCTTCATCATCATTCTCTATTCAAGGTGGGTTCTAGATAGATGCTTTAGTTGTAGAGTTTCTTGAGTTTAGAGTTAGGTTAGATTTTTGTGAGAAAATGAGTAAACTTTCTAAAATCATGAATCTAACGGTTAAAAATCGAGATAAATTGCGTAGTATAATCGTAATATGCATATGAACATTGTTGTTACTTGTTTTGATTGTTTGGCAATGTTTTGGTTTGGAAAAGTTGGATTTTTGGGGTTTGGAACCATGTAACCCGCAACAGAAAATTCTGCTTCTGGTGCGATTTGCCAGGCGAATCAGGACTCGCCAGGCGAATGAGGTCTCGCCACAGGTTTGCCAGGTGAAGTGCTGGCGAAGAGGGATTCGCCAGGCGAAATCTTAAGTCGCCAGGCAAAAATGGGGAGACAGAACTTGTGTTGGCTACTGGAACTTTTGAGTTTTCTAAAATTGTGTTTCGCCACTGGTTCGCCAGGCGAAGTACTGGCGAAGGGGGATTCGCCAGGAAAATTCTTAAGTTGCCAGGCGAATCTGGCTGTTTCTCAATAATTTCCTTTTCTTCAAAAATTCATAACTTTTGTTTCGTGTATCCGATTTAAGTGTTCTTGGTATCGATAGAGAGCTATGAAAATACTCTATCTAATGGAAGTGAAAAATAATAGTTTTGTTTCCCGATTAAATAAATCGAAGGGAACCAGAATTGGTGTAACTTGTGATATGTTGAACTATGTGATTCCATTATATAATTGGCTTATGGTTACCTATTTCTCTTGTTGTTAAGCATGTTTGAGAGTATATGCATGTTAAAATATGAAATAGGTAGAGTGAGGAATATTACCATGAATTATGTTAGAACCTAGTAACGGCTAGGAAAGTGTTGAATAACATAACGACGACGCTCGTGCATGAGAAGCCGAGGCGTGCCTCTATTACCGAATGGTATGGAAATAATTACACTAGTATGGATCATGGTTTATTGTGTTTAATTGAGAAAAGACAAAAGAGGTCTTAAGGCGGATGTGGCCTTGTGATTGTCGAATACAATCGCGTTGTGTGTATGATCACGTAATCATAACCATTGCCCTTGAGAGGCATTCATAAGTCTCGAGCTCCTCTGAAATGCAGGCAGAATTACTTGGCAGGTTTGATTCCCAATGTTATACTATGAATGGAACCTATGGGTAGAGACTTGTGATGGCATAAGAGGCCATGTGAAGTGACGAATTAAGGAGATAATGCGTCCCTTAATTCTGAATCCATTTCGTATGCCAAGTAACTACAAGGATCCATGACTCGGGTCGACTTCTAGACGTAGAAACGGACGGGAAAAGGGGATGCCTTGATAAGGTTACCGATTAGTGATAAGATGTGAGTTAACAAGACTCATGATCATGGATCCATATAGTGTGTGTGAGTACTCAAGGTCACTTCCCTTCCCTTTTGACTTGAGTTAGGTGTGATAGAACCTTGTAAAGCCGAGAGGACCTATAAGATAGGGAACTCACTGAGATTTGATGTATCTCACCCCACGTTGTTGATTATATTACAGGTACTACAGGTTCGGCGAAGGGTAAGGATAAAGTTGTTTGACTTTCCTTACTATCTTAGCTTTTTGGGGTGGCAAGACTTCCGTTGTGAAGATTATTTTGAGATCATTATTTGATCTAGTTCTTAGTGTTGGAACATCTTGTATATATAATGCCATAGTTTTTTTGTATTAGGTATTTTGGGCATGTATATGTATAATGTGTTAACTAGGGACTTATGGTATTTCAGTACTAAAACGTGAATTCATGTATGATATGGATGCTTTGATGTATTATATTATATATGGGTGTTACACAATTCATGGTTTAAATTGGTGTCTAACTCCCATTACATTGAAACAGTTTTGTGTGACTCATTGAAATAATGTTGTTGCATAGTTATATAATGCATATGTATAAATTTTTTGGTAATCCTTAAGTAAATCATGCATCCTCAATTTAATCAAACTGTTGAAATATTTATAAATTTTATAGTGTATGTTGGATTATTTTTTCTAATTATAAATCTAAAACATTTTAGAAAACTTTTCTTTATAGAATTTATGCATTATATCATTCAACAAAACTTTACTTATTACATTCATATTATATTTATACTCTCAAAAGGGTTTTCGATGTATTACATGTTAATTAAATCATAGAATCTAACACATAATGATGCTACAATATTGTGAGACATTAATCAGATAAACGCTTACCAATCATAATCCTAAAAGGCACGAGCTTGAGGTGATCTCCTCATATTATCATTGTTAATTTAACATATTGTGTAACCTAAAGCGAGTCATTATATATATATATATATATATATATATATATATATATATATATATATATATATATATATATATATATATATATATATATATATATATATATATATATATATATATATATATATATGAAAAAATAAAAACATTTAAATTGATTTTTTTTTAGATAAACAAAATAATACATGATAACATTCTAGGTTTATTTCAAGTTTTTTTTTAAATATATGACTTAAATTTAGCTAAATACTAGTTTTAAAGTTAAATAAAAAAACTATTAGGGAAAATATTAGCAAGAAAAATTATAAAACCAAAATTAGTAAGAACTATTTTTAAGTATGAAATACACAATTTACTATTCGAATTACATGAAATAATTTTTTTCTATTTACAAGAGAGCAATTATTATAAAATTTCATGTAGTAATTACTATACAATTCATGGTTTAAATCGGTGTGTACCTCCCATTACAATGAAATAATTTTGTGTGACTCATTGAAATAATGTTGCTGCATAGCTTATATAATGCACATATATTATTTTTTTGGTAACCCTTAAATAAATCCTGCATCCTCAATTTAATCAAACTGTTGAAAAATTTATAAATTTTATTGTGTATGTTTGATTATTTTTTCTAATTATAAATCTAAAACATTTTAGAAAACTTTTCTTTATAGAATTTATGCATTATATCATTCAACATAACTTTACTTATTACATCCATATTATATTTATACTCTCAAAAGGGTTTTCAATGTCTTACATGTTAATTAAATCATAGAATCTAACACATAATAATGCATACAATATTGTGAGACATTAATCAGATAAAAGCTTACCAATCATAATCCTAAAAGGCATGAGCTTGAGGTGATCTCCTCATATAATCATTGTTAATTTAACCTATATATATATATATATATATATATATATATATATATATATATATATTAAAAAATAAAATATATGACTTAAATTTAGCTAAATATTAGTTTTGAAATGAAATAAAAAAACTATTAGGGAAAATTTTACCAAGAAAAATTATAAAACCAAAATTAGTAATAACTATTTTTAAGTATGAAATACATAGTTTACTATTCTAATTACATGAAATCATGTTTTTCTTTTTACAAGAGTTCAATTACTATAAAATTTCATGTAGTAATTACTATACAATTCATGGTTTAAATCGGTGTGTACCTCCCATTACAATAAAACAATTGTGTGACTCATTGAAATAATGTTGCTGCATAGCGTATGTAATGCCCTGTATAATATTTATCTAGAATAATACCATACAAGTGTTTTTATTTGGTACTGACACCATCATAAGTGCCTATTGGCATAATTCACATACTTGTCCATTTCTAAAACATAAATACAACATATGGCACAAGTCATGAAAACTATCCAAAATAATAAAAAATCTTAGAATAAGGTACAATATTCCTCATTGTACAAGAATGATACACTTCGGAAACAATAAAATAAGTTTCTCTTGAAACATCCAAGCATAGTTCCACTTGTAAAGCAAACCTGCAAAATACCTCCTGAATGTAATCAACAATAGTGGGGTGAGATACATCAAATCTCCGTGAGTTCCCTATCTTATGGATTCTCTCGGCTTTACAGGGTTCTATCACACCTAACTCAAGTCAAAAGGGAAGGGAACTAGACCTTGAGTTCAATCATTTCTGTCTAGAGAAACAATCGTACAATTCACAAAACAAAAAAAAACTAGTTAAGGAATCTTCTCCCCGACCAAACCATACAAGGCAATACAACACGGGTCACGGATCCTTAACGTAGATAACTTCTCCCCGGCCATCCCGCACAAGGGGCTCTTCAACACGGGTCACGGTTATCTACAACTGGTACTTCTCCCCGGCCAGCCCATACACGGAGCACTTCAACACGGGTCACGGTACCAACCACTAAGTAACTTCTCCCCGGCCAGCCCACACCAGGAGCACTTCAACGCGAGTCACAGTTACTTACTTAATAAATACTTCTCCCTGGCCATCCCGCACAAGGGGCTCTTCAACACGGGTCACGGTATTTATTAAGGGATAGACTATAAACCGGAGGAATTACGATCCTCCACTGACAACTACTTATCAAATACACTCTTCTAGTATCGATGTATAAGCATTGCCCTTTAAACCTTTACCAAGTCCTAGTTACATCTCTAGGATCCTAACATTAGGTTTGGGGGTAAGGTTTTCTCACTCTTTCTAATTCATTTTAAGCATGCATATTCTCTTGATACTGTTTAACAATGATATTAGGCAAAGCATATTACAATTTCACATTTGAATTACATATAATAATTTCATTACAAGTTATACAAACGCATAATATAATCACATATAATGATTCATCGCATAAAACATCAATTTCGGGTTCCCTCCGATTCATTTAATCGGGTATTGAAATCAATACTTTTCACTTTTATCCCGTAGGATATTTTCACAGCTGTACATCGGCTATCATTATGCCGCGATCGGACTTATGATCCAAAAGGTATCAATTTCTAAACATATCACATAACATTATTTCCTTCTTTTCCCACTAAATAATTAATCCCACATCATACCCCTAATTTCCACTTTTTATTGGGTAGAGGATCGTCATAGCTTTCCAACGGTACCAAGAACGTCTTGATCCGAGTTACGGATCAAAAGTTATGGATTTTCAAAGAAAATAAAATTATTGAAAAACTGCCAAATTTGCCTGGCGGTTAAGGATTTCGCCAGGCGAATCCCTCTTCGCCAGTACTTTGCCCAGCGAAGCAGCGGCGAAACCTCATTTTAGAAAACCCAAAAGTTCCAGTAGCCAAAACATGTTCTGTCTCATAATTTCGCCCGGCGATTAAGGATTTCGCCCGGCGAATTCCTCTTCGCCAGTACTTCTACCAGCAAAGCAGCGGCGAAACCTGATTCGCGTGGCGCTTCAAAATTTTCCTGGCGAAACGCATCAGAAACAGAATTCCTTTTTTCTACGTTTTTAGGAGTCAATGAGCTCCAAAAAAAAATCCATCCTTTCCACACCAGATCATTTCCAAACCTCAAAGCAAGTATTATCAAATGATCACATGCATATTACGACTACACTACGCAGTTTATATCAAATTTCATCCGTTAGATTCCATTAATTTATCTGTTTAATCATTTTCTCTCAAATCTAACCTAAGTTCAAATCATGGATTTCTAGAACTTAGAGTTTCTAACTAGAACCCACCTGATAATCGAAGAGGAGTTTGATGAAGATGAAGAACAATGATCCAAGCTTTCCCTTCTTCTTCCATGGATTTCTTCTTCTCTTCTCTTTCTCTTCTTTCCTCTTTTTCTCCCTTCTCTTCTTCTTCTTAATATCTTTTTTTTCTTTTCTTATAACATATATATGTATATAATACCAATATTATACAATATAATCCAATAGAGTAAAATATCTCCAATTGATATTTTATCGTCTAATACCAATTGATCAATTATTAGAGTTACCTTAAAATCCTTTCTCGAGTTAAAATAATTGATCTGTCTCTTTCATAAAATAATTGATCTCTTTAGAGTTCACCAGTTGCTCTATTGATCCCACTTAACAATACTTAAAGCACTTAGAGGATTCCACTAATCCAATTTACCAAATATAGAGCACATAGACACTCATCTAATCTCATCTGATATCCAATTGAGCATTTAGATAATATGGGATATTACAGCGTATATAATGCACATATTTTTTTTTGTAACCCTTAACTAAATCCTGCATCCTCAATTTAATCAAACTGTTGAAATATTTATAAATTTTATTATGTATGTTGGATTATTTCTTCTAATTATAAATCTAAAACATTTTAGAAAACTTTTCTTTATAGAATTTATGCATTATATCATTCAATAAAACTTTACATATTATAGCCATATAATATTTATACTCTCAAAAGGGTTTTCGATGTATTACATGTTCATTAAATAATAGAATCTAACACATAATAATGCATACAATATTGTGAGACATTAATCAAATAAAAGCTTACCAATCATAATCCTAGAAGGCATGAGCTTGAGGTGATCTCCTCATATAATCATTGTTAATTTAACATATTGTGTGACCTAAATCGAGTCATTATATATATATATATATATATATATATATATATATATATATATATATATATATATATATATATATATTAGAAAATAAAAACATTTAAACTGATTTTTTATATTTTTTTATAAATGAAATAATACATGATAACATTCTAGGTTTATTTCAAGTTTTTTTTAAATATATGACTTAAATTTAGCTAAATATTAGTTTTGAAATTAAATAAAAAAACTATTAGGGAAAATTTTACCAAGAAAAATTATAAAACCGAAATTAGTAATAACTATTTTTAAATATGAAATACACAGTTTACTATTCTAATTACATGAAATCATGTTTTTCTTTTTACAAGAGTTCAATTACTATAAAATTTCATGTAGTAATTATTATACAATTCATGGTTTAAATCGGTGTCTACCTCCCATTACATTGAAACAGTTTTGTGTGACTCATTGAAATAATGTTGCTGCATAGCTATATAATGCATATGTATAATTTTTTTTGTAATCCTTAAGTAAATCCTACATCCTCAATTTAATCAAACTGTTGAAATATTTATATATTTTTTTTGTGTATGTTGTTGGATTATTTTTTCTAATTATAAATTTAAAACATTTTAGAAAACTTTTCTTTATAGAATTTAAGCATTGTATCTGTAATACTCTGTATTATTGAAATGCTCAATTGGATATCAGATGAGCTTTTGTGTACTCTATCTTTGGATAATTGGATTAATGGAATCCTCTAAGTGCTTTAAGTATTAATAATTGGAATCAGTAGAGCAACTGGTGGACTCTAAAGAGATCAATTATTTTATTAGAGACGGATTAATATTTATTAGTTCAAGAAAGTATTTTAAGGTAACTCTAATAATTGATCAATTGGGTTGAGACGATAAAATATCAATTGGAGATATTTTACCCTGTTGGATTATATTATATAATATTGGTTTATATATATATATATATATATATATATATATATATATATATATATATATATATATATATATATTTGTTGGAAAGAGAAGTGGGCGAGAAGAAGAAAAAAAGAAAAGCAGAGAAAGAAGAAAAAGAAAGGAAACGTGGGAAAGAGAGAAGGAAGAGAAGAAGAAAACTCATGGATCATCATCATCATCTTCTTCAAACTCCTCTTCGATTACCAGGTGGGTTCTAGTTAGACACTTTAAGTTCTAGAAATAAGTTGTTTTAGAACTTAGGTTAGATTGAGAGAAAATGCTTAATTTACTAATCAAAGAATCTATCGGATGAAACGTGATATAAATTGTGTAGTATGACCACTATATGTGTAGAATCATCTGTCGATAATTGTTTTGATGTCCCAATATGTTTAGGTATGTGTTAGAATGGTTTAGAATGAAGAAAAATGTGATTTTTTGGGTTCTGTTACGCAGTAACTGATTACAGCATATGTGCCAATCGACTACCCTTTGAAAAATGACGTTTCTGGGCTATTTTTGAGCAAGTAATCGATTACCCAAATGTGAGTAATCGATTACCACTGCTGTTGGCAGAAAAATGAAAATTGAAACGGGCGTATCTTTTGAACCGTAAGTTCGTTTTGGTCCCCGTTCGAAGCGTCGGGAAGCTAATTTTATTCTCTATATGATAATGGATTAGAAAGATGGTTATATGCCATGGATTGATAAGAAAAATATAGAAATGTAATGTTTACAAAAATGCACAAATGTTTAAAAGTGAAATTTGTGAGAAATGTTTAAAGATCCATATCTTTTGGATCGTAACTCCGATCGAGGCATGGTAATAGTCGTTGTAAAGCTATGGAAATATCCTACGCTATGAAAGTGAAAAATAATGGCTTTGATACCCGATTGAAAAAATCGGAGGGAACCCGAAAGTGATGTTTTATGTGATTCTATTATGCAATTGTTTTATGCTATGTGTAATTAATTGTTGTAAAACATGTTTGAATATGTATGCATGTTAAAATACGGAATAGGTAGAGTGAGGAACATTACCACCAAATGTGTCGGAAGTGTGAATTATCATATGTGGCAACGCTCGTGCATGAAAGGCCGAGGCGTGTGCATTTTGTTTATCATAACCACTGTTCCTTGCGGTGTAGTTTTATGAGACTCGAGCACCTCCTCTGAAACGTTATGCACAACTACTTGGCAGGTTTGATTCCCGTAGTGAGTACGATTGGAGCCTACGGGTAAAGAGACTTGTGACGGTGTACGGGCCATGAGAAGTGACGGATCACGGTGTACGGACCGTTGATCCCGAATCCAATTCGTATGCCAAGTAGCTACAAGGATCCATGACTCGGATCGTCTTCTAGACGTAGAAGCGGACGGGAAAAGGGGATACCTTGGTATGGTTATTGATTTGTGAATCCTTGAGTTTACAGGCTCAGGAGGTACTTCGGTACTAGTGTGAGTTTACAGGCTCACCGTGGTGGTTACTTGTGTGTGTGTACTCATGGTCACTCCCTTTTCCCTTTGACATGAGTTAGGTTTATTTAGAACCTTGTAAAGCCGAGAGGACTATAGGATAGGGAACTCACTGAGATTTGATGTATCTCACCCCATTATAGTTGTTATATTTCAGGTTCGGATTGCAGGTTGATTTACAAATGGAGCTATGCTTGGATGTTTCAAGAGAAGCTCAGTTTTAGTTTTTCCGCTGTGTATTTTATTGTTCTTGTTCAATGAGGAATATTGTACATTCTTAGATTTTATTTTCTTTGGCTAGTTTCCATGACTTGTGCCATAGATTGTATTTGTGTTTTTAGAATGGACAAGTATGTGAACTATGCCATTAGGCACTTTTGATGCGTCAGTACCAAATAAAATGCGTGTATTGTATTATTCTAGATATATATATTATACAGGGCATTACAGTTGGTATCAAAGCAGGTCGTATCCTCGACCTAGCCTTGAAACATCATAAGTAAATCTTTTCCTGCCTCTTAAGTGTGTCTTGCCATCATGAAACTTAATATCATACTATCTAGTGTTGGGCCTGATCAACCTAATGCTATGTATGTGATAGGTAGAATCATGGTTGAGCAACCACGAGGACTCCGAAGTGTTGTCGGAACTTGTGCTGTGAGGGAACGCTCGAGCCAAGAGTTAGTAGTGAGGAGTTTTGGTCAGCTCAGTAAGGTTTTGTAGAAGTTATGCCTTGGGTAGCATGGAATTAAAGTGTAATGTGTGGTTTAAGTAATCCTTTGGAATGGATGGAGTCTTAAAGTTGAGGACCTCTATCGGACGATTGGATAAGGTATCAAGCAATGTAAAGTCGCTAGTAGAGCTGGATTGACCACTGGTATAGATAAGAATTTCAAGTAATCTCATTCCGTGGAAAAGAAAAGTTGTTTTATGGAACGCGTGGCGTAAGGTCCGGAAGTGAGATAACTATTGGTGCTTCCTTTCTAAGGTCGTTAAGGTATCTTGAATGGACGAGAGTACCTTAAGGAATGTGTTCGGAACAATATCTTCTGACTGGTTAAAAGTTGAGAGTTAAGGACGTTCGGCTTTTATGGGAACTTAAAGTAGTAGAGAAGTGTGTGAAGGAGCACAAGGATGTGTTTACATGCTTCAAGTGAAACAAGTGTGCGTCGGACGAAGAGTAGGTGATGAATTATGTATCTTCAGTTATGAAGAGAGATTTAGTTCGAAATGATACATCGGGATTTCTGTTTTTAGTAAGAGACCAATTTGGAATTGTTGAATTACCCAAGGAACAGTATAAGTTATTGTGTCGTAGGAAGTTTGAACTTCATTTGGTAACAGGAAGTGTAGTGAGACAGCCCGGAAGAGGTGTGTGTTAAGGAATAGAGTAAGTATCTTGGATTTAAGGAAAATTTAGTAAGGTGGTTTTATATTTGGACCTAATAGGGTTACAATGGAGAGCGAAAGTAAGCACGATGTAGGAAACGGTATCGACAGTATATTATGAGGAAATGACAACGGAAATGTATTCTAGACGAACGTGCAATGGAATTTCTAAGGTGTTGATGAACTTATGATTAAGGAAGTGTAATTACAGATGGTTTACTCATGAGAACCGTATTAGTATGACGTGGAATGAGAAAGTTACACCTTGGTATTAAGAACAAGCGTAGTAGTAGCACCGTAGTCACAATGTACGTAATGGATTCTTATTCTTGAGACAGGTGTGAAGGGACGTACCTTATGGAACAGTGAGTACTGTATTTTCAGAGTTAAGATTGTGGTAAAACAACGAAAAGCAATTTAGGACGTATTACGGACTAAGTGTAAATCATGGAACGATTTATACCGGAAGGGTTTTGTTAATAGTTGATGAGAGTTGTCGGTTGCGAACTTTCCATTAAGTAATTTGGCGAAAGTGGGATGTTCCATGGATAGCGAAGGGTAAGAAATCCCGGTCAATATGTGCAAAGTGATAGAAAGGTTCTTCAAGAGGGTGCATTACCCCGATTTATTTTCAAGTATAGAGAAACTCTTGTATTTGTGAATAATCGGAATATTCGGAATCTACCTTTTGTTGGACTAAGAATGTTGTTGTTTTATGTCCCACCAAGAAGTTCAAGTGAGAGAACAAGGTTGTATGTTGGTTTTTGGTTGGGGATGGATCAGGTATGAACTGTGATTAAAAACCCCAGAATTTCGTCACTATTGGTTTCCCGCCAGTGTAATTGTTTGAGCAGAAAAGTGAACTATCCCGCCGAAGAGTTGTCGTGTGACCGCGTCAGAATTTGGATTTCTACCTTGTCACTTGGTTAGAGTGTGTCGTCTGAATGTTTTGACCTTGTCGGATTTACCATAAGTGGATTATGGTTGGTGATGTTATACAAGTTAAGGAGCCGCGAGTTGGAAAATGATATTTGAAGTTAGAACCAATCAGATTGATGGTTGAGTATGGATGGCTTTGAATTAAGAGGAAAACTGATTTTTGATTTTTGCAGCACTGTTAACCGATTAACCAATGGGGTTAACCGATTAACACGTGCAAGGATGGCGTTTTGCACTGAATTTTGAGGAGTTAACCGATTAACTCAAAGGGTTAATCGATTAGCATATGTGTAAATTGTGAAATCCCTTAGGAACCATCATCTGCGTTTTGTTACCTTAGGTTGCTCCTATTGGAGGGTATTGTGCGAATAGAGAACTGGATTGCAAGTTAATGAAAGACGAAATTGTATTTTGAAATTAGAACTTCTGGAAGGGTGTTACATAGTGGGCCATTTGTTTAGACGACAAGGGAGTTGACGTTTGAGGAAGTAATCTTGTGAGTTTGTGTTGAGTATGAGAAATCCTTGAGGGTGAAGTTAAAGAATACTCACGAAGTGTTGACCCCATAAGGAATATTTTGGTGTTTAATTATGGTGTTAATCAGGTATGAGCGGTTGGTCAGAATTTAGTAAGTGTTATCTTCCGTGAGTTCATGGTTTTGGTTTTGGACTCCGTAAGAGTGGTGCCAGTTGTGTACAGTTGTGTTTTACCCAGAGAAGGAAATTTGAAAGTTATCTTTCCAAGTACGAGTAAGAATTGGGTGTTCCGAAGTTAAGTATGTAACTTGGATCGTTATGGATAAAACGATGGAGAGATGAGGATTTAATTGGGAAGCATGGTATAGACTTCGACAGCGTATGTGCGTGTAGAGTGTTGTTGTGAATTGGTGAGTGGTATGGAAAACTCACAATTGTGCTTTGGATGGTTTAAGTTTTGATAAGTGGTGACTCGTATATGATTGTAGTTCTATGTTGGTGTTACGTTGATGTTGGATGAGATCTCGTGTCAACAAGGAATCTTGAGTAAGTCGGAAAACCGTAAGTATAATCGATTTAGAATGTGGTAACTAGCATCGAAAGCTGTTAAGCTATTTTGGATGCATTAATTCGAGTTTAGAATGGATTGAGAATTGTATATGTTGTGGTTGTAACAGTGTAACTCCTGCATCTTTAGTGTCTAGAGAGTGTTGGACAGATGTTAAGATATTATGTGTTGGCAAAGGAATTATTCTACCATAGGACGTCAGTAAGTTTCTTGTACCGTTGATTAGTAAGGATCCCAGTGGATAAGTGTGTTTCCCCATGGACTATCAGCTACGTGGTAGTGCTTAAGAGTTGGTGGTATCCCATTGTTAGAATTGGAGTTACGCAGTAGAAGGTGACAAATGAAAGAGTTCAGTCGGATTAATAAGAATCAGATGGATGGTTACTTATAATAATAATAAAGAAATAAGGAGATCTGGTTTAAGTGTGTTACCTTTTAGAGTGACACGAAAGAAAGGAAATACCGGGTGTAAGGAGTACCATGTACAGCATCAGACCAGATGGAACTGGTAAAGGAGACGTTTGACTAATTGGGGAGTGGTTTAGAACGTTGAAGGATTTACGGAGGAATAGTTGTCGGTAATTGTATGAAGTTAAGGAATCACCGAATTACCTCATGAGAATTGGATGGGTGGTTGTTACCCTGAACCAAGATAAGGTGTTATGGTTTCGTTTTGTGACTCGATAGAGGGATGTAGAATGGTACATTCTTTCCGAAGTAAGTTGCGACCAAGTCTTTTAGTAAGAAATAACAGATGAATTACGGAAAAGGCAAAGTTAGAAGTCAACTCGATATTGGAACAAGAGTATAAATAAGAACGTGAAGTTTGATAATTTGTGAAATTAAGACTTTGGTCTGTGAAGTCAAGTTAGACTATGGATTATGTCAGAATTCTAACGGAAGTAAAGTCGAGTGTGGAACTAAGACAATAATGCAAGTTGTGGTTATTGTTGAGCGAAGGAAATTCGGGGGCGAATTTCAATTTAAGGGGGGGAGAGTGTAATACCCCGTATTATTGAAATGCTCAATTGGATATCAGATGAGCTTTTGTGTACTCTATCTTTGGATAATTGGATTAATGGAATCCTCTAAGTGCTTTAAGTATTATCAATTGGAATCAGTAGAACAACTGGTGGACTCTAAAGAGATCAATTATTTTATTAGAGACAGATTAATATTTATTAGTTCAAGAAAGTATTTTAAGGTAACTCTAATAATTGATCAATTGGGTTGAGACGATAAAATATCAATTGGAGATATTTTACCCTGTTGGATTATATTATATAATATTGGTTTATATATATATATATATATATATATATATATATATATATTTGTTGGAAAGAGAAGTGGGTGAGAAGAAGAAAAAAAGAAAAGCAGAGAAAGAAGAAAAAGAAAGGAAACGTGGGAAAGAGAGAAGGAAGAGAAGAAGAAAACTCATGGATCATCATCATCATCTTCTTCAAACTCCTCTTCGATTACTAGGTGGGTTCTAGTTAGACACTTTAAGTTCTAGAAATAAGTTGTTTTAGAACTTAGGTTAGATTGAGAGAAAATGCTTAATTTACTAATCAAAGAATCTAGCGAATGAAACGCGATATAAATTGTGTAGTATGACCACTATATGTGTAGAATCATCTGTCAATAATTGTTTTGATGTCCCAATATGTTTAGGTATGTGTTAGAATGGTTTAGAATGAAGAAAAATGTGATTTTTTGGGTTCTGTTACGCAGTAACCGATTACAGCATATGTGCTAATCGATTACCCTTTGAAAAATGACGTTTCTGGGCTATTTTTGAGCAAGTAATCGATTACCCAAATGTGAGTAATCGATTACCACTGCTGTTGGCAGAAAAATGAAAATTGAAACGGGCGTATCTTTTGAACCGTAAGTCCGTTTTGGTCCCCGTTCGAAGCGTCGGGAAGCTAATTTTATTCTCTATATGATAATGGATTAGAAAGATGGTTATATGCCATGGATTGATAAGAAAAATATAGAAATGTAATGTTTACAAAAATGCACAAATGTTTAAAAGTGAAATTTGTGAGAAATGTTTAAAGATCCATATCTTTTGGATCGTAACTCCGATCGAGGCATGGTAATAGTCGTTGTAAAGCTATGGAAATATCCTACGCTATGAAAGTGAAAAATAATGGCTTTGATACGCGATTGAAAGAATCGGAGGGAACCCGAAAGTGATGTTTTATGTGATTCTATTATGCAATTGTTTTATGCTATGTGTAATTAATTGTTGTAAAACATGTTTGAATATGTATGCATGTTAAAATACGGAATAGGTAGAGTGAGGAACATTACCACCAAATATGTCGGAAGTGTGAATTATCATATGTGGCAACGCTCGTGCATGAAAGGCCGAGGCGTGTGCATTTTGTTTATCATAACCACTGTTCCTTGCGGTGTAGTTTCATGAGACTCGAGCACCTCCTCTGAAACGTTATGCACAACTACTTGGCAGGTTTGATTCCCGTAGTGAGTACGATTAGAGCCTACGGGTAAAGAGACTTGTGACGGTGTACGGGCCGTGAGAAGTGACGGATCACGGTGTACGGACCGTTGATCCCGAATCCAATTCGTATGCCAAGTAGCTACAAGGATCCATGACTCGGATCGTCTTCTAGACGTAGAAGCGGACGGGAAAAGGGGATACCTTGGTATGGTTATTGATTTGTGAATCCTTGAGTTTACAGGCTCAGGAGGTACTTCGGTACTAGTGTGAGTTTACAGGCTCACCGTGGTGGTTACTTGTGTGTGTGTACTCATGGCCACTCCCCTTTCCCTTTGACATGAGTTAGGTTTATTTAGAACCTTGTAAAGCCGAGAGGACTATAGGATAGGGAACTCACTGAGATTTGATATATCTCACCCCACTATAGTTGCTATATTTCAGGTTCGGATTGCAGGTTGATTTACAAATGGAGCTATGCTTGGATGTTTCAAGAGAAGCTCAGTTTTAGTTTTTCCGCTGTGTATTTTATTGTTCTTGTACAATGAGGAATATTGTACATTCTTAGATTTTATTTTCTTTGGCTAGTTTCCATGACTTGTGCCATAGATTGTATTTGTGTTTTTAGAATGGACAAGTATGTGAACTATGCCATTAGGCACTTTTGATGCGTCAGTACCAAATAAAATGCGTGTATTGTATTATTCTAGATATATATATTATACAGGGCATTACAGTATCATTCAACAAAACTTTACTTATTACATCCATATTATATTTATACTCTCAAAAGGGTTTTCGATGTATTACATGTTAATTAAATCATAGAATCCAACATATAATAATGCATACAATATTGTGAGACATTAATGAAAAAAAAGCTTACCAATCAAAATACTAAAAGGCACGAGCTTGAGGTGATCTCCTCATATAATCATTGTTAATTTAACATATTGTGTAACCTAAAGCGAGTCATTATATATATATATTAAAAAATAAAAACATTTAAATTGATTGTTTTATTATATTTTTAGATAAACAAAATAATACATGACAACATTCTAGGTTTATTTCAAGTTTTTTTTTTAATATATGACTTAAATTTAGCTAAATATTAGTTTTGAAATTAAATAAAAAAACTATAAGGGAAAATTTTACCAAGAAAAATTATAAAACCAAAATTAGTAATAACTAATTTTAAGTATGAAATACATAGTTTACTATTCAAATTACATGAAATAGTGTTATTCTATTTACAAGAGAGCAATTACTATAAAATTTCATGTAGTAATTACAATACAATTCATGGTTTAAATCGGTGTGTACCTCCCATTACAATGAAACAATTTTGTGTGACTCAATGAAATAATGTTGCAGCATAGCTTATATAATGCACATATATTATTTTTTTGTAATCCTTAACTAAATCCTGCATCCTCAATTTAATCAAACTGTTGAAATATTTATAAATTTTATTGTGTATGTTGGATTATTTTATCTAATTATAAATCTAAAACATTTGAGAAAACTTTTCTTTATAGAATTTATGCATTATATCATTCAATAAAACTTTACATATTACATCCATATAATATTTATACTCTCAAAAGGGTTTTCGATGTATTACATGTCAATTAAATCATAGAATCTAACACATAATAATGCATACAATATTGTGAGACATTAATCAGATAAAAGCTTATCAATCATAATCCTAGAAGGCATGAGCTTGAGGTGATCTCCTCGTATAATCATTGTTAATTTAACATATTGTGTGACCTAAATCGAGTCATTATATATATATATATATATATATATATATATATATATATACATTTAAATTGATTTTTTTTATATTTTTAGATAAATAAAATAATACATGATAACATTCTATGTTTGTTTCAAGTTTTTTTTTAATATATGACTTAAATTTAGCTAAATACTAGTTTTGAAATGAACTAAAAAAACTATTAGGTAAAATTTTACCAAGAAAAAATATAAAACCAAAATTAGTAATAACTATTTTTAAGTATGAAATACACAGTTTACTATTCAAATTACATGAAATAATGTTTTTCTTTTTACAAGAGTTGAATTACTATAAAATTTCATGTAGTAATTATTATACAATTCATGGTTTAAATCGGTGTCTACCTCCCACTACATTGAAACAGTTTTGTGTGACTCAATGAAATAATGTTGCTGCATAGCTATATAATGCATATGTATAAATTTTTTTGTAATCCTTAAGTAAATCCTGCATCCTCAATTTAATCAAACTGTTGAAATATTTATAAATTTTTTTGTGTATGTTGGATTATTTTTTCTAATTATAAATTTAAAACATTTTAGAAAACTTTTCTTTATAGAATGTAAGCATTATATCATTCAACAAAACTTTACTTATTACATCCATATTATATTTATACTCTCAGAAGGGTTTTCGATGTATTACATGTTAATTAAATCACAGAATCTAACACATAATAATGCATACAATATTGTGAGACATTAATGAGAAAAAAGCTTACCAATCATAATCCCCAAAGGCACGAGCTTGAGGTGATCTCCTCATATAATTATTATATATATATATATATATATATATATATATATATATATATATATATATATATATAAAACATTTAAATTGATTTTTTTATATTTTTAGATAAATAAAATAATACATGATAACATTCTATGTTTATTTCAAGTTTTTTTTAAATATATGATTAAATTTAGCTAAATATTAGTTTTGAAATGAACTAAAAAAACTATATGGGAAAATTTTACCAAGAAAAATTATAAAACCAAAATTAGTAATAACTATTTTTATGTATGAAATACACAGTTTACTATACGAGTTACACGAAATAATGTTTTTCTTTTTACAAGAGTTCAATTACTATAAAATTTTATGTAGTAATTATTATATAATTCATGGTTTAAATCGGTGTCTACCTCCCATTACATTGAAACAAATTTGTGTGACTCATTGAAATAATGTTGTTGCATAGCTATATAATGCATATGTATAAATTTTTGGGTAATCCTTAAGTAAATCCTGCATCCTCAATTTAATCAAACTGTTGAAATATTTATTAATTTTTTTGTGTATGTTGGATTATTTTTTCTAATTATAAATCTAAAATGTAATACCCCGTATTATCTAAATGCTCAATTGGATATCATATGAGATCAGATGAATATCTATGCGCTCTATCTTTGGATAATTGGATTAATGGAATCCTCTAAGTACTTTAAGTGTTATCAATTGGGGTCAATAAAGCAACTGGTGAACTCTGAAGAGATCAATTATTTTAATTCAAGAAAGGATTTTAAGGTAACTCTAATAATTGATCAATTTGGTTGAGACGACAAAATATCAATTGGAGATATTTTACTCTATTGGATTATATTATATAATAAGTTATATATATATATATATATATATGATCCGAAGTATTCGAACTGGTCCACGTAAGCTGGTCGTCAGAAGGTGAGGTGCCCGGATGATCGTTGGCCGTAAGGCGTGCAACGTGCTCGGCTTGAGAATGAGGAGAGGAGGGGTGTACCTGCAAGGTACTCCGACGCTCAAGTAAGAAAAGGTCAGAGAAAAAAGGGGCAAGTACAAAGTGTATGCTTAGGGTGAAAATGTGATACCTGACCCTCTCAAGTGAGAGGGTTTATATAGAGCCCCCCAGCGCGTGGCCAACGGTCCTATTTTCGGGGCGAACTAGCCGTTTTTCCCAAAGAATAGGCAACTGCCCAAACTAGCCGTTATGTCGGGCAGGGTGCCATGAACTAGCCGTTATGTCGGGCATAGATGCAGTTGCGGACACCTGCCCATTGCTGTTCAGGCAGCGGTGAAGCCGTGCGTAACGGGCATCAGAGCCGGGGAGGGACGTTGCGTTCCTTGCCCGGCTGGAGGGGCAGAAATGTCACTTTTGCCCCTCTGTGGATTGGGCTTAAGCAATTTGGGTCGCTCTGAAGCAGAAGCGGATTGGGCCAATTCTAGCCATTGGCCCAGTCCAGAACAGGAGCCCCCCAAGTCGTTGCTCCCGAGCATGGGAATGATGACTTAAGGACTGCTCGTCGCCCGGGGGAGTTACGCAGAGTCTTCGTTTGGACACGAGGAAGATTGTCTCGAGGTGCCCGTGGCCCTCTGTGCTCGTGATGTTTGTGGTCGTGACCTAGCTGCCCGGTATTCGGGAAGATAAAGTGTCAGACAGAATGGGAAACGTTGGGTTGCCACGTGTGCATCGAGCCCTGCGTAGCAGTTAATAGGTAATTATGGCTAGTGGGCAGTCATTATTACCTACGGGCGCGTGTGTGCACGTGCCCCTCAGTATAAAAGGGGGAAGGTTGTCCCATTTTGCATTTTTTCCCTTCTGATCCTTCTTCGTCGTCATCAGCGTTCCTGCCCGTACCGTCTTCAGAGCAACCGACCACCGTGTCAAGTTTCGAGCAGCCTTTCTCTTCTACTCAAAAACAAGTAAGTTTTCAGGTTTCCAGCTTATTTTACTTCCTCTCATTGTCAATGGTAGATTGCATGCGGCTAGGGTTAGTTTTAGGTGACACAGTAGGTAGATTTCTGGCGAGTGTTGGTGGTGGGTGGCGGTTCTGCCCACATGCTGCATCACGCATCTCGTCGGAGTAGGTAGCGCGTTCGGTGCACGTGGTGGTCCACGTCGTGGTCGCGAGTCGTGACCACCGCGTCTTACCATCTTCCGGTGGATTGGTGAACTTTCCGGTGGAACATTTCCAGATTCCGGTGGAGCTTCTAACGGAATTTGGGCACGAGCGCGGGGAGGTTCCTCGTAGGAAGATGGCATGTCTCGGTCGCCTCCTT
This sequence comes from Lathyrus tuberosus, assembly GCA_022829125.1. NCBI lineage: Eukaryota > Viridiplantae > Streptophyta > Magnoliopsida > Fabales > Fabaceae > Lathyrus > Lathyrus tuberosus. Next base: position 1,924,882 of record JALAZF010000298.1, on the reverse strand, counting down.
GCGGGGAGGTTTTTTCTTTCTTTGTTTGATGTTAGGGCTTAGGCCGGGGACGTTGTCCTTAGCCTTCTGTGCGCCCTTTCACTTGACTTAGCGATGGAAGGGTGGATTTGATTTCCTGTCGAATTCACTGTCTTTCTCTTCTTTTTTAGGTGATCGTAGAGGAGATGGAGCCAGAGAGGGAAGTTATCCCCGTTACATCCAAGGAGGAGACTGTGTCCAAGGAGAGCAGTAGTGCCACGACCTCGAGCTCTGCGTCCTCGAGCTCGTCGGCTTCGAACTCTTCGAGCGAGGTCGAGGGGGAGGCGAGCGATGCTGAGGAGGGAGAGGATTTGGAGGTCGTGGAGGAGGACGCAATGGAAGAGGACGTTGAGGTGTTCTGCCCGGAAGAGTGGGAGGTGGCCGAACCTTCAAACCATATTTCCACGTTTGCCAGGTCTGCGGCGGACGTTTTTACTGAGGTGGGGCCAGCGGGTGAATGGAGAGTGCTTATGCCTAATTTGGATGAGCGGATCTGCTCGAACTTCGGGGACTGCTTCGCCATGTACGAATATGCCTTCAAGGAATTAGGGCTGAGGTTGCCCTTTACCGACTTCCAGCGGTCGGTGTTTGAGCACCTGAAGTTGGCTCCTTCCCAGCTCCACCCCAATTCGTTGGCCTTTATACGGGCTTTTGAGTTGGTGTGCGAGCACCTTGCCCTGGGGACCACTCTTCCTTTATTCTTTGCTGTTTTCAACCTACAGTGGCAGCTGACGGGGAAGAGGTATGGATGGGTCTCTTTGAAGCAGCCCAGAAAGCTGTTTAAGCCGTTCTCGGAGTCCATCCGGACGTTTAAGGGACGGTATTATATCGTCGAGCCCTTGTCCGAAGCTGCGCAGGACAGCGTGTATGTCTGGGAGGTAGAGTATGATGAGAACGGAGATGAGCTATTTACCGAGGAAGGGAAATATATCGGGGAGAGAGTGTACAAGTTCCCAATCCGCTGGACACTCGAACACTTCTCAAAGAAGCCCAGCGCCTACGTCTTTGAGCCGAGCACGTTACGCGGGCAGGATGCTGTGTCCTATGAGACGCTGGTGAGGTGGGTCAACTCCTTCGATCTTGCGAGCTGCTGGACGAGCAAGGGTGCCCCTATCTACGAGGATGACGGGAGCCAGAGAGTTGAGCGCCGGTTTATCAATGTGAAGGCTCTGCTGGAGTGCAAGACTCCCGCGGATGCCAAGAAGTTGCTCGGTAGTCTTAGTTACTTAGACTTTATTTGTTATTTTCTTTTTCTTCCCCGTTGCTAACGTGTTTGTTTCATTTGTGCAGTTGAGATGCCTCAGGCTCGTGATCGTGTGGTGAGGAACGCCATGGCGAGGGGCAAGGCTGGAGCGGCTCCTCCCAAGGCCCGTCTTATTGGTGGTGCTCGTGCTTTTCCCCTTGCTCAAGCTGCGGTGGAAACCTCTGCTTCTCCTACTCCAGCTCCCCGGGACTCTCCATTGGCTCTGGCTGGGCGAGCTAAGCGGCAAAGGTCGTCGGATGCCGTGGACCTGACTCGGGCGCCCGAGAAAGGGAAGTTTGAGCTTCCTCCGTGTGTCCTCGACCGGAGGTTCTTTGAGGGCAACACTTTGGTCGTTCCGCGGGCAGAGTCACTCAACCTCGGAAGCATGGACCGAGCGAGCAAGAGGGCGATGGTGGCCCAGGATGCTTCCGCCATGGTGAGGATGCTGGAAATGGCGGTCGTTTATGCGGAAGGGGACTCCGTGCTTGAGGCTGAACTCACCACTGCCCGGGCCTCCGAGGCGTCCCTAAAGGAAGAAGTCAAGGGTGCCCGCGAGGCTAGGAGAAAGACCGAGGAGGAGACGGCTAAGCTGAAAGAGGAGGTAACCAGGATGAAGGCGGAGAAGAAGGCTGCGGAGGACTTGAACAAGGAGCTGATGGCGGCCAGTGCCCCGGGTGCTAATGAACCGGACGAGATAAAAGTGTTGAAAACTAGGGCTGAGCTGGTCGCCAGCATACTGCAGGCCGAGGAGGAGGGCATTGCTGTGGCCTCGGAGTCTTTTGAGAGTGCTGTGGCCCAGTTGTGGGTGGTGAACCCCGGGCTCGACATTTCGACCGATGGTATCCACTACCTTGCCCGAGTGGAGGATGATCGCATCGTCTTGCCCGCAGGCCTGGTCCTCGACACCCCCGAAGCTGAGACTGAAGATCAGCCAGCGGAGGAGCAGGAGACCGAGCCCGAGGCGACCGAGCATGTGGAAGGATGAGGATTCATGTTGTTTTCATGTTGTTGTGTTTTGTTCGGCCTGCGTGCCGTTGATTAACTTGTAATTTATTTGGTTTTTGGGGGGGGCATGACCCCCTTTTTTATGTAATACGCACAGTCTTTTGGCCCTTGTGGCC